>JAPVLV010000024.1:4800000-6000000 GCA_029168935.1 Oxyria digyna
TTCAGGGATGTGTCTTGGTAAATTGTTGCAACCCGGGCTTAATGCGAGTTGTGCTGTGTTAACAGAAAGTGTTGCAGGGATCAGAAGACACTCAAGAGTATGTTGGACTGAGTTTGAATGTGAATGAGACCAGCTTCAAATGTATTTGCAAATTGTGACTTGTGATGAGTTTGAGTTTTGGTTCATGGGGATAGTCAGCTATGAGAGAACGTTCAAGTGCCTTAGGCATGTGATTTCTCGAGGTTGTCAATGATAGTTGTGATGAATGTGTGCATATTCTTTCATTTGTGTGAAGATTCACAATTGAAGGAGATTAAGCTTTTGTAAATTCTCTCTTCCTTCTTTTCTAATACAAGCTGCAGATTTTACATGTTGTAGATGTTTATAGCCCTATATATATATATATATATATATATATATATATATATAGATGTTTATAGCCCTATCCCACCCCTATATTCTAACACGCTCCGATTTTTTCCTTTGCCGCTCCGATTTTTCACTCCGTCTTTCCGATTTTACCCCTCCGCCTCTCCGGTTTTCCCTCTCCCTCTTTCCATTTTTTGAAGTGTTTTAATAGTGTCGTGATGACAGTTTTTAAGTGTGTTGACAGAATATTATGTGTGTGTTGACAGTTTGTTAAGAGTGTGTGTTGACGGTTTATTAAATGTGTGTCTGTTTTGATAGTTTATTAAGTGTTGTTGAGAGTTTAGTGTCTTTTTCATGGTCCATATATTGTGCTTACAGTTTATTAGTGTGTTAATAGTTTTATTTAGCATGTTGACAATTTTATTTATCGTGTTGACAATTTTATTTAGTACATTGATAGTTTCCTTTAATGTGTTGACAGTGTTTTAGTTGTGTTGACAATTTTATTTGGTGTTATTAAAAGTTTATTAACATTATTGACACTTTAACTGTCGTTGACAGATTTATTAGTGTCGTTGACAAATTTATTAGTTTTATTGACAAATTATTAACAGATCCGGGATATGGCGTATGTTGCCTCGTTAAAACCCTTGTTATGAAAAACTCAGTGGGATAAAAACCCGATCGAAGGGAAAAAGAGTGCAACTAGAATTCCATTACATCTTTAAAACTTAATTAATTCCTTCGAGATTTACTCGAGTATAGTGCATCATTTATCACTAACTTTGTTACTCTTGGGAGCAATATAAAAGCTTTTCCAGAGCCTTCAATAAGTCTAGACACACCTGATATGGTAGTGATATTGCCATCATAGGCTTTCAACTGAGTAAAGTGCTATTTTTTCTCAAAATGGTGTGTGTGTTGTCGCACTGTCTGAAAGACATTGCTCTTTCCCATCAAGTTTCACATTAGATGAGTTCATCTTTTCTAGATAAAAGAGAGAGATGATGAATTAAGACTTTAATAGAGGAAACTTCATATATATTATACATGGATATTTATATTATACAAAGTTTTATGAAAATGGGAAAGACGTGGTCCAAAGAAATTTTGAAATATTAAAAATTTCACGCAAGAAAATTAAATAGCATAGATATTTAGAGGTTATTGTTTTATCTAAACCTCCATGGCATGGTCATCGTAATTCTCAAGTTCGAGGAAATCATCAACATCCAGATTGGTCATGTGTGAATCACTCACACCTTCAATATGATTGGTTTCAGTAGTCTTTTCTTTGTTTTCCTCATTTTGGTATAACTTCACTAAATATGGAGCTACACGGCATACCTTTGACCAATGACCAGTAATGCCACATCTATAGCTAACATATTTGGACTTATAGGAGAATCATGTTGAACCCATCTGGACCTTTTGCTTGTCATTACCCTTGTGGCGAAAGTTACCACGATAATTGGTATGGCCCTTGTTGTGGCCTTGACCCCGACCACGACCGCCAATCCACCACAACCTCCACTGCCTCCACGACCATGAGCATGGCCACCATGACCACCACAACCATAATCACCGGTGTTCCCTTCTTAGGAACCTTGACCCACATCATTTGCTTCAGGTTGTTTTGCAGAGCCAGTAAGCCTTAAGCTGTGTTTTATCATTAAACGGTCGTTATTCTTTTCAGCCACTAATAACACTCTCACGACTTCAAAGTATGTCTTATAGCCTCTTTCTTTATACTATTGTTGTAACAACAAATTACAGGCATGCATGGTGGTGAAAGTCTTCTCAAGCATTTTCTCTTGAGTTATATCTTGACCACATGCTCTCATTAAACATATGGCTCTATGCAAAACACTATTATATTCGTGGATGGTTTTAAAATCCCGGAACCTTATGGTGTTCCACTCATATAATGCTTGTGGGATAAGGGCAACATTTTGATGTCCAAAACGTTCATTCAAATTCTCCCACAATTTTCGTGGATCCTCCACAAATAAGTACCCAGTCTTGAGACTTTCATGTATGTGGTGGCGGAGAAATACAATAGCTTTCGTCTTCTCATGTGGTGTGGTATATATTATTGTTCTCCACAATAGTTCCTTCAAGTCCATTTGCCTTGAAGTGAGCTAAAGCATCAACCTTCCATTCAAGGTACTTGCTTTCACATGGCTCAAGAATGTCGAATTCAATCTTACGATCTTAGTACTACAAATAAATTTCATGTTCAATTATATGCATGTATGATTTATGAGTCAAAGACGGTAGATCAAACAATAGTTAAAGTTGTATTATATTATCTTTTCATGTCAACGTAGGTATATAGGTAGCATATGCATAAAATGTATATAAAGTTTATATAATGAGTGTGTATATTAAGAAGGTTTGAATTTAAATAGTGATCATACTGTTTATACATAATGCATGCAAAGAATCAAACGAAGATAAATAGGCGGGAAAAATTAAATCCGATCGATTCATTTTACTCTTATTTAACTCTATTTTTACTTTTTTCATTCATCCTTATCTTCTTGTTCTTTTTATCTCCATTTTCGATCTCTTCTTTCATTTTCTTTCAAAATCATTTACATGGATGATGAGTTTATGCGTCGTCATAAGGCCGGTAATGAGCGGCTTTTAAATGAGTTTTCCATTGGTCTTGTTATTGTGATTTGCATACAAATCTTAATCGTGATTTGGTTCTCGATATTCTCGAAGTGATGAATCAAGAGTTTGACGAAAGAGGGTTGACAACTAGAGATCAAAGAAGTATGTAAATCTAGCAGTGTATTTAGTTTATACTTTGTAATGATGTGGACGTTTTTCATTTTCGGCTTTATATCTAGGAAGATAAATCAAGTTTCTGATGTAGAAGATCTCGATTTGGGAAACTATAGAGCATATTTATCAAATCGATTTTGTAATCGTTTCTTGTATGAATATACTAATGTAATGAAAATCGATTTGTACCATAATGAAGTAAACTTCTTCAATGATAATGCAATGAGAGATGTTTGTACCTTGATTATCTTGAATCTCAAGCGGTAATTAATTAGAGACTTTTCGTGCTGATAACGTTTTGCGAAGTGATTATGACAAAACCACTTAATCAAGATAAAGTGACACTTAAAAAAGTTTAAGTATAAGAAGAGAAAGAGAGAGCAAAAACTTTAGAGAAGTATTTCTTGCTCTTTGTTATGCATAAATTACAATTCTTAAAGGCTCTATAAATGGGTCAAGAGAAGCTACAACAATTGACTAATTACATTAGCTTAAGTGTGAAAAGAAGAAAGTGAATAATTCACCATTACTATTTACCCTTGAGTGTGAATCATCATGTTGTTGCTTGTGAACAGCAATATCTGCAGAACGCCTCTCCAGCTACCACCATGAGCATATCCATCGGCTGGGCCGTATGCATTGCAATCAGCAACGTCGTTGATCCACGCTCCCTTCCACCTCCAGCGGGAAGCGCTTCCTCCTCGTCCTTCTCCAGCTCCTCCCTCTGCCTACAGTCGTGGCCCTTCCGTTCCGCCTCCGCTTGCCAGAGGTACGAAGAAGGTCGTCACCTGTATTGTCGGAAACTGTTGTTGGTTGTTTCTGCGTTGGAGAGGGTAGTGGAGAAAGGGACCACTGCCACGTCGACGACGAAATGGGAGGGCTACCTGTTTGTAGCGAAATTACCAACGAGATGATAACTAAGCAATTATAGGGCAAAGATCAAATAATACGGTATAATCTCAACACTGAAGAACGATATGGAAAATTAGGGTTGAAGCTTGAACTTGTGTATTACTCGTATGGTGGCTGAATGATTACAAAGCAAGTGTTAGCCTCTATTTATAGGCTAACCCTACTTTAATATTTAAGGAAACGAGATCTTATTTTTTTCCTTCTACCCTAGGACGATATAACAATAAGGTAAAGGATATTATTTCTAATATCTTTCACCAATTACATTAATAATATAAGGAAACGGGATAATATTCACTCGGTCGACCTCATCCTTAACGCAAACGAGATCTTCACCACACCTCGTCACGTCGACGTGATCATCCTACGCGTAACTCGAGACGCGTTCCTTACTCGTCGTATTTTTAGGCACAAACAATACCCCTAAGGCGTCTTACAAGGCTTAACTTCTAGTAGAGCTGGGAGACGCCTTCTTTCTTCAAGGAATACGTCTTCATTAATCTTGGAACGCGTTGAAGATTACGTCACTCGGGACTTCAACTTCATCACGGTGTTTTCCCTTAATTCGCATTCAATGCGGATAACCGACTCGCATTTGCTCCAACGGCTATCTCTCCAACGTTCAGATTTATCTCTAACGGTAACAAAGCGATTCTTGAAAAATCTTGAACGAGATCTTTTTTCTTTCCCTATTTAAACCCTGTTCCAGCTCTCTCTTTCTTCTCATCCGCGATCCTTTCGCAAACCCTAATTCTTACTTTCTGTCTCTTACTTCCTCAATGGCTCCAATCGTCTACGATCCTAAGATGATTCTTAACGATGTCAATCGCCGTTCTTCTTCGGCCCGTAATATTGAACACTTTCGTTCCATAGCCGGGCTTTCCGCCCATGTGGAAATCGCCATCCCTCCTCCCAACGTGTTCGCTGATGCCTTACGTCCAGGATGGATTTGCGTCTACGAGTACCCTTTCTTGGTTGGACAGCGTTTTCCTTTCTCTCCTTTAGTCCAGTCCTTCTTGACTAGTCTTAGCGTTGCGGTCGGGCAAGTTCTTCCGAGTGCTTGGAGAGGTTTGGCGGTGTTGGATCATATTTTGGCCAATTTTGATATTGAGTTCACAATCGCCGACGTAATGCATTCTTGCATACTTTCCACTCCTTCGACGGGTAGAATTAACATCAAGTCCCGCGTTGGAGTGCCTCCTTTGGTGAACGAGGGAACTTCGTCCGATCGTGGGTGGGCAGACAAATTCTATTTCATCAGGAAGTCTACCTTGGGAAAAGATTTTTCTTTCTTGCTCGAAGAACCCCTTCCAGTATGCCTTCTTTGACTTTATGATTTCTTTTAGACTTATGTACCTTGACGCTTATTCTTACGTGTGACTTTACGTATAGTTGACATTCATGCTATTGCGATACGGGAAGAATCGGAGGAGATTACCAAGAAAATCATGGCGATTCCATTGGTGGAACGCACCTTTACTGGCCGTGACGGGAAGAGGTATCGTATCACGACCCCTACTCCTTCTCGAGGTAAATTCTCTCGCATAAGTTACGCGTTGCTTCTTTTATCTTTTATACTGAGTATAGTCTTATTTCAGGCGTCGCGTCTCGCACTCGTCAAGAGTTGGCAAATGACTTGATTTCGGCTAAGAGGAGGTGTATTTCGAAGAGTAAGTTGAAAGTTGTGAAGGAAGAAGTCGCTCCTACTCTGGCATGTGAAGAGGAGACGATTCCATCAGACACGGGGGTGCAGGTGCCATTGGACGCGCCTCTAAACGCAGGGGTGGAAGAGTCTTTCGTAGACTTGTCGATGAAGAGCGAAAAGAATAAAGCTAAGCCTCCCGGCGCAGCTTCCGTTACATATGTTGAGGGAAATGATTTCCCCTCGGTAGTGTCTCGTTCCGTCGCGCCTACGCGTAACTTCATTCCGGTGATGCCGGTTGCGGACATTTTGGGCGATTCTCTCGTAGCGCAGTGGCAGGTGCGTACCTTTTCTCGTCTTTTTGCTTTTCTTCTTGGTGTTATGTCGTTTCTTATTTGTCGGGATCTTTCAGGCTTTCCAAGCTTCGCTGTGTATCTGGGAAAGTCTTTATAACTACTCCGAATCCGAGGAGAGATTGAAGGGTCAAGTGAGCGATCTTAGCAAGAAGGTCAAGGAGCTTAACAAGAAAACTGTCCATCTCACGGTGTCTGAAAAAGATGCTCGCATGGAAACTCTGGAGACGGCGAAGCAGAGGGGCGTGCTGGCGCGACGTGTCGAGGTGTTGACTGGGAAGGTCGCGTCTCTTGAAGCTGACGTTGAAGAGAAGGTGAAGGTATACAAGAAAAACTTACGAGAGACATGTGTCTGGTTTTGGACTTATCTTTTATGTGTTATAAAATGAGGTCCATTGGAAGTCGGGAGCTACTGGTTCAATCAGATCAATTCGAGAGCGATATGGGCCTTTTTGGCCATGAAGAGGATTTGGGCCCAATGGGCATGTGTTGGACAATTCCATTCTTAGTATTACTCTTAGAAGTATAAATAGATAAGTTTTTAGGGTTTAGAGGAAGACTTTGACTAATTAAGAATTACTCTTCACTTTAGTTTTGACGTCGTTTTAGTTGTAGCTTTAGGTTGGGATTGAATTGCAAGAGGAAACCCTTGGTTTGATTTTCAACTCGTGAGAACGATCTGTCAGTTGCCCATATTTTCGATCTCCAAACCTCGAAAGAACCATAGGTGGATTCCTTAGGTTAGTTCGAGTCAAGTGAGTCTTTCTAGATCGACGACTTAGTCAAGAAAGACGTCACTTGCTTATCGAGTCCGAGTCAAGCCAGTCCTCCTAGATCGACGGCTGAGTCAAGGACGAAAACACTTGTCAATGACCAAGGTTCGTTCGATCGACCTCTACAACGATCTCACGAAGCCGCCTTCGACATCGACTTCACCCTACCCTTCCAACCGTCCGTCGTCGACTTCCTCCGCCGCCACCGTCGACTTCAACCCCTTCGTCCCTCAAAATCCTAGCAGATCAACGATCTTCATCCGACCATGTGTCATCATTTGGTATCAGAGCCAACACTAGGTAAAAACGCTCTTCTGTTTAATTTTACGTTTACGTTGTTGAATTTTCAAGAAAAATTAAACCGGGTTTTTGCGGGATCTATCAAAAACCGAGTGTGAGAGCCATTAGAATTTTTTTAGGACCATTAATATTCTTTTGCGTGAGAGCCGTGAGCACCTCCACGTCGTTGGGCGCGGGTCACCGCCTAGGCACCGCCGGCGTGGCTTGGGTTGGGTGAGAGAAAACCCTAACCCTAACCACCTTGCCTTAACCCTCAAGACAAAATCTTCTTATTTTAGCAATTAATTATTTGATTTGATTCTGATTCTGATTCTTATTTTGTTAAGATTTGATATCTTGGAAAATCTTTGAGTGATTGAGAAGATCTTCTAGTAACTAATTTGGTTAGAATCTACAGATTTTGTTAGCTTATCTTAGGCAATTATTTAAAAAAAATTAATTTATTTTTTTATTTAATTAAATCCGAATATTAGATAAATATTCTTTTATTTTCGGATTTATTTATTCAAAAAAAAAATAAAGAAAAAAAGAAAAAAAAAAGAAGAAGAAGAGGAAAACAGAACGTCTAGCTGAAGAGAAACCCGGCTAGAGAAAAATCTGTTCTAGGCTAGTAGCCTTAAAAGCCAAAAGATTTAAGCCGAGCCCGGTTAGTAACCGTGAGAAGTCCTAGAGCACACATCAAGTGGTTCCGGGCTAGTAGCCTAAGAGAACCCCACTCGGCAACTTCTCTAGGGGACGATCGGTTGCTTACTTGAATTTCTGTTCACCATCTCTGGTTTTTGTTTGCTATGTTTTCTTTCATTGTAAAGTCAGTTTTCTTGTCATTGATTAATTGCCCCCTCTTTCGTGCCTAGCCTTACCCATTTGCTTGTTGCCCTAGCTATTTCTTGCATTCAACTGCGTAGCGTAGGGTTAAATAGAATACGTTTGTGCCTTCTTTGTGCTGCTGTTTCCTTGTGAATTGCGCAGGTCTAGGAGACCAAGGGAAAACCTAAGGAGCCACTCATGGCTCTGACGAGGCGAATTGTCGTATGCCAAGTCAAGTAATCCTAACAAGCTCACTAACAAGTATAGTAGGCAAGCAAGGGTCAAATCCCAAGGGAATCAAGTTATCGATTCTTAAAGTTATAATAATGATTAACGAGTGTAAGTAACCAAAGAGGTTTTTTTTTGTATGTTTTAAGAACAAAGTAACGAAGGTTGATTTGGATTGTAAATATATCAATGGAAGGTGTTTCACTTGAAAATTATCAACTAACAGATTAACAAGTTGATCATAAACTCCTTTTAATCCTATGTCGAATTACTCATATGATCGTTCTAATCCATGTTCTAATGTAGTTATTAGTCCAACTAGTCCTAATAACCCTTACTCAACTATAACCTTGAAACTATCAAGATTCAATAATAAAGCAGCTTTAAGTTCAGGAATGGATAGATACATGCAATACCATAGACAACTATTCAGATACTCGACATGTACTCAATTCTCTTCACAATTGACATTCATAACTAGTTCATGCAAATTGTGTGTGCTACAAACAAGTATGGTATTTCAACTAGAAATAACCAAACAATAGCAATATGAATGAGATGAAACTACTTAGATGGCCAATCTAAATGAGCAAATCTAATTCAATAACAATACACACAAGAGAATAGAGACAATCAATATGAATAGAACAAAGGAAAGGAATCTCACAACTTAATCAATCCGAAAGCTTCAAATGTCAAGCAAAACAATGGAAACTTAGCAACTCATGAAGTTCTTGAGGAAAAACTCTCAAAACTTGGAAATGGAATGTGGAAGATGATGGAAGATCATCAACACCTAAAACCTATAAGTCTCTGCAGAATTCAACTGACAAATTGAAGGTAAAAACGTTATAAAAACGTTACAAAACTTAACACAACATACTAAATCGGGCAAATGAAAAAAGTCTTCTCTGGCGGATTTCCGCGATCGCGGTTCTGGGACCCGCGATCGCGGATTTTCTTCTTTGATCTGGCTTCTTCAGATGGCATTTCCGCGATCGCGGTTTGGGACCCGCGGTAGCGGAATTTCTTCTGTGATCTTGGTTGGTCTAGTAGGTTTTCCGCGATCGCGGTTTGGTACCCGCGATCACGGATTTGGCTTCTGTGGCTTCCTTGACTTCGTCTTCAGCTGCTTCCAATGCTACCTGTGGTCTTCTTCAGCTTCAACTCCTCTTCTTATGCTTCAATGCTCCGCATCATCTTCTGTAATCTCATGTGTAACTCAACTCTTCAAAACTCCATGATAACAGAATACATCATAACATCTAGCATAATCCTATACAAAATGAGCTAATAACCTATAGTAGCGCTATGTAAAATACCGCTTATCAAACTCCCCCATACTTAGACCTTGCTCGTCCCCGAGTAATCTAAATGAAACTTACACTTACAGTCAGCACACAAAGATCTCAGGAAGTATAGAGAAAGAATGAACTACAAATTACAAACACACTTCGCCTCCAAACACCATAGTGAGTACAAAAGATAAATCTAATCCTAGCTCCTATCTAGCACCTTATTCCTCCATAGTGGCCTACCCTTTCCTCCTTATATCACCACCTTCTTATGACACCTCGCCAGCAGCAACAAATGGTCCTAAGACACTCATTTCACTCATTCTGCCTAGGCGCCCCGAAGGGTTTTCACCTAGCCACTCATTTCATTTTGCTAGATAACTCACAATTGGCTCACATATCTCAAGTCCACTTTTGCCTCAGCCTAATGCCAACCAGACTACCTGCTTATTGCATGGAACCGCCCTTTCGGGTTTTCAGCCCATCCCATGATTTTCATTTGCCTTTTTTAACATATTTGTGGCTTTTTCTGTTTTTATTATTATTATTTTTTTAAAAACAAATACGAACTGAATTCAAAGAACCGAATGGAAACTACTCTAAAGATAAGCAGTAAACTAAATCCCTCTCCCCCATACTTGAAGTACACAATGTCCTTAGTGTGAAAGACACAGAAAATAAATGAGGAAAAGAAGAGAGTAGCTCACTGATCCGGGGTACCCGGTGGGGTGGGGGTTGACGACTGGCGAGCGCGGTGTGACTGGGCTTCGGTGAGGTGGTGAGAATCCGGTGGGAGATGAGAGGAGAAATTGATATTTTGGGGAGAAATTTGGGAGAGGAGAAATTGAAGAGATTTGGGTGAGAAATGGTAGAGATGATGGGAAATTGGTTTGGTGGGGGAGAAATTTGAAAGATGATGAGATGGGAGAAATTGGGAGATGATGGGTTTTTGAATTTCTTTTTTTTTTCTTTTTTTCTTTTTTTCTTTTTTTCTTTTTTTTTTCTTTTTTTTTTTCAAAACACAAAAGGGAACAACCGTCAATTCCTTTAGTAACAGCGAGACGCTGGGCGTCCAAATAATACAGACAATTCTCGTGCTTTATTCGTACAGGTTAGTAAACAAAACAAAACAAAACAAGCAAAAAGAAATAAAATAAAATAAAGTCGAAAAGAAATACCTTGGGCTGCCTCCCAAGCAGCGCCTTGGTTAGAGTCGTGGCTCGACTTGAAACTCAAGAGATTTTAACTAACGCCATTCGGCTTTGTGAAAACCGTCTCTTTTCTGAATTCTCTTCTGAACTACTCATGGAACGCCTTAAACCTTGTCCCTTTTACCTTGACCACCTTGTCTTTAGCAATGAAGGTGGTTTCATTCACTTTCTCCTCCTTGATCGTATCAGGTGGCTGTTTCAGCTCAATGTCAAGTGCCTGCACACTAGACATCAATGGTATCTCGCCTGGCGAGGTCAGTAATGTGGGGTGACTGCCCAAATGATGTGGAGAAAGCTTACCTTCAGGCTCTGGCTTAGCCTGGAACTCCTGCATGTTAGTACACAAAACGATATCTACTTGTGGGTCTCCTAAGACATTCTATAAAACAGGTTGCAATTCATCCAAGCCAAAGATATTAAAAGTATCTTGAACTAAAGGATCAATCACATCAATAGAACAAATAGAAGCAGCATCTTCAATGGGGTGCTTCATAGCATCAAAAATATTGAATTGTACAACTTCCCCCATCAAACTCTAAAGTAAGAGACTCACTAGCTAAATCAATCTTTGTGTTAGCGGTTCTCATAAAAGGCCTTCCTAACAAAATAGGTGCAGCCTGACCATCATGTTCCATGTCTAACACAAAGAAATCAGCAGGAAAGAACAAATTATCAACCATTACCAAAACATTCTCAACTACACCTTTAGGATAAACAGTAGACCTATCAGCTAGTTGAATAATTATTCCGGTTTCAAGAAGAGGACCTAAACCAAGCATCTTATACAACGAGTGAGGCAAAACATTTATAGATGCACCAAGATCAAGCATAGCTCCCTCAAAGTGAGTATCACCTATACGATAAGGAATGCTTACCATGCCCGGATCGCTGCACTTCTTAGGCATTCGCCTTTGGAATACAGCGGAGACATGCTCGCTTACCGTCACCTTCTGCTGTCCCTTCAATTTTTGATTCCTCTTGATGGTGCAGAGTTCCTTCAAGAACTTAGCATATCTAGGAATACTTTTAATGAGTTTGAGTAAAGGGATATTTACCTCGCATTTGCTGAAGGTTTCAAACAGCTCCTTATCATTCTCCGGCCTTCTCGTATCCTTTAGAGCATCGGGAAAAGGAGCGGGAGGTTTGGTTGAGTTGAGAGGTGGGAAGTCGGGGCGAACATAGTTGTCTTGTCTCAACCGGAAGTCGCCCCGGTCCTCGACCTCATCTGCATCTTTTGAAAACTCCTCAAGCTCGGACTTACCAGGAGCATTTCCGCGATCGCGACTGTCATTCCGCGGTCGCAGATTTGCATTGGTTTCCCCAGAAGATATTCCGCGATCGCGGATCTCATCCCGAGGTCATGGAATTCCCACTGTTTCTCAAGAACAACTTCCGCGATCGCGGTTCTCGTCCCGCGGTCGCGGATTCTCACCTGTTTCAAATTTTGCCTTTTTAGCAGCATCATTTTCCAACACTTTTCCACTCCTTTTTGTCACAGCACTAACATTTCTGGTCGGATTCACTACCGTTTGAGATGGTAGAGAATTGGATTTTTGCTGTGCAAAAGTGGTCACAACTTCAACCAACTGCCCTATCTGTTTCTCCATGTTCTTGATACTAGACTCAGTAGTTTGGACATGGGTTGTGAAATGTTGAGTCAATGATCTCAACATATCTGCAGTTGAAGGTCCAGAATTGGGTCGTGGGGCCGGAGCTTGAGGTTGGGGTTCATTCTGATCACGCCATCTGAAATTTGGATGATCTCTATACCTCGGATTATAGTTGTTCTGCTGATCATTTCGAGGTCGTGGAGGTCCATATCCACCAGCAGCATTGACTTCAGCAACATCATCATCTTGAAGCTCAGGGCATAAGAGCGGGGTCTCCTGAGCTTGTGGCATTCACTCCTTTCCTAGTGTATGTCCTACCAAAACTCCTAGTGCTCCCAGCCATGTCTTGCAACTTTTCCATGACATCTTCTGGTGTCATGTTGAGAATACTCTCACCATAAGCAGTGTCTACCATTCTCCTTTCATGATTAAGGAGACTATTGCAAACATGTAGGACCAGGTCCTCGGTATCATACCCATGAAAAGGGCAACTAGCACACAACCCCTTGAAACGCTCAAGTCAATCATAGAGAGTCTCATCTTCACCTTGCTCAACATGGGCAATTTCCTTCTTTAGAGCATTTGCCTTTTTAACTGGAAAATACTTACCCAAGAACACCTTGTGCAACTTCTCCCAGCTATCTACCGAACCGGTAGGCAAATGATAGTAACAGGACCTAGCACCATCTTTCATAGTGAACCCGAAGGCTCTCATCTTGATCTTCTCCTCAGTGACATTTGGTGGTTTGGTTGTCATGCAAGTGTCATGGAATTGGTTCAAATGCATGATCGGATCCTCACCAGGCAAACCATGGAATGTGGGGAGCAGATTGATCACCCCTGACTTGAGCTCAAAAGTCACCCCCTGAGCAAGGGATGGAAGAACCACAGCTTGAGGTTGCTGTGTCAGATTGGGAGTAGTACGCTCCCTCAATGTGCGGACGACACCGCCGTCTCTTAGAGCATTTGCCTCTTGTTGCGCCTCAAGCAATGCCCGTTGGGCATTAACAACTAACTGAATTTCAGCCAATTGACGTTGGGTGTCAGCAAGAGCTCTTTGCTCGGGAGTCAACTGAGCGCCTTCCATTGCACCTGTATCAGTCTCAACTCTATTCTCTCTCTGATTTCGATGGAAAGTCCTCTCGATTTCTGGATCAAGAATAAAAAGAGACTGATTCGTAGAACGGGTGTTGACCATTCACTAGTCAACACTAAGGTTAATCAAAACAAGAACTTTAAAGAAAAGAAAATTAGACTCCCCGGCAACGGCACCAAATTTGACGAGGCGAATTGTCGTATGCCAAATCAAGTAATCCTAACAAGCTCACTAACAAGTATAGTAGGCAAGCAAGGGTCGAATCCCAAGGGAATCAGGTTATCGATTCTTAAAGTTATAATAATGATTAACGAGTGTAAGTAACCAAAGAGGGTTTTTTTTGTATGTTTTAAGAACAAAGTAACGAAGGTTGATTTGGATTGTAAATATATATCAATGGAAGGTGTTTCACTTGGCAATTATCCACTATCAGATTAACAAGTTGATCATAAACTCCTTTTAATCCTATGTCGAATTACTCATATGATCGTTCTAATCCCTGTTCTAATGTAGTTATTAGTCCAACTAGTCCTAATAACCCTTACTCAACTATAACCTTGAAACTATCAAGATTCAATAATAAAGAAGCTTTAAGTTCAGGAATGGATAGATACATGCAATACCATAGACAACTAGTCAGATACTCGACATGTACTCAATTCTCTTCACAATTGACATTCACAACTAGTTCATGCAAATTGTGTGTGCTACAAACAAGTATGGTATTTCAACTAGAAATAACCAAACAATAGCAATATGAATGAGATGAAACTACTTAGATGGCCAATCTAAATGAGCAAATCTAATTCAATAACAATACACACAAGAGAATAGAGACAATCAATATGAATAGAACAAAGGAAAGGAATCTCACAACTTAATCAATCTGAAAGCTTCAAATGTCAAGCAAAACAATGGAAACTTAGCAACTCATGAAGTTGTTGAGGAAAAACTCTCAAAACTTGGAAATGGAATGTGGAAGATGATGGAAGATCATCAACACCTAAAACCTATAAGTCTTTGCAGAATTCAACTGACAAATTGAAGGTAAAAAAGTTATAAAAACGTTACAAAACTTAACACAACATACTAAATCGGGCAAATGAAGAAAGTCTTCTCTGGCGGATTTCCGCGATCGCGGTTTTGGGACCCGCGATCGCGGATTTTCTTCTGTGATCTGGCTTCTTCAGATGGCATTTCCGCGATCACGGTTTGGGACCCGCGGTCGCGGAATTTCTTCTGTGATCTTGGTTGGTCCAGTAGGTTTTCCGCGATCGCGGTTTGGTACCCGCGATCGCGGATTTGGCTTCTGTGGCTTCCTTGGCTTCGTCTTCAGCTGCTTCCAATGCTACATGTGGTCTTCTTCAGCTTCAACTCCTCTTCTTATGCTTCAATGCTCCGCATCATCTTCTGTTATCTCATGTGTAACTCAACTCTCCAAAACTCCATGATTACATAATACATCATAACATCTAGCATAATCCTATACAAAATGAGCTAATAACCTATAGTAGCGCTATGTAAAATACCGCTTATCAGGCTCGTCAAGTGTTTGACGTTGGTTGGACTATTGATTAAACTGCCATATGGGAGGGCATGTGCTACCCATATGACCAATACTATCCAATGAATCACATGTTAGAAGAGGACTTCTATGGAGTCCAAGATTATGGAGCGACATATGGAGATGTTCAAATACAGAAGAAGAAGGTGAGCTTCAATGAACAAACGCTCGTCTACCACTATGACGATCTTTCATATTGTGAGGATGTGCAACATCTCACTACAAGAAAAATTGGCTTGGGCGACGAAAATATAAATTTTTGGTGACAAATGAAATTTCGTCGCCCAAAACTAATCATGGGCTACAAGTTAATGATTTTGTGGCCCAAAATATAACATAGGCTACAAATTGATGATAATGTGGCCCAAAATAAAACATGGGTGACAAAACGATTAATTTGTGGCCCAAAATAAAACATGGGCGACAAAATATTTTTTTCGTCGCCCATAACATAGGCTACAAATTGATGATAACGTGGCCCGAAATAAAACATGGGCTACAAAACGATGAATTTGTGGCCCAAAATAAAACATGGGCGACAAAATAATTTTTTCGTCACCCATAACATAGGCTACAAATTGATGATGACGTGGCCCGAAATAAAACATGCGTGACAAAACGATGAATTTGTGGCCCAAAATAAAACATGGGCGACAAAACGATGAATTTATGGCCCAAAATAAAACATGGGCGACAAAAGAATTATTTTGTCACCTATAACATAGGGTACAAATTGATGATAACGTGGCCCGAAATAAAACATGGATGACAAAACGATGAATTTGTGGCCCAAAATAAAACATGGGCGACAAAACGATGAATTTATGGCCCAAAATAAAACATGGGCGACGAAATACATAACATAGGCTACAAATTGATGATAACGTGGCCTAAAATAAAACATGGGTGACAAAACGATGAATTTGTGGCCCAAAATAAAACATGGGCGACAAAACGATGAATTTATGGCCCAAAATAAAACATAGGCGACAAAAGAATTATTTCGTCGTCCATAACATAGGCTACAAATGAATGATAATGTGGCCCAAAATAAAGCATGGGCGACAAAACGGCGAATTTGTAGCCCAAAATAAAATATGAGCGACAAAGCCCAAAAATTGATCTATGGCCTTAAGAAAATTTGAATTCTTAAAGAAATTTGGGCCACAAAATAATAGATTTGTCGTTTGTCGCCCTACCAAACTTTGGGCTATGAAAAGTTAAATTTATCGCCCCTGATGGAATTTTTTAATAAAAAAGAATAAATTACCATAAACCATTCCAATTTCTGTGGGAAAAAAATTTCAGAACAAAACCTCAGCCCCAAATCCACCGCCATTTTCAACCCTAGGGAAGCTCTTTCGTTACTACTTCCTCCTCTCAGGTCACCAATGGCGGCGTTGCGGCGGACGGAGCCAACGCTATCGCCTCCGTTAGAGGTCGTGCGGAAGAAGAGATGGAACACCGGAGCCGGTTGTGGTTGCGGCTGCGAAGAGAGCGGCTTCGTAGTCTTTATTCATCGTCGTATTGTCTTCTCTGAAGCGGGAACATAATGAGATTGGATCTCCTCCGTCTTCTTCCAAAACATCACAGTCGATGTCGGATGGTACGTGTTCTCGGACCTCGGTTGAGCTCAATTTCGTGTAGAAGAGAGAAGTTTGGAGAAACTAACCATTCAGTCAATATATACAATTCCTTGATAGCTAAATTGTGATTGGCTGTGTGATTCGCTGTGTAGAGGATATAGGTTTTTTTTACTTGATTTTCATGATTTAAACCCACATATTAGGTACGAGCATGAACCTTATTATTACGACTCATATAAGGCTTATTATTATGATTCCTATGATTTGTCATCTAACTCTTTGGTGCAGCCCGAGGAAGTTCATGACTCAGATATGACTTATTATTATGAATCCTATGGTTTTTCACCTGACTCTTTTGTGCAGCCTGAGGGAATATATGACTCAAGTATGAATTACTTTTATGATCCCTATGGTTGTTCTTCTAACTCTTTTGTGCAGCCCGGAGGAGACATGAGACATTTGCTAGCACACCTTACGACAAGGATGGATTGGCTCTACAACCTCGGATTCGAACACGTGACATCATATGTGTTATGTGTGGAGGAAGAGGTCACTTGGCCGATATTTGCCCAAATCGCAACTACATCTACGAGGATGAAGTTGACGAAACCCCAACTTTAGATGTCGTCAATGCTTGTGGAAAGGAAGACGTCATAGACGTGACGCACGTCGATGGCAAGATGGAGTTGCAACTGGATGACAAGGATGTAGTAGAAGGAGTCCCCACAAAAGTAGAAGAAAAAGCATTGGCCATAGTCCCCACAGAGGCACAAGAAGAAGAAGCTCGAATCCAGGACGTTTCTGTCAATGCGAACTTGAGGAGTCACCATTTCCGGGAAGGATCCTTTACCCTCTCATTGTCTCATTTGTCCTTTCTACCTTCTGTTGCATATAAGTTTAGTGGTAGCGGTTCATATTTCATGCATCACGAGTTTCCTCTATGTCACATGCTTGTTTACTTACTTAGGAATGTCTATTATGTTGGTAGTAGCATTATTAGGCATATACATAGGCCTAAGTAAAAGAGGATAGCATGCAATCTGCATATTAGCATCACTTCAAATTCTCATGCCTATTGTTTGTGCCTAAAAATACGACGAGTAAGGAACGCGTGAAGAGTTACGCGTAGAAGGACTGTCTCGACGAGAGGAATGGAAGATGTCGTCGACGTGACGAGACGTGGCAAAGGTCTCGTTTATCTTGAATATTAGGTCGGTCGAGCGTATTTTATCTTATTCCTTATAATATTCTTGTAATTGGTAAAAGATACGGTAAAGAATATCTTTTACCTAGTTTATTATATCGTTATTTAGATAGAAGGAAGAGATAAGATCTCGTTTTCCTTAAAGATATTATTAGAGTTAGCCTATAAATAAAGGCTAACGCCTGCTTTGTAAGTAATCAGCCACCATTCGAGTAATACCAAGTTAAAGCTTCTACCCTAATTTCTTACTTTGTTCTTGAGTGTTGAGATTATACCGTGTCCTTTGATCTTTGCCCTACAATTGCTTAGTTATCTTCTCGTAGGTAATTTTGCTACAAACAATTGGCGCCCACCGTGGGGCTAGATCAAAAAGGTGTCGTCTCTGCATACGAAGGGAACAACCTCGCCCGCAGAAGCCATGAAAGATTCTAGATCGATAAAAAATCTTCGAAACAGAGCCTTCACCGTAGGAGGTCCGCCGTCCTATACAACCTCCAACACTAAGAGGCTCGCAAGAACTATCGAAGCACAAGACGATTCCGTTCTAACTCGCCACTCCAAAGCAGCCAATCGTGATCTGCCTATCACGTTCGAAGATCCGGACGAAAGAATCAAGCATCATGATAGCCTGGTGATCTCCGTGGTGATTCAGAATTGTAACGTGAAAAGGATCCTATTAGATAACGGAAGTTCGACCAACATCATCACTCTCTTTGTTGTTCTTGAACTCGGACTTTCAGTCGACGATGTCGTTGGGAAGCGTATCCGTTTAAAAGGCTTCAGCGGAGAAATCTTCGAGATGTTAGGGGAAATCACCCTCGAGACAACAACCCAAGGTGTCAATCTCTCGACTAGATTCGCCGTGATGGAGGCAGAGTCACCTTATAACGCCATCCTAGGAAGACCCTGGATCCATGATATGCAAGCAGTTCCATCTACGTATCACCAATCCCTGAAGTTCCCAACGCCCTGGGGAATACGCGAAGTCAAAGGCGAACCCTACACGGCCAAAGAGTGTTACCGAATCGGGATGAAAGGGATCACGACGCCAGAAATAAAAAAAGAGGAAGTAAAACAATTTCAGGTCAAGACGCCGACTAAGTATGTTAAGCCAAAGTGTCCCGAGTTAGAAGATGTGGTTATCGACGATTCCAAACTAGAAAGAGTCGTAAAGATAGGAACCGATGTCCCCGGAGAGATTAGAGGAGAATTGATAACATTCTTGAAGTCAAAACCTAAATGCTTCGCATGGATCCACGAGGACATGACAGGCATATCTCCAGACGTGATGCTCCACAAGCTGCGCTGATTCAAAGTTCACTCCAGTCAAGCAAAAGAGGAGGAAATTCGCTCCCGAACGTAATAAAGTTGTAGACGAAGAAGTTAAGAACCTCCTCAAAACAGGTAAGATACGAGAAGCAAAGTACCCCGACTGGCTCGCCAACGTCGTAGTCGTCCAGAAGAAGAACGGGAAATGGAGAGTATGCGTCGATTTCACAGATCTAAACCAAGCCTGTCCTAAAGATTCCTTCCCACTCCCTCACATCGACGCCATGGTAGATGCGACGGCAGGGCATGAGATGCTAACGTTCGTGGACGCGTTCAGCGGATATCACCAGATACAGATGAACCCCGCCGATCAGGAAAAGACCGCGTTCGTGACAAACCAGGGGATATATTGCTACATTGTCATGCCTTTTGGCCTCAAGAATATGGGAGCTACGTATCAACGACTGGTGAATAAGATGTTCGAGGAGCAGATAGGGGACACGATGGAAGTTTACATAGACGACATGCTCGTGAAGTCTAAACAAGCAAAAGATCACGTAACACATCTGAAGGAGGCGTTCGAGATCCTGGAAGAATATAGCATGAAGCTCAACCCTACCAAGTGTTCCTTCGGGGTCTCTTCCGGGAAGTTCCTCGGATATGTAGTAACCCAAAGAGGAATAGAAGCTAGTCCCAAACAGATTAAAGCCATACTCGATCTCGAATCTCCGCGTTGCGTGAAAGACATCCAGAAGATGACAGGAAGAGTCGTCGCGTTAAACAGGTTCATCTCCAAAGCCTCCGATAGAAATCGACTCTTCTACGACACTCTCCGGAAGAACGAGTCTTTCTCTAGGACAGAACGCCACGAAAAAGCCTTCACGGAGCTTAAGAATTATCTGATGAATCCCTTACTCCTATCGAAGCCTAAGGAAGGAGAACCTTTGTTCGTATACCTAGCGGTCTCCGAGATTGCTATAAGCGTCGTTCTCGTAAGAGAAGAAGAGGAGGAGAAACAACCCGTGTACTACGTAAGTAAAACATTGTCGTCAGCAGAAACAAGGTACTCCGCCATGGAAAAACTTATCTTGGCGTTAGTAATGGCGTCGGTGAAGTTGAAGCCCTACTTCGAATCCCATACCATCATTGTAAGAACCACGTCGCCTTTGAAGAACATAGTGAAGAAGCCAGAGTTATCAGGAAGAATGACGAAGTGGACGGTTCATCTCGGCGGCTACGACATCATCTATGAAGGAAGAAAAGCAATCAAATCCCAAGCATTAGCAGATTTCGTGCCAGATTTCAGTCCAACCCTAGAGCAAGAAGCAATCTCACAGGTAAACAAGGTAGAATTCGCAAAGTGGACCTTGCACACGGACGGAGCGATGAACCAGAACGGAGTTGGACTAGGCATCGTCCTGAAATCGCCACAAGGGGATAGGGTCGTCCAACCTACAAGGTGCGACTTCAAAGTGACAAATAACGAAGCCGAGTATGAAGCCTTGATTGCCGGTCTACGCGTCGCCATCGACCTACAGGTTCAGAAGCTCGATATCTATTGCGATTCGTTACTGGTAGTCAACCAAGTTCGAGGTGAATACACCACTAAAGATTCGAAGATGACCTTGTACCTCAAAGTAGTAAAGGAATTGTTCGAGAAGTTCGAAACCTGCCAAATCAGACAGATCCCCAGAGATGCTAACGCGCAAGCCGACGCGTTGGCAAAGCTAGGTTCATCCATTGACCTGAGAGAATATCAAAAGATCCCGTTCCTTCACCTCAACAGCGCGTCTATCAACAAAGAAGCAATTCCAGAACAAACACTCACAGTAAGGAGTCAAGATTCTTGGGTAACACCTTACTACGAGTGGTTGCAGCACGGACGCCTCCCGGGTAACGTGTATGAAGCAAGGCTATTGAAGCAAAAAGCGACCACCTTCATAGTGGACAAGGGCCAATTACTAAAATGGTCATCGAACGGTGTGTTCTTAACGTGCCCGACAGAGGAAAAGATCCAAGATATTCTACGCGAGCTACACAACGGAGAATATGGGAATCATTCGGGAGGGAGAAGCCTAGCGTCCAAAGCACACTCGACAGGATACTATTGGCCCACGATGAGACAGGACGCGATGAATCACGTCAAGAGGTGCAACGCTTGCCAAAGACACGCCCCGATCCCACATCAGCCGGCAGAAAAGCTCCACTCCATAACGTCTCCTTGGCCATTCATGCAATGGGGGATGGATATAGTAGGACCCATTCCCTTGACGCTAGGACCGAAGACACTAATGCTCGTCGTTACAAATTACTTCTCCAAATGGATAGAGGCCGAAGTGTTCAAGAACATCAAAGATTCCCATGTCATCTCCTTCATCGAAAGAAACATCATCATGAGATTCGGAATCCCTCACACCATTGTATGCGACAACGGATCGCAATTCATTAACAAGAACATCGTATCGTTCTGCGAAGAAAAAGTTATACATCTAGTCTACTCGACACCAAGATACCCTCAAGCGTACGGGCAAGCAGAATCAAGTAACAAGGTCATCGTGAGTAATCTCAAGAAGAGGATAGAACAATGCAAGGGAAATTGGGCGGATCAACTTCAGGCTATAGTGTGGGCTGACAGAACGACGCCTAAGAGAGCGACGGGAAGAACACCATTCTCTCTTGTGTATGGGTGCGAAGCCGTCTTGCCTATTGAGGTGGAAGTACCAACAGAAATATATCGGTCTCTCCCTGAGGAAAGAAACACTCCAATGATGACGTTCATGATAGATACGATCGACGAGATAAGAGACAATGCAACGTTGAGGATGGCGGCACAAAAACAAATCGTTGCCCGAAGCTATAATCGACGAGTAAAAGCAAGAACTTTCAAAGTAGGAGACTGGGTCTTAAGAAAAGTATTTCCAAATACCGAGGATAAGAGCGTCGGAAAGCTCGCCGCGTCCTGGGAAGGTCCATACCAAATAGCACAAGTCGTAGGGCGAGGAGCCTACAAACTCGTTACACCAAAAGGAGTACCATTGATGCGTTCATGGAACGCAACACATCTTACCCGAACCGCCGACTCTGAGTCGACGCTTCCCATGATTGTTAGCGACGTGTGGCAATGGTCATGTGGAATGAAGCCCGACACCTCACGAAACCGGCACGGTCCTCTGAGCGAAGAAGGGAAACCTATCACCACGACCACTCTCCTAGAACGCGTACTTGCGCCTTCCACGGCCCCTCTGAGAGTCATGAATCCACGGGCAAAACGCCAAACCGGCAGGGATGCGTCCACTGGCATCGTAAGTCCTAACAATCGAGAAATCGGATGTCACACGATGAATAGGCCCGTCGATTAAAAGAGTTCGACGTCGACCTAACGCTAGCGTGAGGCAACAGACCCACCTTAAAAGTAAGGGGTAACGTCACAAGCTGATAAAATCACACGCTGACCTACGTTCGCCACTCGCTTCAGGGTTCGGAGGAAATGTTGGACCCAACTTTCATGTAAGCCGACAACATAACAAAAGCAGCCGCGATGACCACAATAATACCTGGGGTAGAAAATCGAAACCTCGAAGTCAAAGATCGGCCTACGCGTCACAAGTATGAAATGTTTGGCGAACCCGACTCCATAAAAAGTTCGAAGTCAGATTCGCCAAAATGGGATAGTAGTCCCACCAAAAGTTAAAGATAAGCGAAAGCCTTACGCAAAGAAAGAAGCAATAAGCATCCAATACGTATTCAAAAAGAATTCGCCACACAAGAACGTGACGGAAAGCTAAAATCCATGTTCCACAAAAGCAGCCATGCAACAAGCAAAAATAAAATGAAAGTTGGCTAAACTAAGAAGAAGGAGATACATCCTTTTCCGCGGAAACAACGTTGCCATCTTGATACGCTACACTTTGTATGGCGTAACTAGGGGTTATTACATTAGTTTAGGAGTGTTATCACAAGTATTTGGAGCTATTGTTATATTCTGAGTTGTTTATGAAGAAGTGAAGAAATGAAGACCAGAACCGAAGAAGAAGAGGATCAAAGATTGAAGACATGAAGACGAAGACATTCTGCGAAGCAGCGGCGATCGCCACTACCATCCAGGCGATCGCCATTCTACAACAGAAGAGTTATGTGAGTTCGAGAGAGCATGGCGATCGCCATGACTCTAAGGCGATCGCCATGGGGTGACAGAGGCTGCGGCAGAGCTTTATATGAAGATGGCGATCGCCAGGCATCTATGGCGATCGCCACAACAAGGTCGAAGATATTCCGGACTTTCCTTATTTTCCTTTGTTTTTATTTCTTTTATTATTTTCTTATTTTCCTTATTTTAGTTCTAGGATTTATCTTTTACCATATATTTTTAGGGTTAGTTCTCTATTTAAGAACCCTAGTTCTTTCTATCTTATTATCATCTTTTCTATCATCTTTTCAATCATCTTTTCTATCATCTTTTCCATCAGACAATTTAGTTCTGCAACCATGAGCAGGAACTAATCTCCATTGTTTTACTTAGCGGTTGAAACCTTCAGTTATTAAGTTGTGACATTTCTAAACTCTTGTTCTTTTCCTATGGGTTTGTATTAATTCTCTTGTTCTTCATCTATTGATTTCTATTAGTTTTGCTAGCTTGATCACCTAGTTTGATTGATAGTTTTCTATTGCTAGACTAGGAATATACGGTGGAATTCCTTGTCATTGTAGCATTCATATCTGCATGATCTGGTAGTTGATTGCTTTTATGAAAGAGAATTGATTGCATGTTAATACTTGACGGTTGTAAGTTATTGCATGCATCCTTATGATTCCTGTGCCCTTTGCTGCTATTTCATCTAATCTTGAGAGGTTTCCCTTATTGTTGAATAGTAAGAATTATCAGGACCGGTTGGCCTGCTGATATATTAAAGATTGGAATAGGAACATTCCCTAGGATTGAATAGAACTTGAGATAAATCTATGATCAACTTGATTTACTGTTGTGTGGATACTTGCTAGGTGAAACCCCTTCGCATAATATTCTCACCCAAACTTCCTCTGCTTGTTACTGGTTACTTGTGTGTTCTTGCAATCAACCCCCCCCCCCCCTTTTGGTTACTTGTTACTAGTTGATATTTCACTTGACTGCATTGATTTGGTGTTTTGATTCCCTTGGGTTCGACCTCTACTTACTTGCTATACTCTAGTTAGTGTTTAGGGTTTTCTTTGATTTGGCACTACGACTTTAGCCACATCAAATTTGGCGACGTTGCCGGGGAATTGAAAATTTTCTGATTCTGTGTTAATTGTGAAATTATCAACTGTTTGGTGTGAACCTTTATGGTTCAGACCCGTGCTACTGATTCATCTCTTGTTGCCTTTGACCCAGAGATTGAAAGGATGTTCCTTCGGAACCAAAGAGCAGCTCTTAACCAAGAGAACGAGATGGGTGATCGACATTGACCGCCATTGCCTACTATGAGGCAACTCACTGCCCCAGACTTAAACCAACAATCTTTAGCAGTGAGGTTTCCTGAGATTGAAGAAGGTGTGAATCTTGAATTAAAAGTTGGTTTAATTCATGAGCTACCACACTTCCATGGCTTAGCAGGAGAAGATCCCAACAAACACTTGGCTCAATTCCATGCCATATGTTCTAGTATGAAGCCAAGAGGTGTTACTGAGGAGCAGGTCATGCTGAGAGCTTTCGGATTTACTCTGAAAGACGCTGCGAATGATTGGCTCTATTATCAAGCTCCAGGGAGTATTGATACATGGGCTAAGATGAAAAAGGTCTTTTTAGAGAAATATTTTCCAGCTACAAAACTGAGCAGTTTAAAGAAGGAGATCACGAATCTTCAACAACACTCAACTGAGAGTCTCTATGAATATTATGAGAGATTCAAGAAGCTTTGCTCAAGCTGCCCATTCCATAGTTATACTGACCAAGATCTCCTTATGTACTTATTTAGTGGCCTGATTGATGAGGATCGTCGAATGGTGAATGCATCCTGTGGAGGTAACTTTTTAAGATTGACTATACCTCATGCTACTGAAATGTTTGAGGAATTAGCTGAGAGCTCAAGGCAGTTTGGTAGCAGGCAAAGAACACAGTCAGTAAGTTCACTTGATCCCGCTAAAATTCAAAGTGATATGAATGAACTGAAAGATATGATGAAGTCTTTTATGCTGCAAAGTGGTGGTCAACAACTCCAAGAGCCGAATGCTGAGGTAAACGCTGTTGGTGGATGGCAACCAAGGCCAAGGTATGATTCTCATAATATTAGTTATCAGCAACCTAGACCTCAGAATTCTATGACTGTTGAAGATATGATCAAGTCCTTAGCTCAAACTGTGATGCAACAAAATGCTAGAACGGAATCGAGTATCCAAAATCTTGAAAATTAGTTAGGACAGATTGCTCAAGCTGTGAGTAAATTAGAGGCCAGGGAACCGGTAAGAAACCCGAGAGAGAACGTCAGTGCAGTGTTCTTGAGGAGCGGAAAAACTTTAAATGACTATTCTGTGCCAAAACCGCGATCGCCAGATCTGAGTGGCGATCGCCATGAGATTACAGAGAGCAAAACAGGGTCTGCATCGCGACCGCGATCGCCATATGGCAATGGCGATCGCCATTCCATTCCAGAAGCTGAGGTGAAAAATTTTTCGCGACCGCGATCGCCGAGAGTTGATGGCGATCGCCAAGAGTCCCCTAAGTACATTGACGATTATGTTCGCCCGAATTTTCCCCCTTTGTTCTCTCAGAAGCCTGTAGCCCCCTTTCCTGAGGCATTGAAGGATACTCGAAGGCTGGAGAATGACAACAAAATCTTCGAAACCTTTAGTAGGTGTGAGGTAAACATTCCTTTGCTCAAACTTGTTAAGAGTATTCCTAGATTTGCTAAGTTTTTGAAAGAATTCTGCACTATCAAAAGAAATGAAAAACTGAAAGGAAAGAAGAAAGTTGAAATAAGTGAACAAGTTTCTGTTGTGTTTCAAAAACGCATGCCTAAGAAATGTGGTGATCCAGGCATATTTAGCATTCCATGTGTGATTGGTGAAACTAAATTTGACAAAGCCATGCTAGATTTAGGTGCATCAATCAATGTTTTACCTTACTCTTTGTATGAATCACTAGGCTTAGGACCTTTGCATAAAACAGGAACTGTTATTCAACTTGCTGATAGGTCTACTGTATACCCGAAAGGGGTTGTTGAAGATGTTCTTGTTATGGTTGGTGATCTGATTTTTCCTGCTGATTTCTTTGTGTTAGATATGGAGTATGCTAATAATGTCACACCTATACTGTTAGGTAGACCTTTCATGAAAACTGCACAAACGAAAATTGATGTTAGTAGTGGGACTCTCTCTATGGAGTTTGATGGGGATAAGGTAGAATATAATATTTATGACATAGATCCCATTGATAAGAATTCTCTATGTGCTATTGATGTGATTAAGCCTACTTGTAAGGATAAATTACAACCTGTTTTAGAGAATATCTTAGAGCCCGCAAAAGTAGATGTTGTTTTATCTACTAACATGCAGGAGTGTCAGGCTAAGTCAGAGCCTAAAGGTAAGCTCTCTCCACATCCTTTGGGCAATCGCCCTCCATTACTGACCTCGCCAGGCGAGATACCATTGATGTCTAGTGTGCAGGCACTTGACATTGAGCTTAAACAGTCGCCTGATACGGTCAAGGAAGAGAAAGTGAATGAAACCACCTTCATTGCTAAAGACAAGGTGGTCAAGGTAAGAGGGACGAGATTCAAGGCGTTCCATGAGTGGTTCAAGAGAGAATTCAGACAAGAGACGGTTTTCACAAAGCCAAATGGCGTTAGTTA
The DNA here is from genome assembly GCA_029168935.1 of Oxyria digyna. NCBI lineage: Eukaryota > Viridiplantae > Streptophyta > Magnoliopsida > Caryophyllales > Polygonaceae > Oxyria > Oxyria digyna. The sequence goes on from JAPVLV010000024.1 coordinate 4,826,836, forward strand.
AATCTCTTGAGTTTCATGTCGAGCCACGACATAAAATAAGGCGCTACTCGGGAGGCAACCCGAGGTTTGAGTTTGTTTTTATTTGTTTTTGTTCGGTTTAATTTTCTTTTTAGTTTTTCTATGGACAGGAGGAAATCACCGAAGCTTAGGGTCAGCTACAGTCAATAGCCAATCTCGCTGTAAGTCTTCTCTCCCGTTCTAAAAAAAAAATAAAAAAATTCCAAAAATCATTCCGAGAAAAAAATAATATATCGGATTAAAAAAAATAGAGTGCAGAAAAAAAAATATGAGAGAAAAGAAAGTAAGGAGTTGTATTACATCAAGTTTGGTTTCATTAGTACTATCATTCTAGATCTACATTCGCTGGAGCTTAGCTTCTTTGTGACCATGTTCTTTGCAAGAAGTTGATTTGTTTGGGTCACCTTCTACATTGGAGGTATTCTTTCTTTTGCTTTAGATGAGCTATGCATTATTGGATTACATTTAGTGTTCATCTAGTTTCTCACTCTACCACACTTTGAGTTTTATTGGAGGAAGGTCATCTGACCTTGTATGTGAGTCTTCTGTCTCCTTCCCTGGGTTCGTTTTTATGTCTTCCATTTCATTGAGGATAATGCAATGTTTAAGTATGGGGGAGGAGAATGTATTCACATGTAATTATTTGGGTGTTGGTTGTATCTGCATGAGCTTATTGAATATATATTGTATGAAAAAGCCACAAAAATTGAAAAAAGGCATACAAAATCCTTGGATAGCAAGATCTATGCAATAAGAAGGTGGCTTGACCGACATTAGGCAGGGGCAAAAATAAGTCTTGAGAGATGTGAGTTGGTGAGCTCGGAACAATTATTGAGTGGTTGGGATGAAAACCCGAAAGGGCACCCAAGCAAGATGAATGTTATAAAAATAAATAAATAAATAAATAAAATTTGAGTGTTTTAGGATCATTATCATCTTGGCGTTATGGAGACATAAGAAGGAGGTGTATAGGAGGATTCGGGTAGGCCACTTGGAGGAATAAGGTGTAGTTCTGGGTATGTGCTTATTTTATCACATTGTTCTTGATTATTGTTGTTGTGTTTTGTGTGTTTTGGAGGAGCATATTGGTTATGTAATCACTAGGAAATATTCTTGTACTTCCTGAGGCTTTGAGTATGTTATTGTATGAGTAGCTTTTCTGTAAGTTACTCGGGACGAGTAAAAGTCTAAATATGGGGGTATTTGATACGCTACACTTTGTATGGCGTAACTAGGGGTTATTACATTAGTTTAGGAGTGTTATCACAAGTATTTGGAACTATTGTTATATTCTGAGTTGTTTATGAAGAAGTGAAGAAATGAAGACCAGAACCGATGAAGAAGAGGATCAAAGATTAAAGACATGAAGACGAAGACATTCTGCGGAGCAGCGGAGCAGCGGCGATCGCCACTACCATCCAGGCGATCGCCATTCTACAACAGAAGAGTTATGTGAGTTCGAGAGAGCATGGCGATCGCCATGACTCTAAGGCGATCGCCATGGGGTGACAGAGGCTGCGGCAGAGCTTTATATGAAGATGAAGATCGCCATGGGGTGACAGAGGCTGCGGCAGAGCTTTATATGAAGATGGCGATCGCCGGGCATCTATGGCGATCGCCACAACAAGGCCGAAGATATTCCGGACTTTCCTTATTTTCCTTTGTTTTTATTTCTTTTATTATTTTCTTATTTTCCTTATTTTAGTTCTAGGATTTATCTTTTACCATATATTTTTAGGATTAGTTCTCTATTTAAGAACCCTAGTTCTTTCTATCTTATTATCATCTTTTCTATCATCTTTTCAATTATCTTTTCTATCATCTTTTCCATCAGACAATTTAGTTCTGCAACCATGAGCAGGAACTAATCTCCATTGTTTTACTTAGCGGTTGAAACCTTCAGTTATTAAGTTGTGAGATTTCTAAACTCTTGTTCTTTTCCTATGGGTTTGTATTAATTTTCTTGTTCTTCATCTATTGATTTCTATTAGTTTTGCTAGCTTGATCACCTAGTTTGATTGATAGTTTTCTATTGCTAGACTTGGAATATACGGTGGAATTCCTTGTCATTGTAGCATTCATATCTGCATGATCTGGTAGTTGATTGCTTTTATGAAAGAGAATTGATTGCATGTTAATACTTGACGGTTGTAAGTTATTGCATGCATCCTTATGATTCCTGTGCCCTTTGCTGCTATTTCATCTAATCTTGAGAGGTTTCCCTTATTGTTGAATAGTAAGTATTATCAGGACCGGTTGGCCTGCTGCTATATTAAAGATTGGAATAGGAACATTCCCTAGGATTGAATAGAACTTGAGATAAATCTATGATCAACTTGATATACTGTTGTGTGGATACTTTCTAGGAGAAACCCCTTCGCATAATATTCTCACCCAAACTTCCTCTGCTTGTTACTGGTTACTTGTGTGTTCTTGCAATCAACCCCCCCCCCCCTTTTGGTTACTTGTTACTAGTTGATATTTCACTTGACTGCATTGATTTGGTGTTTTGATTCCCTTGGGTTCGACCTCTACTTACTTGCTATACTCTAGTTAGTGTTTAGGGTTTTCTTTGATTTGGCACTACGACTTTAGTCACATCACATCTAAAGCTACATTCGTGTCACTAGGAGCTAAGACTGGCAAACTTGAGGGAACGCGTAGAAGAGAAACCCCCTCGGGTGGAACGGGATAAAGAACAAAAAATTCACCACGCTCGCGTTACACATCCCAATCTACGTGGCGACCCGCACGAAACTCCTCCATAACCTCAATACGAGATGACCACGAATAGTAAGTACTAGTCTCTCGCAAGTTCTTCTCATACGCCTTTGCTTTCTCCTCAGCGTCAACCTCAAGGAACGTGACCTTTCCATTAAACACCTAAATGCGTCGTGCTAGCACACCCCTCTGTTTCGCTGTCTCCAACGTTTCCATACGAGCATCCTTCTCAGACGCCGTAAGGCGAGCAATCTTCTTGTTAAGGTCTTTGATCTTCTTACCAAGATCACTCACCTCACCCTTCAAGGCCTCCTCGGACTCAGAACACTTATGGAGACGTTCCCAGGTACACAGCGAAGCTTGGAAGGCCTGAAAGATCCCAACAGATAAGAAACGACACAACAACAAAAAGAAAAACGAAAAGATAAGAAAAAGTACACACCTGCCACTGTGCTACGAGAGAATCGCCCAAGACATCTACGGCTTGCATAGACAGATAATGGTTCCAAGAAGAAGTAGATGTCAAAGCTTGCATCGCCGGGATGAAGTTACGCATAGGCGCTACGGAACGAAACACTATCGCAGGAAAGTCGCTCACTTCAACATATGTAACGGAAGCTGCACCAGGATCCTTTATTTTGCCCTTCTCACTCTCCTTCGAAGGATCCGCGGGAAGTTCCTCTACCCCAACGTTTAGAGGCGCGTCCGAAGATGCTTGCACCCCCGTAACTAGTGGAGTCGCCTCCCTTACGCACGCCGGAATGGAAGTCGCCTCTTCCTTCGCAGCTCTCAACTTTTCCTCTGAAATACATCTCCTCTTCGCAGTAATCAAGTCATGAGCGGATTCTTGACGAGTACAAGACGCGACGCCTGAAGCAAAACTGCTTTTAGTATAGAAGATAAAAAAGAGAGAAAAGCAACGCATAACTTGTCAGGAAAGCTTACCTTGAGAAGGAATAGGGGTTGCGAGACGATATCCCTTCCCGTCATGGCCGGTAAAGGTACGTTCTACCAATGGAATCGCCATGATTTTCTTGGTAATCTCCTCTGATTCCTCTCACGCCACAATAGCGTGGATGTCAACTACGCACAAAGTCGCACGTAAGAATAAGCGTCAAGATGCATAAGTCTAAAGAAAATCATAAAGGATAAAGAAACATACTGGAAGGAGTCCATTCTTCAAGCAAGAAAGCGCAATCTTTCCCCAAGGTAGATTTCCTGATGAAATAGAACTTATTTGCCCAACCTCGGTCGGACGAAGTTCCTTCGTTCATCAAAGGAGGAACCCCAACGCGAGATTTGATGTTGATTCTACCCGCCGAAGGAGTAGAGAGAATGCAAGAGTGCATGACGTCGGCAATCGTGAATGCGATGTCGAAATTTGCCAAAATATGATCCAACACCGCCAAGCCTCTCCAAGCACTCGGAAGGACTTGCCCGACCGCGATACCCAAAGTAGTCAAGAAAGAACGAACCAAAGGGGAAAAGGGAAAGCGGTGTCCAACCAAGAAAGGATGCTCGTAGACGCAAACTCATCTCGGGCGTAAGGCGTCAGCAAACACGTCAGAAGGAGGAATAGCAATTTCCACGTGAGCAGAGAGCCCTGCTATGGAAGGAAAGAACTCGATGTTGCGAGCCAAAGAAGAACGGTGGTTAACATCATTAAGAATCATCTTGGGATCGTAGATAATTGGAGCCATTGAGAAGAGAGAGTAAAGATTAGGGTTTTGCAAGAAGATTACGGATGAAAAGAAGAATGCCGGAACGTGTTTAAATAAGGAAAGAAGATCTCGTCCGAGATTTTCCAAAGAATCAGTTTGTTACCATTAGGGACAAATCCGAACGTTGGGGAAATAGTCGTTGGAGCGAATACGAGTCGGTTAGCCGCATTAAATGAGAATCGGAGAGAAGACATTATTACGAAGTCAAGATTTCGGTTCGAGTGAATATTCAACGCGTTCCGAATCTGATGAAGGCGTATTCCATGAAGAAATAAGGCATCTCCCAGGTCTATTAGAGGTCAAGCCCTGTAAGACGCCTTAGGGGTATTGTTTGTGCCTAAAAATACGACGAGTAAGGAACGCGTGAAGAGTTACGCGTAGAAGGACTGTCTCGACGCGACGAGAGGAATGGAAGATGTCGTCGACGTGACGAGACGTGGAAAAGGTCTCGTTTATCTTGAAGAATAGGTCGGCCGAGCGTATTTTATCTTATTCCTTATAATATTCTTGTAATTGGTAAAAGATACGGTAAAAAAAAATCTTTTACCTTGTTTATTATATCGTTAATTAGATAGAAGGAAGAGATAAGATCTCATTTTCCTTAAAGATATTATTAGGGTTAGCCTATAAATAAAGGCTAACGCCTGCTTTGTAAGTATTCAGCCACCATTCGAGTAATACCATGTTAGAGCTTCAACCCTAATCTCTTACTTTGTTCTTGATCTTTGCCCTACAATTGCTTAGTTATCTTCTCGTAGGTAATTTCGCTACAAACACCTATCATGATTTTGCTGTATATGGTTGGTCTTCTTACCAACACTACCATTCCCCATTTAAAGACAAATCATATAGGTTGCATTCAGGTCTCAATGATGCTTTCTCATTCCCGTATACTTATTATATTATGTCTAGCATGTTTAGAAATCCGAATGGGAATAGAAAAAAGGGTGGCATAGTTACTGCTTGCATCTTGGTATATCCTTTGCACTTAGGCTTAGGATTGTCATTCATTGGTATCCATGTTTGTACTTCTTGCTCCCTTAGAGTCATAGCTAGTCATCCTTATTCTATTATTATGCTTATGACTCTAGGAGATAAATTGGATCGCATGGAGAGAAGTTTTGTCATGTTTGCAAGCATTACTTCTAGTATGACACATCAAGCTTTGTTTAGTTCAAGCAACTCGTTATGTCTTGTTGTGTATCAAGTTACTTGTTACGTGACGCCCCTTATTGCAGGTTTAGAAGATTCGAGGTCGGATCTTTTCAAAGGAGGGGAGGATGATGTACGTACGTCGGAGCTTCATCAAGAACTGGACCATTATTCATCTTTGGCACCCATGACTGTATGGGTGAGCTCTCAAGGACCCAATTTTCAGGACGAGCTGAATTTAGAAGAGAAAGAGGATTCAAGGATGAATCCTTTTCAAGGGGAGGAGGATGATGTACGTACGCTGGAGCGTCTCCCAGGACAACCCATGATGCGATCTCGTCGCCAAGCTGAAGGCCGAAGAGAGGACAAGAGGTGGTGCTATCGAAGATGGGATGAAACAAGGGCAGAGTGGCGTTCTCAGTTGGCTAACCCAATTGAGCTCATTTCTGGATATGTTTGGGACCCATGACCAAATGACTTTCTCTCCAAAGTAGAAGCCCAACGGACAAACGATGATCACGTTATGGCTTCTACAAGGTCAGAAATTGCACCAGCTCGTTCGGACGAACCATTTATCTGTTTGGGCCCATTTTTGGACATGTGTCTGGTTTTGGACTTATCTTTTATTTGTCATAAAATGAGGTCCATTGAAATTCGGGAGCTACTGGTTCAATCAGATCAATTCGAGAGCGATATGGGCCTTTTTGGCCATGAAGAGGATTTGGGCCCAATGGGCATGTGTTGGACAATTCTATTCTTAGTATTACTCTTAGAAGTATAAATAGATAAGTTTTAGGGTTTAGAGGCAGACTTTGACAAATTGAGAATTACTCTTCACTTTAGTTTTTACGTCGTTTTAGTTGTAGCTTTAGGTTGGGATTAAATTGCAAGAGGAAACCCTTGGTTTGATTTTCAACTCGTGAGAACGATTTGTCGGTTGCCCATATTTTCGATCTCCAAACCTCGAAAGAACCCTAGGTGGATTCCTTAGGTTAGTTCGAGTCAAGTGAGTCTTTCTAGATCGACGACTTAGTCAAGAAAGCCGTCACTTGCTTATCGAGTCCGAGTCAAGCGAGTCCTCCTAGATCGACGGCTGAGTCAAGGAAGACAACACTTGTCAACGACCAAGGTTCGTTCGATCGACCTCCACTACGATCTCACGAAGCCGCCTTTGACATCGACTTCACCCTACCCTTCCAACCGTCCGCCGTCGACTTCCGCCGCCGCCGCCATCGACTTCAACCCCTTCGTCCCTCAAAATCCTAGCAGATCAACGATCTTCATTCGACCAGTGTCATCATTGGATTCGCCAAATACTTCTCAGTCGCGACGCATAGGTTGATCTTTTGCTTTTGTTTTCGATATCTTATCTTTGAGGTGTGGTTTCTTACCCCTGGCATAGTTATGGTCATTGCGGCTACTTTTGTTATTTTGTCGGCTTATATGAAGGTTGGGTCCAGCATTTCCTCCGAACCCGGAGCGAGTGGCGGATGCAGGTCAGCGTGTGATTTCATCAGCTTGTGACGTCACCTCTTACTTATGGTGAATCCTTTGCCACACGCTAGCGTTAGGTCGAGGTCGAACAGAGGACCATGCCAGTTTCGTGAGGTTCCGGGCTTCATTCCCCATGACCATTGCCACACGTCGCTAACAATCATGGGAAGCGTCGACTCGGAGTCGGCGGTTCGGCTAACGTTGCGTACGCGTAGATGGAGCCTTAAACTCTTAGGCTAACGAAATTCGCCCCCGGCGCGGATTTTCGCCGCGGTCTTCTTGTACTTTGTGTTACGTCATAGACATGGAGCAAGTATTTTGAAATGAAACAACTCAGCATGTATTGCATATTGGACATGAAAGTGCATACTTATATATTAACGAGGACTTCATGAATTTCGACGAGCTAAGACGTCTAACCCTAGTCTCGACGACCCCTTGTCGTCTCGACGCTAAAACATGCTTGGACAGGATAAAAAATCTAAGATATGCATAAAAACAGATAGAAATCATAGCAATCATCACGTTTCCTAATGATAATATTTCTTAAGATGGGTTGCGCTCCACGAACGCATTAATGGTACTCCTTCTGGCGTGACGAGTTCCCAGGACGTGATTTCTCGCTTTTACTCGTCGATTATAACTTCGGGCGGCGATTTGTTTCTGCGCCGCTATCCTCAATGCGGCGTTATCTCTTAGCTCGTCTATTGTATCTATCATGAACGTCATCATTGGAGTATTTATTTCCTCGGGGAGAGACCGGTATCTTTCTGTTGGTACCTCCACTTCGATTGGTAGGACGGCTTCGCAACCGTAGACGAGAGAGAATGGTGTTCTTCCCGTCGCTCTCTTAGGCGTAATTCTGTCGGCCCACAATATAGCTTGGAGTTGATCCGCCTAATTTCCTTTGCACTCCTCTATCCTCTTCTTGAGATTACTCACGATAACCTTATTGCTTGACTTCGCTTGTCCGTTCGCTTGAGGGTACCTTGGCGTCGAGTAGACTAGACGTATACCTTTGTCTTCGCAGAACGATACGATGTTCTTACTAATGAATTGTGACCCGTTGTCGCATACAATGGTGTGAGGGATTCCAAATCTCATAATGATGTTTCTCTCGATGAAGGAGATAACATGGGAATCTTTGACACTTTTGAATGCTTCTTCTTCTATCCATTTGGAGAAGTAGTCTGTAACAACGAGCATCAACGTCTTTGGTCCTAGGGTTAAGGGCATGGGACCTACTATATCCATCCCCCACTACATGAATGGCCAAGGAGACGTTACGGAGTGGAGCTTTTCCGCCGGTTGATGTGGAATTGGAGCGTGTCTCTGGAAGGCGTCACATCTCTTGACGTGATTCATCGCGTCTTGTCTCATTGTAGGCCAATAATACCCTGTTGAATGTGCTTTGGCTGCTAGGCTTCTCCCTCCCGAATGATTTCCATATTCCCCGTTGTGTAACTCACGTAGGATATCCTGGATCTTTTCTTCCGTCGGGCATGTTAAGAACATGTTGTTGGATGACCATTTTAACAGTTTGCCTTTGTCTACTACGAAGGTGGTCGCTTTCTACTTCAAGAGTCTTGCTTCGTACGCGTTACTTGGGAGGTGTCTGTGTTGCAACCATTCATAGTAAGGCGTCACCCACGAGTCTTGGCTTCTTACTGTGAGTGTTTGTTCCGGAGTCACTTCTTTGTTGATGGACGCATTACTCAAGTGGAGGAAGGGGATTTTCTTATACTCTCTTGGATCGATGGATTATCCTAGCTTCACCAATGCGTCGGCTTGCGCATTAGCATCTCTGGGGATCTGTCTGATTTGGCAGCCTTCAAAGTTCTCGAACAAGTCTTTCACTACTTTGAGGTACAATGTCATCTTCGAATCTTTGGCGGCGTATTCTCCTTGAACTTGGTTAACTATAAGCAGTGAGTCGCAGTAGATATCGAGCTTTTGAACTTGCAGGTCGATGGCGACGCGTAGACCGACAATTAGGGCTTCGTATTCGGCTTCATTATTTCTTTCTTTGAAGTCGCATCTTATGGCTTGGACAACCCTATCCCCTTGCGGTGATTTCAGGACGATGCCTAGCCCTACTCCGTTCTGATTCACTGCTCCGTCTGTATGTAACGTCCACTTGGTGTGTTCTACCTTATTTACCTGCGACGTTGCTTCTTGTTCTAAAGTTGGGCTGAAGTCCGCCACGAAATCTGCTAGCGCTTGAGATTTGATTGCTTTCCTCCCCTCATATATGATATCGTAGCCACCGAGGTGGACTATCCACTTTGTCATTCTCCCTGACAGCTCTGACTTTTTTACGATATTCTTTAGAGGCGATGTGGTTCTTACTACGATGGTGTGGGATTCGAAATACTGCTTCAATTTTACCGACGCCATCACTAATGCTAAGGTTAACTTTTCCATGGCGGAGTATCTCGTTTCAGCCGAGGATAGCGTTTTGCTAACGTAGTAGACGGGTTGTTGTTCCTCTCCTTCTTCTCTTATGAGCACAGCGCTGATAGCTATCTCGGAAACCGCTAGGTACACGAACAAGGGCTCCCCCTCTTTAGGTTTAGACAAGAGTAAAGGATTCATCAGGTAGTCTTTGAGCTCCGTGAAGGCCTTTTCGTGTCGTTCCGTCCAGGAGAAAGATTCATTTTTCCTGAGTGTATCGTAGAAGAGTCGATTTTTGTCTGAAGCTTTGGAGATGAATCTGTTTAGCGCAGCAACTCTTCCTGTCAGCTTTTGGATGTCCTTCACGCAACGCGGAGACTCGAGATCGAGTATTGCCTTCATCTGCTCAGGGCTAGCTTCATTTCCTCGTTGCGTCACCACGTATCCGAGGAATTTTCCCGAAGAGACTCCAAAGGAACACTTGGTAGGGTTGAGCTTCATGCCATATTCTTCTAGGATTTCGAACGCTTCCCTTAGGTGTGTTACGTGATCTTTTGCTCGTTTGGACTTCACGAGCATGTCGTCTATATAAACTTTCATCGTGTCGCCTATCAGCTCCTCGAACATCTTGTTCACAAACACGTTGTAGTAGTATATCCCCTGGTTTTTGAGGCCGAAAGGCATAACCTTGTAGTAGTATATCCCGTGGTTCGTTACGAACACATTTTTTCTTGGTCGGCCGGATTCATCTGGATCTGGTGGTATCCGCTGAACGCGTCCATGAATGTCAACATCTTGTGTCCTACCGTCGCGTCTACCATGGCGTCAATATGTGGGAGTGGGAATGAATCTTTGGGGCAGGCTTTGTTCAGATCGGTGAAATCTACACATACTCTCCACTTCCCATTTTTCTTCTGGACGACTACGACGTTGGCGAGCCAGTCGGGATACTTTGCCTCTCGTATCTTGCTCGTTTCAAGGAGATTTCTGACTTCTTCGTGTACAACTTTGTTGCGTTCGGGGGCGAATTTTCTCCTAGTTTGCTTGATTGGGGTGAACTTTGGATCGTTATGAAGCATCACGTCTGGAGATATTCCCGTCATATCTTCGTGACTCCAGGCAAAGCACTTGGCTTTTGACTTCAGGAACGTCACTAACTCTTCTCTTATCTCTTTGGGGATGTCAATTCCTTTCTTCACGACTCGTTCTGGCTTGGAATCGTCAATAATCATGTCTTCTAATTCAGGACACTTTGGCTTAACGTATTTGGTTGGTGCTTTTACCTGGAATTCTTTTACTTCATCTTTCTTGGTTTCTGGCATTGCGATTCCTTTCACCCCGATTCTACAACATTCTTTAGCCGTGTAGGGTTCGCCTTTGATTTCGCGTACTCCCCACGGCGTTGGAAACTTCAAGGATTGGTGATACGTGGATGGAACCGCTCGCATGTCGTGGATCCAGGGCCTCCCTAGGATGGCGTTGTAGGGCGACTCTGCCTCCATCACGGCGAATCTCGTAGTGATGTCGACGCCTTGGGTCGTCGTTATGAAGGTGACTTCTCCTAACATCTCTGCTACTTCTCCGCTGAAGCCTTTCAAACGGATACGCTTCCCGACGACATCGTCGATGGAAAGTCCGAGTTCGAGAACGGCGGAGAGGGTTATGATGTTGGTCGAACTCCCGTTGTCTACCAGGATTCTCTTGACGCTACAATTCTGGATGACTACGGAGATTACCAGGCTATCTTGATGTTTGGCTCTTTCGCCTGGGTCTTCGAATGTGATGGGTAGATCGTGATTTGTCGCCTTAGCGTGGCGAACCGGAGTGGAATCGTTCTGCCCTTCGACAGTCCTAGCGAGCCTCTTCGTGTCGGAGGTGGTACAGGTTGGCGGACCTCCTAAAACGGTGAAGGTTATGTTGATAAAACCTTTGATCGACCTTGAATCTTCCATGGCTTTTGCGGGAGAAGTTGTTCTCTTCGTATGTAGAGACGACACTCTTTTGATCTTGCCCCACGGTGGGAGCCAATTGTTTGTAGCGAAATTACCAACGAGATGATAACTAAGTAATTGTAGGGCAAAGATCAAATAATACGGTATAATCTCAACACTCAAGAACGATATGGAAAATTAGGGTTGAAGCTTGAACTTGTGTATTACTCGTATGGTGCCTGAATGATTACAAAACAAGTGTTAGCCTCTATTTATAGGCTAACCCTAGTTTAATATTTAAGGAAACGAGATCTTATCTTTTTTCTTCTACCCTAGGACGATATAACAATAAGGTAAAGGATATTATTTCTAATATCTTTCACCAATTACATTAATAATATAAGGAAACGGGATAATATTCACTCGGCCGACCTCATCCTTAACGCAAACGAGATCTTCACCACACCTCGTCACGTCGACGTGATCGTCCTACGCATAGCTCGAGACGCATTCCTTACTCGTCGTATTTTTAGGCACAAACAGTACCCCTCCATATACTTAGTTGTAAACATATAATTTAATTTAAAAAGGTAAAAACAAACAAAACAATGGTCTTTTATGACAATTACCCAAAAACTGGCCTTCAATTAAGTACTGCAAAGTCTTCACCATGTAAATCCGCGCACTGGGAAATCCGCGCACTGGGAAATCCTTGTTTACATTCTTCAACTTCGAACTCCAAATCGTCTATAATTTATAATATTTATATCATTTTAATCTTCATTCTGGATTTACAGAAAAACCTTAAATACATCCTCAAACTTCTCCTAAATTTTACTAACAAATCTTAATTATGCTATATAAAGTAGAGCGTATCATACGGTCAAGCTTAAATATACTAATATATTTTCTAGCAGGTTTGTTTTTGTAAGCCGGAAACAAGCCAAAAAAATTAATTGTCATATTTATTTTTAACAAATCAAATTACATGTCATTTAAATATATAAGAATAAAAAAATAATCAAAATAAAATAAGAAGAATCCATAATTTTTTAATTGAGAGTTTAGAACAACAAGAACATAAAAAATAAAAAATCAATCATATTTTTAAGTATCAATTTCTAAATAAAACAATCATTATTAAACAGAAGAGGTGTAATTTCAACTAAACGTATTTTGATAAATTACATTTCCAGCTCCAATTTATCAATTACCGGGAAATTCATCGGAAAAGTATGCTCATCATACTATTTTTGGATCATATATTCATAGGCTGTGTATGATTTTGTAATTTTTGAAATTTATTTCTATTTTATTTTCAATTATAATAATACTTTAAATAATATCAATTATGATAACTGATATTATATAAAATTATTTTTCCCTTTTGAAATTGAAAAAAAAATGGCCAGAAGAGGGAGGTCCTGCATTTTCACCCTACTCACTAGATGATTTTGGAAATCACATGTTAAAGGAGCGTAAGACCGTACCTAATAGTTCACCACTTTGGGGTATTGAGAGAGAAATAAAAAATATTATTAAACTAATGAAAAAGTGAATTTTGACAATTGTCCCAAAAATACAACTTTATTTGACCCCACATTTCATAATATTAATAAAAATGTATGAAATAGAAGACTGATGACCACAAATTAATGGGTAACCATTGTGATAATAATAAACATAGATGGATATTGAAAATGAGTATTAGAAAATCTAAGAGAGAAATATTAATAAATTATTAAATGACCACAACTAAACGGGAAATTGTTGTATATGCTCTAATGGAAACGGGAAAGTAAAGGAAGTGACGCAAGATCTCAATGATATTATTTGAAGTCGTTTCCAGCAACAACACCTAGTGATTTCAAATCTTACGAGATAAAAAGAAATTTATTTCTCAATGCGCCGAAGTACAATTTGTTTATAAATATTCTGCATAGTTTTCATGTCATGCGCGGAATTTTACATAACGATTTTTTAAATATATATATATATATATAAAACACATAGAAATAAAATCAATATAAATAAAAATATGTTTTATATAATTATATTTATTTTAATTGATTTTTAAATCAATATTATATAAATAAAAGGAATTTCAATTGATTTATAATCTTTTATATTGATATACATTTAAATAAGGAAATGATATCAATAGATTTAGGATAGTAATTATTGTACATATATTTTAATTGATTTGATTTTAAATATGGAAATGATTTCATTAAAATTAAGTTAATTATATTTAAACATATATATTTATTTTATTTTATTTTGAAAAAATGACATTGATGACGTGACATAGCTTATTGATGAGTAGATGTCTAGATGACGTGACATAGCTTAGTGATGAGTATTGTGTTTTGCTTTAGTAGTAATATAGAGATTCTGCATAGTTCACGTCTTTAGCCTTTTTGTTTTTGAACTTAGGCAAGAACCGGGACTCCATGTCCTAAGACACCGACAGTCCCTGATCATCCTGGATGATCCGGAGGAATGACCATAAGGATGGAGTACAACCTTGTAATCGAGTGTTACTCCTTATATTCCTGATATTAGCATCAGGTTATACTGAGTTTTGGCCGAAAAAACTAGTTTAATGACAAGGAAACTAATACCCTTATTTGCAAGGAAATCCGCTGCTTGATTTGCTTCTCTAAAACAATGTTTAAAATCATAAGATGGTATATTCTGAAGTAAACTCCAACAATCTTTAACAATAGAGGAAATTTCCCATGGGATTTTCCATTGGCGCTTAATGAAATTTATGACAATTAAGTTATCTCCTTCAAATATAATATTATTTAATTTATATGTGTTTGCGAGTTGTATTGTTTGTAAAGTTGCCATAGCTTCAGTATTAAGAATAGAAGGATGAGTTAGCTTTTGATTATCAACAAACAAAATTGTATCATCGTTTTTCCTTGCAATACAAGATTTCAAACCATCATTTCCATGTTGTAATGATCCATCAAAATTGAATTTTGTTTGTAGGAAATCAAGCCTTAATATAAGCCTTAATATAGACGGAGCTCATAAAAAAGAGAGTAAGCAAGGTTGACGTTTGATTGAAAAAGAGAATTTTTTTCTAAAGTTGGCTTTTTTTTGAAAAAAAATCCCGATATGGGTTCGTTTTGAAATTAATTCCCAACATAGGCACTCTTATGAGGTTCGTAAATTTTTCACGTATGAGAAACGCTGGTTTTCCCAGCGTCTCTCATCCGAAGCAGAAATTTTTTTTAAGAAAAAAACTTATATATTAGAGACGCTGGGCGTCTCTTATACATGTATATTATTTTTAACCCCAAGTATAAAAGACGATAGTAACCCGCACGTATAAAAAATATCTCAGTGTAAGAAAACCAGGTCTCTTACGCCCCTAATTTGAAAAACTGTGTGGCAATCTCGGAACAACAAGAAGAGAATGCAACCCCAATTTCAATTAATTCTTGAATGAATGAATTAAACCCGTAATTTAAAAACCCAATAGGAGTGAAGGGTTTCGTTGAAGGCGGCATTGTGGGCGGGTGCTCGAGGAAGAATCTGGCCTTCAATCGGCGCCACCCACACAGTCTCAATCCCTCCTCCTCCGCCGCCAAACCCTCTACTCCACCACCCGCATGGGCCTCTACCACGTCATGAAAACCTTCTGCTCCTACCCCACCAACATCTGCGGAATCGCCAACCCCGCCGATCTCTACGATCACTTCAAGGAAAACCACCCTTGCCATTCTTCATTTCGGTTGCTCACTTTTCAGATTAAGGGTTTAAAAAGAAGCACAAATAACATTAAAAGAACAAAAGAACATATCAAGCTGTGACTTGATCAGAGACCTACTCATTACAACACGAAATGTTCGCATGTAAAACAAAACCATCACGGCGCGGCAAGGCCAGAAACCTACCCATCAAGCTTGTGCACCACTTTGGATGTGCATAATGTACGAGTATTTGTGTACCATATTAAAAATAAGTGTGCACCATTTTAACAAACACACAACTAGACAATTACATAAATTATGGTGTACCGTGTCATAACTAGAGGTGGCTCCCGGTCCGGTCCGGTCCGGTTCCGGTCCGGTTCAATCCGGTTCCGGTTCGAAACCGGAACCGGCCGGTTCAGCCCGGTTCATTCCGGTTCGGGCTGAACCGGACCGATTTTGTTTTAAAAAAAAAACGGTTAACCGTCGGTTAACCGGTTCTACGGCGGTTTTTTTTTTTAAAAATAATTTTATAAATTTTATAAAACTGAAAAACAAAATAAAAAAATGTAAAAATAATTTTTAAACTTAAAAAGAATAATTATAAAAAAACGCTATTAAAAAAGAATGTTTTGTCATTGTTTTTAAGTTTAAAAATTATGTTTAAAAAACTTAAAAAAAATGATTATAAAAAAACGCTATTAAAAAGAATGTTTTACAAAACATTCTTTTTAATAGCGTTTTTTTATAATCATTTTTTTTAAGTTTTTTAAATTAAATATGAAGGAACAAAAAAATTTAAAAAAATTGGGCTTGCACTTAACAGTGACTTACTTGTTAAGTTGCCTACGTATCCTCTCGGGTTAGAGGAATCAAAGCCCACGTAGTTCTTTACCTTTTTTCAAAACCCGTTACCTAAGTCGAATCTTCGGCGGATGAATCGGTGCGTATCGTAGTAGAATCTCCAATCCACTCGTCTTCCGATGACTCGATAATGTTACGTTGTTGCCTAATTGCGGCTCTCTTCCAATCGCAAACACAACATTGCGCCTCCAATGACTCCGGTGCCAAATTTGATCTCTTCCTCGTTAAAGTGTTGCCTCCTGCACTAAAAGTTTGTTCCACCGCCACGGTTGAAGCGGGGACGGTAAGAACTTGAGCCGCAATCTTCGCAAGCGTTGGAAACATGCTCCTATGATCCTCCCACCACTTCAAAACATCTAAAGTATCACAACTAACAAACTCAAAGTTGGTGTTAAGATAGTTATCAATTTCCGCATTCGTGTTTGTAACTCTTGGTCTTTTACTAAAATACTTAGCTCGAAAGGCCCCCAAGCTAGAGCCCGAAGAAGCCGGAGGTAATTGTGAAGTAGTCGGAGAATCAGAAAAATGAGTAAATAAAGTTTCAATGTTTGTTCTAGTTCTAGAAACCATACCTAAAATATCCTCTAGTTCACCGTCGGCTAAAATATATCCATAATAGTCATCTAAAAGAGCGTGTAAAACTCCTAATTTAAGTCTAGGATCTAAAACACAAGCAACAAGAAAACAATCGGGAATATATCTATAGTATTGCAACCACTTACTCCTCATGCTTGCAACGGATTCCTCAATGCCGGGAATTTTAGCTCCCTCACTTAAACCACACATAACATTACAAGCTTCCAAGACAAAAACATTACTACTTGGTGTATAAACATGACTAAATCTCTTTGTTGCATCACTAAAACATTTTAAAAACGTTGCAATACTTTGACATATATCCCAACCTGATTCGCTAAAATAGAAAGGAGAGCCAGAAAGGTTTTGAGAAACAAAAGACGTTAAAACTTGTTTATATTCTATACATTCACATAGTAATATGTAAGTAGAGTTCCATCGGGTACCCACATCTTTTGAAAAACGTTTTGGGTGCACCCCGTTAGTTTTACAAAAGGTCATCCAATCTCTTGTAACTTTAGGATGCCCCCAAATATACTTAATAACGTTCTTAATTGGCTCAAAATGATAACTCATAGCACGTAAACCATCTTGAACACATAAGTTTAAAATATGACAAGCACATCGAATATGAAAAAAATTCCCACCAAATAAAGGTTGACACATTTCTTGTAAATCTCTAATAGATGCGGTGTTAGCAGATGCATTGTCGAATCCAATTGAAAAAACTCTATTAAGTAGTCTATATTCTTCTAAAATTGCACGAATCATCATAGCAATATTTTGTGCGGTATGTGAATCATCAAAGACTCTAAATGCCAATAAACGTTTTTGCATTGTAAAATGATGATCTACAAAATGACATGTAACACCCATGTAAGAATGGGTTTTAGTATTATCACTCCATATATCACTACAAATAGAAACATTCATATCATTTTGCGAAAAATAAGAAACTAATTCGGCCTTGCGTCTTTTATAAGCCTTAATTACGTTTTTCTTAATCACTTTCCTAGATACGGATGTAAAAGCGGGTTGTGTATGATCTTTAATGTACTCATTAAATCCTACATTTTCACTAAATCGAAATGCTAAATGATCAACACAAATAGCTTCGGCTAATGCTACACTATTAGCTTCATGATCAAAACGAAATAAAGGGTTACCGCTAGTAGAAGATGCAAATCCGCCGGAAATTTGCGTTTGTCCCCCTAGCATTCCCATCTCGGCGACGTGTCTGTGCTCCATGTGTCGTTGAAGGGTTCCATATCCTCCACTTTTCTTCCATTGGAATGTCGCCTCGCAAAAGTTACAAGAAACAATAATTAGTCCGGGATCATAATCCTCGGCCTCGAGTTCCTCGATACCGGGTTCTAATTTAGTAAACCACTTTGTAAAAACAGGAGATGTTAGTTTCCGGGATTGGTTCCCGGAGGACCCGGGAACGGTCCCGGTCCCGGTCCTCCCCCCCCCCCCCTACCCCTAGCCGGCCTCGAACCGCTAGCTTGCCCTTGAGGCCTAGCGGTCCTACCCCTACCGGAGGACCTAACTTGGGAGGTGGGAGTGGGAGTGGGAGAAGTGACATTATCACTCTCTTGGGTGTCAAAATGTTCCGCCATATGATTAAGAACAATTAAATAATATGATTAAAAGCAATTAAAACAATATAACAATAAAACAATAAAACAATAAAACTTAGAACAATATAATAATGTGATTAAAAATGTAAAAGCAATAAAATATTGAAAGACAAGCTAATTAAAAGGAAGAGATTAAGAGAGATTGTTGATGGAATTTGAGAGATTATGAGATTGAGATTTGAGAAAGAGAAGAGAGATTGTTGTTGTTGGATGTGTGATTTGAAGATTGTATGGTATGGTATTTATAGGGGTTTGATATGGGTTTTTTAATATTAAAAAATGAATTTTTTATTTTTTTTTTAATTTCCTAACGGCTAGGAGCCGTTAGGACCGCCGGTTAACCGGCAACGGCTACTTTTGTAGCCGTTGGAACCGTCGGTTAACTGGCGGTTCAGTTTATTTTTTTAGTTTTTTTAAAAACCGCCGGCTAACCGGTTTTACCGGTTAACCGACGGTTTATTTTTTATTTTTTTAAAAAAAACCGGCGGTTAACCGGAGCCGGTTAACCGCCGGTTAAAAAAAAATTTTAAAAAAAATAAAAAACCGGCGGTTAACCGCCGGTTCGGGTTCGGGATTTTCGTGAACCTGAACCGGACCGTGACCAAACCGGTTCCGGTTTTGACCCGGTCCGGTTGAGCCATCACTAGTCATAACGTAATAAATAAGTGTGCACTATAGTTCATGTGCTCTTGATATTGAATAGGTTGTCTTATTTATAAAAATAAATAAAAGGGCACCACTTAACATAGATTTGTTGTATGACTCATTTTAAACATATAATGACTCATTTTAAAAGAGATTTTGGGTCGTGTTACTCTCTAAATCGGTTATTTTCTAACTCTCTTTCTTTGCTATGAACATTGTAAAGTTGTTGGTCTTTTTATGAAATTCCTTGTGAGCCTAATAGGTTGAAAAGGTTGCCGTAATGCAATAGAAAATCTTTTATCAACGGTATGTCTAATGTGTATATCAGAATGTTTAATCATAAATTTATTTCGTCTAATTTTGAGAGATTAGCTTTTTTTAAAATCATCTGTTTCCGTTTCAATAATGTGAATCTGTCATCCACTTGTGGTTCTTGCCCAGGAAAAAAAGAAGATAAGGCCGGTTGTTGCATTCATTTCACACTAGAAAAGATCAACACTGCGTGGAAAAAATGGCCGTATATTAAATAAGAACAAGTTTAGACAAGTTGATTGGGTTGTAACTTTGAAAGTAATGGATGCTCAAACTTTAGGGGGCAAACTTTTTTCAAGAGTGTCCTTATTTGACTTCATTGAGACGTGTAGGTTTTTTAGTGTTGTTACTCTTGTGGTGAAAATGATCCTATCACTCATGTTTCCTTGAACAAAATCAACAACAAACTTAATAAAATCAAGTAATGGAACGTTTGCAAACTTGATGAAAAAAGATAGAAATATTAAACTAGAAAATACTCGCGAACCAACAGCACAACACTTTTACATGCACTGCGCACACACCCGTTGACGCGACGTGGGTTTGTGCCTAAAAATACGACGAGTAAGGAACGCGTGGTAAGTTACGCGTAGGATGATTACGTCGACGCAACGAGAAGTGGTGAAGATGTCGTCGATGTGACGAGACGTAGCAAAGATCTCGTTCTCCTTGAAGATTAAGTCGGTCGAGTAGATTTTATCTTATTTCTTATTATATTATTGTAATTGGTAAAAGATACGAGAAAGAATATTTTTTACCTTGTTTGTTATATCGTCATTAGATAGAAGGAAAAGATAAGATCTCGGTCCTTAAAGATATCATTAGGGTTAGCCTATAAATAGAGGCTAACGCCTGCTTTGTAAGTATTGACCCACCATTCGAGTAATACCAAGTTCAAGCTTCAACCCTAATTTCCTACATTGTTCTTGAGTGTTGAGATTATACCGTATTCTTTGATATTTGCCCTACAATTGCTTAGTTATCATCTCGTTGGTAATTTCGCTACAAACAATTGGCGCCCACTGTGGGACAAGATCAAAAAGGTATCGTCTCTCCATACGAAAAGAGCTTCTTTTTTGCAGGAAATCATGACGAGTCCGACGAATAGCCCGCGTAATGGCAAAAAGAGATCCGAAGAAGAAGACCCCGCGACATTTCCACTCGTTCCGGCGGACGAAGACGCAGGGAAAGATCTCGAGAACACTCCAGTGCTCCAAAGAGAAACGCTCCCATAGAAGAGCAGGGGACAAACGGTGAGATAACTAATGTAGCCGCCATTAGAGTCCACTTCGATACCCTCTAGAAAGCGTGGACGGAAGCTAAAAACGCCAGCGAAGAGAACACGTCAGGACTCACCAAAGTGAACAAACGACTGCGTTCCATAATAAAAGAGCTTAAGGCAGAATCGGCGAGGCCGCTCACCTATGTTCGTAATCAGAGCGTCGTTCGCCGCCAAGACATGGACGCCGTCGCTGAGGAAGGAGAGATTTATGGGTCCCAAGAACATTGAAGCACCATCCCATCAAGAGAAACGATTCCAACGAAGAAATCCGAAGAAAGTATGACCTCAGACGTTGTCGCTGCACTCGTAGCACAACAAGTCGGAGCTCTAAGGAAAGAGATGATGTTAATGCCCGGAGCCCCTAAGTCCATAGTCCCTGAGCATGAGTTCGGATTTCAAGAGAGTCCCTATGTCGCCGCTATCGCCGCCCAGAAGATAACCAAGAAGTTCACCATCGCCGATCTCCCCGTCTACGACGGATCCGACGACCCAGAAGAGCACATCCTACTCTACAAAGCCAAACTCTCCACGAGTCCAATCGAGCCAGAGCTAAGAGAGGCAATGATGTGCAAATTTTTTAGCTCGACGTTGAAAGGTCCAGCCTTGACATGGTTTATCCACCTACCTAAAGGAAGCATCTCGTCTTATGCCGAACTCTCCAACATATTCTGTCTACAATTCGCCAGCAGTAAGATGTTCGCAAAGCAACCTTCAGATCTCCATAACATGCGCATGAACAAAGGCGAAACCATAAGAGCCTTCATGAAGCGTTTCAATGACGAGAAGATTACAATCCCTGATTGTAGCGAATCTACCGCTGCCGACACGTTCAGACGCGCTCTCCCCCGAGATAGTGACCTGTACAAGGAATTGACAAAGACTCGTCCTGCTTCATTCGTCTCGACGAGAGAAAGATCCATGGAAGCCATGGGTCTTGAGGAAGATCTCCTAAGGCATGCTGAAGAGAAGTCTCGATCTCCACGTAGACGAACCCCTCCGCGTTGAGACTCTCCTCAACAGAAAGGTAGCGAGTGTTACGATAGAAGAAACAAGTCGTTCCAGAGAGAACCTCCCATGGTGCATAATGTGAGTGAAATCAATAACGTTTACACAGTCGAAAGAGGTGTATACATGAAGGCTGACGCGTTGCGAGTCATGAACGCGATGGAAAAACTCCACGACGTAAAGTGGCCTAAAAAGCCAAATCCAGAAAAGAGGTCAGGATCAAGAAGTGGGTATTGTGAGTTACACAATGATTCGGGACACCCCACAGATGATTGCTATACCTTGAGAAAAGAAGTACTACGTCTCCTAAAAAGAGGTGACCTACTAGATATAGTTTCCAAGGAGGGAAGAGACGCGTTCGAAGGAGCGAGAAAAGGGAAAAGATCTCCAACGCCACCGCCTCCCTCGTCGAGTCATTCAAGGACAATCAACACAATCTTCGGAGGCTATACCACCTCCGCCGCCAAGAGAAGCGTCAAGGCATTACGCGGCGAAGGAAGTACTTTGCCTATTTACCACGTCAGGACTGTTAGAAAAGATTGTCCAATCACGTTCGAGGAACCCAATGGAAGCGTAGATCATCACGACGGGTTAGTTATTTCTCTCACCATTAGTAATTGCAAGGTTAAAAGGATCCTCATCGATAATGGAAGCTCGGCCAATATCATCACCTTATCCGCAATCAAAGAGCTCGGATTGTCTAGCGACGACGTGGTGAAGAAATACATCCCCCTAGTAGGTTTCAGCGGCTAAGTCGCCGATATGCTAGGAGAGATCACCCTAACCACTCTGGCGGAAGGGGTCAATATGCAAACCAAGTTCGTGGTAATGGAAGCAGAGTCTCCCTATAACATGATCTCGGGAAGGGCGTGGTTACACGATATGAAAGCCATACCCTCAACGTACCATCAATCCCTGAAGTTTCCATTTCCATGGGGAATCCAAGAGATCAAGGGTGAACCACAGATAGCAAGGGAATGCTATAGCATAGGAATGAAGAATACGACCAATACGTCCCTAGAGAAAAAGAATAAGGCGTAGCAATTAAAAGACCATGGAGAACAAGTAAGATATGCTCAACGAAGACTCTATGAGGTTACAGAAGAGATTGGTCGGGTAGGCGGCGAGACATACATCCTGGAAATCAAGTCCTACGCCATCCGAAAAGTAGAGAAAAGAAAAACGTCTTCATGGTCTGAATCACCAAGTAACAAAGGATCAAAACGCCTAAGAATGCAGAAGAATCATAGAAAGCCTAAGAAAAAAGCTAGGGGTAGAAAGGTAACCCACGACGCGTCGAAGAAAGAGTCATCTAAGAAACGAGATAATGGCAAATGAAATGTGTTGGTTTCTGGGTGCCATCTCTTGACGAAAGCAGAAACCAACACATGATCGACAGGACCGGACCCGATATAGCGTAGATCAGTCAATCCAGATCGCTCTGCAAGCTGAAACCACGAATCTGGACCAGGTCTCCTAAACTCCTCTAGTGGAGTGCAGTAGGCGGTGTAGAAGTGAACCTTGACGACCTTCCGTATCTGAAAAAAAAAGTAAAAAAATAACACAGTTACTTCTACAAAATGCCAAAATATTTCACATATGAACATTATAGTTCAAATACATACCAAATCAAGAGGAGCCTCGCCCTCTGGAAGATCAGCGGCCTCTGGAAGATCAGCAGGCTGTGGAAGATCAGCATGATCTGCAGCACTTCCACGTCCACGTCCACGTCCTCGTCCTCCGCGTGGAGCGCGTCCACCTCGTGTTGGAGGATTAGCAGCGTCTGCATCAGCAACATCATCATCAGCCTGAGCTCCTCGGCCTCCTCGACGCGTTGCGAGTCATGAACGCGATGGAAAAACTCCACGACGTAAAGTGGCCTAAAAAGCCAAATCCAGAAAAGAGGTCAGGATCAAGAAGTGGGTATTGTGAGTTACACAACGATTCGGGACACCCCACAGATGATTGCTATACCTTGAGAAAAGAAGTACTACGTCTCCTAAAAAGAGGTGACCTACTAGATATACTTTCCAAGGAGGGAAGAGACGCGTTCGAAGGAGCGAGAAAAGGGAAAAGATCTCCAACGCCACCGCCTCCCTCGTCGAGTCATTCAAGGACAATCAACACAATCTTCGGAGGCTCTCCCATAAGCGGCTATACCACCTCCGCCGCCAAGAGAAGCGTCAAGGCATTACGCGGCGAAGGAAGTACTTTGCCTATTTACCACGTCAGGACTGTTAGAAAAGATTGTCCAATCACGTTCGAGGAACCCAATGGAAGCGTAGATCATCACGACGGGTTAGTTATTTCTCTCACCATTAGTAATTGCAAGGTTAAAAGGATCCTCATCGATAATGGAAGCTCGGCCAATATCATCACCTTATCCGCAATCAAAGAGCTCGGATTGTCTAGCGACGACGTGGTGAAGAAATACATCCCCCTAGTAGGTTTCAGCGGCTAAGTCGCCGATATGCTAGGAGAGATCACCCTAACCACTCTGGCGGAAGGGGTCAATATGCAAACCAAGTTCGTGGTAATGGAAGCAGAGTCTCCCTATAACATGATCTCGGGAAGGGCGTGGTTACACGATATGAAAGCCATACCCTCAACGTACCATCAATCCCTGAAGTTTCCATTTCCATGGGGAATCCAAGAGATCAAGGGTGAACCACAGATAGCAAGGGAATGCTATAACATAGGAATGAAGAATACGACCAATACGTCCCTAGAGAAAAAGAATAAGGCGTAGCAATTAAAAGACCATGGAGAACAAGTAAGATATGCTCAACGAAGACTCTATGAGGTTACAGAAGAGATTGGCCGGGTAGGCGGCGAGACATACATCCTGGAAATCAAGTCCTACGCCATCCGAAAAGTAGAGAAAAGAAAAACGTCTTCATGGTCTGAATCACCAAGTAACAAAGGATCAAAACGCCTAAGAATGCAGAAGAATCATAGAAAGCCTAAGAAAAAAGCTAGGGGTAGAAAGGTAACCCACGACGCGTCGAAGAAAGAGTCATCTAAGAAACGAGATAATGGCAAATGAAATGTGTTGGTTTCTGGGTGCCATCTCTTGACGAAAGCAGAAACCAACACATGATCGACAGGACCGGACCCGATATAGCGTAGATCAGTCAATCCAGATCGCTCTGCAAGCTGGAACCACGAATCTGGACCAGGTCTCCTAAACTCCTCTAGTGGAGTGCAGTAGGCGGTGTAGAAGTGAACCTTGACGACCTTCCGTATCTGAAAAAAAAAGTAAAAAAATAACACAGTTACTTCTACAAAATGCCAAAATATTTCACATATGAACATTATAGTTCAAATACATACCAAATCAAGAGGAGCCTCGCCCTCTGGAAGATCAGCGGCCTCTGGAAGATCAGCAGGCTGTGGAAGATCAGCATGATCTGCAGCACTTCCACATCCACGTCCACGTCCTCGTCCTCCGCGTGGAGCGCGTTCACCTCGTGTTGGAGGATTAGCAGCGTCTGCATCAGCAACATCATCATCAGCCTGAGCTCCTCGGCCTCCTCGTTGTCTCTGTATAAATGGGGGAAGAGGACGGGGGCCAGCTGGAATCACAGGTGCGGGAGGATCAAAACCTGTAAGCTCATAAATAGCCCTGGCAATGTGCGTCTCATAACTCTTCAGCAACTCATTTGTAAAAGGACCTCCGGGCATTCCAAGGTACAGCAGGAGGTGGTACAGGATCTGCATTGGGAGGTGGTACATGAGGTGCAGCAGCCGGATGCGGTACATCATCAATCGGGGAAGGTGGTACATCTGGCGTAGGAGACGAAGGACCTAAATCTGTAGGAGCTGGCGATGAAGGCCCCCTACCAGCATGATCCTCTGAAATAATAGGAGGGTCGTCTCTCCTAAGCTGATATGTCGGTATCTCGGGATGAGATACAATATAATATGTACCTAAACCGTCACCGTCTCCCAGCATATCATCATCCAAATCAACAGCTGTATCATCGACGTCCATATCCTCCTCCTCACTCTCACTGTAACCCTCATCATCAGCAGACGGATCAACATCTAGACCAGAATCCCTAACTGCCCCAGTATCTGTAAGTGCCCCAGTAACATCAGTGGGTGTCGAACTAGAAGCATTCAGCTGGTCTCGAGCAGTAGCAAAACTCTGACGTATGGACGTTGTAATCTTCGTCCTCCTAACATGCTCTGCAGCAACAGGAGCCCCCGGAACAAAACCACTAGAAGCCATCGTATCTCGCACCCCCTAATGTTGTTGTTATAGCGTAACATTATTTTCATAGCGTTACAAAAATAACGTCAAATTCAAAAACGTCTTTTCCATGACGTCGTAACGTTACAAACAGTTGTTGTAACGTCAATCTTAATCAAAATCATCTCTAATTTCTAAACATTTTGGTCATAACGTTACGAAATTAACGTTATAATTCGCCTAATTTCAATACTTTATATAATAATAATTCATAACGTTACAAAATAAGAGAAGAACAATGTCATATTTCATAAAATAATTAATTCATTAATTTTACAATATAGAATGTCATATTTCATAACATTATGAAATTATTATATTTCATAATGTTACAAAATTTCATTAATTTCATAACGTTACGAATAAATTAATTAATTTCATAATGTTACCAAATAATATAATTTTATAACGTTACGCAATAAATTACTTAATTTCATAACGTTACCATATAAATTAATTTCATAATGTTATAAAATAAATTAAATAAATTCATAACGTTACGAAATTTATTTAAAAATTTCATAACGTTATCAAATATTATTAAATTCATAACGTTATGAAATTAAATAACTAATTTCATAACGTTATGAATTTAATAAATTAATTAAATTAAATAAATTGATAACGTTATGACACGTTATCAAATATTATTAAATTCATAAAGTAGGAAGGAACAAGAAACACTCCCAAGGGAAACAAAAAAACCTTTCGGCCATTGGTGGTGCTTACTCCGGCCACCTCCAGCCACCTCATTCCTTCACTCTTTTCACCTCCTTTCTCTTCTCTTCCACACCAAGATCCTTCCTCTCGAGTTCTTGGTCCATGTAGGTGGCATCCTCACGAGCCATCTCATAGTTCCGACCTCTTCCTTCCTTGTCTTCAATGGGGAAAGGGAAGAACAAACATGGAGGCTCTCCATCAAACCTCAAAGCTAGTCACTACAAGGTGGATCCGAAGGTTGATGTTGGCGATGGAAGTTCCAAGGTAAGCAACTATGATCTTAATGTGCCCATGGCTAAGGGTAACAAAGCTTCTAAGTCATCCATGGCTACCACAAAAATAATGTCGTCCAAGAAGATGATGATGAAACAAGTTTTGGAGGAAACTAGTGATGAGGAAGTTGCAACACTTAATGGAGACGACCTCTCCGATCAAGACTCCGGTGATAATGAAGCTTCATCTTTGATGGAGGTGAGGACGTCCATGGCAGCCAAGAAGCTTCAAAGATTCAAGGGAGAAGGAAGCAAGGTGCTAAGGACCACTTCCCAAAGTGGCAAAGGCCAAAACCAAACGGCTCTTTCTCTTGGAAAGGACAAGCTGTCCGGGACCACACCTCCTCCTTGTCCTAAGGTGGCTGCTTGTCCTTTACCCGGGACCACACCTCTCAAGAATGGGTGCCATGGCTGCATGGAGAAAGAAGGTAAGCAGCCCGGGAGGCCGGGACCACTCTTCTAACGGCTCCATGCCAAAGTGTCATTGCGCCCGGGACCACGTCGTCTAGGTGTGCTAATCCGGAAGAGGAAGGAGCCAAGCAAGCGGTGCCTATGGAAGCGGACCCGGAGAAGAAGGGCACAAAGGCCTCGGGAATGGTGGGATTAGCTCGGAGGGTGAGGGAGTGGACGGTGATGATGAGGTTGGGCTTGGGGGTGACCCCGGGGTTGGTGAGGAGAGTTCCGAGGGTGGTGTTGAGGAGGTGGGTTCTGATGAGAGTGAGCGGAAGGAGTCGGAGGGTGAGGGTTCGGTTGGGGATGGGGAGGCTAGTGAGGACTCCTTAGATGGTGGGGAGATGGAAGAGGGAGAGATAGAGACCAAGGATCATATGAGTGCTACCGAGGAGGAAGTGGGTGTGGAAGAGGATTTTGTTGAGTTCCACTCTAGATCCCAATTGAGGAAGGCGAAGGCTCTCGCTAAGGTAAGCAACCAGCTTCGTAGACACGTGGTGTGTGCTATACAAGCGCAGAAGAAGTGGAGTAAGACGACTGCTCCTTCCCGCTACTCTGAGAGGACCCGGGGACACAAGCCCAAGGTGTCCCAATGATTGTCGTCTCCTGGAATGTGCGAGGGCTTTGCCAAGCCCTGAAACAAAATGGCGTTGGAGGTGTCATTCGTGAGGTTGATGCTAAGGTGTGTGGGCTTTTTGAGACCAAGTGTGGGGGTGTCCGCATTGAGAGTGTGGCTAGCCGGGTTGCTCCGGGATGGGACTTTGTGGACAATTTTGCCCTGGACCCACGGGCTCGTATCTTGGTTATGTGGGATCCGTTGTGTGTTGATTTGAGTGTCATTACCATGTATGTTCAGCACATTGGGTGTGCTATGACATGCAAGACGACTGGTGAGAAGTTTGGGGTCTGCTTTGTCTACGGGCTTCATAGTGTGGTGACGCGCCGGGGCATTTGGGACAGTGTTGCTGAGTTGGTTGAGCTGCATGATTTACCATGGATGATTATGGGGGACTTCAATTGTGTCATGGCTGAGCATGAGAGGGTTAACGGGCGTCCGGTTTCGCACTATGAGTGCAAGGATATGATTGATGCGTGTAGGAGACATGGGCTTGTGGACGCGCCGAGCACTAGTTCTAGTCCTTTCACTTGGACGAACAACACAGTGTGGAGCCGTATTGATCGTGTTCTGACTAGCTCGTCTTGGGTTAACTCTGGTTTTCATTGCCGCTCCAGCTTCCTTGAGAAGTGGCACATCTCGGACCACAAGGTGGGTGTTGTGTCTTTGTTGAGGGATTTGGGGAAAGGGAAGAAATACTTCAAGTTCTTCAATATGTGGGCTGATCACCCTAGGTTTTTTTAGGTGTTTGAGGAGGGTTGGACTACGGTTGAGAGAGGCACTTTCCAGTTCAGGTTGGCCAAGCTTCTGCAGGGGTTGAAGAGACCTCTAAAGGGGCTCAACAACAAGGAGTTTGGCCTCATTTCCAGGCAGGCTGCTGATGCCAATAGGGAGCTTGCTCGGGTCATTGCTTGTTTGAGTGAGTCTCCGGATTCTGTGGATGGCAGGAGAGAGGTTGAGGAGGCCAAGGCCAAAGCCAAGAGGCTTAACAAGGCTGAGGCTTCCTTCCTTGGCCAGCAGGCCAAGGCCAAGTATACCATCCATGGGGATCGGTGTACTAGGTACTTCCACTCGCTTATGAAAGCGAATGGCAAGAGGAACCACATTGCTTCTATTTGCAAGGCTGATGGGACTAGAACCAAGTCCTCTAAGGAAGTTCATGACGAGTTCATTGGCTTCTTCAAGAGTCTTTTTGGTTCTGAGATTGGGGTGGTGCTTCCCAGTGCCACTGATTTTGCCCAGGGACCGTTGGTCAGTGCTGAGGAGGCTTCTATGCTGGTTGGGGCTGTGTCCAATGCTGAGATCAAGGAGGCTATTTGGGCTATTGGGGTGGACAAGGCACCGGGGCCCGATGGCTTCAATGCCAAGTTCTTCAAGACCACTTGGGACATCACTGGGGCTGAGGTCTGTGCGGCGATCAAGGAGTTCTTTGCTTTGGGGAAGCTTCTGAAGTCGTTCAATCACACCATCATTTCTTTGATTCCTAAGGTGGAGGAGCCGGATCGTGTGGAGAATTTTAGGCCCATTTCCTGCTGTAATGTGGTCTATAAGATCATCTCCAAGATTATGACTTCCCGCCTTAGTATGATTTTAGGGACTTTGGTGGATCAGGCTCAGAGTGCTTTTGTTGGGGGAAGACTCATGTCAGACAACATCTTTCTGGTTCAGGAGCTTCTCAGACGCTACAATGTGACTAGGGACACCCCGCGGTGCTTCCTTAATGTGGACCTCGCCAAGGCTTATGATTCGGTTTCTTGGGACTTCCTGCGCTTCACGCTTGGCCATCTTGGTTTCCCGCCCAAGTTTATTTCTTGGGTGATGGAATGTGTTTTCTCTCCCACCTACTCCATCAAGGTTAATAAGGGCATTCATGGTTTCTTCCCGGGTAAAAGGGGCCTTAGGCAAGGGGATCCCTTATCCCCTCTCCTCTTTGTCCTATGCATGGAGATGTTCTCCCGCTTATTCAAGAAGGAGACCTCCTGTAGTTCTTTCCACTTCCATCAGCACTGTGAGAGCACCAGGCTCACTCATTTGACTTTCGCTGATGATGTGGTCATGTTCTGTAGGGGAGATAGGGGGTCTACTAATGTGCTTCTGGGCTGCCTCCGGAAGTTTGAGGTTATGGCTGGGCTGAGTGTGAATGTGGGAAAGTCGTCTATGTTCTTGGCTTCGGTTGAGGATCCTGTGAGCTCTTCCCTGATTGAGGCTTCTGGTTTCAGAGTTGGTACCTTCCCGTTCAGGTATCTGGGGATCCCTATCAACCCCCATGAGGACTCCAAGTGTGTTTTGTTTATTGCTTTAAACTGATTTGTGTACTGTTTCGTTACCCTCTTTTGTAGGGTCATATTTATAAAATTTAACCGAGGGTACCGTCCCTCTTTAAACCAAAAAAAAAAAATCATAAAGTTATGAATGGCACCTCGGGATTTTGGCCGGTTCCGGGCACCACCACTGTAAATCAATGGCACCTCGGCTTCCTCCTCGTCTTCATCCTCCATAGCCAGCCACGGAGTCGCCGCAGGAACGGCCGTCATCGCCGCAGGAAGAGCTGTCGTCGGCGGGATGCTTGGACCCTCGTCTCCGGCCAGATTTTTGGGCCCAGAAGATGCGGCTTGGTCGGGGGAGCTCGAATCCATCATCAATTAGTGGATTTGGTGGCTTAATCGATGGGAAACTGGGAATTATTGGCCGGCGATTTTAAGGTAATGGCGGCGGGTTTCAGAAGAAGGAAGGAGGAAGAAAGGTCGGGCAGGGAAAAGTTGGGTTTAAAAATAACCTAAATTGGTGCGGTAAGTGTTACCGCACCGATTTATTATTTTTCAAATAGTTAAACCTGGTGCGGTAACGTTTACCGCACCAAATTTTATATATTTTTTTATATATTAAACATGTGCGGTAATTGTTACCGCACATGATATTAGTATTTTAATACTTTTTTAAAAAACATTATTAATTAAAAAAATAACAAATCTTGTGCGGTAATAGTTACCGCACAGGTGTTTAAGTTGATCAAAATCTGATTTTTTTTTGTTAATCTCGTATTAACGTGGTGCGTTAAGTGTTAACGCATAGATCTGTGCGGTAATTCTTACCGCACCAGATTCATATAAGTTTCAGAAAACATTCCAACAATGCCCCGGATCCCTTTGGTGTGGTAATCCTTAACGCACAGAAGTGTACTGCAACTCTTACCGCACAGATTAGTGTGCATTTAGCCCAAAAAACGTGGGCATATAGACCAAGCCTATATATATGATTATTTAGTTCTATTTGTAATTAGATTAGAATAACGCTATATTTCAATTTTATTATATATGATAATTTAGACTTATGATATTTAGATTAAATTTGAATAACGTTAAATTTTAGTAAATTGCATGCTAAATCTGTAGATAAATTGTGTAAAATAGGAGGTGTTTAGAAACATGCGACAAGGAGTAGGTATAAATGGAAATGTACCAGGTTGCGGGGTAACCGCATCTATTAGGAGGGGGAGAGACCTCAGATAGAGGGTGATGATGAAGCAGATGTACGATGTTAGATGTCGTGGAGGTTAGATTAGGCGACGATATTCCTTCTAATCCTCTCGTACGCACTCTCGTACCCACTCCTGTAGTAGCTCTTGTAGCAACTCCCGTAGCCTCTCCTCCTCCTCCTCCTCCTCCTCTTCCTCGGTACGAGTCCATATTGACTCATTTCGATACCCATATTAGGAAGAAGATTTGGGATGATCCTCAGCCTGATGCTTGTTCCCGGATGTTGAGGGTTCAGACACCCAAGACCTCGTTTTTGCGATGGAAGGTATGACACCTACAGACCTGACTCCAGGATCTTAGACTTCTATTGCAGAAGACACTGGGGTTACATCTTTGATGAATTTCCAGTTTCATGATGTCGACCACAACCTCATATCTTCATTTTTCAAGGGGTGGCACCAGGAGACGAACACATTTTATCTGGCACTCGGAGAGATATGCACCCCACTACACAACGTTTTGTGCATTTTGCATTGGGTTTGCCTATTGAAGAGAATGTAGTAGTCAACCCTCTTATGTCGTTGGGTAGTGTCGCAAAGAGGAGGGAGTGTACGCATTCATTACTTTCTTTTATTATTTTTAAATTTATATGGTTAGTTATGGTTATAAATATATGTAGGTACGTTGGGTGTCGAATGAGAGACTTGACTTTGGTGGGCTCATAGAGTTTCCACTTACCGAGCCGGTATCCGGTGTCTAGACATTCTTGAGATGTACAATCCTAATCAGTTCTGTAAACGGGTGGGATAGATGGGCCGAGCAGTATAGGCCCCTATGACCTTACTTCTTTTCAATCCCATCAATTGTGCCTACTTGGGATGTTAACAACGCGTATCTAGACTGGTATCTACAGGTCTCACATCCATATGTGAACCCCAACGCGCCGCATCAACCTAGATATGCAGTGGGCCTGCCTACAACCATCGACTTGACTAGAGTAATTAATTGTTTCTCAAATTTAATTTGTTTTCTGTTTAACTACATATTTACAAAAAAAATCAATGTCCACTGTGTATCTTTGACAACTGCTTTTCTGTCGCACTCTCTTGACTCGAGTGAGTGTGGCCCTGAGATGGCGCGTAGTGCATTGGCGCTTCTTACCAGCGACAATCCTTCTTTAGTTGAGTCACAAATGAGTATGTCTCAACAGGCTGAGTCATCTATGGTGGCGGAGGAGTGGGCAACTATGAGGTCCATATATGATATAGATTATGGGTTATCTACACGTGGTGTAGTTGGTTTGCGTATAAGTTTTATTGTTCATTTTCGTTTTCTATCGTATTGAATGATTACAAAATAAGTATTCTTCAAAAAATTAACAAAACTAAGAGAATAACTAATAGTACATTTATAATTCGTCAAATACAAACACCATCGTTCATGGATCATTGTAGATTATCCACTGCGTTGGAACGGTGTAAATCGGACATTCGTCATCAACTAGCCAAATCTGATTAAACAAAATTGTTATTTTGAGCAAAGTAATATATGTTAAATAAGAAATAAGTATCAATGTGTATCAGTACGAAATGGTTGTATTGGCCTACGTGTGTTATTGCTAACACCATGGTAGGAGGCTCTGAACCAGGAGGGGAAAACATCGGAAGACATGTCGTCGTACCAAACCATGATAATACAACTAGTGCAACTTGGTACCTCGTCGCAAACACCAAGTTCATTATTTGTGTGCACATCCAGAAATCTCGTGCAATTCACGTCTCGAATGAGTTGTATCACCGTCTTGAAACCCTCTAGGACCAAATCATACTTATCCCGGTTTGCCTGAAGGTGTCTCGAAAGGCTAGCCAGACTTGAGAAATATTGCTCTTCTGGTTTTCCTAATAATCGCGCAAGGGACTGCTAACCACAATGACCGTCATCACCTACTTGTTCTAAATGAGAAATATATGCGAGCATGAAAAGATCAATATTATCTAGCCCCCCAATCGAAGTCTAGATAAAAGATTAACTTGTCAATACTAAATTTCTCTTTATCCATTCCTTTCCCCCTCGGTGGTTTAGTTGTACTCTCTTTTCTTGTAGTGACTCCGCTTCGAACTCTATTCGATTCAACCGATGATTCCCTCTTCTTTGGAAGGGCTTCCTCCTCTTCCACCTCTTTCTGTGCCTTTGCCTTCTCCTTCTTCTTAACAACATCAACGCATTCGTCCCAACCTGGATTTCACTTCTTACCCATCTTCTTCGCATTGATCTTACGCCTTTCTTTCCTTGTATCTCCATGGGGGGGTCATGAATATCACAAGAAGAAGGATCCTTGCACTCACGCCAGTTACCATCTTCTTAATATCAAAACCATCAACATCTCCGCAAAATACGTTTTCAAAAAACTCATCAAGAAGGACTTGAAAATAAACCAACATGCAATTGGCGGGAGAGAACAGTGTTAGTACGGACGGTGTCAGGATTTTTGTGGCTGATCCAAAATTTTCCTAACACCTTTCTTGTTTTTTCAGCTATCCACTTTCAATATAAAAAATCTTACACGGTTGTACTTGCAACCACTTCTTCTCCTTCTTTTATTTTCACCCGACTCTTTTGTTGTTTTTTTCTACTAAAAGATATCATTATTTTATTATAAAAGCAATTTCCTTTACCTTTATTTATCTATCCATTTCATTTTCAAAATCAAAAAGAAAAGCTAAAAAGAAATGCAATGTGGATATTACAACAATATTCACATTCCTGGAACTTTGTGAAGGGAGAAGATTCGAGTTACAGAGGCCTAAACATTTGTTTTTGCAGCGAGATTTCTTTGTTTTTCGTGATATGGCCTTTGCTTTTATCTCTGTATTTTTCTTAGGGATTTGTCTCTTCGTGTGGATTTGGTTCTCTTATGTTTGAGATGTTGGGTAAGGAATTACCCAATCTCGACCCCCACCCCAAACCCCGACACAAAGATATAATGAGGATTGTTGTTGTTTTTGTTGTATTCACATTCTTGGAACTAGTTTTGCAAGTTATTTGGCTAGGGTAAGGTATTTCTTCCATTCCGCATTATATATTTTGTCTAATATTAAAAACTAAAGTTAATTTTAAAGGGTTTTTCAATTTTCTATAATCTCCGAGTTTATGGGATATAGCCAAAGTTATAACAATCGAGATTTTAGGATCGGAATGCAAGAGGTCCTTTAATTAAGAACTAGATCTAAATCGTAGAATAGCAAGATTCTACTAAAATAAATAAAATATAATATAATAAAAACCTATTTTTCTAAAAAAATATGTAATAAAAACTGTAAAAAATATAAAACATGTCAAACCTGCAAAAAATGTTAATCTAATTTTGCCAATTAGATATTTGTTTTAATGAATTTTCATAATTAACACATTAACCTCCTTTTGATTAAACAAGATACAAAGAATTGTGAAATTGAGCAGAATCTTACAATTACAACTCTATGATTTTGAACTATTACAACTAATTTTATTCCGATTCTGGTTAATTTTGAGTTTACACCTCAATTCGGACCTCCTCCCTAGTTTAATTCATAAAATTGTACAATTCTAAGATAATCTAGATTTTGATAACCATGATGTAACCTAACATAAAAATTAAAATATGTTTTGCAATGTGTCATTGAGTTTAGGAAATAAGGTTGTGCTTTTTGGTTTTATCTTAGTGGATTAATGGATCAATTCACCATTTCCTCTTTAAGAAGGCTTCATCTCCTCTACTTTTTGAGCTACAATAGTGAACTAAATACACAATTACGAAGATGCTTAACATTCTGAATTTTGGATAATTAGTTCAGTTTCCCGCATCTCGGACGAGTTTTATAAAATAATAAATTTAATTTTAAGGTTGTGCTTAACTTAGGTTAAATTATTTTATTAAATAGATTTAGTTCATTTTTCACATACAAATTTAGTTTAATTTTTATAAATAATTTTCTAATTTGAATTATTACCTAAATAGCTAAAGTAAAAATATGGTCAATTCTTTAATAGAAAGTTTTTGAATTAGTTTGATAAACATTTTTAATAAAGAGAGTGTTAATCAAGCATTATTTAAATATTTAGATATATTTAGTTTAAAGTATTTAAAATTTATATAATTATTAAATAACTCTTTCTATATTAAAGTATTTAAAATATGCTTTGGAGAATTGTAAAAATATAAATAAAGAAGCAGAATATCTTACATATTTTAATTATCCTAAAATAAACCTTTACACATATTTATAATTTTTCTATTATATGCTTTTTAATTAAAAAAAATGATTGAAAAATGACATGTAACAACATAAATATTGTAATGACACGTGGCGGTTTAAGTGAGGAGGTGACATGTGACGAAAATTGAGAATTGCTTTAATAGTTTAATATTAGATTTATTTCTTACTCCCTCCGTCCCATAATATAATTCTTGTTTCTTTTTTCACATTTTTCGAGACACGTTTTGTATCATCAATATCTCTAACTATATGTTAACAAAAAATTATAAAATTTTGATATATTAAAGTACTCATCGAGACAAATTAAACAAGATCTCACATAACTATGTTTGTTTTATATTTTAAAAGTTATGCAACAAAGTATATGAAGAATAGTGTGAAAAATGAAACAGTACATAAAGGGACAGACGGAATACTAACTACTCCTTCCGTCCCTTTAAGTTCTTCTCGTTTCTATTTCGGGCGTCCCCTTAAGTTCTTCCCATTTCCTTTTACATCAATTAATTTCTTTCCATTATACCCTTATTCTATTTATTTTATTCAAATCTCTTACACACTTTATCAATCAAATCAACCATCTACATCATCTTCTCCATTTAACTTTCACCATTAAAATCATCAACCACCTTCATCTCCATTAAATTACTTCCATTTTTACATAGGCAATTTCTTAATTTACCATAACAAAGCTTCAAATTTGTGTAATAAATCCACAATTAACCCACTAATCCTCCTAATTCGGACTAACCCAACCCAGATAAACCTAATCTAGCCCAAAACCCAGCCCAAACTCTAACCCTAATCTACCCGATAAAACCATCTCATTCTCTTCTCATCCCTTCTCTCGCCTCTTCTCTGAAAACCCTAGCAGCCAAAAAAACTCTCCTCTTTCTCGCCTCTTTCTCACCTTCATCTCTTCCAATGGATTCCTCCACCAATACCCGACCATCTCAAAGCTTCAACAAGAGCGGTACACCGTCGTTGTCCACCGGACGGGTTTCGAATCTGTCTCGAATTTGAGCTCCTCTCTCTCTGTTGATCCCCAATCGCCACCAATCTCTGAAAACCTCTGTAAGAACGACTCGGAAGAAGCTTTGAATCATTTTTTCAAAGATGATTCTGATGTCGACCCCAATGCCTCAGTGGGTCGATCTGGTTGCTCGTTGTCCCCGCCTTGCAACTGGGGTCCAGATTGTGTTGGAGACCATACCTGGATCCACGTTCCGTCCGAGGATATCGACATCGACATGCTCTAGTCCCCGGAGCAGAAGAAGGAGTCCATGGAGATGAGGTGGTCGCCGGAGCTCTATGAAAACGAGGCCCTGTCTCGTCCCCGGGAGATCATCGTGATCCCAGACACTCTGACGCCTGAGGTGTCATTTGATGTGGATATGCCGACGTCAGAGCTTATTGTCATCCCCGACTCTCCATCTGTCTCTGCCTCCCCCTCCCGCTCGGACACAATATAGCTAAGTCCCTCTTGAAGGCTATATATTTTGGGAATTTCTGTTATTATGGACTTTGGTTGTTGTTTTCTTGTGAACTGTGGACTCTGTTATTATGAACTGTGGACTTTGTTATATTTTGGGTTTTTATTGGATGGTTTTATGGAATTATGTTGAATATCTGAGTTGAGGATGAGTTCCTCTATGGTGAATATCTGTTGAGTTGAACCTGAGTGCCTCTCTGTTGCATTTATGTGGAGTTGAGGTTGAGTACCTCTCTGTTGAGTTGAGGTTGAGTACCTCTCTGTTGATTCTGTTGAGTTGAGGTTGAGTACCTCTCTGCTTAATATCTGTTGAGTTGAGGTTGAGTACCTCTCTGCTGAATCTGTTGACTTGAGCATTAATATGTTTTGAGTTGTGGTTAATGATGTTGGCTCTATGTTGACATGAGTTAGTCCCTGACTTTGTCCCTCTGTTCAGTTAAGTTCTTCCCTGTTGGCCCTGTGTTAGTTGAGTTAGTCCCTGATGACTCAATGTCCCTGTGTTCAGTTGAGTTCTTCTCTGTTGGCCCTGTGTTAGTTGAGTTAGTCCCTGATGAAATGTCCCTGTGTTTTTTTTAATCAATGATGAGTTCTTATAAACTGAGACACAGTTCTTCTGACCATCTCATTTGCTTTACCTACTCCAGGAAACCAGTTAACAATGTCACTCTGGCACGCCATTGTTATGCTAAGGCAATCTTAGCATTACAATAGGAAGCTAGTGACAGTTTTGACTGAATGAGGCCAAGTGTGTAGAGTTTTTGGAGATTAGGATTGTGTCTATGATGGTATAGGGACACGTGAGATTTTTTTTTTTTAATCAATGATGAATCCTTTTAAACTGAGATGCAATTCCTGTAAGATATCTCAATTGCTTTACATACTCTAGGAAACCAGGATAAACTGTCACTTTGGCACGCCATTGTAATGCTAAGGCAATCTTAGCACTACTCTAGGAAGTCAGTGACAGTTTTGAATGAATGAGGCCAAGTGTGTAGAGTTGTTGGAGATGGAATTGTTTCTGTGATGGCTAAGGGGACACCTGATATTTTTTTTTTCAACAACTTCATGAGAAGAACTTTGCTTGCCTTACAAAAATATGAATACTATAAGCACCCTTACAAAAACTAGTCTATGAATGCTTACAGTGGTCATACTGTGATGCGGGGATAAGCCGCAGTTGCCGACCTAGACACCAAACTCGAATAGGAACTCGAACAGAGAAGAAAGGCGGAATTAGAATGAGATAAAAGAAGGATAAGTCGAATGATAGGCCAATTGGAACCAAATCAAACAACGATAAAACCCTTGAACTTAAGAACAAGAACCTTACCGAATGATGAAGAAACCCCAACGGATGATTACAACCAAACACAATGACTTTGGTGGGTCAAGGCACCTGGAGGTTGCTCTATGGAGTCCCGATAGCACCAACCTTATGGAGGAGATTGACACACACAAGCACAACTAGGGCCGACTCAACGACAATGCACACGGGGCACTCTTCTCACAAAAGCTCTCTCTTTTGGAAGGAAAAACGATAAACGCTGTATTCAATATCAAAGTCTGGGGGGGGCAAAACAACAACTAAGGCATCCTTATATAGGGTTCATAAGGGTGCCAACTAAAGAAATAAACAATAAAAGTAAATCCTAAAATAATAATCCGAAAACAAATAAATATCCGAAAATAATGTTTCAGAAGCATTCGCCGAGTTTCCTGGCCGCGGTCGCGGTTATGGAGCCGCGGGCGCGGTTTTTGCCTCCTGGCCGCGGGCGCGGTTATGGAGCCGTGGGCGCGGTTTGCGGGTGAGCCGCGGGCGCGGTTTCCAGCCACGGTCGCGGTTCTTCGCTGTCGTCCTCTACTCGTTCTCGAACCTCGATCATTAGAACAGTCTTCAATGGTGGTTCTTCGTCTGTATTCAACTCCTTGGAACTGAAGAACGCTACTAACTTGTCTAGCTCTTGTTGGACTTCCTTAGCTCTCGAGCGCGTCAATGCACCTTCAAATTCAGGGACCGGAGGTGTCGGTTGCTGTCCAGATGATCCTTCATCATCCTCCCCTTCTTGAAAAGGATTCGACCTCGAATCATCCAGCTCCTCTTCTTCTTCACCCTCGAATAAAGTCAGATCTTGCACATTGAAGGTAGCACTCACTTTATAGTCGCCGGGAAGCTCTAAGACATAAGCATTATCTCTAATCCTCCTAAGCACCTTGAATGGTCCATCGCCTCTTGGGGACAGCTTTGAGTGGCGTTTGCTGGGGAAACGCTCTCTCCTAAAGTGGACCCACACGAGGTCTCCCTCCTTGAAGATGACCTTCTTCCTCTTCCTATTTGCCTTGCTAGCATTTGTAGCAGCTACTTCTAGCAATTTAGCTCTTGTCCTCTTATGAATTTCCTTGATGTGATCAACCTGTTTTCCTGCATTGAAATCCACTCGCTCCTTCGTAGGTAACGACATAAGATCAAAAGGGGTTAGTGGATTCAAACCATACACACATTCAAAGGGGCTCAGCGAGGTTGAGGAATGGATGGCCCTATTGTAGGCAAACTCAACATGGGGTAAGGCTTCTTCCCAAGCTTTCAAATTCTTCTTAAGAATGGCTCTCAAAAGGGTTCCTAAGGTCCTATTGGTTACTTCAGTTTGACCATCAGTTTGAGGATGACTAGATGTAGAGAATAGTAGTTTAGTCCCTAGTTTTCCCCAAAGAGTTTTCCAAAAGTAACTTAGAAACTTCACATCCCTATCACTCACAATAGTCTTTGGTACTCCATGTAACCTAACAACTCCGGTAAAGAACAAGTCAGCCACATGATGAGCATCATCAGTCTTGTTGCAAGCAATAAAATGAGCCATTTTAGAAAATCTATCAACAACCACAAAAATAGAATCTCTCCCCTTCTTAGTCCTAGGCAACCCTACAATAAAATCCATACTAATGTCTACCCAGGGGGTCGTAGGAATAGGCAAAGGAGTATACAATCCATGTGGTTTAACTCTAGACTTAGCCTTAAGACACTCCAAACATCTTTTCAAACAATGCTCAACATCCCTAAGCATATGGGGCCAATAAAAATGAGTATGCAACATATGATATGTCTTGTCTCTACCAAAGTGTCCCATTAATCCACCCTTATGGGCTTCTTCAACAAGCAATAATCTCAAAGAACACTTAGGTATGCACACTTTACTAGCCCTAAACAAGAAACCATCAAACAAGTAAAACTTATCCAAAGTTCCTTTATCTAAACATTGCTTATAAATAGCACCAAAATCAGCATCATTACGATATAACTCCTTGATGTAAACAAAGCCTAACACCTTAGAGTCAAGTTGAACAATTAAAGCATGCCTCCTAGATAGTGCATCAGCAACAACATTGTCCTTTCCCTTCTTGTATTTGATGATATAAGGGAAAGTCTCAATAAATTCCATCCATCTACCATGCCTCCTATCAAGTTTGTCTTGGCTCCTAAAATGTTTCAAAGATTCATGATCGGTATGCAAAACAAACTCTCTAGGCCATAGGTAGTGTTGCCAAGTCTTAAGTACTCTATATAACGCATACAATTCCTTATCATAAGTAGAGTAATTTAGACTTGCACCTTTCAACTTTTCAGAAAAGAAGGCAATAGGCTTACCTTCTTGCATGAGGACTCCTCCAATGCCAACTCCGGAAGCATCACATTCCACTTCGAACGGCCTAGTGAAGTCGGGGAGCACAAGCAAAGGTGCCTCGGTCAATCTGCGTTTTAGCTCCTCAAACGCCCTTTCTTGAGCCTCCTTCCAAACAAATGCTGAGTGCTTCTTAGTTACCTCAGTCAGCGGTGCAGCAATGGTGCTGAAATCCTTCACAAAACGCCGATAGAAGCTTGCTAACCCGTGGAAACTGCGTACCTGGCTGCTGGTCGTGGGTGTCGGCCATTCCTGAATGGCTTTAATCTTCTCCTCGTCCACCTGTAATGCCTGGGAGCTCACTACAAAACCAAGAAATATAACTCTATCAGTGCAAAAATCACACTTCTTCAAATTAGCATATAGTCGTTGTATACTAAGAGTAACGAGTACTTCCCTGAGATGTTGCTCATGCTCTCCTAGGGACCTGCTGTAAATCAGAATATCATCGAAATAAACTACAACAAACTTCCCTATAAACTTCCTCAAGACATGGTTCATAAGCCTCATAAAGGTAGAGGGGGCATTAGTAAGTCCAAATGGCATAACAAGCCACTCATATAGACCAAATTTGGTCTTGAAGGCGGTCTTCCACTCATCGCCTTCCCTCATTCGGATTTGATGGTAGCCACTCCTCAGATCAATCTTGGTGAAGTTTGTGGCACCGTGAAGCTCATCCAACATGTCATCCAGCCTTGGTCTAGGATGACGATACTTGACAGTTATGTTGTTGATAGCTCGGCAATCAACACACATCCGCCAAGAATTGTCTTTCTTAGGCACAAGTAAGACCGGAACTGCACAAGGACTAAGACTTTCTCGAACATACCCTTTATCTACAAGCTCCTGCACCTGCTTCTGAATCTCTTGACACTCCTGAGGGTTCATTCTGTAAGCTGGCCGGTTAGGTAAAGAAGCTCCTGGAATAAGATCAATTTGATGCTCAATGCCCCTAAAGGGCGGTAAGCCCGGTGGAATCTCATTCGGAAACACCTCAGCAAACTCATCAAGAATAGCTTGAATGCTAAGGGGTAGATCACGTCGAGAATCGGTACCTGTCAACACAAATCTCTTGCAAAGCATCATTAAAGTAGTATCGAAGGGTAAATACTCACCTTCCAGCTCGGCTTTGGACGACAATAGGGCTCGATTCGTCACTGCAGGAACCAGTGCGCCAGAAGGATGACCCGCGGGCGCGGCTGAATCACCGCGGGCGCGGTTTGGCGAGTGAGCCGCGGGTGCGGCCTCGGGGCCGCGGGCGCGGTTCTCGTGCTGGCCCTTCTGTTGCGATCTATCATGAGCCGCGGGTGCGGCATCTGAACCGCGGGTGCGGTTTTTGGTCGCTGCTGTGGTTGCTTCGGTTCTGTCAGAAGCCTTTTCCTTGCCTTTGCTCTTTTCGTAAGCTTCTGCTATCTGCGCTGGAGTCATAGGTTTAAGAGTAATAGGCTTACCATTAAAGATGAATGTATGACGGTTAGTACGACCATCATGAGTAACCCTTCGATCGTATTGCCATGGTCTTCCTAACAATATATGACAAGCTTGCATAGGAACTACATCACATAAAACCGTATCCGTATATTTTCCTAAGGTGAATGTTATCTCAGCTTGTTTTAGAACTTTTAATTCTCCACATTCATTCATCCAATGCAATTTATAAGGTCTAGGGTGGAAAATAGTAGTAAACTGCAATTTAGTGATCAATTCAGTGCTAACAATATTGCAACAACTTCCACCATCAATAATCATATTGCAGACCTTTCCTTGAACTAAACACCTAGTGTGAAATAAATTTTTCTTTGATTATCTTCACAAGGGGCGGGTTGTACATGTAAATTCCTTTTACAAATCAAAGAATCACCATGTTCATAACCAATACTAAGATCATCCTCATCATGCATATCACCTAGGTTCTCTTCCTTTTCACTTTCACTTTCAAGTTCTCCTAGTTGATTAACAATTAATACTCTAGAATTAGGACAATCTTTCATCATATGACCCTTTCCTCTACATTTAAAACATTCAATATCCCTAGCTCTAGAAGTAGGGTTAGAAGTACTCCCTCGGGGTGGATTAGAAGGGCCAAGGGTTGTCTTGGAGGGCACTTGAGTAGTGGATGGCGGATTCCTTCGAGAGCCACTGTCTTCCTTGTTAGGGACATCTCGGGTTGAAGGATAGGAGTTCCTTCCTTGCTGATTTTTCCAGCCACCTGCGTTTTTGCTCCCTTGGCTCCTAATTTTGGTCTTTCTTTCCACCTTGATAGCCAAATGTAGCAACTCAGTCATTGAGTTGTAAGGGAACATCTCAATCTCACTAGCCACATAGGGGTGAAGAATACGAAGATATCTAGCCATGGTTGTCTCCTCATCCTCCACCAAATTAGCTCGAACCATCGCTATTTGCATAGCATTGTAAGTCTCTTCGACTCCCATTGATCCTTGCTTCAAATTCTCGAGCCGCTGAATAAGTTCCCTAGTGTAATGTCGGGGAATAAATCGAGCTCTCATCATCCTCTTCATAAGTTCCCAAGTAGTGACAGGATAATCTCCATTGGCAACTCTTCCTCTGATCAAGCTATCCCACCAAACTAACGCGTAGCCACTAAACTCCAAAGATGTCAGCTGCACCTTTTTGGCTTCAGGAAAGTTGTGACAATTCCAGACTTGTTCAATCTTGGTCTCCCACTCCATATATATGTTTGGGTCACACTTTCCCTCAAAACTCGGGATCTTAACCTTTATCTTTCCCACTCCATCTTGCCCAGGCTCTCTTCGCCTTCCTTGGTAACCTCCTTGGGGACGATGTGGTCGCCATCCCGCCTCATCTTCTTCTTCAGGCTCCTCTTCGTCATCATTATCACCTAGGTCCTGAAATGCATCATCAAAACGGTTAGCAGCATTGTATCTATTAAAGTGAGGTATAGGAGAGTTACGAAAGCGTCCTCTCCGGCCTTGTGGAACATCGTCCCGGGGTGTAGGCCTGCGTCTGGGTTCCCGACCCATGCGGGCAGCCTCATAGGCTTCTTGCTGAGGAGGCAGGGGCCTCCGATTGTCGACTGGAGCATCATAGGAGGTCCCGATGTGCTCTAGGACCCTTGGGGACGGGGTGGATCGCTGCTGCCGCTCTATGGCGGTGGTAATGGCCGACGTCATTTCCCGAAACATGTTGGTCATAAATTCCGGGGTGATGGCGCGGGTCTCCGGGGCTTCTTGCCTCCCATGGGGAGAAACTGACCTGCTCATCACTAAAGAAAAGACTAACACAGAACAATATTAAGGTAAGTGTAAATAAAAAACAACTCGCTAGTGTTTACTCTCGTATGTTTTCCTCTGCACTCTCTCTCAATTGTCGTTGCAATCAGCTTTTCTTTGATGAATTGACTTGTATGGATCAATAACCCACTAAGTTGAAACTACCGAGCTCCTAGCAATATATGAATGATGGTAGAGATGGAGATGGCTAGCGTAGGGCGGGGTTTCGACTGTAAGGTTCTGACTCAAACAAGAGACTGACTCAATGAAAGAAAGAAAATAAGACTCGAAGGTGTTTTGCAAGAATGAGAATGCAAAAACAGAGATATGATTAAGCTTCGAATTTCAAGAAGAGCCAAAAGGAAGCGTACCTTAACTTGTTCCGACTGATGTCGATTGAAGGATCGAAGATGGAGTCGGGAGGGTTAGGTAATAGTTGAGGCTCGTATCTGAAAGGAATGGAAAAGGCAAACAGTGACGGTTCCGCGGGCGCGGTCTGAAGTCCGCGGGCGCGGATTTTTGAACTGTGGCTTTTGAGGCGAAGCCGCGGGCGCGGCCTGAATTCCGCGGGCGCGGCCTGAATTCCGCGGGCGCGGCTTGAACCGCGGGTGCGGCTGCTGGGCCGCGGGCGCGGTTTCTGTCGCGGCCTGGTGGTTTCTCGCTTCCGTTCAAACTCGTTCAACCCGATTTCCTTTGAGTTCTTGAGATCCGACTTAAACAATATCAAACTAGACTTTGACTCAACAAAACGTAAAATAAACTACTGACTTTGAGACTTTTCGATTCTTTTTTTTTTTTTGAATATTTT
The DNA here is from genome assembly GCA_029168935.1 of Oxyria digyna. Lineage (NCBI taxonomy): Eukaryota > Viridiplantae > Streptophyta > Magnoliopsida > Caryophyllales > Polygonaceae > Oxyria > Oxyria digyna. The sequence continues at coordinate 4,871,565 of JAPVLV010000024.1, forward strand.
TTTTTGTCTCAACTAAACAAAACGAAATTACAGACTTGATCTGAGATACTATCTCAGAAAATTCGAATTTTAAAATAAAAGAAACTACTAACCACCTTGATTTCCTTGTAGAGAAGATAAGATTTCCTTCCTTGAAAATCTTGGCTTGGGGTGCAAGGACTGAAATTTTCAGCAACTCTTCTAGGGTTTTGACGGCTGCGTTTTGGGTAGGGATGGATAGATTTTGTGATGGATGAAGGGCTGAATGGATTTTGGGAACAAGGGTGCTCCAAACTCCAATCTTTCGATCTCCACCAACACTAATCGATCCAAGCTTCTTGCACACAACCTGTAATGACTCAACAAGAAATATCAAAGCAATAGAAGACTCAAAATCAATTTCTGAAAGAAACTGACAAACAAGAAAATAAAAGCTGACTCTTTTTGTGATTTTCTGGATAGGGGGTCTCTTGATGTTCTTGTGAAGACGAATGGTGTCAACACAGCTCTGATACCAATTTGATGCGGGGATAAGCCGCAGTTGCCGACCTAGACACCAAACTCGAATAGGAACTCGAACAGAGAAGAAAGGCAGAATTAGAATGAGATGAAAGAAGGATAAGTCGAATGATAGGCCAATTGGAACCAAATCAAACAACGATAAAACCCTTGAACTTAAGAACAAGAACCTTACCGAATGATGAAGAAACCCCAACGGATGATTACAACCAAACACAATGACTTTGGTGGGTCAAGGCACCTGGAGGTTGCTCTATGGTGTCCCGATAGCACCAACCTTATGGAGGAGATTGACACACACAAGCACAACTAGGGCCGACTCAACGACAATGCACACGGGGCACTCTTCTCACAAAAGCTCTCTCTTTTGGAAGGAAAAACGATAAACGCTGTATTCAATATCAAAGTCTAGGGGGGGCAAAACAACAACTAAGGCATCCTTATATAGGGTTCATAAGGGTGCCAACTAAAGAAATAAACAATAAAAGTAAATCCTAAAATAATAATCCGAAAACAAATAAATATCCGAAAATAATGTTTCAGAAGCATTCGCCGAGTTTCCTGGCCGCGGTCGCGGTTATGGAGCCGCGGGCGCGGTTTTTGCCTCCTGGCCGCGGGCGCGGTTATGGAGCCGCGGGCGCGGTTTGCGGGTGAGCCGCGGGCGCGGTTTCCAGCCGCGGTCGCGGTTCTTCGCTGTCGTCCTCTGCTCGTTCTCGAACCTCGATCATTAGAACAGTCTTCAATTGTGGTTCTTCGTCTGTATTCAACTCCTTGGAACTGAAGAACGCTACTAACTTGTCTAGCTCTTGTTGGACTTCCTTAGCTCTTGAGCGCGTCAATGCACCTTCAAATTCAGGGACCGGAGGTGTCGGTTGCTGTCCAGATGACCCTTCATCATACTGTCTTAGCTAAACCCAAAAAAAACAGTACCCTATGCTTTCTGTGTTTACATGATTATGTAGTCCCCCAAATCATCTTGGTTGTCTATCATATGTTGTGCTTGACTGTCCCCATAAACATCTTCTTGACTTTGTTCCAAGTCATTTGCTTCACTGTCCCCTTCAACATTGGCTTGACTTTGTTCCATGTCATTTGCTTCACTGTCCCCTTCAAAATTGGCTTGACTGTGTTCCAAGTCATTTGCTTCACTGTGTCCTTCATGATTTTCTTGATTTTGTGCTTGACTATCCCCATAAACAATATCCCATGCTTGTATAACAGCCCAAGTTGTTGCTTTGACTATCTCTGGCAAAAGTCCTTGTGCCCTCAGTTTTTTTTTGTTGATATGTGGAATATCAAAGTCATTCCCTCATTTTACTTGTAAGATTTGATTCATTACTTGTTGAAGTGTAATCCACACATCTCTTAGAGTAGTGGGTTCCAACTCATTAAATGCATCAAAAACTGCTTCTAGCATGGTGTCAATATCTTTTGGCATTTTCTTGTGCATAAGGGATTGGATGCTTCTAAAAAATCCTAGGTCTAATATGTTTAGATCAGGACTGTTAGCTGGTTGCTGAATTAAAATAAAAGTGAAGCAATCTTGTCTGTGTACCTCTTGCCATTCTGGATCTTGTTGAGCAATATGAGGCCTTGCATTGTCTTGTTGTATGTAAATGACCCTTTGTCCTCCTTCTGGCCATTTAGCCTTGATTGCTGGTATGATCTGGTCAATCAGCATTCTTCTAGTAACTTCCTTGTTGATTGACTCCACAAGCTTTGTGATAATTGTCCCTTTTGGTCTCTTTACTGAATTTCTCTTAGCTGGTTCTTTGTATGTGAATGGAAAGATACCAATCTTTCCATCAAATGTGCATTCCCCATCTGTGTTGAACCTTGGCCTTGCTACTGCTGCCATAAACATAACCTTAGGAATGAACTTACTTGAAGTAGCAGCCCTATACATACCTCTCTCTTGTTTAGCTAGATAAACTCTTTGTGTCTTCTTTGAAAGAAAGAACCATTTCTCTTCAATATGCACGAAATCATACATTGGGTGGTAATCTGATTTTTCATGCACTGTGTTGCCTGTGATTAGATTCAGAATCCACTCCATCCTTGTCAGCTTGTGTGCTTGCTTCAATCCAGGATGTAGTGCATTTGTATGTGGCCTTATTTGCTTGCTCTTGATCATTCTATGACATATTGTTTTGGGAATACCTAGTTTGTTTGCTAAGTCTCTTATGCATGTTCTGTCCCCCAAGCTAAGTTCCTTGATTGCTTCTTGATCAACTTGAATTCTCTTCCTTCCTCCATTATGATACAATGTGGCCACATTGTATGCAAGATTTGATTGTCTTTGTTTCTTGGCTATACCCCAGATACTACTAACTGTTCTTCTTGACACCTTGAACAATGCTGCAACTTCATTGATGGATCCATGTGGTAGTGAACCCTCTGAAAATCTGGTGAGAAGAAAATTGAGAAGTTGCATTTTCTGAGAACTGCTGAGCCTAGGAGTTGGTGGTTCATGATGTTGTGCTGGCTGTCCATGAACCTCTGGTTCTGATGCTGTTGGCTCCTAGTTTAGATCGAAACTAGGATCTAACGTAAGTATAAAAAAACTAATATAATCGACTCAAATATTTTTGACAAATTTTATAGAAATTCTAAATTATTGTGTTTTCAAGAGGTTTGTAGAGGGAATTACCTAAAAAATATAATTAATTTATGTTCATTGAGGATATTATCAAAATAATATCAAAATATGTAAAATGAAAAAAAATTAGAAGAAATAATGATATTAGAATGTTAATCTTTATGAAATAGATGAGTTACTATTTTTATGCCATTTACATATTTTATTGAGGAAATTTCATAAAACTGTCATTTTATTCACAACCACTCTTAAGTAAGTAATCACATACAACCGCTCTTTAAATGAATTAACGTTAGCAATCAACCATCCGCTCTTCACTTTGATCCGGTTTTGACCAGTTTATGTCAATCAAATTGAGTTTTGAGTTTATTTAATTCGAAACCGGTTTTGACCGGATATTCTACACCCACGAAATCGACCCAAAACACACGCGTCTCAGGGTGGTTACGATCCGATCCTATAGGAAGAAACGTCTTCCAGAAGAAATTCGAAGTCCTCCGACTCTACGGCAACTTTGGCTTCTTCCTCATTCAGATTTCCGACTTCATCCTCTCCTCCCCACTAAAGAAGGACTGGATGGAGACAAACCCCAAAATCTAGATCCTCGTGAAATAGAATAAGGGTGGTTAATTGCTAACAAAATTGATTTAAAATATCATTATATGTAATTACTAGTTTAAAAGGATGGTTATGGGTAAAATGATCTATTTAAAGGGTGCGTTTATGAAATTTCTTCTATTTTATTTCATTTAAAGTTATAATAATGCAGAATGAACCAATGAAAGTAAAATTTTAGTTGAAAGTCAAGCACATTTATTTGGGTTTAGTTACGCTTTACTCAAAATCTAGGGCTAGGCTAGGTAGATTGCGTGTAGAGTAGAACAATGAGGCTGCCAAAAAAACAAGTGGTTTTTTTTTTTTGGTCGAAAGCAAAAACAAGTGGCAGTGAAGTGACGAATATTCCGATTCTATTGATGACCAAAAGAGTAGTATCATAACCCCAAGTTGAGTAATACTCCATGTTGTTCTCATTCTCTCTTCTTATACATTTACCGACACACGTTTTGTAACGTTAATATATTTAAATGTACGTTAATAAAAATTATAAAATTTTGATATTGTTAAAGTTCTCGCCGAGACGAATCAAATAAGATCTCATATTACTATGTTTTTTCTTATATATTGGACGATATATCAAAGATTCTCTTGTAATGCGAATAGTGTCACAAATTACAATGATAGAACATTTGGGGGACGGACGGACTAGAGCTGAAATTCTGATTGAATCTCAATTTGCCAATATACCAATTCAGTTTCTGATGTCTTCTTCCCTTGAAGCTTCAGTTCGTCGTCTAATTTCCACGGTCACTTGTCGTTTCCCCCATTTTGCAAGTTGCAATATAAGATTCTCGGGAGGTGGAGCAGATCCCTGACGACCGATGACCTACATTTTAATAATGAAGAGAGAGGTGCAACAATGGCCGCCCACGCCCAACCAACGAGGAGGACCCACCGTCCATCACCGTCGGAATGTCAGACTCGTTTCCGAGTTGCACGCTACATGTTCGACGATTTTCCCCAATGACCCAGATCTAATACACAATTTGCTACATGAAGTGGACAGAGGTTTTCCGGCGAGGATTGTGGTGATGACATAGCAAGGTGAGTGAGAAAGGAAGTGGAGGGACCCAGCTTTGAGTTTGAGATCTCACATTGTGTTGATTGATTATAGTTTGTTTTTGTGTTTAAAAATGATATAGAGGGTTGGTGGTGGATGCTGCTTGCTTGCTGCTTCTGCTTGTACCTTATCTTTTGTTAAATTTTTCTAAGTAGTCCAGATCTGGGTTGGCTTTGTTGCTTTTTATCCTGAAAGATTTGGAAGATACGGTCCCGTGTATCTGGACTTATCTTCATCTTCATCTTCTTCATCATCATCCCTTCCCAGACGGCATCACCCACAACATAAAAACTTCCATCTCCATTTTACCCTCCTCTACTTTACATAGTTTCTCTTTTGAGCTAGCTTACTCCAACCTAACTTTCTCGCCTGATTTTGATTGGATATAAATTCAATCCGGGAGGCCCACCTCCGGGTTTTTGTGGGCTTCTCCTGACCAATAAAAACCCATCTTCTTCAAGCTGTTTTCATCCTTTTTCTTCTCTCTGTTTTTCCACACCAAGGAGAATAGGAGATTGATTACCTTATTGGGTTCCTGATTTTATCTCTCTCTAATGCTTTTGTTCCTGTTCTCTAGCATCTCCTTCCTTTTCTTCATTAAGACTCTTTTTCCCAGACCATTTCCGCCATGGGTGAGTGATACAACATACCTTCCACGCTGTTTCTGCAAAGTTCTGTGTTTTTCTCTATCCTCCCTAATCAAGCAAGGCCTTTCTGCTTCCGCCTTCCAATTTTTTCCTCAATTCTCAATGGAACAGAGAATTCCTAGTAAGAAGCTTGTTACACTAGAAGGAAATGAGCAACCATCTTTGCTGGATTTGCCTGAGTTGGCCCTCGAATGCATTCTTGAAAAGCTACCTCCAGCTGGGCTTTGTACTATGGCGGGTGTTTGTAGCTCGTTGAGAGAGAGATGCACAAGTGATTATTTCTGGGAAAGGCATATGAAACAGAAATGGGGGAGTCTTTTGAGCCCAGCTGCCTACCGTGAATGGCAATGGTTTATGGCCTCTAAGAAGAACACCGAAGATTCCGAGAGGCTTGCTCATCAGGGACTCATCAAATTCATATGCCAAGTGTGGCCCTTTTCGCGATTTAGATCGGAACTCCATCGAGAAAATGTCCAGCACAAGAGTTTTCTGTGTGTTGATTCTGTCATGTCTTGGTATCTGGCTCTTGAGACTGGCAAGTTTTGGTTTCCAGCTCAAGTTTATAACCGTGAGGTAATAATGGTTTCATGATCTTGTACTTAGAACATCAAATTTATTTAAAAAAGAATCTTGATTGAATTGTTAATGGTGTTTGTAGCATGGTCATGTTGGATTTGTATTGTCTTGCTATGATGCTGAGCTGAGCTATGATTCACAAACTGACACCTTTCAGGCCAGGTAACAAAAAGGGGTTACTTTGTAAGTTTGTACTCCATATGTTTTACTTTGTGTTACTTTAATAATTAATCAGTTGTGATTACTTGGATTAACATTTATAGATATCCTCCTCATGGAAGAAGAGCGGCAGCAGTAGAAAATGGTATTGATTGGGAAAGACTGAGAGCACCACCCGTTGATACTTCTCCTCACGAACTTCATTTATCCGATTGCTTATCTGATTTACACCCTGGTGATCATATAGAGATTCAGTGGAGAAGAAACAAGGAATTCCCATATGGTATGTTCATTTCTTAATTTGAATATGAAGTTGTATAATGTATGAGATCTTTCTAGAAATGGAACTTGTTGTCATTAATGTTCTTCAGCCATGTCAAATGTTGTTGCTGGTGTTTTTTAAATATAAGAAGATAGTTTTTGATTATCCCATAATCTTTTTTTTTCTATTTGAATAAATTGCAGGATGGTGGTATGGTCTTGTAGGCCACTTAGAATCATGTGACGGTAACGAAGCTTACTGCCAGTGTCATAGCAGCGGTGAGTGTTTCTCTTTGCTTGGAACATTGAACATTGACAGCCCTCCTGATATTTTTGATACAATAATTTTATTCAGCAAACGTGGGTGTGTTTCATCTCAAATTTATTTCTGAAAGCCATTGATTGGAACATCTATCTAGTTTTCAATTTTCCATGCATTCAATGTAATGGTCCATAAAACACCAGTGCTTATCAGTTATCGACAATGCTATAATGTTATCCAGCATCATGTTCGCTTGTGTTTGGACACAACCATAAATTCTTTGCTGGCTGAAAGAAACTCGTGTCTCTATGATCTGTGGTGATCCCATTCCTCCATTACTGTTTTGGTTTGCTGCCCTCATTGTTGCTCATTAGCTGAAAACTACACTTACAACCGACACATATCATCTCTTGAATTCTTTTTTCTTGATTTGGTAACATGCAGATAGTGTGGTGTTGGAATTCAAGCAGTACACATTGGGATCAAGATGGAGGCGCACGATTGTGAACAGAAAGGATCACAGAGAAGAAGGGAATGAGGCGGACGGATTTTATGGGGGAATCAGGAAACTCTACACTCAACATGACATCTCAATGTGGAACAAGCTTTGGCCTGCAGATATCTTAGAGTAGCATTATTCAGTGATATTGCTTGTTTCAAAAAGTCTTCATCTTTGCTTCCCACGCTTCTTTGTGGATAGATTATAGAAAATGGTAGTATCAAATAACATTCCTGCTGTAATCAATATTTGATTATTACAAATGATTTATGAAAAAATCAGTTCTTGACTCATTCAACTTGTCCGGATGCGTGAAGATGATTGCTTGAGATGACGATACAGAATCAATTATAAATGTGATTAGGTAATCGAATTGAAAAATCTTTTTTAATATGTTACCCAAAACGTTGCCTCTTTTAGTACTTTAATATAAACAACTCACAAGACTAATGATAGTGGTTGTATTATCCAAAAAAAAATGATAGTGGTTGTGAAAGGACCCCCGTTCGGCAAACATGACCTTATTGATAGCTTATTAGTAGTTTATGTAGTAGTAGCTGAAGCTAGAGCTGAATTGGTAGCTGAAGCTGATTTCGTAGCTGAATTTAGTAGCTGAAGCTGATTTAGGTAGCTGATTTTGATAAAATAAAAGTATGTGTTCGGGAGAAGTAGCTGAAATGTTATAAATATGAATGGTGAAATTACCGAAAAGGGTATCGACATTTAAAAATAAATATATTTAAATGATAATTAAAAAGAGGTAAATGGGCTGTTATTATCTGGGCTTATTAGAATTGGCCCAAATGTTACAACCCAAAACTTTATATCGTATCCATCTCATTTCACATATACCTTATGTAGTTGCATCTGACGATTGAAACTCCTACATCTGCGCGCGAAGGAGGAAGGTGAACGAAGTGATCAAAGGTACTCCTCTTCTGCGATCGAGAATTGAAGATCAAAGGTACGGACTTGCTCGTCTCCTCTCCTCTCCTTCTATTCTCTATTTTGTTTGTTGGGTTTAGTGTTTGTCACCTATCCTAGGTTATATTATATGAAGAAGTTGTATTCAGTGTTTTTTATTACTTAGATATTTATGTGTATTAAACTTAGTCTTTGGATTGAATCGTATGCAAGTTGGGTTTAGGGTTTGTTAATATGAAGGAAGTGTTAAGAATGAAAACAGAGAGGAGTTGTTGTCTGTTGGAACTGGAGTTGTTGTGCAGCAAAAAAGAAGAGCAAGTGTTCTGAAAGAAAGAAAGGATGAGATTTATGTACCCAAATCAGAAAAGGGTCTATCAGTTTGACCTTACCTTCACTCGAAGTCTAGGCATATAAGTTTGAAGAAAGGGTTATAATATTCTTCCTTGATCCAACTTATCTAGGTTTCATTCATCTATAAAGTTTATTAGTATACTGTTTTTTTTATAAAAATTTTAAACTTTCAGTTTGTATAATGGCATAAGCATCTTAAAAACAAACTCTTATAATAAAACAACTGAAATCAGTGGCTATAATCTGGTGTTTCTTACTAATGCCTATTATCTAGTGTTTTTATATATGCTTATCTGTTATAACAACATGATATGAAATGCTGCTTTGTATTGTTTTTTGTTTTACAATTGATGAGTTGATGTCAAATTTGTTACCATTGATGAGTTGATGACGATTTTTAAATTATGAATTGTGTTTTTTGTCTATATATTATATCATATGCCTATTGAATGCATCAAATAGATGTCCTCACAAACTGCAAATTACGCTTGGAGAAAGACGAAGGAAGAAACTTGTTTATTGTCATACTATGTTTTTATTTTCTTGTTTATTAATTTCTCTGGTTTTTTATGATTTTATATATTTTCTAAGTTTATGTAGTTTGTTTTTCTGTCTGTGTAGGTACAAGCTAAAATGAGATTGCCAATTACGCTTGAAGAAAGACGAAGGAAGCGTTTGCAGAAGTTGCTTTTACTATGGCAGCACCACAGTGAGGAGTTTTTTCAGCTTCTGACAACCTACCATTTGAAGTATATTGAGAAGGTCCCATGTTATACTTCAAAACTGACTGGATTGAAATGGATGAGACATGTCATGGATGCAGAGTCTGAAGTGAGATGCATTGATCATTTTCGTATGGAATCACATGTGCTGCAGAGATTGTGTGATGTGTTGGAAGCAAATCACGGGCTTAAAGCGAGTAGTAAGATAACTGTCCTTGAGAAGGTTGGAATATTCTTGTTTATCCTCGCACAAGGGGCCTTCAATCGTTGTGACAGCTGCAGATTTTTGTTATTTTTGTGACAGCTGCAGTTTTTTGTTATTTCTGTTTTGGTTGCAGTTTTTGTTATTTTTGTGACAGCTGCAATTTTTTGCTATTTTTGCTCAGCTGCAGTTTTTTGTTATTTCTGTTTTGGCTGCAGTTTTTTGTTATTTTTGTGACAGCTGCAGTTTTTTGCTATTTTTGCTCAGCTGCAGTTTTTTTGTTATTTCTGTTTTGGCTGCATAAATTGAATTGGTTGCTTGCCATGTAATATTATGTGCTTTTTTCACTGATTCAATAGAACAGTAGTGTAGGAGACATAATTGATGATGAGGCTTCCAGTTACACCAGTAAACACATCATACCAATGATCATCTATCCTGCACCTAAGCCCTAACAACACCCCACAACTATTACCGTCACTTCACAATGAAGTCATGACAGATGACATAAAACAACAAAGATACTGATCAGCTGCACACACAAAAATATTGATCAGCTGCTGATTTTCTGTAACAGTAGCAGATTTTTGTTTTTTTAGACAGCTGCACACAAAAAAAATATTGAAGCAATATGAGATTTTAGTTGTATCCTTGCTCTTGCTTGGGCTATTTGATAGAATTTGCAACTGGAAATTACATGGTTAACAATAAAATTTGATATAGCCATTAGCCACACAAAAGAAATCAGTATAATTTGTAAATGACAATTGTGATCACCAATTTTTCTAGTCTTTGCTGATGGCTAATGCAGATGGACAGTCTGTATGCATACCCGTGATCAGTACACAGGAGAAATCACCAATTTTTGTATTTCAGTGTCTTAATATGGTATATAAATAGATAGGGTGAAAACTGCAAACTAACATGACTACTACTACTAAATGAAACAACCAAAGTTTACAGCGAAAGGTCGACCTTGTATTAAAATGTGATATCACATCAGTGAAAAGCATTACAAAATGTCATCATATGCCTAGCATTTTTCCTGACCTAAAGCATAGGGATCTGCCATCCTTACATTTCATTTCATAGACCTACATATTTTCCTTCACGAAAAACAAAACGATCAACTCTCCTGCACCTAAGCCCTAACAACACGCCACAATAATTTCCGTCACTTCACAACGAAGTCACGACATATTACATATAAAACAGCAAAGACAAATACAACGGTGACACCCCGACCATGCCTCAAATTCTTCCTGGCAATTGCTATATGATTGTCACGCTCCAATGTCATTTGAACATAAGCAACGGATATCCCACTCACTCTCTCAGTCAGTTCTTCAACATGAAGGACCCATTGATGCCAAAAAGTTGCATTAGGAAGTGTTGTAAACTGAGCAATTCCAGCTGCTATAAACAGACAGTTTAGGTTCACAATAAGAGCCTCATAAACAGTGTTCTAAAAATCCCGACTAGGGGCCGATTAATCTCTAGGCCCTCCCTCACCGTCTAGCACCGCCTAGGGCGCCTAGGAAAAAAACGGTTTGGATCATTTTTGCGAAAGTAGCAATATCTAGTGAACTATAGTAAGTTTTGTGTTTATTTTATCATATTAATACTTATACTAGGATCTCAAACCTCGTTCTTACATAATTTAATAGAAATGGATGATTATGGTGACAAATTGGTCATCTAATATCATGGACCGAGAATTAATTTTAATCCGATTAATCCCCGACTAATCCCCCGCCTAGCCGCCTAGGCGCTAGTCCCCCACCCACCGCCTAGCTCCCGCCTAACGTCTTTTAGAACAATGCTCATAAAGACACAATAAACCACGTTTCACTTGAGGAAGAAATTCCAATTCATGCGAGTCTTCATCAAAGAACGAAAATCCTCCTCCAGGATCATATATAAACACTTCTGTAGCATTCATTATAATCTCTTAAGCACAACTAATTTCAGCAGAGATGATCCTAAGTAAAGCATTCTAACACAAGCATTTATCACATCAAGTATCTGATCGAAAAAAGTATACACATGGAACAAACAATGAGAGTAACCATGTTAGACATTCATGATTGCATATATATAGGCATACAATAACGTCCGAAAAAAATGAATCAAATACACAATGAAGACAGACAACATGCCTCGGATGATTATAGAAATTAAACTACATTGGAAACATGATGAACCTCAATCAACAAACTTCTCAAAAACATAACTTCATACATATAAACTAAAGAGTCACCAACAAAATGTGACATTGATTCACTATATCTTAACCTTTATAAGATTTATGATCATAGTTTAATAACGAACTGGCACTATAAAAACCAATATTAACCAACACTTTTAAAAACTCAATGAATGTTTCCCAATGAAGCCAAACCTTGAAACCAAATCCTACCCTTTTCCATACAATTTGAATCAACAAAAAATGATCATATAAATTAAATGTACTGAACAATAGTTTTCAGCTGCCTTTACCGAATGTAATAAGCATCTCAAAGTTGCTTTGGTCTATTTTTTAGCTTCCCTGGTCAAGATTCAGGCTATGAACATCATGATTTGAATAAATCAATAGCATATCATTAGTCAAGAAGTAAAGAAGCAGATAAGTAGTCCCCTCAGGCACACCAATTTTCAGTACTAGAGTTTTGTAATGCATGATATGGTGCAGTTCAAATATAGCTCAGATTTATACTCAGTTAATGAAGACAAGGTAGAGTTCTTTCCCTGATGCCCAGCACCATTAACAATAGTTGTTGCATAAGTCTTCAACTCAACAGAATTGTCATGTTCACGACCCTTCTCTGACTCATAATATTTATCAAACATTTGGTGGGAAGCCAAATCTTGCTCTAATTCACTAACAAGTCATGATGATTCTCCTCCGGGATCGAACCACAACACTCCTATAGAATCCACCATTGTTATATTTTCTGCAGGAAGCTCACTTGAAAAATTAAACCAATCAATATACTCATGCTTGGACAACACTAACATCTTTCATGTCACTTACCTGGAAGGATTTTGAATCATCTATTCTTCACCCAAGATCAGAAGTGCAAATTTGAATTCAAGCTCACCAGCAGTTGGTTCATCAATTACCCCAGGCATTTCATCGAACACTTGAAAGGCAGTAAAATCTTGGTTCCAATCGTCATTAGTTTTCAGCTCACCTTCTGTAGATAGATGTTGATCATTATCCTTGATTTTGCCAGCTATTTCAAACAATTGCAGTAAGCCAATATCATCAACATTTAAAAATTCGTCTACTTCTCTTCACAAATCAATTGGAAGTCAATCTGAGACAACCCTAAGCCTCTTCAGCCTTCAAGAATCAATACCCTACTTCATCCCTCTTCACCCTTTATAAAGGAAAATTCAATAGATTTAAGAGGGCAAAGTTGGAATCAAAAAAGTGAAATCACCCATAAGCTAGCTTAAATTCATCCGAAATTTTTGTAATGTTGCATAGGAACATTTTGATTTTGCTTGATTTTTAAGCTACCTTATTGATTTTTCATCCAAAATAAGCTACTCGTCCGAACACTGATAAGCCATAGCAGAATTCATAAGCTAGCTTAAAATACTGAAATTAAGCTAGCTTAAAATACTGAAATTAAGCTAGCTTATCGTTAAAATCAAACTGTCGAACAGAGCCTTTAAAGTCTAAAACACTTCTCATTTCTCAACCTTTCAAAAAAAATATTGCTTCTTCCTAATGTATTTTCTGTTATATAATAAATAAATGACATGTGTTATATTTAATGCCTGATAGGTACATCAGTTGATTTTGCAAGCACATCACACTTTCCAAAAAATTACTTCCTCTTAATTATTTTCTCTTATACCATAAATAATGACATATGTTAAATTCAATGGAAAAATATAAGTGAAGGCCCTAAAGTTACGCGCATTGGGGGTGAGCAAAAATATCCAATTCGACCGATCCGATCGATAATCCGCTGATTCGATTCCATAAAATCAGCATCTAAAAATATCTGATAATAGGGATGGCCCGACCGGACCGGGACCGCCGGTTCGAACCGGAACCGGACCGGGACCGCCGGTTCGAACCGGAACCGGACCGGGACCGCCGGTTCGAACCGGAACCGGACCGGGACCGCCGGTTCGAACCAGAACCGGACCGGGTCAAAATCGGGACCGGACCGGAACCGGTAGGAACCGGTTTGGTCACGGTCCGGTTCTGGTTCACGAAATTTCAAATAAAAATTTTAACCGGCGGTTAACCGGAACCGCCGACTTTTAAAAAATAAAATAAAAGGCAGAACCGCCGGTTAACCGGGAAAACCGGTTAACCGCCGGTTCAAACGGCTAGAAAACTAGCCGTTTGCCGGTTAACCGGCGGTCCTAACGGCTATTTAGCCAAAATAGCCGTTAGGAAATTAAAAAAAAAAAAAAATAATTTTTTAATATTAAAATAACCCATATCAAACCCCTATAAATATCATACCATACAATCTTCAAATCACACATCCAACAACAACAATCTCTCTTCTCTTACTGAAATCTCAATCTTATAATCTCTCAAATTCCATCAACAATCTCTCTTAATCTCTTCCTTTTAATTAGCTTTTGTCTTTCAATATTTTATTGCTTTTACATTTTTAATCACATTATTATATTGTTCTAAGTTTTATTGTTTTATTGTTTTATTGTTTTATTGTTTTAATTGTTTTAATTGCTTTTAATCATATTATTTAATTGTTCTTAATCATATTATGGGGGAACATTTTGACACCCAAGAAGAGAGTGATAATGTCACTTCTTCACCCTCGGTTCCCACTCCCACCTCCCAAGTTAGGTCCAGTAGGGGTAGGACCGCTAGTCCTCAAGGGCAAGCTAGCGGTTCGAGACCTAGCGGTTCGAGGCCGGCTAGGGGTAGGGGGGGGGGGCCGGGGGGGAGGTCCGGGTCCTCCGGGAACCAATCCCGAAAACTAACATCTCCTATTTTTGTAAAGTGGTTTACTAAATTAGAACCCGGTCTCGAGGAACTCGAGGCCGAGGATTATGATCCCGATCTAATTATTGTTTCTTGTAACTTTTGCGAGGCGACATTCCAATGGAAGAAAAGTGGAGGATATGGAACCCTTCAACGACACATGGAGCACAAACACGTCGCCGAGATGGGAATGCTAGGGGGACAAACACAAATTTCCGGCGGATTTGCATCTTCTACTAGCGGTAACCCTTTATTTCGTTTTGATCATGAAGCTAATAGTGTAGCATTAGCCGAAGCTATTTGTGTTGATCATTTAGCATTTCGATTTAGTGAAAATGTAGGATTTAATGAGTACATTAAAGATCATACACAACCCGCTTTTAAATCCGTATCTAGGAAAGTGATTAAGAAAAACGTAATTAAGGCTTATAAAAGACGCAAGGCCGAATTAGTTTCTTATTTTTCGCAAAATGATATGCATGTTTCTATTTGTAGTGATATATGGAGTGATAATACTCAAACTCATTCTTACATGGGTGTTACATGTCATTTTATAGATAATCATTTTACAATGCAAAAACGTTTATTGGCATTTAGAGTCTTTGATGATTCACATACCGCACAAAATATTGCTATGGTGATTCGTGCAATTTTAGAAGAATATAGACTACTTAATAGAGTTTTTTCAATTGGATTCGACAATGCATCTGCTAACACCGCATCTATTAGAGATTTACAAGAAATGTGTCAACCTATATTTGGTGGGAAATTTTTTCATATTCGATGTGCTTGTCATATTTTAAACTTATGTGTTCAAGATGGTTTACGTGCTATGAGTTTTCATTTGAGCCAATTAAGAACGTTATTAAGTATATTTGGGGGCATCCTAAAGTTACAAGAGATTGGATGACCTTTTGTAAAACTAACGGGGTGCACCCAAAACGTTTTTCAAAAGATGTGGGTACCCGATGAAACTCTACTTACATATTACTATGTGAATGTATACAATATAAACAAGTTTTAACGTCTTTTGTTTCTCAAAACCTTTCTGACTCTCCTTTCTATTTTAGCGAATCAGGTTGGGATATATGTCAAAGTATTGCAACGTTTTTAAAATGTTTTAATGATGCAACAAAAAGATTTAGTCATGTTTATACACCAAGTAGTAATGTTTTTGTCTTGGAAGCTTGTAATGTTATGTTTGGTTTAAGTTAGGGAGCTAAAATTCCCGGCATTGAGGAATCCGTTACAAGCATGAGGAGTAAGTAGTTGCTCTACTATAGATATATTCCCGATTGTTTTCTTGTTGCTTGTGTTTTAGATCCTAGACTTAAATTATCCGGTTTACACGCTCTTTTAAATGACTATTATGCATATATTTTAGCCGAAGGTGAACTAGAGGATATTTTAGGTATGGTTTCTAGAACTAGAACAAACATTGAAAGTTTATTTACTCATTTTTGTGATTCTCCGACTTCTTCGAGCTCTACTAGCTTGGGGGCCTTTGGAGCTAAGTATTTTAGTAAAAGACCAAGAGTTACAAACACGAATGCGGAAATTGATAACTATCTTAACACCAACTTTGAGTTTGTTAGTTATGAAACTTTAGATGTTTTGAAGTGGTGGGAGGATCATAGGAGCATGTTTCCAACGCTTGCGAAGATTGCGGCTCAAGTTCTTGCCGTCCCCGCTTCAACCGTGGCGGTGGAACAAACTTTTAGTGCAGGAGGAAACACTTTAACGAGGAAGAGATCAAATTTGGCACCGGAGTCATTGGAGGCGCAATCTTGTGTTTGCGATTGGAAGAGATCCGCAATTAGGCAACAACGTAACATTATCGAGTCATCGGAAGACGAGTGGATTGGAGATTCTACTACGATACGCACCGATTCATCCGCCGAAGATTCGACTTAGGTAACGGGTTTTGAAAAAAGGTAAAGAACTACGTGGGCTTTGATTCCTCTAACCCGAGAGGATACGTAGGCAACTTAACAAGTAAGTCACTGTTAAGTGCAAGCCCAATTTTTTTAATTTTTTTGTTCCTTCATATTTATTCATTTTTTTTAAAGTTTTTTTTTAAAGTTTTTTGTTATGTTTTTTAAACATAATTTTTAAACTTAAAAAAAATGACAAAACATTATTTTTAATAGCGTTTTTTTATAATCATTTTTTTTTAAGTTTAAAAATTATGTTAATTTTTAAGTTTTTTTTCAGTTTTATAAATTTATAAAATTATTTTTTAAAAACAAAACCGCCGGTTAACCGGTTAGAACTGGCGGTTTTGTTTTGTTTTTTTTAATAAAAAACCGGTCCGGTTCAGCCCGAACCGGACTGAACCGGCTTCGAACCGGAACCGGTCCAGAACCGGATTGAACCGGACCGGACCGGAACCGGAAAAACAGGTTTTTCCCGGTTCCGGATTCCGGAGGACCGGAACCGGACCGGGAGCCATGCATATCTGATAATTTTTAATGCGAATTCGGTTCGTCCGGACGATTTCTCTGGATACGAATCGAGATATTTAGCTTACGGATATTTAAAAATATCTGACACTCTTATTATAATATATTAATATATTCTTTATAAAAATAAAATATAAAATTTATGAGTTTAGATTATTTAATAATGTTCCTTAACTCCTTATACATTTTTAATCAATAGGATAGATTCTCCCTACACAAAAATCCTTTATAAAAGAACAAAACTTTGAATGTTGTATTTCAAATTTTAAACTTTAGCTACTCTACTTATTTAGATTGTTGACTCACTAAATAAATCAATATTAATTTGCACATGTTAATTCCTCTATATAATATATATGTTTATAATTCTAAACTTAATAAGGTTGTCGAGCTTAATTGTTTGACAAACATAATAAGAAATTGATTATTCTATTGATATTTAACATTTAGTTTATACTTTGTGAATTTTTAGTTTTAATAGAAATAAAATAACAATTTGATTTTCATATACTTTCTAGAAAATGGATAATTTGGATATCCGAGTCAAATATCTGATCCGATCTGGACAATATTGTCCGGATATCCGCTCCAAAACGGACCGGATATGGATTGGGGATTTTTGAAAAAATTTACCTGATATCCGGTCTATCGGATCGGATCGGATATATCTGGTTGCTCACCCCCATAACAAAACCACGTTTTCACACAAATTTAGGAAAGAGTTTTCACACAAATTAAATAAAGGTGTATATAAATAATAAATATATTTACCAATTATAATCTTGTGTTATTAATGCAAGAATTTACCATTATAATATATTCATTTATTTCTAAATTAATAAAATTTTAAAACATAGATTTTATAATTTCATTTACAATATATATTTTTAATTATAAAATTGGATAAAAACTAGTCCAAAGTAAGACTAGCCCGAAGAATACTGGAGAAAAGTTCCAGTGAAAACAAGGTTTAACGTAGGAAAAACGAAGTTTTCGCGTTCACAGATAATAAGCTAATGTTCATAATATGAGTTTTAATGTTCATAATCTGGGTGATAATTTTTTTTGATGTTATATTGAGAAAAACACAAAAAAAAAAAAACAATGTTGACAGTAATTACAAGTATGTCACCACATCCCTTACTGAAAACGTTCAAAAAAAAATTATGGTCTAGATTATGAACATTACCATCAGAATATGAACATTGACATGTAATATGTGAATGAGATCTGTTCGTTTTTCCTACTTTAAGAGTTATTTGCACCGAAACTTTAGTAATACTGACACGATTTTCAATCCATCCCTTTTTGAAATCCGATATCCCGTCCGATCCAGATTTAAATCCGATTTCCCGTCTGATCTTGATTTGATAATTTGGAGCCTCAAATGAAAAACGCTGATCACTACAGTACACACTAACCAGTAACCACCACTTCCTTGGTTTTGATTTTTCTGTGGTAATGGAAAAAACGAGATGAAACGAAAACCATAACAACCACACAGCACATTAGATTGTGATATTGACATTCAAACCGACAAATTCCCAAAATCAATTCGAATGCCACACCGCCATACGAAGCTGCTGCTGCATTCACACCACAACCACAACCACCAAGAGAGCAATCCAAGATTTTTAAATAGAATAACAGATGTAGGCCAAAATCACGTTTTTCTTGTCTCCTACCCTTCTCATTTTACACTTTCTTCCTATTTAATTGTCTAACGAGGCAAATTTTATATGTAAACGGGTTTGCGAGGGAAAATCTAAGAATTTCTCCTCCTCATTATCTAACAAACCTAACCAGGTTTGTTCACACTCTTTCTACTTCAATTACGATTTCTTCTATCATATTTTCGGTGTAAAATGTAAATTGCAAGTCATATGGTGTGATTTATCATTTCCTGATCATTTTTCTTCTGTCAAGTGTCGTCGATTACTAGGGTTTTGTCGGTCTTTTTATTTCTGTTCGTGGTTTTCTTGGATTTATTGTAAAATTTGGTCTGGTTGTTCGCTTGTTTATAGGAATTATACTACTCCTAAATTCCGCATGATATAGGATGCCTAAATTGCGGGTAACAGCTACATAGTTAGAACCCTATTTGGCCAGACACTGTTGGGTGTGAGCCTGAACAAAATTGAACTATATAAAATATAAAGGAAGTTGGTGTATTGTATTTGTAATGCCATCACATTCTCATTTCGAGACACATTACCTAATACAAGTGGGTTTTTCTTGTTCATCTATTTGGTTAAATTCTACAACCACTTGGACCTATGTATGCTAGATTTGAACAGTTCTTTAGATCTCTGTAGCTTGTATCTTCAATGCTATTTTCCCTATAACTTAGCTCATCACCATGAGGCCATGGAATATTTTTGTATCTCCTGCATTGGATATCAGCATAAGACGCTTTCTTATGTGATGACATTAAATTGAATATTTGTTGTAAACTTATTCCTGCATTTTTTTTGGCTTCTAGAATGTCGAGTTTGGAGGAGCCTCTTGGTTTTGACAAGCTACCAAGCATGAGTACAATTGATAGGATTCAGAGGTTTTCATCTGGTGCGTGTCGATCCAGAGCAGATGATTCAGGCATGGGAATGCACTGGATAGAAAGGAGGAGTTGTACCACATCCAACAATTGCAAGTGAGTTGTTTTATAACATCTCTTATCGTGCAATTTGTCACTTATTATATATTTTCATTTCCCTTAGGCTAATAGTTAAATTTGGTCACTTGCAGTGATTCATGGAAGAGACAAACTACTGATAACTCTCGAAGCAATTCCTTTTCTTGTAGAGATGGATATGAAGCAAGGTATTTGCCTGATCAGGATTGTGTTTTTCAGAGCCAAAGTAAGGGCATACCAAAGTATGTCAAGATTGTGGAAGTTGGTCCAAGAGATGGGCTACAAAATGAGAAGAACATTGTGCCTACAAGCATAAAAGTTGAATTGATCCAAAGACTTGTTTCTACTGGGTTACCTGTTGTAGAGGCGACTAGCTTTGTCTCACCAAAATGGGTTCCGCAGGTAAAAACGACTTTTCTCTTTCGAATGTGAAATTCTTTATTTGATGCTGTTGCTAATTCAGAAGTTGGTTTGTCTTTTAGCTCTCTGATGCCAAGGAGGTAATGACAGCAGTTAAACATTTGGAGGGTGCTCGTTTGCCTGTCTTGACACCAAATATTAAAGTATGTGAATCTCTTTTGGGGAACCATGTGTTAGCAAATCGAACGTGTGTTTGATTTCTATGTTCTCATTTTACTAGGGATTTGAGGCAGCAATTGCAGCTGGGGCTAAGGAAATAGCCATTTTTGCATCAGCTTCTGAGTCGTTCTCAAAGTCTAATATAAACTGCAGCATTGAGGAGAGTCTCAGACGTTATCGTTCTGTTGCACTTGCAGCTAAAAAGCTCTCAATACCTATTCGAGGGTATGATCTCGCCTTCTCACTCTATCTCCCAAACTTTGTGCAGCAGCACAAGCAGGTTGTTGAAAGTGGATGGATATGACAATTGCTTTTCGGTGAAAATTATTTGTTCAGGTATGTATCTTGTGTTGTTGGGTGCCCACAGGAAGGACCGGTTTCTCCGTCAATGGTGGCCTATGTGGCAAAGCAACTATATGATATGGGTTGCTTTGAGATCTCCTTAGGTGATACTACTGGTGTAGCTACACCAGGTAACTTCCATTTTTTTTCTTCTGCAACCACTTTACTTTCATACAGGGATTTTCAGTATTCAGTGTTGATATATGTATTTGGCTTCAAAAGGTTAATGCTCGTTTTCGAGGATGTGCTGTACCGAAATCCTATCCATGCACTATAATAAGGATCCTAATCTAACAGGGACGCATTGAACATCTCGAGAGTGTTTCCTTATAGATCCAAAAAGAGACATGATGAAAGACGGACATAAAACAAACAAACAAACACACTCCTAGAAACTGAAATCTATTTATGAAAAAGAAAGAGAGCCTAACAATTGTGTAATGTAAGGATCCACTGCTTGATTTATGTGTAATGTCATGTCTTATGCTACTAGACAAAGCAACTTATGGGCATAATTTTATTTAAGTCACTGTATTGTGGAAATTGTGTTATCTGAATTGCTATGTACCTAAGCAAAGCTATATGAAGTGCTTGTCAATTCTTATATGTCTCTTTAGAAACAGCGCCTTGTTTTTCTTTCTGCTGTTTTTATTTATGTGCCTCTGTTTATTATTCTTAACTGCAACAGAAGTATTATGTGTGACTTGGTTCAGGTACAGTTGTACCTATGCTCGAAGCAGTAATGGGCAATGTGCCTGCTGAAAAGCTTGCTGTGCATTTCCATGACACATACGGGCAATCTCTTGCCAATATCCTCGTCTCCCTCCAAGTAATTCCTTTCAACAGAGCAGACAAAAGAAATAAGAACTAGTAATTCAAATGAACACACTATAAATTATGGTTTTGTTTTTTATTGCCAACATACAGATGGGAATCACTGTGGTAGACTGCTCGATAGCAGGCCTAGGTGGTTGCCCGTATGCAAAGGGAGCATCGGGAAATGTGGCCACAGAGGATGTGGTGTACATGCTCCATGGGCTCGGTGTGAAGACAGGTGTGGATTTTGGGAAACTTTTGACGGTTGGGCAATTCATCTGCAACCATCTCGGTTTCCCTTCTCGTTCCAAGACCGCTGTTGCAATCGCAGGCGTCACACGCACATCAGACGCCTCAAGGATTTAAACACACGAAGTGTAACGGTTTGTATGTTCAGTAGCTATATAAGCAATGCATCATTTCTTGTATGAAAGAATAAGGCCACCACCACCTTGTAGAAATCTATAGGTGCAGGATGGTCCTCTAGTTCTGTTGCCAAATAAGTTTACACGGACAAGTTTTTTGTTCACCCATATATATCAATACATTGTTAAATGATCGTCCACAATTTTGATGGCACCAGTGTATATACTTAATTATAATGTCAAAACCAATGTTTGTACTTGTATATTTTCTTATAATCCAAACTCTTAATTATTAGACTGTGCCGAAACCAGAGCATATATATTATTTTGTTTTTGATGATTATGGGACTACGCAAAAAATGGAGCGTGCACCTGGATATTTTGTATAAGAGCCCTGTGGTGTGATGAATTACAACAGAGTTAAGAACCTAGACAGAAATGCAGACAATGGGGAAGACGAATGAAAGAATAAACTGAAAAATGTGCTTTCCAGTGGGGATCAAACTGATCCTCTACTTTGGAATGAAGGAATAAGTATAAGCTGTAATTTTATTCATGTTCATACTCTGTTATACTTATATAGGAAAACAATCACACTTTTAATCAGTAATTAAGCAACTAATTACCACCCCAATTGATTCAAAAGTGCAATTCTGATATCTCACCTCTTTTGAGTATTTTGACCTTTGCCCCTTGTCAATGGATTTTCATTCTTATGAATCTCTTCTACTACCCAAATTTAAGGCTACATTCACTTGTTCCTTCAACTCTGTAAGGTCAACATTTTTCAGCAGATGAACTTGCTACTATAAATATCAACTTACATTGGTGTCTTTTGTCCATATCAACCACTGCTTCAACAAATTAAAATTTCATTGTCAATGTAAGATCTCCATTGGAGCTTCCCTAAGAAGTCCTCTGAACGCTTCAATGAGGAGCAAACGCAATGCAAAGCAATGCCAATGCGTAAGCTCGACACTGAAGCGTTTGGGGGAACTCCTCGGGTCCTTCGATATATCAACCTGACTCCTGAGTCGAACTAGCTAGCGCCTATATTCTTTTCTATGGTATATATATGTCATTAATCTCAACAATCTTGCTTTTTTATTGTGCATTGTTCTTAATATTAACAATTTACAACGTTCCCTATCGATCAAAATTTTGTATCATAAAATGTTGTTTTTATATTTATAATTAAATATGTTAAAGCATTATATTTAAATGACATAAGATATGTAAAATAAGGAGTTCCCTAGAGCTTTGATTCGCATACGAGTCAAAAGTCAAAACTGGGTTGGCCCAACGAGTTTCAAATTTGTTCTTGATTCAGGTCATTCGAGTTCGATCGATTTTTTTGGATCATTGTAGATCTATCGATCGGGTCAGCCCATTTTTAACATTTTTAACAGGTCTAAGTGTCTTACTCTACTATCAAGATACTTCAGTTTAAACCTTTTATTTTCTATAAAAGATATTATATCTAACCTTATGATTAGTGAAATAAATAGCGTGTGTTCCTGATCCATACACACGATCACTTATATGAAATATTTGTAATAATATAATTATGGAAAAGTATCCCGTCATAATAGTTGCTACAGTAAGAAATGACAATGTTTGTGGGTCGGCCGTTTGATCATGCACGATCCGACGGATGTGGTTTTATGCTTTTTGGGCGCGTGTACAGGCGTGTTCGTTTACAGCAGATATCTTTCTTCTTATCTTTCTCACAAGATTCTTCAACATATCACACTTTCCTTGTGTTCTTCTTCGTTATTCTGCCGCTAATGATCTTCTTTGAGCTTGTTGTTTTTGTTTTTCATTCATCGATCTGATTTTCTGTTAACAGATTTTCTCAGAATTGTGTGTTTGGCTCCCTCTGATTTTTTTTGTTGATTATTCGATACAGACTTAATAGATCTCTTGATTGTTTTGTTCGCGTAATCAAACTTATCAATTATTAGCGATTCTCTTTCGATCTAAGTACGAGATAGGATTTTCTCTAAATTTCTTTATTTCCCCTCTTTTATACATATTTCTGTGTAATTTGAGGTTAGGTTTTTTAAGTGTTACAAAGATTTGAGTATATAGGAAGTAGTTCATCTCAAAATTCAGTTTTGAATGTTTAAGTGTTAAAATTATTGATCAACATGATCGATGAACATCCATTGATCAAACATTAATAATACTGTTTGTGAAGTAATTAATGAACATTTATAACACATGTCATGAACATTTATTGTGTTTTCTTAAATATTCAAGCATTAATAATACTGTTTTTGAACATTCATTCGGTGTTTGATGAACATTTATAAGAGATGTCATGAATATTTATAGTGTTAAGAACACTTAAGCACTTGTCATTCTGTTTTGAACATTTATAAAGTGTTTGATGAACATTGTATATATATAATGTACTTCATTTACTTATTGTTGTGCTTTTTGTGTAGGAATTGATGAATCTAATTCTAATGGTGTTGTTTTAATTTCTTTCGGAAACACGAAATATTTTTTACCGTTATGCCAAGATTCTTATAAGCCGTATGTTGGTCAAGTTTTTATCTCTCCATGAGGACTAACACTAAAGATGGAAGCAATGTTCCCATTTGGAAGCATCTTTATTCTAGTAGGCATGGATATGTGAAATTAGATGCAAATACTGCAGTTGATGTGACTTAATCCAAAAGGAAGAGGAATTCAGATAGATGTGTTTGTGTTGCTAAATTAACCCTTTGTTATCATGGACATGAAGGCTATTTTGTAAAGTTTTTTTGGAGCGTCATACACACTATATGGTTGATGAATCACAAAGACACAATGTCAGGAGCTAGTAACCGAAAATTGACTCTCTTCCATGAGGAATTTATTATGAATTGTATTAAGTTTAATATTGGTACAAGCAAGGCATTCAAGATATTCAAGAATTATGTTGGATCATACGCCAATGTTGGTGCCTCTTTGATTGATTTCAAGAACTTTAACAAAGATCTCAATGCGTATATGGTTGGTTGTGATGCTCAAATGGTAAATGATAGCCTCTTTCGTATGAAAGAGAGCCTCCATCTATTTTGAGTACTTTGTCAATGAGCATAATCAATTAACTCTTTTATTTTGGGCTGATCTCATTAGACGCAAAAGTTTTTCATTATTTGGTGATGTAATGTTTGTTGATGCAATATACAAATCAAATAGGTAACTTATGTTTCTAAATTGATGATCATCCATTCTGTTGTTTGAGGAGATGGTGCAGGCGGAGGAGGTGGCGGCCATGGCTGGAGGTAGAAGGAGATTAGAGGAGAATTTAGGGTTCAACCTCTTGGAACTTCAGGTGGTCCATGCGTTCGGTACGAGCAGTGGGGGTTGTTGAAGGAGGAGATTGAGATTCGGGGAAGATCAACCTAAAATCTGAACCAGAGAGATAATGTTTTCAATCTATTTTTAGGAAATTACAAAAACTGCCTCATTACTTTTAAAGTTGTTATTTTCTGTAAAAATGGAGGGGTAAAAGTGTAATTTCTCAACTTTTAACGGAACATCTAACGGAAAATGTCAAGGGGTGGTTAATTGTAAGAAACTTAAACATTTTGGGTGGTTCAGAATAAATAGGTTAATAGCGGGTGGTTACCTGCAAATTTGGACAAATAGCGGGCGGTTTCCTGCAAAAACCCCTAATATATATTGAGAAGGAGAAACATTTTGTTCCGGTAAGTTTCTAATCTTGTCTTTACTTACTTAATATTACACTTAGCTTTTAATATGCAACTTCCTAATGTTGTTGTTTTATTTTAGGTGTGCCTTCAAGATGACAACCAATTACCTTCTATGTACAATCCTTGGTGGCGAAACGCAAATCCAAATACTCATTGTTTGTATGATCTAGTGACACATCGATGTGATGCTTATCCACCACCGAAATGAGGAGCATGATTAGTTTTTAAGTTAGCGAAATTGACAATTATGTTTTATGTACTGACTTTGTAATGTAATGTTGAATTGGAACTTGGTCTTTTCATTTCTGAAACATGACTAATTGACCATGCAAAATATGGATAATGTGCATTTTCATGCGTTACGCGAGACAAGCACATATCGTGTAACGCAAGATGTGTTGACCGTGCGAAATAACTGAGAGATGGGTCACTTCTATTGCTTTTCTCGAATAACGCAAGTATTGAATGTGTCACGTCACGCGAGACATGCTTCTGATTTTCTTCTGCAATGATACTGGAACACATTGATTAATTATCATAACTTAAAAAACAATGAAACAAACTTATTTGAACACATTGAGTTCCTTAATACTTAGACTAGTACATCGAGCAGATTAATCCTTACAACATAAAACGATACTACATCGAGCAGATTAAACCTTACCTCATGGAATAGAGCGGGAGTGAATGTGAGGTCGGAGAAGTTGACCACCCCATATGGGTTCCAAAAAATCTATAAACATACAAAAATATTTATACATGTTCGACATATAGATCCAACAAATTTGGAAACAACACACATTCTGCAGGAAAAAATGCAGAAAAGTGCATTTTCTCGCGTAACGTGTGGAATGAGGTCTCTTGTTACGCATGAAAATTCACTTTTCTGCATTTTTTCCCGCAAAATGTGTGTATAGCCTAATCTATTCAGTTCAACCTTCAGCAAATGCAAAAAATATACGGGTTGCAACCGGGCAGCACCCTTTTTGCGCTCGGCAGCACCCCATTCCGAACGAGGGGAAAAATTATTTTTTTTAAAAAATTTCGTTTCTCGATCGGAACGGGGTTCCGAACGAGAAACGGTTCATTTAAATAATTTGTATTAAATAACCCACCTAACCCAGATGTTCCGAGTGGGTCAGGTTCTTCGCGGGGTAGATCCCGACAGACTCGGCAGTCAGGTCCTGCTCCGATGCAGTCAGAAGCTGCTGCGGCTCCTCCTCTTCCAGGACTCAACGAGGGGTCTATATTGACTCGTTATGAGCAACACATTGCTCATCAGATTTGGATAGATCCGAATCCCGATGAAAGTGTCCCCCGTCAGCTAAAGGCGCAGACAAGGCAAAAGTGTTTCGAGCTATGGTTTCCTAGAATTCCTACCGACCCGGAGCCAGAATCATGGTTTGCTCTTGCCCAGGAGTCGGGGCTGCTTCACATCCTGAAGGGTCAATTTTGGAATGTGGACCACAACCTCCTTTCTGCATTCGTGGAAAGGTGGCACCCTGAGACGAACACATTTCATCTGAACTTTGGGGAGCTTGGAATCGGTCTCCATGACGTTTTGGAGATTCTGGAGCTGCCTATTGACGGGGGTGCTGTCACCACGCCATGGACACATTTGGGTCTAGATGCAGATTCAGCGCATTGTGCCCAATTGTTTTCCTATTTGTTTGGCGTTGACCTGGACAACCCGTTTGACGCTGAGGAGGCATTTATGGTCAAGTTCATAGGTAGGGGGAAAGTCGGCGAGCGGGAATTCTTTTGTCACGTTGTCTCGATGATCAACTCTCGAAGAAGATCCGATCCGGGCTCCATTGCAACCGGCTTTTTGTGGCACCTAATTCAGCAGTCTTTGTTCGTGAACAAGACCTCCAACCTGTTAGACACATGCTTCCTACCGCTACTAGAGGATCCGAGCAGGATACATGAATACGCATGGGGTACAGGTTGTTTGGCATTGCTGTACAGGCAGCTGGGTATAGCATCTAGGGCGAGATGCGTGCAATTTTCTGGTTGCGTCAGGCTTCTTGAGATTTGGATTTGGTTACATTTCCCGTATTTTCCTGGGAACCCAAACCTGGATGTCAACTCCCAAGAAGCTACTGCTCGTGTGTCCCGTTATTCCACTGGACGAGCCCCGCTGAGGCAAAAAAGGACACTGCAACAGTACAAACGCATCTTGGATGAGTATGCACCG
Source organism: Oxyria digyna (assembly GCA_029168935.1). Classification (NCBI taxonomy): domain Eukaryota; kingdom Viridiplantae; phylum Streptophyta; class Magnoliopsida; order Caryophyllales; family Polygonaceae; genus Oxyria; species Oxyria digyna. Next base: position 4,899,027 of record JAPVLV010000024.1, read on the forward strand.
GAAGATGTAAGTGAATCGTCTAAATGTCATTCCAAGTTGTTATTAATATTGTTATTAATTGTTATAAGCTAATTCTGTAGGTGTGTTGGATGCCGTATCCGGATTTGGACGTGGGACCGCAAGGGCGTCATAGAGTGGCCACTTATCGTGGTGGGATCCGGTGCTTTGACATTATGGAGATGTACAACCCTGATCGGTTTTGCAGACAGTTCGGTCGCCGTCAGTCCCGGCCCTTGTTCGGAATGGGGTTCCGAACAAGGATTAATTTTTTTTTTAAATATGACGTCAGCATCTCGTTCGGAACCCCATTCCGAACGAGATATGACGTCATATTAAAAAAAAATGACGTCACACCTCGTTCGGAATGGGGTTCCGAACGAGATGCTGACGTCATATTAAAAAAAAAATTTACACCTCGTTCGGAACCCCATTCCGAACGAGGTGTGACGTCATAATAAAAAAAAAATATATTCCTCGTTCGGAATGGGGTTCCGAACGAGGATTAAACCGGTTCGCAATATGCGAACCGGTTTGGCATTATTTAATACAAATTATTTAAATGTTCCGAACGAGAAACGAAATTTTTTAAAAAAAATAATTTTTCCCCTCGTTCGGAATGGGGTTCCGAACGAGGGGGTGCTGCCGGGCGCAAAAAGGGTGTTGCCCGGTTGCAACCCGTATTTTTAATATGACGTCATATCTCGTTCGGAATGGGGTTCCGAACGAGATGCTGACGTCATATTTAAAAAAAAAATTAATCCTTGTTCGGAACCCCATTCCGAACAAGGGCCGGGACTGACGGCGACCGAACTGTCTGCAAAACCGATCAGGGTTGTACATCTCCATAATGTCAAACCACCGGATCCCACCACGATAAGTGGCCACTCTATGACGCCCTTGCGGTCCCACGTCCAAATCCGGATACGGCATCCAACACACCTACAGAATTAGCTTATAACAATTAATAACAATATTAATAACAACTTGGAATGACATTTAGACGATTCACTTACATCTTCCGGTGCATACTCATCCAAGATGCGTTTGTACTGTTGCAGTGTCCTTTTTTGCCTCAGCGGGGCTCGTCCAGTGGAATAACGGGACACACGAGCAGTAGCTTCTTGGGAGTTGACATCCAGGTTTGGGTTCCCAGGAAAATACGGGAAATGTAACCAAATCCAAATCTCAAGAAGCCTGACGCAACCAGAAAATTGCACGCATCTCGCCCTAGATGCTATACCCAGCTGCCTGTACAGCAATGCCAAACAACCTGTACCCCATGCGTATTCATGTATCCTGCTCGGATCCTCTAGTAGCGGCAGGAAGCATGTGTCTAACAGGTTGGAGGTCTTGTTCACGAACAAAGACTGCTGAATTAGGTGCCACAAAAAGCCGGTTGCAATGGAGCCCGGATCGGATCTTCTTCGAGAGTTGATCATCGAGACAACGTGGCAAAAGAATTCCCGCTCGCCGACTTTCCCCCTACCTATGAACTTGACCATAAATGCCTCCTCAGCGTCAAACGGGTTGTCCAGGTCAACGCCAAACAAATAGGAAAACAATTGGGCACAATGCGCTGAATCTGCATCTAGACCCAAATGTGTCCATGGCGTGGTGACAGCACCCCCGTCAATAGGCAGCTCCAGAATCTCCAAAACGTCATGGAGACCGATTCCAAGCTCCCCAAAGTTCAGATGAAATGTGTTCGTCTCAGGGTGCCACCTTTCCACGAATGCAGAAAGGAGGTTGTGGTCCACATTCCAAAATTGACCCTTCAGGATGTGAAGCAGCCCCGACTCCTGGGCAAGAGCAAACCATGATTCTGGCTCCGGGTCGGTAGGAATTCTAGGAAACCATAGCTCGAAACACTTTTGCCTTGTCTGCGCCTTTAGCTGACGGGGGACACTTTCATCGGGATTCGGATCTATCCAAATCTGATGAGCAATGTGTTGCTCATAGCGAGTCAATATAGACCCCTCGTTGAGTCCTGGAAGAGGAGGAGCCGCAGCAGCTTCTGACTGCATCGGAGCAGGACCTGACTGCCGAGTCTGTCGGGATCTACCCCGCGAAGAACCTGACCCACTCGGAACATCTGGGTTAGGTGGGTTCCTAACCCCCGCAGCACTTGACCCCCGGGAACCTGACTGTTGCGGTCTATCACCACGCGATCTTCTATCCCCCCTCCTCTCAGAAGCAGTGATTCGCCTATCACCCAAATTTCTGTCTTCTCCAACTCTGGATCGGATATTTCTAACTACCTCCTAGTTTTAACGAAATACATACAAATTTACCATCGATTATTATAACTAAAGTCCATATATGCGATTTTAAGTAGTTTTCAACCTTTTTGGTATTTTCTAAAAAGTGTTGATACGCTTTCCACATGCATTAAACTAATTGTTTTTACCATGCATTGCAGTTAATATTGAAATGAAGCGTTTTCCACTATAAACTAATTTTAGCATGCATTTGAAATACAATTGAGCATTTTCCACTATTTCTACAAAATTAAGCGTATTTCAGGTTTTTAGAAATACTAACCGACTCCGTGTTCCGTCTCCGACGTGCTGCTCGGACATCCTCCTCCGCTTGCTCCGGCTCTTCTTGAGGCGTTGCTCCGCCTGTAACAGTTGCATCCCAGAACATGTGTTGTTGATGCCTTTGGAGATCACTGAAAGTGGGGGTGGGGAGGTTGTAACTACTACTAGTTGCTCCGTCCATGTTGAAAAAACCACTACCAGAAGGACCAGCGTAGCTTGCATTCGGAACACCATAACCCGACCACCACTCGTTTCCTACGTAAATTTCTTCATCTGCAGCCGTCGGATCAGAAAAAAAAGGATTAGGAGGAGTTCCGGCCATTATCGAGACGAGGGAAAGCGTTTTTTGAAAGATTTAGAAGGGAGCGTTTTTTTATAAGATTGAGAAGAGAGAGAATTCGAGTGTGGTTCGGAATGGCATCCCGAACGAACTATATATAGGCAAAAGCTGGTGAGAATGATGACGTCAGCTAGCCGTTACACATAGCTGACGTCATCTTTTTTTAAAAAAAATCATTCTCGTTCGGAATGGTATTCCGAACGAGAATGATGACGTCATTAAAAACTATTCTCGTTCGGAATGGGGTTCCGAACGAGAATAGTTTTTTAAACCGGATTATTTTTTGTATTAAATAAAACCCGGTCCATGGACCGGGTTCACAAATATTCTCGTTCGGAACGGTGTTCCGAACGAGAATATTTTAATAAAAAAAAAATACAAAACTCGTTCGGAACGGGGTTCCGAACGAGGGGGGGGGGGGGTGCCGAGTGTAAAATGGGTGCTGCCCGGTTTAATCGCCAAAAATATATGTATAAGATAATTACCATCTCTGATAAGATAATATCCAATTCGCATATGTGGTCTCTTCCAACTTGCCCTTTCTTCAACTTGACATCCCGAGGCAACCATCGATCGTCACATGCATGCTCTGACGTCCAATTTGGCCTCTCTTCAATTGTATATCCATGCCTAGTACAAAAAATTCCATTCAGTTAAATCATAATTCAAAAATTAGTGTAGTCAAATATTAAGTTTAAACATATACCTGCAACAATGTGTAACAGAATGACATATGGGCACAATTTTGGCGTGTACAAATTCCTAAATTCCTATACAGGTGTGCCAACAGACCTGAGCCCCACGAGGTGTTCAGAGCTGCGTCAAATGAGAGTACAAAGTACCCATATCTGAGCTGCGTCAAATGAGAGTACAAAATAAGGTCGAGGCAACAATATACAACACCCAACACCCAAGCTGAGCCTCATTGTTCATTTAGAAATCCTTGACAATATCTCTTCAGCCACTTTGATTTCACCCTCCTAGAATCAATCGCTCCATTAGGTTTGCGAAAAACTTCCTAACCCAAGTCGGTAAAATGATCCTTCAGGTCACGGGACCCCAACTTCTCACCCATTTTTTTATGGTCCCGTGCTATTCCCATTTATAGAAATCCATAAAAAAATTGAACATCTAGCAGAGTGGGCGTCATCTCACCACAAGGAAGGTGGAAAGTGTTTGTCTCTGGATGTCATCGCTCAATGAACGCTTCAATCAACACGAAGTCGATTTCTTCGTACATGATCCCATGGAGATGTGACAATCCAATTCCAGAGGGCACCTCACACCATCTTTGGTCTTCTTGTAATGGCCAATCTCGTGTTTGTGAAATCTTTTGTTGTCCCTTATTTGACCCTTTGTCCTTTATAATAGAAATTAAAAAAATAATACAAGTTAGATTCGTATAAATAAATTTAGTCTAAAAAAAATTATATTGTGAATATAAAAATAAATTACTCACAAAGCCTTCTTTTAACCCTTGCTGGATGTGGTAAGCCACATGTGCAGAAAATCCCTTCACCAACTCTGGATTTTCTAGACCTCTAGGTACGCTGACAGTCAGCTCAGGATCATATCTTGGCTCGTTCTTTGCTTTTGCTTTGTGCTTTCGAGCTGGTTGCTCTTCCTCTTCATTATCTTCTTCCTCTTCATCTCCATATCCATCTCCTACTTGATCATCCTCTTCCTCTTCCTCTTGCTCTTGTTGATTGTGAGATGAAGAATCAGCTTGTCCACTTCCCTCAGCATATCCACTTCCCTCAGCATATCCACTGCCCCAACCATGACCACTACCTCAACCCTGTCCAATGTCCACACCTTGTCCACTCCCTGCAACCTGTAAGAAACAGTCCCAACAGATTCCAGTGTCTCCAGCATAGCCACTACCCTGAGGTTATCCAACAGAAGGACTGTTAGACGACGTTGGAGCTTCCAAAAAATAGCTTGCAGGATACTCACCCTGATAGGAGGCGTAACCTGGCATAGACACACTATGGGTGTACGTAGTCTTCTCCCCCGTAGCTCACCGCACCAGAGTACTCTTCATTGTACTGGTTGGGTCCCTCAGCCGGGAACAACTCACGTGGGGAAGTTTTCTTGCTTTTCTTGACTTTCCCCTTGTCAGCTGGTGGGGTCTCCTCCTTTCGTCTCAGTTTCTAACCCGAATCGATCGTCCTGGATGATCTATTACATAAAACAATACAAAATCAATTTCAAATTGCAACCATACAGAATGCAGAAACAAAAAATACAGATTGCAGAAAAAATATAGAATACAAATTACAAGCCCAAAAATGCCAAGAAAATGCATTTTCTCGCGCAACGCGAGACAACCATTCTCGTGTTGCACGAAGTGTGACGTCACACGCAACGCGCGATGTCATACTTTCTTCTTCGACCATCATCCCAATTCCGGTCACATTCCGGCCATTTTCGCACCGGATTTCACATTAATTCCACATAAATTCAAGAGGTTTTTGCAAGAAACCACCCTTTATTTAGGCCAATTTGCATGGAATCACCCCTTATTTCAATATGGATTTAAAATCACCCACTATTTCTCTTTTTGTTACAAAATCACACCCTTGACTAACTTCTGTTAGGTTTTTCATCAGAATTGTGAAATACTATTTTTCCCTTCACTCTTTAAACAAATTACAAATATTACCAAGTTATTTAACTCTTATTACACGTTAATGAAATTACATATTAAACTAGTATAATCTTTGCGCCATGCGCGGTTTACATAATACAATTTATAAATAAAATTATCTTCTATAGTTTTATCTAAAAATAATTTCTTCCGCATTAACAATAGTTAGTCCAAAAAAGTTTAATATGCATAAAAGATTCGTATGCATATTATATATGTTGTAGCTCTTTTGAACAATATTTTTTTTGCCAACTCTTTTAGAATAATATATCGTCTTTTTTTTAATTCTTTTTTTTAATTGTTAAACATATTAAGCATATCACATTCTAAGTATAATTCGTATATCTTATAAATGGAAAATATATATGCACCGTATTATAATTTTATTTATATTATGTTAAAAAATCTTTGAAAACAATTTTAATTTGTTAGAGATTTGTTTGTTGTATATTTTGTTTTAAATAATTAAATTAATAAAAGAGTAAAAAGAGAATTAATAGAAAAATGATACATATGATAAATTTAGGTAAAATGAAGGATAGAGGTGGAAATCATTATCCTTTAATATATATATATATAGATTGGGGATAGGGTTCGTCTCGATCGAGTCAACAAACTGCATATACCAAGCCTCAATATAATCTGTTGTTTCTTCAAGAATCTCCAGCAACATCTCTTTCTTGCAGCTAAGAACCAGCTAGTCGAGAAAGAAAGGCTGAGTCAAACCTTTTTTAGCGCCTGGAGAAGTTTGGAGGAGGAGTAGATCTGCTTAGAGGTGCCGAGGCTGAGATATCGACGAAGGATACGAAGAAGAAGCAAGGGAAGGATGTAATTGATAATGCGAATGAGGGAAAGGGTAAGAAATCGAAGCAATCTAATATCGACCTTGATACATCGAAGGAGAAGAAGAAGAGAGATCGGTTGGAGAGAGATTACAGGGAGAAGAAGTATGCAGGCGACGATAAATCGAAGGAGATAGCCGTCGGGAGGAAGAGGAAATCGGCGGAGAATCCTGCGGTGATTTTGTTGGAAACCTGCCATTGAAGAAATCTTTGTTGAAAACCTGCCATTGAAGACGAAGAAGAAAGCTTCGTTGAAGGCGTTTTCTTAAATTGAGGAGATTGAATCGTGAAGCTTTTGTTTGTTCCAACTATGGATGAGTAATAAATCTTCATTCCAGACATGTCTCTTATAGTTTGAAGAAGGGATGAGTAGCTTGAAGAAACTGAGCAACAAATTTGGAATCTCCAATTTCAAGTTGTTATAAGAGGTAAGTGACCTGATAATGTTTGTAATTTGTTTAAAAAGTGAAGGTCAAAATAGTCATTTCACAATTCTAACAAAAAACATAACAGAAGTTAGTTAAGGGTGTGATTTTGTAACAAAAAGATAAATAATGAGTAATTTTAAATCAATATTAAAAGGCTCATTTGCAAAAATACCCTAGGGGGTAACTAACAAAAATACCCAAAACATTTTGGATATTACTGCAATATCCAAAATGTATTTTCTTTTTACTTTTCTTTTTGAGTTGGAAAATAAAAAAACAATTATGGAAAAAGGTAAATGAAAATGCAATAACAATATAATAATGAGGTGAAAAAAGAAGAAAAGAAGAATGGGATTCGGCAGGAAAAGAAGAAAAAGTGTCAAAATCCGTACATGTGTCAGAAATTTTTTAAACAAAAAACGGCTGAATTTGCCGTTTCTTTCTTTCACTCCATCTTCCTCATTAAAGTTTCTTCATATCTTGTCGACTATTTGTTTTAATCTCTTGCTTCATTCAATTTTCTTCATATCCTGCCATATAGAAGAAGGAAGAAATGAGTAAGTTTCTATATTAAATGCAAACGGTTTTTGTGTATTGGTAGCAATAAATGACCATGTTTTTTCTTGTTTTGGCTTGTTTAAGTGAAACATATATCCTCTCCTTAATTTGTGGAGGCAATTGAAAGGTAGAGAATGAGCAATGGGTGTATGAAAACCCTAAAAAAACAAAGGCTTTGATATTTGCGAAAGGCTTTGAAAACCCTAAAATATGAAGGGCTTCTGAAAATGGTGGAAGAAAAGCTTACCATAGATGTTAAGAGGTTTGCCTTAAAGCTGACCTACATGCCTCCAAAAAACCAAAATCTTCCTCCTTTCGATATTTGCGATAGTGATGATGTAGATGCTTTTTTTTTCTTGAACATGTTAACATGCAAAGATAGAATATGGTCAATTCCTTTGCATTCTGTGTTGGAGCCTATATGTATTGGTTTAGATGAAAACCCTAATGTAATTCCAAAGGAAGAAGAAGAGATGATGGATGTTGAAGGTAGTGCACCTCAACCTTCAGACTGAAAATGTTGGTGGACCTTCTTACCATGTAAGAGTCCTAAAGAGAATGTCAGATCACATGCTACACAACATAGTAGATGATGATCTGAGAGAAGAAGAAGATGTGTCGGGATCTTCTGATACGCTCGTCAGGATATATTTGGAATGTGGAGGGCAATCAAAGAAAGCTAAGAAATGCATTGAACCTGAGGTTGTGTCACTAATCAGTGATGATGAAGAGGAGGATTTTATTATGTCTGCAACCAAGCGACAAGGTTTGGACCTTGTCAACCTTTCTGATGTAGAATTTGATGATGATCATGTGAAGGTTGAGGACTATGAATATTTGGGAGGAGATGATGAGAAACATCAACAAAGATCTTACCACTACGATGTTCCTGCTGATATTGAAAATTTGGAGGAAGAAGAATTGTGCTCTAACTCTCAACCATTGGCAATGAAGGTTGGAGATGTCTTTCCAACGAAGGAGGAGGTTCAACGGGCTTTGGTCTCATTTGCTGTGGAGAAATGTGTAGAAATGCGTGTGAAGAAGTCAGATAAGACCACTTATGTTGTGGAGTGCAAAAATGGAGGAGCATGTTCATTTGGCTTTCGTGCTTCAACGAGGGGTGGTAAAGCTACTGGTCCGTGGTGGGTCCGAAGGCTTGAACCAAACCATACATGTGCGATGCTGTTCAGTAACAATCACAGCAGACATGCCAATTCATCCTTCATTTCCAAGAGCATTCTTGATAGGTATGTATTGCTTCTGTCTTGTTCAAATATTTAATATGGAGGGATAGAGTGTGAAATGTGTCAGGATGTTTTTGAACACATGTAACAGGTTCAAAGGTCGCAAGGACGCACCAAGGGCAAAAGAGATACAGGCTGTCATGAAAGAGCTAGGAGTCGATACCAGTTATTCCAAAGCAAACCGAGCAAGACAAAAGGCAGAGGACATCATTCGAGGGTCTCCCGAGCAAGGTTATAGTCAACTTCACTCATGGCTTCATATGTTGAAAGAAGTCAATCCTGGATCATATACAAGCTTAATATTGGATTCTCAAAACCGGTTTAAGTACTGTTTCTGGGCATTGGGTGCTTGTATCAGGGATGTTCCTCACTTGAGAAAGGTAACTTTTTAAACTATATCTTTTATCTGACCAGATAAATGGTAGTGCGTGGAGGAATAGAGGATAAGGAGTGGAGGGATATGATGTCAGAAGAATAGATATAATTACCTGTCGGGATATATTATAGATTATGACAGGTTATATGATGTATCAAGTGATTTGTGTTGATGGAGCACACTTGGGAGGGAGATTCAATGGCCATCTTCTTCTTGCTACTGCCCAAGATGGAAACAAACAGATCTATCCCTTGGCTTTTGTTGTAGTAGACAATGAGAATAAGGATTCTTGGTCCTTCTTCTTTGAAGAGTTGAAGACGGCTGTTGTAGCAGATAGTGTGGATGTGGTTTTTGTGTCTGATCGTCACCTTGCTATTAAAGCCGCTCTGAGAAAAATTTACCTTCTTGCACAACATGGATATTGCATTTATCATATGCTGCAAAACTTCAAGCAAAAGTGCAGTTGGGCAGGTTTGCAGGACCAGTGGTTTAAGGTTGCAAAAACGTACACCGTAGAAGAGTATAGGACTGAGCTTCAGATCCTTCAAAATAGAACTCCAGTTGCGGCAAATCTGGCTCTCAAAGTGCCTCTTGAAAAGTGGTCTAGGGCATATTTCACAGCTGAGAGGTACAACATCATGACTATAAACAATGCAGAATGTATAAACAAGGTGTTTAAACAGGAACGTACCTGGCCTATTGTAGCATTGTTTGATGTTATATTACTTACCTTTTCCACCTGGTTCTGTGAAAGGAGGGAGTCGGCTAATACATGGTGTGAGGTGGCTACTAGGGCAGTGGCCAAGACCATTGATAATAGGTATGCGGCATCTGTGAGCATGAGCATCAATAGGCTTAGTGATATTGAAGCAGAGGTGACTGATGGAAGGAACAAGTACGAGGTGAATCTTCGCCAACAACGGTGCCAATGCAATGTCTTTCAGAGAGATCGGATTCCTTGTAGGCATGCTTTGGCATTAGCAAAGGACAGGGGAGTTGACATTTCTACTCTTGTTAGTCACTTGTACACCAACAACACCTTGAAAGAAGTTTACAAGGAAACCATCCATTTGATCCCTCCACCCAACCAATGGGATGTTCCACAATCAGTCTCCTCTCTTCCTTGTTTGCCACCACCATGGAAAAGGGGACCTGGAAGACCAAGGTTGAATAGATATAAGTCTAGGTGGGAGAGGCCCTACAAACGAGTGTCCACGAGATGTGCAAGATGTGGTCTGCCTGGCCATACTCACAACACGTGCTACCGGGCTGCAAGGGGAAGACAGGCAAGTCGAAGACCATAGGATACAAGGGTAAGACAACAAGGTTCTAACTTTTTGGTATGTGAACAATGCTAACTTTTTGGTAAATGAACAATTGTAACATCGATCCCTCCGGAAATGATGTTATATCCTGACAATACAATGGTTTTATCCTGTCACCCTTAATTTCATATGTCATATTATTTTGGGTTGGATGTTGAAATTTTGTTAGTATGAATGTTTAAATGCTTTTTTTGTTTGCTTTGTTAAGTTTTATTTTTTTTTCCTCCGTCTATTCTGTTTTATCCTGTCACACCTCAAATTTACCATCCCGCCACCTAACTCCACATAATAAATGCAGTCAAATTTGCTTTTACTCTGCACTAACGTCAGTACATGTTTTCAAGCAAAAAGGAGTCAAACACATTTACCTACCCAGGACATTTACTTACCACATTTACTCAGTTTTTGTGAAATTTTTCTTATATATAAAGGCCACTCTTTCTCATTATCGAACATAACTCATTCCTTTCTTTCTCTACTACCAAGCCTTTGTTTCTCTCTTTCTCTCAACTCCTTCATGGCTGCTTATCACGTCGTAGACCCATTTCTCGACGAGAATTACCAAAGAACAAGTTTTTTCGTCACAATGAAATGGTCATACGTTCATGGGGACTGCCGTCTATGTATTCCCATTGGTCATGGAGAAAAGTTCTTGAAAGACTTCAAGAACTGTGACATAACACTTAGAGTTGGACTTCAGACTTGGAAAGTTCTTCTCAAACACCACAACAATGTCTACCGCTTGGGCAAGGGTTGGAGAGCTTTTGTTCAAGACAATAAGCTCAAGTACAACGATGAGTGCCTCTTCGACCTACAAACTGCGGATTCCAATGGTGTCGTGTACGATATTGAAGTGTACAACTATTGATGTTGTCTCATTTCATGTTATTTCGTTCATTTCAGTTTCCTTTTCTCTGTTGTTTCCTTCTATCTTGTATTGTGTTTCCATAAAAGAATTTAATGAATTTGGTATTACTTTCCGTCCACCCTTTCTGTATTATCCTGTCATATGTTCACTTTCATCCTGACTAGGATGAATGCAACCACAAACTACAACTTTTAATCCTTAGAAGTCACACTGAAGAAAGATAATTTTTCATTAAAACAGAATATTAAAGCATAGAAACTGAAAAGCAGACATAATAGTACTTAGATCACAAACTAGAACATATCCCGCCACACTTTCCCGGACATCCTGACGAGCTACATAAATTACATAACATTAGAGTCTTCATCTCCATGGTGTGGTATGTCGAGACCCGGGGGTAAGAAGTCACGCCTCCACCTCTTGGTGAGCTCCAAGGGGTGTTTAGCAGTGAGAATGGAGATTTTGATTAGAGCAACGGACCTTGCTAGATCTGCAAGGGCATGGGCATCACGTGAGTGCTGCAAGGCTCTTATAGTGTTCCTCCCTCCATGAGTATGAACCATCTCAAAGAAATAATGCTCATGATGCTGGCGGATGTTGAGGTTCCAAAGCTGTCCTCTTAGCCAATTGATGTCCCTCACACTATTTGCCGCTGGAGCCCAATCTTCGCAAAGACCACCTTCATAGATGTGGCTCGTCAAACTGGCCATTCTTCCGCTGCTGGGGACAAGGGAGCCACCATGGTAAACTTCACTATAGACTCTTGTGAAATCCATAACGCAATCCATATTTTTGATAATTTATGGACTGAGAGCATGACAATATTCGGTAGGAAACTATGCTATTTATAGACTTCAAGTGTAACACAAAATGAAGGCGGGGTTATTTTAAAATTTGAAATTTTAAAATCAATTTTGAAAACTTTATCCTGACAACACTCTTATTTCACCCTGACACTCTACAACTGGTACACTTTGAGTTGTCATAGCTGGTACGGATAAGACTGGAAACTTGCATTCAAACTAGAAATTTGTAGGAAGTGTAACACAATATGAAGGCGGGGTTTTTTAAAAATTTGAAACTTTTATACGATTTCGAAAACTGTTTCCTGACAATATTACTTTTTCATCCTGTCACTGTGCAACTGGTACACTTTTGCAGTTGTCACATCCTAACATTTTGAGTTGACATAGGTGGTAGGGGTAAGACTAAAAAATTGCATTCAAACCACATATTTGTATTACAAGCAAGCCATTGTTCCAGACCAACATAGGTCAACAAAACCAAACCAATATTCACACTAACCAAAACCGAATATTCAGAAACATAAAACACAACACAAACCATTATTCTTACTGTGTAACAACGTCATCAACATTATTCAACCTACTCACCCATTTGTCACCAACCAGGCTGGTAGCAATGTCTAATCTGTGCATGTCGATTGTCTTGTCCGAGATTTGGGAGAGATCATTATTTCCAAAACACAACCACTCAATGTACTTCATAGTATATGCACCACAATCACCACTGTAAACAAAAACAAGCTTTAGTAACATATTTATAAAGTGTGGAGGGTAAATAACAGAAGGGTGGAGGGATATATTACCTTCTCTTATTCTGTGGTAAGCCTTCAATCCTTCCTTCATAAGCCAGGTCCTCCTGAAGTCTATCTGCGTACTTTGTGGACAGAGCCTCGTGATTGCTCAAAAACTTCGGCAAATACTTCAGGATTGGGGCCACCTCTTTTTCTATTACCCGCTCTGGCTTCAGATTGGTGTTGCAGTCATACACATTTAGCTTCCACTTCTGGAGGTCTATTTCAATTGTCACCCAATGGTTGCCTCCAATGAAGAAGGGTGCATAAATGAAGTCCACATCTTCCCAGTTTTTTCCAAATAGGAATGGAAGACTTCCCTTCAAATACCTGACAACACGATATGGAATTAATGCTACTTCATCTCCACGACCTTCACTCCTGTATTGGTCCTTGTAATCCTCAGACCATGGACAATCCATTATGGCAGCTTTGTGATCATCAGATGGTTTTTTCCTAAGCTCAGCCCTCACGTGGCAAAGGACCTCATCGATGTGCTGCCAATACAAGTACACAATTACACTTAAGATTGAAAAAAATAAGAAATCAAATTTATATCCTGTCACACTTACCAAATTATCCCACCAGTGTCTTGGTTCAAGAATTGCCTCATGGAAGGCCTTGTCAATAACCACTCCACTCATGCCCTCAAACTCCTCAGAGCTGAAACATTAAACACAATATAGGAGTTTAATATTTCATTGTAATCAACATAAAACACAATATTGTTACACCAATTTAACTCAAGTACCTTTCGTCAATGTACCATGCTATTCCTTCTGTCATTTCTTTCACAACTGTATTCTTGGTTATCTTCTTCCAAAAAGCTTTTGTGTAGACTTCCTTCTTCTTCTCCTGAATGTCCTTGGTGGTGTCCTTCTTGGTGTTTTGCTTGGTGGTGTTCTTGGTGGTGTTGGTTGTGTAAGGAGAGCTGAGAGAACTAGAAGGCCTTGTATTACGCTTGGGCATGATCCTGAAAAACCACAGTGAACTCAAAAAATATCATAACCTGTCTAGTATAACAAACAATCCTGTCAAGTTCAAGAAACTATCATGTCATATACAAAAAACAATCATGTCATATACAAAAAACAATCCTGCCATTCAACATAAACTATCATGTATTATTCAAAAACCAATCCTGTCATTTTCCTAAAACTACCTCTGCTTCTGTGGAGACAGCTTGTTTGGAGAACGGCCACTAACATGCTTCACCCTGTTGCTAAACACCAGTTTGGGTTTGGCAAAATCAAATGCCTTGTCCTCCTCACTTTTCTCCACCTCAGCCACATCCTTTCCCTCCTGAGTGTTTTCCTCCTCGCCCTTGGCTTCCTCCTCACCTATCTCCATCTCAGACTTGACTTCCTCCTCAGCCTTGGCCATTTCCTCCTCAGCCTTTGATTCCTTCTCAGCCTTTTCATCCTCAGTTGTAGCCTGCTGGGTGAGCTCTTCCCTTGGTGCATCTACAAGATCATTATCTTTCAATTCATCTTGCACATTAGGGTCGCTCTCATCCTTGTCAGTTGTCTTCTCAGCTAGCTCAGCAACAATATTCATGACCACATCACCTTCTCTTCTACCAACACCAACCAACTGAAAATCTTCGAGACCCTGCAAATAATCCTGTCATATATCCATATATATCCTGTTATATTCAACAAACAGATCCTAGACACTAATATCCTAATCATACCTCATTGTCACTGGAATCTTTAGAGCTTACCAACTCCTCATTCACATTCACACAAGGAGCAGCAACATTATCCACTGGCTCCTCAGCCCTTTTCTCAGCATTCCCAACAACTTCCTCAGCCCTTTCCTCAACATTCCCAACAACTTCCTCAGCATTACCCTGTGAAAACATTTGGTCATCCAACTCCTCAGTATTACCAAAATCAAATACTGGTTCATGGTAAATAATAAGTCTTCTTTCCTGCAATAACAAGTTCTTAAATCCTAGATTTCAATCTTTAGAAAATATCCTGACATACAACATAACCTATCCTGTCATATTTCACATTCTATCCTAGTATGATTTAACATTATCCTGTCATAACCTAAAATTATCCTGAATTATTCAAAAATTATCCAAGCATAGTGTACATACCTCATTCTCAACTGTCACAGCATTTGCCTCAGCTTTCTCACACCCATCATCTTCATCTCCATCATCACCATTCCCTCCATTGTCATCCCCATCATTGTCACTCTCTTCTTCCTCCTCAGATTCTTCACTTTCTCCATCATTTTTCACTCCTGTATCCACCTTTTCTTCCTCGCTCTCCTCCTCAGTACCACTATCATCACTTTCAGACGGCTCTTGATACTCTTCACTCACTTCTTCACTCTCTTCACTAGAACTTTCAACTTCAACCTTCTTCTTACCCTTCCCGGCTGGTTTCTTGACACTCTTCCTTGCCACACTCTTCCTTGGCACACTCTTCCTTGCCAATCTCTTCCTATGGACCTCCTCCTCCTCAGACTCTTCCTCCTCCTCCTCCTCAGAAACAACATCTTTCTTCACTCTCTTCCTTCCCATCCTTTTCTTGGTGATCTCCTCCTCCTCTGCAACAAAGTTCCATCTCTCCAGTCTCTCAAACCTCTGACAAACAGCACCCTCCAACTTGTCAAACTTCATGAACAAAGCCTTTAGGACATCTCTGCTAAGACCTTGATCCCCAGTGGATTGTCCTTGAGTTTGTCCTTGGTCTTTGAAGTGGTCCTCTACTTGTGTAGGCTCACTGTCCTTGGTCTTTGACATAAACTCAGATGTGATCTGGTCAAAGAGGGGTCCTTTACTTCATCTGAGAATGTGCAACCATTAAGCAACTCCTTCTCAGATTCATCTACAACAAGTAGAGGCAAGACTTCAAGACCTTCTTCTTCAAAAGCCAGCCTTAGGAATCCATGCTCAGGGCATTGGGTTGCAGACCAACGCACTCCTATAGGGATTTGGGTCTCACTAATCTTGGAGGCAAACTTGACTCCAACAGAATGTACACACTCCCAAATCCACACCTACACAAACAAACAAACAAAACCATTAAATATATATCCTGTCACACTTAAATATATATCCTGTCATAAATGTACTACTATACCTGAAATACCACTGGCATCCCTTGAAGGTTGTATGGTATCCTACCACAATCTGAGACTTTGATAGACTTCTCCATGGATATCATTCTTCTTGCCATTGATCTGGTCAGTGCCTTGTGCAGCTCCATGTAGGCAACTCTTCCCCATGGATACCTCCAGAACTTGTCAATTGTTTCCACTAACCTCACATGTTCAGCTTTTACAAGTCTCTTCTAATCACCTCCAAGAATTATCCCTTCCACAATCAGCAAGACTGCTAACTTGAACTTGTGGTTGTCTAAGGCTTTGTGCTTCATGAACCTTTTATAAAGGTCTTGCACTGAAGTTTTTGAACCATCAGGACCACCAAAAAAATTGTCTATCACTTGGTTGTCTTGCTTCCTAGATGATTTTATCTCCTTGGGAAGAGGGCCACAATTCAAGCCAGTTATCAAAGCAAATTCTTGCAGTGAAAATCTCAATGGCTGACCAGCAATCTCATACCATGTCTCCCACTTCTTTTCACTCTTCAACTTCTTGAAGAAAACTGAATGGACGGTTTGAGAAGAGAAGGTCACTTGATTGACCATCTTGACAACATCCCCAAAGGGGTTGCCACAGATCCTTCTCCAGTCTTGGCAAGTCAGCTTAGACTCAATATCTTTCAAATATTTCCTCCTACAGTTGATATTTACATGTCCATGCAATGCATCTCCCTCGTAGTAGGAATACATCACCTACAGAAACATAAGATGACAGGAAAATATTAGTAATAAGTCAGGATCCCGGGAAAAAACTGTCAGGGCACAGTCAAGAGTCTGTCAGGATAACACATAAGCTACACAACCAAAGTTCAAGTGTGGTGAAACAGATAAGAATATGTCAGGACACATTGAAGAGTCTATCATGATAAAACTAAACAATCTATTCAATATTCAGAAACTGAAATCCAAATACTTCCACTACATAAACTGGTTCACAATGCATATGACATGAATTATTTTAAGAGGTGTCAAGATTCATAATACACATGAAGAAATGAATCTACATAAACTGGTTCCACTCCTGAATGCACATAAGCTACACAAAAACAAATTGCAAATGTCTGGACACAGACAACAGGATGTCAGGACAAAGATAACTGTATGCCCGGACACAGTAAGGAGTATGACAGGATCACCCTAAACAATAATCAAAGTATTCACAACTTTGTTCTCAACTCCAATTACAAGTGAAAATTCCTCTGGGAGAATGTCAAATTTACATGCATTTGCTTCAGTCAACCCTAAATTCACCAATTTCACTCATACACTCGAATTGAAAATCAAAATATCACAAATTTCACTTACATTCTCCTTAAAAGACAGAGGCTCCATGGTTCTCCATTTCTCCAAGAGATTCAATACCTCCTTCTTCTTCTGGGAGACTGGTCTCTCCACTTCCGGCGCCGACTTCGCCGACAACCCCTTCTTAGATTTGGGGGTTTTCTCGGTTTGTCTCTTCTTTCTCCCTTTAGAGTCTCCCTTTGAGTCTCTCTTTCATTTCTGGGGTGCGGAAGCTCTGGTAACGGGGGCCATAGCTGCAGCGGTTGCGAGGGAGAAAAAGGGAGAAAGACGGAAGCGAGGCTGCGAGAGAGGTTGCGAGCGTCAATTTCGTCTGAGAAATGGTGAGGCTGAAGGTTGAACGAGAGGGAGAGAGTGAAAATGGTGAAATTTTGAAAATTTGGTGAAAGGAGGAAGAAGACTGTGAAAACGAGAGAGAGAAGTTGAAAAGAAAATGGGGGAAATGGTTGAGATGATTAATGGAAGTTAATTATGCTTAAGAAAGTAGTTAACGTTTTTTAATTTCAAAACTGTCATTATCCTTTTCCCTTTTCTTTTCTTAATTTTCCTTTTTTTATTAATTTATTTTTCCTTTTCTTGTTTTTAAAGTGTTTATTATATAATTTAATTTCCTTTTATTTTCTATTTATTAATTTCATTATCCTTTTTCTTAATTTCAGATAATATTAAAATAATCATTTCAGTTAAAAAAATAAAGATAAATGAAATTATAATAAATCTTTTCTTTTTAATAGGAAAAATATTTTTTTGGACTATTATAACCCTCATATAGATATTACAGTAATATTCATATGAAATTGGGCATATGTATAATATTGGTACAAAAACTTGGACATTTTCGACATTATTCTCATATTAAAATAAAGGGTGGTTCAATGCAAATTGACCTAAATAAAGGGTGATTCCTTGCAGAAACCTCTAAATTCAATACCTTTAACACAAAACCTACCGATTTAAGTAAATCACTACTAAATTCCCAAATCAACATCTAAACCCTAATCATAATCAAAACCTACATATCATTTATTCAATATCAAAAATTACTAAATAAAAATCATTCACTAACCAACCATAATATAAAATTATCACATTTCACCCGTTCCAAACAACCTAATTTCATATAAATCAATTTCTATATATAAATTTAATATCACAATCATCATCTATTATGCAATTTCATATACTCCGTACAAACAACATTTTTTTTTAGCAGCAAACATCAAACTTCATTAGCTTAAATCACCATGCAACAGAACATTGAGTTCATCAGAAAAACCAGAATTAAAAGGACAAACAAAAGCAATTAAGGGTTTAATATTAGCAAGACAATGTGCCGGTTTATTTCCTTCCCGACGAATGTGACTCCAAGAGCAAAAAAGAAAACGCCTCTGCATCTCGTGGATTTGATTAAGAAGCTTGCCATATCTTCCTTTCCATGGACTTCTCCGTCTGAGTTTTTAAATTAAGGCAAGATCGTCAGTCTCCATGCATACCTTCCTGAGCTCCTGATCATAGCACCTCTCCATCGCCCATAAGACTGCATCGGCTTCACAAATTTAAGCATCCGTAGAAGCCATAATCGACCTCATGTCCATCAACAAAGACTCACCCTTCTCATTACAAGCTATGAATCCCGATCCATTCCCTTTGCTATCTGAGAACGCTGCATCACAATTGATTTTCACAACTCCCTTCTCTGGACGAGTCCACTTTGGCCTGCAGTGTATCGTAATTCCCAGTTTTAGCGGTAACTTGCTGGATTTGAAACTGGCCAGTATCTCTCTGCATTCCCGAACAATCTCAGGGGGTTCAGTATATTTCTGCTAAAAAATCCGCTTGTTTCGATATCTCCATACCCCCAGCACATAATAGCCCACGTATCTCGCTCCTCCGTATTCTTACGGTGACATCAGAAATCCCACATCTCCATTACTGACTTTGCTTGCGAACAGTTTGGAACCATCCCAGGAATCAGCTTCCAAATCTTTTGCGCTTCTTGACAGTAAAAGAGGGCATGAATATCGTCTTCCACTCTACTCCAGGCCTCACAGAGATCATTACTGGTAACTCTACGTTTCATCAAATTCTGCTTAGTAGGCAAAATATTTTTACACGCTTTCCAGATGAGATTTTTAACTCAGGGGGAGTTTTCAGTTTCCACAGTTCTTTCCACGGGAACTCTGCACTCGTAGAGGAGGATGCAGATGAGGGGAGTTTCTTGTCCAGATTTGCTTGGATCAACATATGGTATGTTGTATGGACAAAAAAGAACCCGTCCCTCGAATAGAACCATATAAGTTCATCCTGGGCGAGCGAATCTGAGATCGTCATTTTAAGTATAATCTCAGCATCACAAGGCACGAAAACCCTCTTCACCAGTTCAGTGTGTCATTGTCTCGTCTCCCAGTCAATGAAATCAGTCAATCTAGAGCTCGAATGTATACGTGCGGATTGAATAACTTTGAAGCTCAGTGGTCGGGGAATACACTTATCTTCAACCACTACACATTCCTCCTTGGTGAGATGGATATCTCGAATGGCTGGGTAGTCAGTAACGACTCAACCAACACCAATGGACGAGTTGCAGTACCAATCTCCAGCGCCTCATCCTCTTCTTCAACCACTACACATTCCTCCTTGGTGAGATGGATATCTCGCCCCGATCCTCGTGGTAATTCCATGGTGGAGATTCGACAGTCGTAGTCACCACCAAACCCTAACCCTACTGAACACAGGGTCGTTCCAATCGTCTGAGAGGCCCTGTGCAATAAAAATTATTTTTTTAATACTAATTTTATTTATTAAAAAATAGATCTATTTTTTGGATTTTTCATAAGAATTAAAGATTGAAAATTACCACCCAATTACCCTTATTATAATAGATATATTAGGGAAATAAAGTAATTAGAAACCAAGAAAAGAAAATCAATAATGAATATGGGGTTAAATGTGGAAAAACTAGAAATAAATATTTAAAAAGACAATTATATTTTAGCAAACATATTGAGCTTAAAACCCATCTATTTTTTAACCAAGGGAGTACTAACAATACTACTCTATAAAAGTTCAAATTATGCAGATAATTGTCTTTAATAAGCCCAACAATTCTAATACTTTTACTAATTATTAAATTTATAGTTATTATTGATATAAGCAATTATTTTCACATTTTAAAATACCATTTACTCCAAATTAAATTTCATTAAAATTATTTCTCAAATTCTCATGCAAAAAAAGCACAAATCATTAATCAAATAAATGATTACATATAATATAACAATATAAAATTCTTACATCATAAAAGATATATCCATAGTTACAATTTTTGTAAGTGTAGTGTAAAATCGCCAACCTCTCTTATGTATTTGCTTGTTAAAACATATCAAATTGTTAAGCTACAAAAATGAGGAGATAAAATGTGTGGAAGTGAAGATGGGCCCCACGGTCCAAAGATGTTATGATGTGAAAATAAAAAAATAGGGATTAATGGAAAATATAGGAACGGAGTTGTGGTTGGATCGACTAATGGGTCATATGGATAAGCTTGTTTTTTTCTTGGTTAGAAATATTAGCCAACTTGTTTTGACTCACTGTTAGTATACGTCGAGTAACATATGAGACCCTTACAAACTTGATGCCCTATTCAAAAGAACACATAGAACATGCTCAGGCATGACCCTGACTGAACACAAAGAGAAACTCGCACTCCGACGAGAGAAACCCAAGCCCCTACGGTGACACCGGAGAGAGAAAATAGAGCTTTTCTATGTCCTAAGATTTATCACTCGTGCAAACAACATATTGATCTAGAATTAATATTAAAATGTATAAAACAAACAAAAACATACCTTAATTGATGATTAAGCCTGACGAATAAGGGCCGAAAAACATTAATTTTCATTTCAGCAAGAAAAAATCACATTAGAAAACGAAAAATAAGAAATGAGGAAGATAAAAAGCTCACTCGTTATCTGGTTTGCTGATCCTCTTTCGGAGCGACGAACCGGGTAATAAGTTCCATCCATGGCGATTGCATCACTTGTCTCCCTCCCCTCGAATCCTAAACTCTCGCCTTCTTTCTCTCTCTCCGCTTCCAACTCTTCTTTCATCAGCCCCAGCTCCAAATTTGGTCCGAAGAAGTTGCCGGAGGTGGGTCGGAGTATTGGCAAAACCGTCAAGAGCTTTCAGCAGGTTAGTATTAGGGCTTATTTGGGAGTTATAGATTTGATTTAGGGAATATTTATTCAATCAGGGCTAATTTCTTGTGGCTTTCAGTGTACTTCTTGGGGATTTAATAGAAATTGTGTGAAATTCTTAAGCAATAAGTTCATGGTGATATTGAGTTGGTTGAAGAAGACCTTGTGCTGTCTGTATAACTGTGATTTCTGATGAATAAGTACTATCATCTAGGATCCATTTGATTGTGTTCTGGAAAACAAATATAAGATATCACTTCAGTGCTTTACCAAACAACTGAATTAGCAAATTCTGGGGAAAAAATATGTATTCTTCGATTATATTTTTACAAATCTACATTGCTATGAACCTTTTAAGACCAAGTAAGGTTTTGTTTTAATAAATTGTGACATGTGGCACAATTTATTTGAATCTACATTGCTGTGGTAAAATGAAGTGCAACATTTTTTAATAACAACTATTTTTTCATATCACATATAAGATATCACTTCAGTGCTTTTTTTTATTTGTTGTTATTGGAATAACAACTATTTTTTCCTGAGGTGATTCCGGTGAGACTGTAGTAGTTATCTTCATAGGTGACGAGGCTAGAAAGTAGAAATAAAGAAGTAAATTGGGGTGAACTCTTACTAATAAAAATTTAAGTACTTCACTATGCATAATTTTTCTGACCAGAGTCACTTGTACTGAATACTGATTGCTCTTGCTTGCTGAAATTGAATATGCATAAAGGATTTGATTTGCTCAAGTGACTTTTTTGTGCTCTGCTAGATTAATGCACAAGATTTCACTTGCCAGCACTGCTCTTGCATCCCCATAAGAGGTAACCAGGGTCCTGGAATCCCAGTTTTTCGAAAACATGCTTATAGTAGCAGGGCTTCAAGAAGAAAGAACACTATTAGTTTTAAAGTGAATCAAATGAATATCTCTTCTGAATGTGGTATTAACGAATTGGATGCCAAAGAGGCATTGATTGATCAGGAGGAAGATGAGCCCTCTTCTAGAGCAAATTCATATACCCATCACAATGTTGAGGTTGGAACTACTGGTTATTTTCCGTACATCAATGACAAAGGGAGTGGGAATACGCTACGCTATTTGGAGGGACGAGATGAAAAGGCCTTCTCAAAGCAAATTTTGGAGCTTAGTCGCTCCAATAAATTGAGAAGTGCGTTGGAATTGCTTAGGTCCATGAGAATCCTTAAATTAAAACCCAACTTACATTCATGCAACTCACTTTTGTCCTGTCTTTTGAGGAATGGAATGCTTGACGATGCATTAGGAGTTTTTGAGTACATGAAGAATACGAGGACAATTTCAGGACACTCTTATAGCTTGGTATTCAAAGCGGTAGCTATGGCTCAAGGCAGTGATGAAGCAGTAAAAATGTT
This sequence comes from Oxyria digyna, assembly GCA_029168935.1. NCBI lineage: Eukaryota > Viridiplantae > Streptophyta > Magnoliopsida > Caryophyllales > Polygonaceae > Oxyria > Oxyria digyna. The sequence goes on from JAPVLV010000024.1 coordinate 4,921,804, forward strand.
CATGGAAATAGTAAGGGAAAGTGACCATGAAAAGGATTTTGATGTTGTTGTTTACAATACTATAATCTCTATTTGCGCTAAGAAAAATGATTGGTTTCAGATTGAGAGAGTGTGGAATATCATGAAGGAAAATGGACATATAGGCACCACAGTTACATACAATATATTAATATGTACTTTTGTTCGTTGTAGCCAGTACGAGCTCTCTATTGCAGCTTATAGTGAGATGCTACAAAATGGAATAAACCCAGGTGTTGACTCTATGCACGCCGTTATTGGTGCTTGTACGAAGGAGGGAAACTGGGGCTTGGCAATGACCGTCTATGAAAATATGTTGGTAAATGGTCTGAAACCTAATTTGATCGCATTCAATGCACTAATAAACTTACTTGGAAGATGTGGAAAAGTGGAAGCAGCATTTAGAGTTTACAATCAAATGAAACTCTTTGACCACATGCCTGATGCACATACATGGAATGCACTTCTTAGCACTTTGTACAAGACCAATCAAAATGCTGCTGCTCTTGATCTTTTCCACAGGATTAGAACAGAACAGAGACTTCAATTAAACACAGAATTGTTTAACACTGCTTTGATGTGTTGTCAGAGACTGAGATTGTGTGACAAAAGTCTTCAACTTTTGTGGCTAATGGAACATTCTGGATTGACCGTGACAACCACATCTTATAACCTTGTTATTGGCACGTGTGAGGGGGCTAGGAAACCAAAGATTGCAATGCAGGTTTATGAGCACATGGTCCATCAGAAATGTCCAGCTGATACGTTTACTTATATGTCACTTGCAAGAAGTTTCATTTGGGGCTCTTTGTGGTATGAGGTGGAGACGATTCTCGATGTAAGCTTCTCTACCAAGCTGTTTCTTCTCTCATCTTAATCTATTTTTTATTGAGTACTTATACATGCTTATTTCCTGTGACTAGCAGCTAACATCAGATGTGTCATTGTATAATGCCATCATCCAAGGAATGTGCCTTACAAGAAATGTTGAGGGAGCTAAACGGATTTATAAGAAAATGAGGGAACATGGGCTTTTACCTGATGGTAAAACACGTGCTATGATGCTTCAATATCTTCTCAAGAATTCTTCTTATAAACAAAATAAGGCCAAGTAAGTATTAGTTAGTATCAACCATAATTATGTATTAATGTATCATCATTGTGGAAAGCTATCTTTGTTTTTTTATTCTTTGTTGTTTTCATAAAACTATTTAGATGGCTTTTTGTTACGGAGGAAGACAATAAGTGCTTACTTTGCTTTTTAGTTAGCAGCAAAAAATTAGGTATTCTTCTCACTTGAATCCTTGATGGGTTAAAGCTTTTGAATTTCGAAGTTTTGTTTTACCAGTGTGACCAAGTAGGCTTGCCAAGCATTTGCATTTATACCTTCAAGGAAGAAGGGTGAGACGAAACCTGCAACTAAAAACCTTGATCAGTAATACTTACCTTCAAGTAGATACGCACAGTTGAATCTGCTTCAATCATCTTCCTCTTTATTCCAACTTAAAGATCCTCAACTCCATAGTGGAATTGACATTTTTTTGTGAGCTACAAAATCTATTTAAGGTACTCCAATCCCAACATGTAGTATGCTGGAAATGTTAACTATGGAATCAAGCTCAAGAAACCCAACTGGATGCAGTTTTATAACTTGTAGTTAGTGAGTGTGTATTTAAGGTCACTTTGGGCATATGCTCAAGGCTTTCAGTGTACTCCTTTTAATTAGTACAGACATACTTTTATAATATCTATCAGTATTGATAAGAAATAGAATTTTGTAATAGAATGAATAAATCATGTGGATACCCACTTCAAATTCATTTTCTTTGTGAACTTTCAATTGCAGTAGACCCCGTTTTGATTATCAACCATTTTAATTGTTGCTAAGATTAGAGAGTGAACAATATAAATATTGCAATAATATTTACCTCTTTAACTCTATAATTTCCATCTAAAAGTAAGGACTAGGTGTGATCTCTCCTTTCTACTCTTAAAGCAGAAGTTTTTACTTAATTCCTGAATGATTGATGCTATTATTTAGGAGGAGTTGGAGCAGTTGATCCTGCAAAAATAAAGTTGGTATCATGTCAACGCTTCAAATCCAATGCTCTGATGACGACGACTTGATCTTTGAACTGATACATAAGCTCCACTATCATGCTCAAAATTTCCTCTTTCCATAGGTATTGAAGTAGGTTACATTCAGCAGGATATTCATGATCTGCTTGTGATAATTGGCATGTTATATCTACAGGTAGTGAGTGGTGATCTTGTCTGTGATGTTCCACCTGGGGCAGTAGCAGCTGTACATAGACGGCACGATGCAGTTGTAACCACAATGCTTTGCTCAGCTCCTGTTAGTGGGCCAGCTGAGTCTGGGTCCTCTGGTGCGAAGGACAAAGTCAAGATAAATGCAGTTTTTGCTACATATGGCATCAGGTTAGAACCTTTGCTGGATAATTGCTGATACAGTAATTGATGGACATGGTCTGAATGGAACATAATCTTCTTTGGCATTGATGTAGCGAAAGATGTTAAAGTTCAAAAGAGCATACTGCGTGCTGTGGGCCAGGTTTGTGAATTCGGTTTAAATTCTTGCGGTCTTGCGCTGTAGCAGTATTATGTTGCTTAGAGGATTTTACTTGTCAATTGTCATTGGTTCTTATAAGATTTTCTATTCATCCTTGTAGATGGAAATCCGTACAGATCTCATGGATGCTCATTTATACACTTTTTAGAGGTTTGAGGTTTGAAAGTTTGGAGGAGCACGTGATATCAAACTTTGATGATTTCCTTATGTGTTGTCAAATATTTTTCTTCGTTTCTCATTGTCATCTTGCCAACTTCAAAAGATTCATTTCATGTGCTTGAATTCCGTTGCAATACACTCAATATTACTTTTGTTATACAGAGATTCAGCATTTTTGTAGATTCCATAAGTATCAAAACTGCTAATTGCGTGAGAAAGGGAAAAAGAATCTTGTATGGTCGATATGAAATGCATCTTCTGCGGTTTTGGTCAGTCTCGTGTTGTACTACTTGTAGGAGCATTTGAAACAGGTTCCCTGTACCATTCCCCCGCTTCTCGGGTGATGAAGCTAGCTTCTGCACTTCTACAAAAAAAGGAGATCAACACTTTATTATTGTATTCTGAATGTGAAGATCGATCAGGCACCTTTGAAGTGACTATCAAAGGTTCCCTGTACCATTCCTCCTCCAAGCCCAGCTCCCGTTGGAACCTTCTTGTCAAGATGGATCTGTTCATAGAGATTGAAACAAGACACCTTTGAAGTGACTATCTCAGTTTTGGTTTCTTGGTCATAGAAATGTTGATCAGTGCTTGTGTAATCATCATTTTACTGTTTGTACAATCACTAGAACTGAAGATGCCGCATCAGCCTCTTACCAAATTCTTTTCATCAAGAGGAACCCCTGATACATTTGTAGACAAACGATCCTTGGTCTTTGAAGGTGACAATGAAAACTTAATTTTGTCTCCAAGGCTTATTACCTAAAGTTTAAGGGAAATGGAACAATCAGATAACAAGAGTCCAATTTCCATGTTCATCCTATTTGATTTGACCAACACTCACATGGAACAAAGATGCCAAATTATGATAACCATCTTCTTTTTCCCCAGTTATTCTTAAGAAGACATTAATCTAATACATACAGAACACTCAATTTCACATGGCAACACAAATACAATGCAAAGAAATCAATTAGACCACCTTGCAAGGTGAAAAAAGAGTGAGTCTGGCAAGCCCTATATTAATATATTTTGATCCACTTCATCTCCTAACTGATTCAGTCTTTCAAGTGGGTCGTACGCAATCTGATCAAAACATATAAACCAAATAGAAAAAAGAAAGGGGCGAATCTCATATGAGCAAGTTAGCAACATTGAGAAATTGAATTGGAAATGGAATGGCAAACACAATTGAGTTACATAAATGAAGAGGATTCAACGTGACATAGCTGGGTGGGAGAAAGAAGTTTTATTTTAGTAATTGTATAAAGATTATTCCACTTGCTTGACAGAATGCCCCATTAAATTGTGTATATATTAACTACACTCTTATACATGCATTTTATTGATCATGTTGAGGAGTTTTTGTGTTGCATTGCATGCATGTACTAAAATTCAGGAAAAACACTTTAGTTTGATGAAACGTTTAATTTGAGAAGCAAATAGAATATATGATGTATAATAAGAATACCAGTAAAGATAACCAAATTCTAGCTACCTAGTCTAACTGTAATACTACTAGAATCAATGCTAATCAATGCTCTATGTATGTAGTGACTTCACAATGAAATCCTAGATTAATGATTGATTAATCAATGAATGCCTAGTTAATTACTAATTGTCACCAAATCCTTCGCGGTTGAAACTGGTCATGACAACAGATTCATCTCCCATGTAACCGTATCCATAGTACTCACCATTCTGCTTTTGCACATTGCCAAGATCCTGATTCGGCAGCGGCGCCATAGATAGATAATCCGGCGAGATGAAGTTAATGATGGGATCCACATCACCAACTCCAACTTCATTCATCGTGTTAAAGTAATCACTCATCTGATAACCCCCAATCGCCGTCATACCTGTAGCTTGATTCATGACAACAGGATCAAAATCGTAATCGTAATCCATCTTCATTGCGGATGCAGCAGCAGCCTTGGAATTCGGTTGATAAGCAAAATCGAAATCCGCAATCCTCCTCCCCACATCGCTTCGCAACTGTACCAATGATTGAGCGTACGATTGCAACTCCGCAAACCCTAGATTCTCAATCGGACGATCCCACCAACTCTGGGTCAGATCTGTCCTCGTATTCTCGCTCGGCGCACCGCCAAGGAAGCAGTGGACGACGGCATCAGTGGTTGGATGACCGAAGGAGTAGACCTTCCCTGCTTCAGAGAAGGTGATAATGGCGACTTTGGCGTCGCATAGAATACAAAGTTCCGACGCTTTCTTGAACAACCCCCTCTTACGCTTCGAGAACGTTACGTGCTTCTTACTCTTGTTCTCGATTCTCTGTATCGCTATCTTGATCCTCCCTTGATTCTTCTTCTTCTTTGCCTTCAGATCCGGATCCGCACTATTCACTGCTACGACTTCCATACTCAAACTCTGGGTGAAGGTTGGAAATTCTGAATGATTTCTACAGGATACTACTGTATGTATAAGGAAAGAAGAGTAGTCTTCTTACCAAAATACAAAATACAAAATACGGAGTACTAGTATATTTGAAGAGAATGAAGCGTGGGGCCCAAGAAGATTTTTTTATGGAAATTTGAGAAAGTAATTAGGCTTGTCTGGACGTACTCCGTATTAAATAAGCTTAATTTGAAGCATGTAAGAAGTGGGAGAACTTTTCTCTTTTGAATTTCAAAGTCCAAACGCCTTTCATTCAAAAACTCTCTTCGTCTTGATTCACCTTTTTTCTCTGTTTCTCTCAAGAAAAGTTGATTATCAAGTTAAAATAAGCAGACCCGCGTCAATTGATCCAAGAAGCTTAAACCCTGAAAAGTGTTATTCCTAATTTACTATCACTTGCAGTACTGTAAGCCCTGTTCTTCTGCTTAATTTTGTTCCTAATTTCATCTTTTGCTTAGAATTTGGCGCTGTTCTGCTCCACACCTAGACGACTCTATCGTTTTTCAAAGCCTGTGAGTTTCCTTGCTTGCTGCTGATTATCTTGGACTCCTTATCATTGTTGACTTTTTTTGAGTTTTGGGATAAGGGTTTTAGGTTGTCACTTGTCAGCTTAACTTAGCTTTACTGTTTTAGTTTTAGCATTGGTGAACTCTGATTTTGGCATCCGATAAGATAATCTAGAAATGAGGTTTGTTTGCGAGAGCATCAGTGCTATTTGTGAATGTTGTGACGTCTCCTTGTCAGGACATTGATTGAGAATCCAAAGATCATGACGAGGATGAATCCTCATTTCGCATCGATGCAGAAAGAGAATATACCAGTGGTTTCATCAGATGTTGTCTTTCTATCTAGTCGGTTTCCAGACTATAAATTAGCTTCCGATAATCAGATCATTGATAGGAATGATGATTCTTCCAAATTATTATCTATGAAAGATGTTGTTGCTCGAGAAACAATACGACTGTTGGAGCAAAGGAAGCGCCTATCGGTGCGTGAACTTGCCAATAAATTCGAGAAAGGATTGGCAGCAGCAGCCAAGTTGACCAATGAGGTTTTTGCTACTTCATCTTCATGTATTTGTTTCATCAGTATCAAAAGCTGATAAGTGAATAATTCTCTGATACTGCTAATTTTTGTCTGTACTGGTATTTTGTGTGTTATTAAGCTACATTGGTGATAATTTGTTAAAAATCCAGGCTAAACTCAAGGATGCTGCCTCTCTGGATAAAGATGTTCTATTGAAGAAGCTTAGAGATGCTTTGGAGTCCTTAAGAGGTCGTGTGACTGGTTCGAACAAAAATGATGTGGAGGAGGCTATCACAATGGTAAGGCTCATTATCCTGTCTTTTGTGGCATTTTTTTCCCTAATCCCCTCAAACTTCGTGTAGAGTTGGTTTAACCATAAACAAAATCAGTTGTTGCTTCAGTGGTTTGTATTTGCCTCTCTATCTGTATTTGTTACAGAACTTAAAAAAAGTTTCTTTAAAAATTTCAGGTTGAGGCGTTAGCAGCTCAGTTGGCTCAAAGAGAAGGCAAGCTAATCCAGGAAAAGGAAGAGGTTAAAATGCTGGCCAATATTCTGAAGCAGGTGAACTGAATTTTCGACATATTATTTGATTGAGGATTTTTTTCTCCTCATTATATAGGTGATACTTAATACAAACCCTCACGTCCAGTTGTTGATCTTGACTGTAAATGAATGAACTGCTGACACAGAACTGCCGGTAGTATAATCATTGATATTTTCATTCACTGACATCTATTGTTAATTCTGTAGGCTTCCGAAGATGCTCAGAAGCTTGTCGAGGAGGAAAGAACAATAGCCCGCTCGGAAATCGAAAATGCAAGATTAGTTGTTCAGAGAGTGGAATCAGCACTTGAGGAACATGAACAAGCATCCCGAGCTTCAGAAGAACAGGTTAACTACCTGAAAATGTTTCACTTTATATAATCAGACAGTTCTCTTTGTATGATTAACGGTGCGCTGAATTTTAGATTGCAGCATTGGCTATTGCTTGATATATGTTTCTCACCAAAATATTTATCTTTTGCTCCTCTACTTTAGCAGGATTACGAAGGATTAATGAAGGAAGTTCAGGAGGCTAGACGTATCAAAATGCTGCACCAACCTAGTAAGGTAATGAATCGTTGAAGTGGTACTCAAAGAGGAATTGTTTTTTTTTGGAGGTTGGATCTCATACAGCGTATTCTAGCATTTGCCAATGTTTTTGTTTTGATACAGTTTGTTTTTCTATACTTCTATGCTGTATTATCAGTTTGCACGAATTGTTAATTTGATGATAATACTGTATTTTTATGAGGGTCATAGATTATTACCACTTGTTGTCTGCATTGTGTGTATAACTTAATAAAGATAAACTTTATACAGTTGCTAAAATTAAGCATTGCAGGTTATGGGTATGGAGCATGAACTTCGAGCTCTGAGGGTCCAGCTCCTGGAGAAATCAAAACTTTCTCTGCTACTCCAAAAGGAGGTTCATATTTTTCTTATATGATGAAATATGTCGAGTTTTTGATAAATGAAAAATTGCATATTTTCTCATCAATAAAAAAAAGCTGTGCATTTTTTTATTTGAAATTGAAGTAGAATTATATGAAATTATTTAATTACTTTACCATCCCCTTTGTACGTTGTAGTTAGCAACGTTGAAGAAAAGTGAGGAGAATGCATCCCGTTTTTACGAGATTGAGGGCCAAGAACAATTAGGTTGTTGCTTACGAATCCAAAAGCGAATAGTTGAAGCTGTAGATCTTTCTGAGACCTCCATTCAATGGTATAGAGTTACATCTGATAGTGGCAAAAGAGAACTCATATCAGGTATGTATGCAAATTGTTTCTCCTATTTCATAAACTGCTCTGCAACATCAGTATTTGCGATAACTGAGAAAAATTACAAAGCTGGATTTAGTTAAATTGTCAGATGTCTTGTGACTCAGACATAAATAAATGTCAATGCTGGATTTCTAACATTAATGAAACTATTTTAACCATCTTAGGTGCCACAAAACCAGTTTATGCTCCAGAGCCTCTTGATGTTGGACGAATAATACAGGCTGAAATCACATTTGATGGCCAGATGAGTACCGTTTCCTCAATTGGTCCCATTGATCCAGGTCTTGTCCAGTCTGCTAAACTTTCTTCACTTTATGCATTCGCATGAAGACTGACTATAGAATTGTGAGTAATGAAATTTTTCGAAACAGCTCCTGGCCTGGGGAGTTACGTGGAGGCACTTCATAGGAGAAATGACTCTGAATTCAATGTAGAGCTTCCTCCATGCAATCTCCAATCTTGTTAAATGTGATATTTTAATTCAAATTACCTTATGAAGTGTTTCATAGATTGTAGTGACTCAGATGAATGGAGAAGACCAGCCATCCGAATCCATTCATGTTCTTCACATTGGGAAAATGCATATGAGGCTTTGCAAGGGAAAGCAAACCGTGACCGAGGAATCCTATTCCACTTTTATGCAGGTACAAGGTTACACGTCTTCACATTCCTCTAATCACATTTTTATGTTGGTTATTTAGTTTTGGTTTGTGAAATTCTTTTGTGCTTATTTGCTAACTGCCAGCTTTGTGGAATAAGAGGAGGTGGAAATGCTGCTTCTCAAGCAATTTTCTGGCAAGTAAAGCCGGAACTTTCCTTTACATTAGCGTTTGAATCTGCAAGGGACAGAAATGCAGCTATCCTGCTTGCTCGTAGATTAGCCTTTGACTGCAATGTAAACCATTACTACTAACTAGCACACAAATCCTTCATATATTGTCAGTTGATGTGTTGTAACCTCATTTGTTTACTTGGTGGTGCCAGATAATTCTTACTGGACCGGGCGATAGGGCTGCTTCTACTGGGGATTAGATGATTTGGTGTCTCATTTCCAAGTGCAAATTACGTGGGTTTTTTATTCCTCTGATTGTTGTAAAAGGGTAATTAGGGTTTGGATATTTGTGGTGAGCTTGATTATGCTTTTTTATTGACATCAAGGTACACTCTTCTGAACTGTCCCCCATTGTATAATATGTATCAGGTTGATTTAATTGATGGATTTGAGTGGTGAGCGACATCATTATAACATATGAATACAATTGTGGATTTCTGTCTTCAATCTTGTAAACTGCAGCCTAATCAGACCCCATCCAAAATCTTACTCCAAACTGCTTCTGGAACATACTGCTGCAGCAAACTATGTAAAGAACCTTAGCTCATGCATAAAAGATGTCTTACCATTATCAGACTCTGGGTATGAAGAATATCTGATAAATGGCCCTAAAAGATTTAAAATATCCTGTTACAGAATGCAACACAATCAAGATTCAGTGACACACACATTGTGATACTCCCTCCGTCCCATAATATAAAAGGCATTTGGTTTTCTGACATTATTCACTAGTTAAGAGAATCTTCTCGTTTTCTTCTATTTTGTAGGAGCAAATATAGGCATGTCATATCTTGTTTGATTCGTCTCAACGAGTACTTTGACAATATATAAAAATTATAATTTTTGTCATCGTATATTTAGAGATATTAACGTTACAAAACGCGTCTCGACAAACGTGTCAAAAACAAATATCCCTTATATTATGGGACAGAGGGAGTATTATTTTAGAGGCCGGCTCAATCTCGCTTTCCTTGACAAGGAAAATGACAGAGAGGGGAGGATATTAAAAATGGCATTTCTCACCTCAAAGGATGACCAAAAAGTTTGCCAAGAATTAGCCAAGTCACTTAATGTGAATGTATTCCAGGGCAACTATGTGATAACTGTAAATTATATGACAAATAAAGAATGGCTTTTTTCGTAATATTGAGGCCTTTTTCGTAATATTGAGGCATTTGTATCTTTCTAAGAGCATACACAATAGTTACCTATTTAGTTGTAGTCATTAAATAATTTATTAATACTATTTCTCTCTTAGATTTTCTAATACCTATTTTCAATACTCATCTATGTTTATCATTATCCCAACACAATGGTTGTCCATTTAGTTGTGGTCATTAAATAATTTATTAATATTTCTCTCTTAGATTTTTTAATTCCCATTTTCAATACACATCTATGTTTATCATTATCCCAACTAGATACAGGTTTCGCGCTCCGCGTGAGAAAAAATTACGTATTTTCGTATGTGATTTAATATAGTTACACATTATTTGTTATTATTTTTTTTTGTTCTCGAATTTATTATTTTTTGTAATTATAAGTATTTTTTATTTCCTTATATTTATATTTTAAGTAGTTTTAAAACATAATATTAGAATAGGGTTGCATTATCATAAGAGAAGCTCACACATTAATTTAATTTGTGACTTAATTAAGTTTCTAACATAACAGAGAAGCCTTATAAAGTAGCTAATATGTCATGTTTCTATTTTTAAAATATGCATTTATTTAAATTTGTGACTTAATTAGGTTTCTAAATAACACGTAGACCTTATAAAGGAGCTAATAATATAATTTATTTATTTTTACTATAATTCTAAGATATATTAGATTAGGTTAGAATTAGAATAAGATAACTAATTAAGAAAAACAAAAAGACTTAAATGGATTTAGAATTAATTAGTTATAAGAGATAATTAACTAATAGAAACAAAGAGGACTAAAATGAATTTATAATTAATGATAATTAATTAATAAAGAAATTAAATGGATTTATAATTAAATAGGTACCGATTTCATATAATTCGTTCAACCATCAGCCAACCTTTATATAGATAAGATGATTACCCATTAATTTGTGGTCCTCAATCTTCTCTTTCATACTTTTTATTAATATTATGACATGTGAGGACAAATAAAGTTGTGTTTTTTGGGTCACTTGTCAAACACATATTGAATGCCCATTTGATACCCATTGGTCATTAGAGCATACTCAATGATTCACCACTTTGGGTGGGCATTGGGAGATAGAAACTAAAAATATTATTAAACTAATGAAAAAATGGATTTTGGAAGAGAGACTCAATACCCAAGGTATTGCGATGACCATGAGTATCAAATGGGCATTCAATATGTGTTTCACAAGTGTCCCAAAAAACACAACTTTATTTGTCCCCACATATCATAATAATATTAATAAAAAAAGTATGAAAGAGAAGATTGATGACCACAAATTAATGAGTAACCATTGGGATAATAATAAACATAGATGGGTATTGGAAATGAGTATTAGAAAATCTAGGAAAGTGATATTAATAAATTAATGAATGACCACAACTAAATGGGTAACCATTGTGTATGCTCTGAGTATTGAGTCTCTTTTCCAAAATCCATTTTTTATTAATTTAATAATATTTTTAGTTTCTCAAGAGTGAATTGGCATAAGATGTTTTTTTTTTGATGAGGAAAGCATTTAGGGGGCACATCTAACGAGAATGATACCGCCCTAGGGCATCCCGAAGGATGAGATCAGAAAGATCTGGATAGGCTGCAAAATCAGGATGGGGTAATAAATGGTACATTTTAGCTATGAGGTCAGCTGCACCATTAGTCTCCCGAAAAATATGGGATACTCGATTTTCCGCAAAAGAACGGAGATCCATTAAGATATCAGTCATGATCAAGCCTATTTCCCATGTGTAGTCCCAAACGCCGTTTATGACATTAATAAGGCTGAGATTATCGCCTTCGATCTCAACATGCGTGAGACCCAGCCGAATAGCCTCCTTAATGCCATAACGCATTGCAAGGGCCTCAACCATGATTGGTAAAACGTTACCTAAAGTCCCGTTCGCCATTTTAATTGGTTGTCCTTGATCATTTCGAATGATAATACCATAAGAGGTTGGCCCAGATGATGGGCAAGCAACATCAACATTGAGTTTATAGAAGTTCTGTTTTGGTTTAACCTATCTTATTGCTCTTCTTTTCCTTCTAGTTTGTTTTGGGGTTAGTGGATCAACATCAATATCCATTTTTTCTTCCATTTTTGCAAGTTTCCAATCTTTTATTTGGTTTTTGATGAAGTGATGAATATTGGGTAGTTGATTATGCTCTACTATATCAAAGATTTGTTTATTTCTATAGAACCATAGGGACCACCAAATAGTTGTCAGATCTTCAAATTCTCTGTTTGTGGCCTTATTTCTTATTTCATTGAGTAATTTTGTAATGGTATGATTTCTGGGTGTTAAGGAGTTAATTGTTCCATGAATTTTCTTGTCAAAGTTTCTTATAACTCGCTTGGTTCTAGGGCATTCAAATAGGAAGTGTTTGAGGTCTTCACTAGGAGAATTGCATCCTAGGCATTCTGTTGTTATAGGCATGTGCCTATTTTGCAGTTTAACTTTAGTTGGTAATCCGTCCTTTGAAATTCTCCATAAGAAAGATTTTATTTTTGGTAGTAGATCAAGTTTCCATATCCATTCAGAGTTTGATGGTGAGAGGTTTTGATTCCCATAAATCATATTCATCGCACTTTTGGTTGATAACCATCAATTCTGGCTGGATTCCCAATAGAGTCTATCTTGTATGTAGTTAGTTGGAATTGGGTATGATTTTAGTTTTTCTATGGTTGTATTACTAAAGTATAGTTTGAGCTTATCTTTGTCCCAAGATTTATCTTGAGTAAGGAAGAAAGATACCGTATCTTGTTCATTTATTGGCTCATTTGTTATTACTTGTCCTTTCAGGGATTTAGGAAACCATCTATCTTTCCTGAATTTGACGGTTCTTCCATCTCCTATTTTCCAAGTGAGACCTTGTTTGAATTGTACGAGTAGTTTCGACATTTGGGTCCACTGCCAAGAATTACTTTTCTCTGGATTTTTTCATAGTCCAGGATGTGTATATGTTTAAGATATTTTTCTCGTATTATTTTGACCCAAAGGTTATCTGGTTCCGCTAATATTTTCCAGATGAGTTTCATTTGCAAAACAGTATTCATATCTTTACTTTTTCGAATACCTAGTCCACCATTATAAACTGGTTTATAATTGGTTTATAATTATCTCCTTTGTTCCAAAGGAATATTCGGTTTATTATAGGGTTTTTTTACCGGAAACCACCCGTATGATGCCCTATATTGCTCAAACCCACCCGTATGTTGCAATATTACTGGAAACCACCCTTATGAACCACTCCGTCACTCAACAACCACCCCTCACTAACTTCCGTTTGAAATTTATGACACATGTCACTTTATATAAATTTATTATTCGAAATTACTGAAATCAACCCTCCAAAATCTTGTTAGGGCATTTTTCCCATTTCTTCAAACTCTTTGGATAGTTTATGTAATTTCTACAAAAGTAATTAAAAGCCCCAAACCCATTTTCTTCCCCCAAATCCAAATCTGAAGCTCCTTCTGATGTGAAAACCTCTTGCAAGGCTAGCGGGGTACGGATCTAGGTAGGACGCGTGGCTGGAGAATTCTTGGGGACGCAGTACTTGCTTGACTTAGGTCAAAGACTGAATTCACAAGATGGGCGGCTGAGAATCTGAGTAGTACGTCAACGGTGTCCTAGGACGGATGTGCGTCGACGGTTAGGGTTAGAAATGGTGGCGGCGGAAACGATTTGATGAAGGGATGATGATTGAGGGTTTGTGAAGTGAAATGAGGCGCTGGAACAATGAAATGGTGGCTGGAAGAAGATGACGTCAATTATGGTTTGGAAGGGTGGCGACGACGGCTAGAGTTTGATGGAGATGACGGCGACGGCTAGGGTTTGGGATTGTAGCAATGGCGACGGCCTGAATTGAGTAACAATGATTGGGTAACTGGCTCGTGGAGGTTCGAGCGCGAACTAGGGTTGGCGTTGAGATGATGAAGGATCATCTGGACAGCAACCGACACCTCCGGTCCCCGAGTTTGAAGGTGCATTGACGCGCTCGAGAGCTAAGGAAGTCCAACAAGAGCTAGACAAGTTAGTAGCGTTCTTCAGTTCCAGGGAGTTAAATACAGACGAAGAACCACCATTGAAGACTGTTCTAATGATCGAGGTTCGAGAACGAGCAGAGGACGACAGCGAAGAACCGCGACCGTGGCTGGAAACCGCGCCCGCGGCTCACCCGCAAACCGCGCCCGCGGCTCCATAACCGCGCCCGCGGCTCCATAACCGCACCCGCGGCCAGGAGACAAAACCGCGCCCGCGGCTCCATAACCGCGACCGCGGCCAGGAAACTCGGCGAAGTGCTTTTGAAACATTATGTTCAAATGTTTAATTGTTTTTCGGATTATTATTTTAGGATTTACTTTTTATTGTTTATTTCTTTAGTTGGCATCCTTATTGTCCCTATATAAGGTTTGCCTTAGTTGTTGTTTTGCCCCCCCCCCCAGACTTTGATATTGAATACAACGTTTATCGTTTTTCCTTCCAAAAGAGAGCTTTTGTGAGAAGAGTGCCCCGTGTGCATTGTCGTTCAGTTGGCCCTAGTTGTGCTTGTGTGTGTCAATCTCCTCCATAAGGTTGGTGCTATCGGGACTCCATAGAGCAACCTCCAGGTGCCTTGACCCACCAAAGTCATTGTGTTTGGTTGTAATCATCCGTTGGGGTTTCTTCATCATTCGGTAAGGTTCTTGTTCTTAAGTTCAAGGGTTTTATCGTTGTTTGATTTGGTTCCAATTGGCCTATCATTCGACTTATCCTTCTTTCATCTCATTCTAATTCCGCCTTTCTTCTCTGTTCGAGTTCCTATTCGAGTTTGGTGTCTAGGTCGGCAACTGCGGCTTATCCCCGCATCAAATTGGTATTAGAGATGTGTTGACACCATTCGTCTTCACAAGAACATCAAGAGACCCCCTATCCAGAAAATCACAAAAAGAGTCAGCTTTTATTTTCTTGTTTGTCAGTTTCTTTCAGAAATTGATTTTGAGTCTTCCATTGCTTTGATATTTCTTGTTGAGTCATTACAGGTTGTGTGCAAGAAGCTTGGATCGATTAGTGTTGGTGGAGATCGAAAGATTGGAGTTTGGAGCATCCTTGTCCCAAAATCCATTCATCCCATCATCCATCACAAAATCTATCCATCCCTACCAAAACGCAGCCGTCAAAACCCTAGAAGAGTTGCTGAAAATTTCAATCCTTGCACCTCAAGCCAAGATCTTCAAGGAAGGAAATCTTATCTTCTCTACAAGGAAATCAAGGTGGTTAGTAGTTTCTTTTATTTTAAAATTTGAATTTTCTGAGATAGTATCTCAGATCAAGTCTGTACTTTCGTTTTGTTTAGTTGAGACTAAAAAAAAATTCAAAAAAATTCAAAAAAAAATTTCAAAAAAAAAAAAGAGAATCGAAAAGTCTCAAAGTCTAGTTGATTGATATTGTTTAAAGTCGGATCTCAAGAACTCAAAGGAAATCGGGTTGAACGAGCCCGAACGGAAGTGAGAAACCACAGGCCGCGCCAGAAACCGCGCCCGCGGCCCAGTAGCCGCACCCGCGGTTCAAGCCGCACCCGCGGAACTCAAGCCGCGCCCGCGGCTTAGCCTCAAAAGCCACAGTTCGAAAATCCGCGCCCGCGGACTTCAGACCGCGCCCGCGGAACCGTCACAGTTTGCCTTCCATTCCTTTCAGATACGAGCCTCAATTAATTACCTAACCCTCCCGACTCCGTCTTCGATCCTTCAATCGACATCAGTCGGAACAAGTTAAGGTACGCTTCCTTTTGGCTCTTCTTGAAATTCGAAGCTTAACTCATATCTCTGTTTTGCATTCTCATTCTTGCAAACGCCTTCGAGTTTTATTTTCTTTCTTTCATTGAGTCAGTCTCTTGTTTGAGTCAGAACCTTACAGTCGAAACCCCACACTACGCTAGCCATCTCCATCTCTACCATCATTCATATATTGCTAGGAGTTCGGTAGTTTCAACTTAGTGGGTTATTGATCCATACAAGTCAATTCATCAAAGAAAAGCTGATTGCAACGACAATTGAGAGAGAGTGCAGAGGAAAACATACGAGAGTAAACACTAGCGAGTTGTTTTCATCTACACTTACCTTAATATTGTTCTATGTTAGTCTTTTCTTTAGTGATGAGCAGGTCAGTTTCTCCCCATGGGAGGCAAGAAGCCCCGGAGACCCGCGCCATTACCCCGGAATTTATGACCAACATGTTTCGGGAGATGACGTCGGCCATTACCACCGCCATAGAGCGGCAACAACGATCCACCCCGTCCCCAAGGGTTCGAGAGCACATCGGGACCTCCTATGATGCTCCAGTCGACAATCGGAGACCCCTGCCTCCTCAGCAAGATGCCTATGAGGCTGCCCGCATGGGTCGGGAACCCAGACGCAGGCCTACACCCCGGGATGATTTTCCACAAGGCCGGAGAGGACGCTTTCGTAACTCTCCTATACCTCACTTTAATAGATACAATGCTGCTAACCGTTTTGATGATGCATTTCAGGACCTAGGTGATAATGATGACGAAGAGGAGCCTGAAGAAGAAGATGAGGCGGGATGGCGACCACATCGTCCCCAAGGAGGTTACCAAGGAAGGCGAAGAGAGCCTGAGCAAGATGGAGTGGGAAAGATAAAGGTTAAGATTTCGAGTTTTGAGGGAAAGTGTGATCCAGACATATATATGGAGTGGGAGACCAAGATTGAACAAATCTGGAATTGTCACAACTTTCCTGAAGCCAAAAAGGTGCAGCTGGCATCTTTGGAGTTTAGTGGCTACGCATTAGTTTGGTGGGATAGCTTGATCAGAGGAAGAGTTGCCAATGGAGATTATCCTGTCACTACTTGGGAACTTATGAAGAGGATGATGAGAGCTCGATTCATTCCCCCACATTACACTAGGGAACTTATTCAGTGGCTCGAAAATTTGAAGCAAGGATCAATGGGAGTCGAAGAGACTTACAATGCTATGCAAATAGCGATGGTTCGAGCTAATTTGGTGGAGGATGAGGAGACAACCATGGCTAGATATCTTCGTATCCTTCACCCATATGTGTCTAGTGAGATTGAGATGTTCCCTTACAACTCAATGACTGAGTTGCTACATTTGGCTAACAAGGTGGAAAGAAAGACCAAAATTAGGAGCCAAGGGAGCAAAAACGCAGGTGGCTGGAAAAATCAGCAAGGAAGGAACTCCTATCCTTCAAACCGAGAGGTCCCTAACAAGGAAGACAGTGGTTCTCGAAGGAATCCGCCAACCACTACTCAAGTGCCCTCCAAGACAACACTTGGCCCTTCTAATCCACCCCGAGGGAGTACTTCTAACTAGGGTTGAGCAAAAACCGGGTCGACCCGGTTTTTTGGACCGGACCGGTTCGGACCGAACCGGACCGGACCGGTCCATTCCGGTCCGGGTTTCGGTCCACATGTTTATGAAAATCCGGGTCCGGTCCGGTCCGGTCCAAAATCCGGTCCGGTCCGGGTCGACCCGGTTTTTTTATTTTTTAATATAAAAATTAATATATTATATATTATATATAAATTATAAATATTTTTTAATAAAATTATATATTTCTATACTAATATTCTTCAATATATTTATAAATAATATTTTTTTTTAAATTTTTATTAATTTTTTAAATTTTTTTTGCAAAAAGTCTAAATTCCGGTCCAAACCCGGACCGGATCTTGGACCGGTCCATTCCGGTCCGGTCCGGTCCGGGTTTGGACCGATGCTCAACCCTACTTCTAGAGCTAGGGATATTGAATGTTTTAAATGTAGAGGAAAGGGTCATATGATGAAAGATTGTCCTAATTCTAGAGTATTAATTGTTAATCAACTAGGAGAACTTGAAAGTGAAAGTGAAAAGGAAGAGAACCTAGGTGATATGCATGATGAGGATGATCTTAGTGATGAAATTGGTTATGAACATGGTGATTCTTTGATTTGTAAAAGAAATTTACATGTACAACCCGCCCCTTGTGAAGATAATCAAAGAGAAAATTTATTTCACACTAGGTGTTTAGTTCAAGGAAAGGTCTGCAATATGATTATTGATGGTGGAAGTTGTTGCAATATTGTTAGCACTGAATTGATCACTAAATTGCAGTTTACTACTATTTTCCATCCTAGACCTTATAAATTGCATTGGATGAATGAATGTGGGGAATTAAAAGTCCTAAAACAAGCTGAGATAACATTCACCTTAGGAAAATATACGGATACGGTTTTATGTGATGTAGTTCCTATGCAAGCTTGTCATATATTGTTAGGAAGACCATGGCAATACGATCGAAGGGTTACTCATGATGGTCATACTAACCTCATACATTCATCTTTAATGGTAAGCCTATTACTCTTAAACCTATGACTCCAGCGCAGATAGCAGAAGCTTACGAAAAGAGCAAAGGCAAGGAAAAGGTTTCTGACAGAACCGAAGCAACAACAGCAGCGACCAAAAACCGCACCCGCGGTTCAGATGCCGCACCCGCGGTTCAGATGCCGCACCCGCAGCTCACCATAGATCGCGACAGAAGGATCGGCACGAGAGCCGCGCCCGCGGCCCAGAAGACGCACCCGCGGCTCACTCGCCAAACCGCGCCCGCGGGTCATCCTTCTGGCGCAACGCTAGTTCCTGCAGCGACGAGTCGGGCCCTATTGTCGTCCAAAGCCGAGCTGGAAGGTGAGTATTTACCCTTCGATACTACCTTAATGATGCTTTGCAAGAGATTTGTGTTGACAGGTACCGATTCTCGACTTGATCTACCCCTTAGCATTCAAGCTATTCTTGATGAGTTTGCTGAGGTGTTTCCGGATGAGATTCCACCAGGCTTACCGCCTTTTAGGGGCATTGAGCATCAAATTGATCTTATTCCAAGAGCTTCTTTACCTAACCGGCCAGCTTACAGAATGAACCCTCAAGAGTGTCAAGAGATTCAGAAGCAGGTGCAGGAGCTTGTAGATAAAGGGTATGTTCGAGAAAGTCTTAGTCCTTGTGCAGTTCCGGTCTTACTTGTGCCTAAGAAAGACAATTCTTGGCGGATGTGTGTTGATTGCCGAGCTATCAACAACATAACTGTCAAGTATCGTCATCCTATACCAAGGCTGGATGACATGTTGGATGAGCTTCACGGTGCCACAAACTTCACCAAGATTGATCTGAGGAGTGGCTATCATCAAATCCGAATGAGGGAAGGCGATGAGTGGAAGACCGCCTTCAAGACCAAATTTGGTCTATATGAGTGGATTGTTATGCCATTTGGACTTACTAATGCCCCCTCTACTTTTATGAGGCTTATGAACCATGTCTTGAGGAAGTTTATAGGGAAGTTTGTTGTAGTTTATTTCGATGACATTCTGATTTACAGCAGGTCCCTAGAGGAGCATGAGCAACATCTCAGGGAAGTACTCGTTACTCTTAGTATACAGCGACTATATGCTAATTTGAAGAAGTGTGATTTTTGCACTGATAGAGTTATATTTCTTGGTTTTGTAGTGAGCTCCCAGGGATTACAGGTGGACGAGGAGAAGATTAAAGCCATTCAGGAATGGCCGACACCCACGACCGACAGCCAGATACGCAGTTTCCACGGGTTAGCAAGCTTCTATCGGCGTTTTGTGAAGGATTTCAGCACCATTGCTGCACCGCTGACTGAGGTAACTAAGAAGCACTCAGCATTTGTTTGGAAGGAGGCTCAAGAAAGGGCGTTTGAGGAGCTAAAACGCAGATTGACCGAGGCACCTTTGCTTGTGCTTCCCGACTTCACTAGGCCGTTCAAAGTGGAATGTGATGCTTCCGGAGTTGGCATTGGAGGAGTCCTCATGCAAGAAGGTAAGCCTATTGCCTTCTTTTCTGAAAAGTTGAAAGGTGCAAGTCTAAATTACTCTACTTATGATAAGGAATTGTATGTGCTATATAGAGTACTTAAGACTTGGCAACACTACCTATGGCCTAGAGAGTTTGTTTTGCATACCGATCATGAATCTTTGAAACATTTTAGGAGCCAAGACAAACTTGATAGGAGGCATGGTAGGTGGATGGAATTTATTGAGACTTTCCCTTATATCATCAAGTACAAGAAGGGAAAGGACAATGTTGTTGCTGATGCACTATCTAGGAGGCATGCTTTAATTGTTCAACTTGACTCTAAGGTGTTAGGCTTTGTTTACATCAAGGAATTATATCGTAATGATGCTGATTTTGGTGCCATCTATAAGCAATGTTTAGATAGAGGAACTGTGGATAAGTTTTACTTGTTTGATGATTTCTTGTTTAGGGCTAGTAAAGTGTGCATACCTAAGTGTTCTTTGAGATTATTGCTTGTTGAAGAAGCCCATAAGGGTGGATTAATGGGACACTTTGGTAGAGATAAGACATATCATATGTTGCATACTCATTTTTATTGGCCCCATATGCTTAGGAATGTTGAGCATTGTTTGAAAAGATGTTTGGAGTGTCTTAAGGCTAAGTCTAGAGTTAAACCACATGGATTGTATACTCCTTTACCTATTCCTACGACCCCCTGGGTAGACATTAGTATGGATTTTATTGTAGGGTTGCCTAGGACTAAGAAGGGGAGAGATTCTATTTTTGTGGTTGTTGATAGATTTTCTAAAATGGCTCATTTTATTGCTTGCAACAAGACTGATGATGCTCATCATGTGGCTGACTTGTTCTTTACCGGAGTTGTTAGGTTACATGGAGTACCAAAGACTATTGTAAGTGATAGGGATGTGAAGTTTCTAAGTTACTTTTGGAAAACTCTTTGGGGGAAACTAGGGACTAAACTACTATTCTCTACATCTAGTCATCCTCAAACTGATGGTCAAACTGAAGTAACCAATAGGACCTTAGGAACCCTTTTGAGAGCCATTCTTAAGAAGAATTTGAAAGCTTGGGAAGAAGCCTTACCCCATGTGGAGTTTGCCTACAATAGGGCCATCCATTCCTCAACCTCGCTGAGCCCCTTTGAATGTGTGTATGGTTTGAATCCACTAACCCCTTTTGATCTTATGCCGTTACCTACGAAGGAGCGAGTGGATTTCAATGCAGGAAAACAGGTTGATCACATCAAGGAAATTTATAAGAGGACAAGAGCTAAATTGCTAGAAGTAGCTGCTACAAATGCTAGCAAGGCAAATAGGAAGAGGAAGAAGGTCATCTTCAAGGAGGGAGACCTCGTGTGGGTCCACTTTAGGAGAGAGCGTTTCCCCAGCAAACGCCACTCAAAGCTGTCCCCAAGAGGCGATGGACCATTCAAGGTGCTTAAGAGGATTGGAGATAATGCTTATGTCTTGGAGCTTCCCGACGACTATCAAGTGAGTGCTACCTTCAATGTGCAAGATTTGACTTTATTCGAGGGTGAAGAAGAAGAGGAGCTGGATGATTCGAGGTTGAATCCTTTTCAAGAAGGGGAGGATGATGAAGGATCATCTGGACAGCAACCGACACCTCCGGTCCCCGAGTTTGAAGGTGCATTGACGCGCTCGAGAGCTAAGGAAGTCCAACACGAGCTAGACAAGTTAGTAGCGTTCTTCAGTTCCAGGGAGTTGAATACAGTCGAAGAACCACCATTGAAGACTGTTCTAATGATCGAGGTTCAAGAACGAGCAGAGGACGACAGCGAAGAACCGCGACAGCGGCTGGAAACCGCGCCCGCGGCTCACCCGCAAACCGCGCCCGCGGCCAGGAGACAAAACCGCGCCCGCGGCTCCATAACCGCGACCGCGGCCAGGAAACTCGGCGAAGTGCTTTTGAAACATTATGTTCAAATGTTTAATTGTTTTTCGGATTATTATTTTAGGATTTACTTTTTATTGTTTATTTCTTTAGTTGGCATCCTTATTGTCCCTATATAAGGTTTGCCTTAGTTGTTGGTTTGCCCCCCCCAGACTTTGATATTGAATACAACGTTTATCGTTTTTCCTTCCAAAAGAGAGCTTTTGTGAGAAGAGTGCCCCGTGTGCATTGTCGTTCAGTTGGCCCTAGTTGTGCTTGTGTGTGTCAATCTCCTCCATAAGGTTGGTGCTATCGGGACTCCATAGAGCAACCTCCAGGTGCCTTGACCCACCAAAGTCATTGTGTTTGGTTGTAATCATCCGTTGGGGTTTCTTCATCATTCGGTAAGGTTCTTGTTCTTAAGTTCAAGGGTTTTATCGTTGTTTGATTTGGTTCCAATTGGCCTATCATTCGACTTATCCTTCTTTCATCTCATTCTAATTCCGCCTTTCTTCTCTGTTCGAGTTCCTATTCGAGTTTGGTGTCTAGGTCGGCAACTGCGACTTATCCCCTCATCACAAGGGGTGGAGAAAATTTCAACAACTAGGCTTGCTATAAAATTCAACGTAAAAACAACTCTTGGTTCCAAGTCCATATATATAGGACTCCTAACTAGGGTTACCAAATATAGTAACTTGCTAATGCTAAAGATAGTAAGTAATGCAAAAGACTTTAAAAACAATAGAAAACAGTTCTAGGACGGACGCCTAAGTCTAGGACGTCCCTTCAGTGCAAGTAGTCCTTGATATCATGCTGGATCTTAGGACGTCTAGGTCTAGGGCGTCTCTTCACTGCAAGTAGCCATTTCATATGACGGAGGATGGTGTGTGAGTGGAGGACGCTCCATTTCTTGCATATGACTCAATATCTCTTCCTCTTGGGTCTCTGTCCATGTCATCATCTCGTCCCCTTGGGTCTCAGCCAATGTCAAGGGTTGTCCCGCATCATTCTCCTCTTACTGTCCTCGAATCATCCCAGATTCGACTATGTGTGGGACTGGCAGGGTGTAAGTCGATATGTCATTGATGTTGAATGTTGCGTGGACACCATAGTCGCGTGGCAGCTTGAGTTTGTATGCATCAGGGTCATAAGCTTCCAAAATCTTGAATGGACCATCGCCTCTTGGGCTCATCTTGGACCATTGTGTAGCTTGAAGCATATCCTTCTTCAAATGCAGCAAGACAAGGTCCCCGGGGTCGAAAGTGATGCGATGTCGGCAAGACAAGGATGCAACAGGCAACAACTTGATCCGGTGCTCAATCCCGGGCATAGGAGGTAGCCCGTCGGGTATGTCATCGGACATGACATCTTTAAGCTTGTGTTTCTCATCGAATAAGATTCCACCCATATATGTACCATTCACCCCTTCTTGGCTTTGGATCAAGGGTGAATCATTGAGCATGATCATACAAGAACGAACAACGGTTGTGGAATAAAAAATATAGACAGTACCGGCGCTAAAGGCGTGATGAGGTTTGGCGTGACCAATGCATAGTCGTCATCATACTCATCGTAAATGGCTGCAGACATGACGACTGGCTCACACGTCGTACCCCTGGGCTCTGATACTAGTTGATGTGAAAACCTCTTGCAAGGCTCGCGGGGGACAGATCTAGGCAGGACGCGTGGCTGGAGAATTCTTGGGGACGCAGTACTTGCTTGACTTAGGTCAAAGACTGAACTCACAAGATGGGCGGCTGAGAATCTGAGTAGTACGTCGACGGCGTCCTAGGACGGATCTGCGTCGACGGTTAGGGTTAGAAATGGTGGCGACGGAAACGATTTGATGAAGGGATGATGATTGAGGGTTTGTGAAGTGGAATGAGGCGCTGGAACAATGAAATGGTGGCTGGAAGAAGATGACGTCAATTAGGGTTTGGAAGGGTGGCGACGACGGCTAGGGTTTGATGGAGATGACGGCGGCGGCTAGGGTTTGGGACTGTGGCAATGGCGACGACCTGAATTGAGTAACAATGATTGGGTAACTGGCTCGTGGAGGTTCGAGCACGAACTAGGGTTGGCGTTGAAAGCAAGGGGTGGAGAAAATCTCAACAACTAGGCTTGCTATAAAATTCAACGTAAAAACAACTCTTGGTTCCAAGTCCATATATATAGGACTCCTAACTAGGGTTACCAAATATAGTAACTTGCTAATGCTAAAGATAGTAAGTAATGCAAAAGACTTTAAAAACAATAGAAAACAGTTCTAGGACGGACGCCTAAGTCTAGGACGTCCCTTCAGTGCAAGTAGTCCTTGATATCATGCTGGATCTTAGGACGTCTAGGTCTAGGACGTCTCTTCACTGCAAGTAGCCATTCCATATGACGAAGGATGGTGTGTGAGTGGAGGACGCTCCATTTCTTGCATATGACTCAATATCTCTTCCTCTTGGGTCTCTTTCCATGTCATCATCTCGTCCCCTTGGGTCTCAGCCAATGTCAAGGGTTGTCCCGCATCACCTTCAATGGCAGACTTTTTTCAAAAAATCTTCCTGAACTCACCACCACTTTATACTACAATCCCAACAAACTTTTCAGATCCAACAACTGCTCATCCATCTCCATCTTCGCCTCGTATCCAAATCCAAACTCCTCATCCATCGGCCCTGCACTCGGAGTGTAACTCGGTTGAGTCAAGTCGTTCAAACCCACATTTTCAGCCAAGCACCGCCCCATCGCCGCAGCTGTTGCGCACGGCCCGCTCGTATGCCCTAGTCGCCTCCTCTGGTGTGTTGAAGGTACCAAGCCAAACCCTAACCCCGTTCTCGGGTCTCGAATCTCAGCCGCCCATTTACCCCGTGGCTTCTTCCTTATCCCTCTGTACATTCAATTGAACAGGGAAAAGATGAAGTTACACAATATCATCAACGAAGAAATGTTTCAGCCACGTTCAGATTAAAAAAGTATTAAATGATTCTCGGGTCTCAAATGATTCAACTCCTAATTACGTTCCAGATGAATTTTTAGGGTTTGTTGCTGAAGAATGGGTTTTGGGGGTTTGGGGAAGATGATGATTTAGGGGGTTTGATTACTTTTTCATAATTTATATAAACTGTCCAACATTTGAAGGAATGAAAAAAAATGTCATTACAAGATTTTAAAGGTGTGATTTGTAATTTCAAAAAAATAATAAATAATATAATATGCCACGTGGCATAAGTACTTAACGGAAGTTAGTGAGGGATGGTTGTTGAGTGACGGAGTGGTACCGGGCTGATACCGGGCCCGGTACCACTCCGTCAAAATGCCAAAATTGAATGAAATCGGTATCAGGCTGATACCGGGCCGATCATTGAAGTCTCGGGCTTTTGAACGTGCTAAGAGTAAATGTGATTTACAATAGTTACATATTAGGCGCAACACAACTTTTTGGCACACAACCTAAAAACCTAAAAGTTCTGTGTTCTTTCCGACCCTCATATCATCAACGACTCCACCAAGGATTTGTCTTCCTCGCCGCCGGTCACTCTCCTTTGGCCACTGTATCTACCTTTCTCTACCTCTTCCACCGCCTGTCTCTAGCAGATTTGTCTTCTTCTCACACCGCCTCCGCCGCTCATTAGAAGATTATGCTTCCTCTCACCCCTCCTCTGCGGCTCACTTATAGATCTGGCTTCCTCTCACCTCACATCGGCCCAATACTAGATACGGGCAAATGAGATTGTCTATGAATTACGTGAATCATAGACAATCTCATTATCTCCATTTGGAAGAGGTGGGGGAGAAGGATAAACAATTTCCTGGTCTTAGTCTTTTTAAGTCTGGGCAATGATCATATTTTCACACGCGGAGAGCTTTGTTTCAACCTACGATGCACGGATCTACCGCCAAATCTGCTCATTCTCTTCTGCCGCTTGCTCGAACAGTCTCCAATCTGACGTGGGTCGCTTGCCGTGAGAATCCGACGCTTATTCCGCCTGGCTATGGATTTGGGTTGGAATAATTTTGATCTGGATGAAGAGGAGTTTGACGATCGTCCTCGCAATATTATTCTGCGCGACCGCTCGAGAGCGGCAACGGATCCTCTTTACCAGGCCATCCCCTATTTGTTTTTGTTTTTGTATGTTTGTCTATTTGTTTCTCTTCTTCAGTTCTAAGATTATCTTGATCAAAGCATTTGGATTGAATGTAATTGGGGGTTAGGGTTGAGACCTATATCAGTTATGCTCAAACAAGATTGATATATAAGATTGATATTAGCCGCAAGTAGATGCATTGTTGTTGCTCTCATACATATTTCTCTTCTTGAAAGATGTATCAGTTCGAGTTTACTCTCTTAGTTTTTTTACAAATAAACTGCCTATGATTAATTGATTATCACCATTAGAAGGATCTCTGGCTGAATGGAATTGGTCAGGATAAGCAAGCAAATTTGTTAATTTTAGGTTATTTTGTTATCCTGAAGATGTAGTATTATTTCTCTATTAACTTCAGGCTCTAAGTGTGCTCCAAAAAGAAAGAGGGCTGCACCGAGAAAAAATTCTTCACTAGATTCTACTCAAAAGGCATCTTTGGGCAGATTGATTGAGGTGATTCTTACTTCAATGTTTGGGTTTGATAAGGAAATCACATACATGAATGAGTATACTTTATCTTCTCACTTCAGCCTCCAAATTTCTCTTCAACAAGATATGGAGTTGCACAAGAACAGGAGTTGTACCAGGAAAAAATTCTACTCCGAGCATCTAAGACAATGATCCCGAGTATACTTTATCAGGAGATGTCATTTGTACTAAAAATTTAGTACCCGGTGAAGCTGTCTGTGGGGAAGAATTAATCTCTGTCAAGGTCAGTAAAGTTGTATATTCATGAAGTTCAGAATGATTTAAGATCTATGAATGTTTTAAGTGTAAAATGATATATTTCCTTTTTTGGAACAATTATAATGATATTTTTATCCCGACCCAATATAAGTGTTTATGTTCTAAATATTCAGACCTGTTTTCTGGTTGTGGTTTTACTGAACATATTGGGTACTTTTTCCTTTCCAACTTCTGAAACTTTTTACTTGAGTTGATTTAGTTCATGTAGTGTAATGATTTGTCACTATTATAATCAACTAATCATTGTTGAACATGGTAAATTTCTGTCTTTTCGTCAGAAACGGAAGCATGTCTTGAAAACGTGTAGAAATTCATGAACTGAAACAAGTTAGGACCAAGCATTTTACCCTGTTATAAAAACCTTTGATGGTTAAAACTGGTTCCTTGGTATCACTGTTAACTATGCAATGTTTTCATTTGTCAATGCTATAATCAACTTGGTTTTTTAATGTTATTATTGTCTGAATTTTGCCACAGGGGAAGTATTGTTGCATGAGAATCCGATCTTGCCTATCCGGGAAAAGAATCTGAATTCTCCATGTAGAGTTCCTGGAAGCGAAGCGGGATCCGAATCTACTCAAGAAACCACGCCCGTCAAGGTAATCGAATTTCGATTTTGTCAATTCCTTCTTGGACCAGGGTTTGATTTCTATGAAGATAAGAGAAATTTTTTAATGTGAATTTCACCCAGCACAATTATGTGCCATTAATTTTTTAATTGAACCATCTTCAATGTTTTTTATTCCTTTCGACTCAATTGGCGGATTTTTTGCAGTGTGTCATTAATTTTTTCATTGAACCATCTTCAATGTTTTTTATTCCTTTTTACTCAATTGGCATAATCGTTTGGATTCTTTGCAGTGTGCCAATAATTTTTTCACTGAACCATCTTCAATGTTTTTTATTCCTTTTGACTCAATTGGCATAACCGTTTGGATTTTTTGCAGTGTGCCATTCATTTTTTCATTCAACCATCTCATTGATGAGGTAACGTTCTTCTTCAGTTGAGGTTATGATTCGATTTTGACGGTATTAAGGATGGAGGATACGCGGTTTATGAAGATGTATATCTCATGCCATCCTCCAGAGATTAGCCAGGAGTTCTACAGGAATGCTCAAGGTGTCGAAAGATTGGCAGTAACCTCCAAAAAAGCTTTGAACAAAGGGTTTCCTTTTTTATGTTTGTTCTCATATGTTCTTCACATTGCTATTCTTGATTGACTGCATTTTACTTGTTGTAATGCATTTTATTAGAAAAAACGCATTACTGATGTATTTGCAAATGCAAACATTACTCTTTGTGAATGGGGGAACCCAAGATTTCCTAGCATATACAGGAAAAAAATAGGAAAACTTTGATTTGTCTAAGTATAAGATAGTTGAAAGGAACTTTGATTTGTCCACTGATCTCTCAAAGAAAATTCTGCATACCATTAGAAGTAAACCACGAACAGAATAATCTAAAAATGCAGTTTAGCCTCATAATGGTTCATGAAGTCAGTCAAAGACACATCAGAAAAAGTCCCAGCAGCTGAGAAGCTTCGAACCAGACCATGAATCTAGATTTCAGGTGTATCTTGATCTCCAATTTATATACTAATACCCATACATAGCAGAATGGTAGATATATCAGCCAATCACAACGAGGAATGTTAACCAGCATAAGGCACATTTCAACCTGGTTAAATAAATCACTCTCCTCCTGGCGCTAACTCCTTCCTTTTTAACTCTCAGAATAAACATTTCCATGGAAATTTCATTCTCTCTAAATCTTCTCTGTGCCTAAATCTCTGGGAGAATGACGGTCGGCGGCGGATTTCTCGCCGGTAAGCAGGTGTTTCCGGTGGAATACGAAGCAAAGGCTTCTCAGAAGCTTCTTGGGTGATCGTAGACGATCAGTTGATTGACGTCAATTTCGTTGGAGCTGTGCCTTTGAAGCTCCAGAAATCGGAGTTAATTTCGCGTGAAGGCTCGCCGATTGAAGTCCGCTTCGAGTATGAGAGCTTCAAGGCTGATGTTACAACTTTGTTCCTTGCTGTTCAGCTGGGAGATTCGACCTTCGTTCGCAAGTTGCTGGTGAGATTTCTTGTTTAAATCGAATTTCAACCGAGTTTGCGTTTTGAATTTAGGTCGTTCCCTCGGTTTTAGGCATTTGAAATCGTCGCCTGAACAACTTTTTTTGAATTAGCAAAAAAAATTGTGGTCCTACAAAATACTTCACTTTCCTCTTTTTTCCCAATTTCTAGATTGCACATACATAGCCACACTGCAGTATGAGGAAGCCATTATGGGAAATGGTACCGACGCAAAAACTGTAAGTGACCACCAATTTATTCATTTCATGTTTTTGGGCATTTTGTTTTACAACACAAAATGGGAAGAACAAGAACTCAGGGAAACCCCGGATCAGTGCATCTACAACAATTGGTGCATTGCTCTTATGTTGTATAAAAA
This sequence comes from Oxyria digyna, assembly GCA_029168935.1. Taxonomy (NCBI): domain Eukaryota; kingdom Viridiplantae; phylum Streptophyta; class Magnoliopsida; order Caryophyllales; family Polygonaceae; genus Oxyria; species Oxyria digyna. Next base: position 4,950,904 of record JAPVLV010000024.1, read on the forward strand.
TTAAGCTTTGTAAATACGATGGAAAAAGCCTTGCAATGAATGTTTGTGGAGGTGGTGCTTCTAAAATTTACCTGTCTTTTTTGTGTCTAAAATGTTCTCGAATTTTGAGTATATATTGCTAATACAATCATTTATTTCGTAGGCGCATCAATTGTTATGTTTCATGAAGATCTACCATACTCCTCAAAAGATATTATAAAGAAATTGGGAACTTTAAACGACTAGCACCATCATATTGAAACAATAGCCTAATGTGGACTGTTTGTTCTCTTCATCTTTTTCCATCAAGAACAATAGAAAAACTTTTTCTGTTAGTGATCATGCTAAGATAATATGCATCATTGTTAATATGATCAAAGTTAGCTTTACTGGAAATTTAAGCAAAATTATTACTGTATATCTTGCAGTTGTTATTTCCTAGTTAAATGATAGTATTAACATCATATGGAATATTATAGTAATTTTAAGCACAATGAGTTATGTTACAGACTTACTGCCCATCATGGTAGATAGATAGATGATAGAAACGAAAATTATATATGAACCAATGTTATGTTTCAAAACAACTTCAAATATATTAAATACTTATAGTTATAAATATTAACAAATTTAATAATAATAACAAAAATATTATCAAATAATGTGAAAGTATATTAAATCCTATACGAAAATCAATAATTTGCCGAGTATCTAGTTGAGAAGAATGCATTACCTTCCATATTCAATTTATAATTGGAGGCATTTGATGTTAACATTCAGGCCGTCAATCCAGAAGCACGAGGACAGCAGCGCAACTGTGTCTTCTATCCAGAACCCATCTCTAAATTCAGCTTCTACCAGGATTCGCAAGGTTATTGTTTCCAATCCGATTGCATTAACTTGTGTTTTTTTTCTTCCCGAAGTCGCTCTTTTGTGCACCATATCACAGTCTCAGCAGCCAGCTGATTTCTTTTTGAAAAACCCTAATCTTGATGATGAAAACACCTCTATGTGGAATGAATGATATGCTTGCAAAATTGAATTCGATTGCTTGTCTTTTTGTGCTTCCATTGGATTGACTTCTGGCTGCTAGCACCTTGCTCCATGCAGTTGGAAGAGCAAAATAGCTAAGAATTGATTGGCTCGATTAGTAGATTCCCTATTGTTGGACATGCTGATAATTGATGGCTGTTTACAGAATTGATTCAATCGCATCGTCCATTTGCCTTTCAGCTTTCTATTGTGCCTAAACTGTAGTTTTGCTTAATTTTTGTTTGCTTTCATGAAATTAATCCTCTTGTTGATCTCATTGCAAACCTTAACCATTTGCCTTTCAGTGTCCTATTATTAGTTCCCATTGATATCAGTCTAATGTATGAAAAACAAAAATTGTCAAATGCTTTGAAAAAAACAGTGTGAACTGAGCTTCAATTTCTTATGTTTGATGAAAAGATTACAATGATACTACTGTTTCACTCAATTTCTATCCATGATTTTGCTTTCTCTCAACTTCTCTTATCAGTCTTTCTTCATTTGCTGATAACACAACAACATTACCCCAATACTATCATTTGGTGATAACATCAGTTTTTATTGTTTTTCTATGCTTTGGTTAATATGACACACAGGTCTTTCAAAATTTGGTTATTAGTAGATACTTTTATAATTTTAGCTGATATGATGTACTTAGTAATGATGGCAAACGGGCAGGGGGATGGATTTCGGGTATAATCTGGTTTGGGTTGTTTCAAGATCAGGCTGTTTCAGGTATCAGGCTACTATTTTCTGAAGAGTTAGATAACTATTTGGTTTTTGATGTGTTACTGAGCTTGATGTTTTAAATTTTCCTCCCAGGCTGAATTTGCTTGTATAGAGCTTGACAGCCCAAAGAATTTTGTTCAATCCACCGATCGTACAACATCAATAAGATAATTTCTAGATGGCTGAAGAGGAAGATAGAACCTTAGTTGAAATTGTAGAAGAGGACACTCGCATTGACATAATCAAGTACATTGATTATGTTAGTGCACCTCAATGCGGCGCCATAACAACATTTTCCGGCACAACTCGTGACACCTTCGACAGCAAAAAGGTGGTGGAACTAAGGTACGAGGCGTATGTTCCCATGGCAATTCGCTGCTTAAAATCCATATGCACCTCTGCCCGATCAACGTGGGCTCTCAACTCCATCGCTGTGGCCCATAAACTTGGCCCGGTTCCAGTGGGAGAAACGAGCGTCTTCATTGCAGTCTCGTCTGTACACCGAGAGGCTGCACTGGACGCGTGCAAGTTCTTGATCGATGAATTGAAGGCCACTGTCCCGATCTGGAAGAAGGAGGTTTATGAGAATGGAGAGGTCTGGAAAGAGAATTCAGAGTTTATGGAGAGGAGGACCGATCTCGGGAAGGCCGAAGATGGTAGCTTCTTAAGAAAAGACAAGGAAGATGCTCATCATAAGAAGGGATGCTGTGGTGTCAAGATCAGGGTCGACGATGGAAGTGGGGCGAGCTCTAAAAATATTTGATCAGGTCACTGTTTATTTGTATGTCGCCTCTATGAATAAACAAAAGAAATCTCTTGTCAACTTCAGCATATTCTTGTTGTTTTGGTATGAAAATTTACTGTCCTTTCTTTTTGTTTGGTTTTCATGTCACAACACACATATATTGGTTTTCATGTCACAATGCCACCTATCGAAATTTAGCCAAATGCAATGTATAAAATTAAAAAAATATGGAGATGCAGGGGATCGAACCCTGTACCTCTCGCATGCAAAGCGAGCGCTCTACCATTTGAGCTACATCCCCAGTTTGCTACTTTCTATTTTCGTATGTATAAAACCCGGCTATTGAATCCCAAATATTGAAAGCCCTGGAGCCTGAAGTTGTACTATACACTTCTCTCGTCTTCCTCCCCCGCCCTTCTTTTTCTCTCTCCCTACCCGGCGATCTCTTTCTACTCTTCTCTGTCCGATTGCGCGCGCCCATGGATTTTCAGGTGGTCGTACTCGCTGGCGGCACTTCTAAAAAACTTGTGCCTCTCGTCTCTAAGGTTTGCAATCCCTAAACTCAATTTTAGTCCTTTCGACCTTTAGGTTTTTATGTTTATTTGTTTTGTCAAATTTGTATCTTCTGTCTCTCTTGCTCGATCGGTAAGGATACGAATGTTTGTTTTATGGTGCAGGAGGTTCCAAAGGCTTTGCTCCCTGTTGCGAATCGCCCAGTCTTATCTTACGTCTTAGAGCTCTTGGAGCAAAGCAATCTCAAGGACCTTATAGTGGTGAGATCTTATTTCAATTGCCTTTGCTTTATATTGGATTTTCCTCGTGTTTGATAACTTCTCTTATAAAATGTTCTGTTTTCCGCTTCCAATTTTGGAGTTAAATGTTTGGTTTTTGTTTGCCTGCTTGCATTGTTTGTCTTAAAGTGCTAATTATTGGTGCCAATTTGTAGGTTGTTGAAGGTAAGGAAGCTGCGGTTCTTGTTGGCGGTTGGATATCAAGTGCTTATCTTGATCGGCTTCATGTTGAGGTATTACTTGCAGTAGCTTTACTCTCCGTTATTTTCTCATTCAATAGCGTTGTTTTTTTCATTGTCTGTTTTTTAGGAGAACTTGTGTTTTCAAGCTGATGATTTCGGTAGTAAGTATTAGTTGGATTTAGACAACTGCAAAAACACTTTCAAACTATCAGTCAATGGATAGTCTATCTGCTATCTTTGTATTGATGAGTTTGTAAACAATTAACTAGCACTATTTTCAATTGTAAGTTGAGGCTCCAAGTTGTGAAAGGTTTCAAGCTCAATGTAGGAACCAACAAAATGTGCTTGAAAGAACGTGCAAGAGTAAGTGTGAAGGCCGCAATACTTAAAATTTCCACTTTATGAAAAAACACGGACAAGGGAGTGCTAGGAACAAATAGGCTCTTTTTGTATTTTTCTGAAAGTGTATGTTTGTGAGACGGCATATAACGGTGAATTCTCAAGCGTCTGAGGCCATATACTTTTTTCCCTCCTTGAATTCTGATAGATTTGACACTAGAAAGATCTTGGTATTTTTGTGCTGTTAGCTATTGTTTTTTGTTATTACGGTAGATATATTTCTCTCATTCTCAATCACTACTAGTTGATTATATCGCACTATCATAGTATTATATACGAGGGTGGCATGTTTAATGAATGCGGAGTTTTTTATTTATCTTTGATGACTGGATTTTTATATTTTATAGGTGGCAGTTGTTTCTGAGGATATTGGGACTGCTGGCGCCCTTCGAGCCATATCGCATCACCTGACAGCTAGTGACATCTTGGTTAGTGTCACTGATCATGAACTTTGTCAAGTTATTAAATTTAGTTCTCCATGTTGTTCTGTTCTGCCTCCTACAAAATTCTTTATGATTGATGTATTACACGTGCTCTCTTTAAGAAGACATGACTAAGACATAGTCGTAGACATGTAGAGTAGCCCTTTAACTGTAATATAATTATAAGCTGATAGCATTATTGTTAAATCATTTTAGTTTTGTCTATAAACTATAAAGTAAAGTAGTTGACTATGATCTGACTCTAAACAAGCTCCACTATCATGCTCAAAATTTCCTCTTTCCATAGGTATTGAAGTAGGTTACATTCAGCAGGATATTCATGATCTGCTTGTGATAATTGGCATGTTATATCTACAGGTAGTGAGTGGTGATCTTGTCTGTGATGTTCCACCTGGGGCAGTAGCAGCTGTACATAGACGGCACGATGCAGTTGTAACCACAATGCTTTGCTCAGCTCCTGTTAGTGGGCCAGCTGAGTCTGGGTCCTCTGGTGCTAAGGACAAAGTCAAGAAACCGGCTCGATGTGATATTTTAGGACTGGACTCCACAAAGCAGTTTTTGCTACATATGGCATCAGGTTAGAACCTCTGCTGGATAATTGCTGATATAGTAATTGGTGGACATGGTCTGAATAGAACTTAATCTTTGTAGGCATTGATGTAGCGAAAGATGTTAAAGTTCAAAAGAGCATACTGCGTGCTGTGGGCCAGGTTTGTGAATTCGTTTTAAATTCTTGAGGTCTTGCGCTGTAGCAGTATTATGTTGCTTAGAGGATTTTACTTGTCAATTTGTCATTGTTTCTTATAATTTCTATTCATCCTTGTAGATGGAAATCCGTACAGATCTTATGGATGCTCATTTATACGCTTTTAAGAGGTTTGAGGTTACGCTCTTTATATCTGAATCACATGTACATAGTCCTGCCTTGCTAATTCAAAGTGCCCCTTCTGTCACGTATAAACACACTTTTACAGATCTGTTTTGCAAGAGGTTCTTAATCAGAAGGATAGGTTTGAAAGCTTAAAGAATGATGTGTTGCCCTATCTTGTCAGAACTCAGATGGTTGGTTTTTATTATATTATCTACCTTATGGTCCTTGTCTTTTTGATTGTGGGAGTTTTTCATGTTTGTATATTACTTATATTTTTTTGCCTGTTCTGGTGATTGACTAGAGATCAGAGGTCTTGGTAAATTCAGTCGTGCAGCCAGAAGAAAATGGACACGAGAAGGTTTCATCACAGAGCAACAAAGTCCTGCTTTCTCAGCTTTTAGCAAATGCAACTACTCCAGGTTTCCATGAATTATATGCAATGGACTTAAATGGATCTCCACGTTTAGCAACTCATAAGTGCTGCATTTATCTTGCGAGCAAAAGTAACTACTGTACACGCTTGAACTCAATTCAAGCTTTTTGTGACATAAATCGCGATGTGAGTTACTTAAACTGATTATTTTTTTCCTTACAGCTGTCTATGCGTTTTTTTTTTAAATTTATTGTACTTTCAGGTTATTGGAGACGCAAATCATTTATCAGGGTACTCATTCTCTGCGCATAATAATATCATTCATTCCTCTGCTGAGCTTGGGTCAAGAACTACGGTAAAGCTTGTGAAAACAATCTACTCTGTGATTGATTCTATCAATTGCCAGGATTATATAAAATATGGTTGTAATTTCTACTTATGTATCTGTGTTAATTGTTTAGGTGGGCCCACAATGCATGCTTGGTGAAGGTTCCCGGATGGGTGATAAATGTAGTGTAAAACGCTCTGTCATTGGGCGTCATTGTCGGATAGGATCAAACGTTAAGGTACTTCATTCTGCCTTGTTCTCAATGATTGGATTAATCCTATTTTCTTCTTTTTTACTTTCTGCAACTGCAGCTAATCCTGTCCTATCCCCCCTTTGTAATAATGCAGATAGTGAACTCAATCATCATGAATCATGTCAGCATATCTGACGGCTGTTCAATCCAGGGATCTGTGATTTGCAGCAATGCACAGTTACAAGATCGTGTCGTGCTAAGGGATTGCCAAGTACTTGCTCTCTCTCTGTCGTCGTGTTTCATTTACACACTTCTAGATATTTTCTCGTTTTAACCATCTGAAAATGCTACGTCGTTGCCAGGTCGGTGCAGGTTACGTGATTACTGCTGGTAGCGAATACAAAGGGGAGTCGTTGGCAAAGAAAGAGAAAAACCAATATCAATGAGTTTATTGTGATTGTGGCGTTTGTTTAGGGTTTGATTTTCAGGATATGATTCGTTGAAGAGGGAGGGGGCAAGTTCAGGTGCTGCTTTGTATGTATAACAACAGGACAATTCCCCAGTTTTGAGGTATTTTTGTGCCGATGTACCCTGAATTTCATTTCATTTCATGGGTTTCTTTCTTTGTTCGAGGCTTTTTGTATGAAACCATGAATTTTTGCATCAAAGTCATTGCATATCTCAGTAATATGTCAAGATTGAAAGTTTGGAGAGCACGTGACATCAAACTTTGATGATTTCCTTATACTACCTCCGTCCCATTATATAGTTCCCGTTTCTATTTTGGGTGTCCCGAAAAGTTCTTCCCATTCCCCCCTTCTTTCCATTTTTATCCTACTTTTTCCTCAAAAACTACACTCATTTCTCTTCTCTTACACACTTTTCTACCTCAAAATTCACATAAAACCACTTTTTATCTTCTCTCTCCTACATTAAAACCCACACCCACTCACATTCTCTCTCCCTTTCACTTTAATTCTCTCAATTCCTTAATTCCCGTGCAAAAGCAACAATGAGCACTATAAAAGGGGACGGAGGGAGTATAAGTTTTGTCAAATATTTTTCTTCGTTTCTCATCGTCATCTTGCAAACTTCGTTTATGGGACTTGTTAGTATGACATAATCTTTATAAAACTACTCAAGCAAATCCATGACTTCCTTCACTGTGTCAGTTTATTATTTGTTTTCATTTTTATTATGATTTTTATACTATTCTAATAATATGTATTGAATTTGAAAAAAGAAAACAATATTACAAGAAGATTCCAAGATTAAAGTCACAATCTTAATAAAAAGATTACTACTCAAAAATATAATAAAAAATATACTAAAATGTTCTAGAATCAAATACAAATTATATTAATTACAAATAAAAGATAATCAAAATACTACTCTACTTTCTCTAAATTTTTTTAAAAGAACTGTACTATATGTTTTTCTTTGAAAAATTTGATATTATGTATATATAAATAAAATGGTTTATTTGTTTGTTTGTACTAATTTCGTGATTATTAACTTATATGAAGCATACCGACATAGGGAAAAAGATCACATGATGACAAACCATTAAGATAAGAATAAGGACGGCTGTGAGCCGTTGATCTGGATATGCTATGATTTAATCTGAGCCGTCCGTGAACATTTGTGTGCTTTACACGCGCCTTCTTTCTCTTCTCGCTTTGTAACAGAAATCTGTTTCTCGCTTTTCTCTTCTCGTGCACAGCTTCACAACCTTCTCGCTTCTTCTTCTCTTCTCCTTCCTCACTTCTCACGTCTGTTCTTGTGCTCGTTTTTGGATCACATCGTCGCTTCTTCTCTCACGTCTTCCCTTTCCGTTCATGTCCTCTTGAAAACAGGTAATTTCTGATTTTATATCTCTGATTTTGTGTTCTTCGATCTAATTGGGAATGCTTATACCTTCGTTTGTGTTTTTTGTTCATTGTATGTGTATTTCGAGGTTTCATACTTCTGCGTTTGTGTTTTTCTGAATTGCTCCTTCGTTCATCATCTTCCTCCTTCTCCCTTTGTTATTGTTGGAATTGTTTAGCTTGATTTGCTTAGTTCTTTTGCGTGTCTATTGTATTTTGTTATTTGATGTTGTTGTTTGATTCACATTCGTTTTTTTTCCATGGCAAATTACAAGAAATTATACTATCTTCTACTATTTGTCGCCATGTGAACACCTATGTGGTTTTGAATGAACACATATGTGGTTTTGTATGCACACATATGCCTTTTGCGTATGAACATAATAGTTCTTGTTTTGTTATTTACTGTTTATAACTTCGGATGAACACGTATGTCTATATGTATGAACACATATTACTTTTACAATGAACACGCAGTCACATCTTTTGTTTTTTGTGTTTTTAGGCAAATTTAAAATGGATACCAAGTTTCCTTCCATTTCCCCAAGCATGAGTGCTCAGTATTACACTCCTGTTTGTGATGATCAATTGAAGTCATATGTTGGTCAAATCTTCCCAAATCTGGAGTGTGCTACTAAGTTTTATGGGGTATATTCAAGCGCATGTGGATTTGACATTCGCGTGAATTCATCAAACAAAGACAGAACTGGATTGGGTATTATTATTTGGAAGTATCTTGTTTGCACTACAGAAGGATTTAAACATGTTTCTCCTTATGCTGAGTTTAACCCCACTGCTGAAGTTGTTGTTAGGAGGAGAAGGAGGGTGTCTAATAGATGTGGATGTGAGGCAAAATTGTGGCTTAAATTTGAAGCTGGTATTGGCTATGTGGTGAAAATTTTTGGATCTCGGCATACACACCCTTTTATGGATTTGTCTGAGATGGTTTTCTCTAAAGGAAATAGGAAAGTGACTCCATTTCATCAAGATTTTATTATGAACTGCATCAAGTCCAATGTTGGTGTAACCAAAAGCTACAAAGTGTACAAGAATTTAGTTGGTTCATATGCTAATGTAGGGGCCACTGTTGTTGACGTCAAGAATTTCATGAGGGGTCTGAATTCTTACATGGTTGGTTGTGATGCACAGATGGTGATTGATGACTTCTTTAAGAAGAAGGAACGTTGTGATGCATTCTATTTTGATTATGATGTTAACAAGGAAGATCAACTAACTCGATTGTTTTGGTGTGATCCTATTCATCGTAAGAGTTTTTCATATTTTGGGGATGTTGTTTCAGCTGATGCAACTTACCAATTGAATAGGTATGATTATTTTTCTTATATCTCATAGTTTTTTATCTGAACACAGTCAACCAATCGTATGAACACACGTGCAGTTATATATGAACACATACACTATTTCATATGAACACACGTATGTTTACATATAGACACTCCTATGAATTCTCATTTTCTATTCATACTATATGTACAATATGGTATTTTTTATATCTCATAGTTTTTTATATGAACACAGTCAACCAAACGTATGAACACACGTGCAGTTGCATATGAACACATACACTATTTCATATGAACACACGCATATTTACATATGGACACAAGCACTATGAATTCTTATTTTCTAATTTTTATTCATACTACTAGATTCGGAAACCCGCGAGTATGAAACGTGTCTTTTAACTGGGAATTGTTGTTGAATGGGATTATCAAACTTGGGTTTGTGTAATACGTTAAGTGTTGTAGATTAGGAGCGGGATTTGAACTATATTATATTTATGTAGTTGCATTTTGAATCATTATTTTCGTAATAACAACCTATTGAAAGAGAATCTGAACAACGACGTAACATGTTTATGAAAAATCTTTAACATGATACTTTTGTAAAATATAAGAGTTCATGTGGGAAATCTTAATTTAATCTTAATCATAAAACATATAAAAAAAACCTATAGAGTAAGCAATTAATAGAGTTAGAGGTGAATTTAGAGGAGCATTTAGGGTTTTCAGGAAATTGAGTCTACATTATTTATCGTCTCTTTGCTTGGGTTCTCTTCCTCTTCCACTTCCACTTCCAGTATTGAATACGGAGTACTTCCCTTTGATAATCGACTGTTTGTTTACTCCCTGACGACTGTTTGTTTACTCCGACTGTTTGTTTTCTTTGCCCCTTCCTCTCCACCGCTTGATTCACCTTCAGTATTAATGATGACCTGCAATCTTCGGAAGCATGAGGGTCGTATTTGTGCTATATTAACTCCACATCCATTCCGATCCATGATGCGTTCCTGGCCTCAAAAAGGTCAAGAATGACTTGCTGGAGCGATCTAGATCTCGTAGGGAGTCGGCCTTCTCAAGAACTGGTCGAGTTTGGGAACTCGGAGGGCTGCGGAAGACTTGACAGTAACTGGGGAACTGAATGATAGTGATGTTGTTACTTGTGGAAACAAGCAACAACGATGGAGCGGATGAATTGTAGAGATGAAGTGGATGTAAAGTGTAGGTTTACGTAGGGTTTGATAGATAAATCCACCGGGGAAGGAGATTAGAAATAAGACGAAGGGATAAAGAAGTTAGACTTTGTTTGGTGACGCCTATGAGATTAACAAGGAGATGCACTCAACGTGATATTAATGAAGAAGGCAAGCCATATATATAGGCGAGCCTTTACAAAAGAGTATCTTGCAAAATAAGTAAAGAAAGGACAATAAAGATAATGATAAAGGGAAACTAGGGCCGGCCTCTCAAGCATGAGAGTAGACACGCCCTTAACCTAATAACATATACTAAAAATAGGAATTAATAATAAATATAACTAATAAGATAAGCAACTTTACAACTCGTAGGAACTGGTGCCAAAGGAACTGTCTTCAGGATCTGAAGTCGGGAATTGGCACTGAGAATGGGAGTTGGAACTGGAGGTGTCAATACTAGAGAGCGTGTGCATTATGGAACTGGAGGTTAGGAACCTCAAGGTATGCTCTGCTGGTAAGGAACTGACGATGACCACATTGATGGGAACTGACCTGTACTTATCAGAGAGGGAACTGGATATCATGGTCTTATAGAGAGGATACCATTTCATGTTGAACCAAGGAGGTCTCCATGGGGGCGGACTAGCAAGACTCAGAATAGACCCTTTGTTGGCTAGGCAGGATCCCATCAATCCATTCATATCAAAATTATTTCTTACAAAACAAAATCAAGAAACAACGGAGACTAAAATCAAGAACGTAGGGCTTGAAGTTCTTGATGAGCAGAGCTTGATACTGGGTTTCTTGAGCCTGATTTGATGAGGTTAGGGATGCGAAACAGAGGAGTAGATTCACTAGAACGAAGAAGAATGTGAGGGAGTCCATTTTTAGGGTTTGTTTCTTGCTGGCTGCAAGATTTTAGATGTGGAGTTGGTTATTGGGGAAGAAGAAGAGAAAGGTGGATCAAGAATGTGGACCGGTCGTATTTGTTTCTTGCTGGCCTGCAATCTTCGGTATTAATCTCTTATCCCCTGCAATCTTCATTTTTAGCCCCCTCTCTGTTCATCCGCTCTTGATTTCTTTCTCCTTCCCGAAAGCTCAATAGGTCCACTGAAGAATTTGAGATTTCTTCCCCCTCTCTGCAATCATGAATTTGAGATTTCTCATTGTCATTGTCAGTTTGCACCTACATTCAGATGATCTCACCCACCATCATACATGAAATCATTAAGGCTCTTGAAAAAATAAGTTCCTTGGGAATGCAATGTCTAATGTCAGCTTCCTCGATATCTCATCCCATGACAAACTCTATTTTGCTTCCAGTTTATATATCGTTGGTCTTGGTTCTACTCTATACAAGCCGAGTATTTTTGTCAAAAAATTCTATTTTGAAATTTATCAGTATTTAATGAAATCCAATACTTAACTGAGTTAATAAATACTATCAGGATTGGTGATGAGCAGTTGGAGGGAGAAGCTAAAGATGGGCCGCCTGAACTCCTCTTCTCACATGGTGGCCACAAGGATAAGAAACATGAGACGTCCCCATTGACATGGTTTTAGTTTGATTATTGGTGCATGCACGAGAGGTTGAAGGGATTGATAAGGTTGTAGCGCTGGACAATGATCCAGGTAATCTGGGCTGGTGTACTTCTATTTCCGCTAAAAACCCATCATTTTATTGATTCACCATCCAATTATAGTGTAGTTTATAAAATTCATTAGACTTCACTGCATATTTATTTTTACATATTTGTAGTATATGTTATCCCAACATCGGTTGCACAGTATTATTTTTTCATAACCAAGAAGGATGTACGAAATATCTAAAAAATTTCTATAGAATATAGACAATTTTTCTTCAAGCCTTGGAGAGGCTGTTGAAGCTTGTAGGAGAAACATTAAATTCAACGGTTTTGTGGCTTCTACAAAGGTGGAGTCACATCTCACAAACAGTTGCTAAATTTATACATTGTTGGACTTATGTCTCCTTCGAGATTGGAAACATAATGAGAGTACCTTGAGTCCTTGACCATATACTGCATGAATAATTAGGCCACAACAAGTTTACCCTTAATTGTAATATTGGTTTCCCAAATCCAGTATGATGCCTAATAGATTAAAAAATACATTGATGATTTAAACACATTTTCCCGTAAGGTGTAATAGATTATTATCCTTTTTAATTGTATGATTTCGATTCATTGTAACTGGGATATCCAATCCATTATTTCCATTTTTGTACGCATTTCCCAAATCCAGGATGTTACTTTGTGTGGTTCTACTGTTTATAAAGTTTTATGGTTGACGCAGGGAACTCTATCCTCTGCACTGCTAGGACGGGTATTGCGCAGCGTTTTGTCACACGACTACTGCCCGGTGAAATCTTTTCACTCAAGAATTTTACAGTCATCCTCAACAAAGAGATGTGTAGGGTGAGAAACAATGATTCTCATACTATTAAACTTGAGTTTAAAAATGTGTCTGTAATGGTTCTAGGTTTTTAGTAGGTATATTGTACATGGATCATCGTCTTCTTTGTTTGTTTCCCTGATTGGTGCTTTGCATTAATTACCCTTGGCCATTTGGACAGACGTTATTGGATCCGTGAGCAGTACCACAACCCCCAAAGTCACCCCTAATGGTACAAAATTCATGGATTGCCATATCATGAACGAGCGGTACGTCTTTAACATATCATTGCGCCCCCTTTATGAAGTGCAGGAATCCATGATAAAAATTGGTGAGCTTGGCTGCATATAACACATCTCTGTGGGAGTAGTTCATCACTCCATATATAATCAATTGATTCATTTATAAGAAAGCATGTCATTTGTAGACAGGATCTTAGTTATATAAATTTCTCTCTGATTTGAGGTTGGTTCTTATGGTTCGGATATGTTTCTTCAGGGTTGTGAAGCAAGATTCTCCCATTTTCCATGTTTTGGATGATATTTTGGAGCATATCTTTCTGAATCTGCACAAGGTTCAGAATAATCTCTGGTTCTGGCAATTGAAAGCTGAGGTTGGTTAATTAGTCAGCATGATGCAATTTTCTTTTTCCCGTCGAGATCTTGAGTGAAACTCAAAGTGTTTAATCTATGATACGCATGGATCAAGCTTCCAGAAGGTGTGTTTCATGTTTTTCCAAAGAGGACCACGTGCATTTGTTCAAGAGACTACTCAGCTGATAAACAATTTTCGTTCTGAGGGTTCTTCACTGCAACAACTTAGTCAGTCAGTTTCCTCATATATAGTGGAGAGAATTACCATTTTGGGTAGCTTAAGATATGCACTTGCTAAATTTTTGGCCAAGGGTTGTTCTAAAATCTAAAGTCATAGTAGTTTTTCTACGATGTTGATTCTATGCCAAAGTAAATCTTGTGTTGCCTTCTTCTGAAGCCCTAGATCTAGCTATAGGCTAACACTCCATTAAATTTCATGTTAATATAATTTATTTTTTCAAATTAGGTTTATCTGGAGATAGATAGACATGGTGAGGATCTGGTGACTGATCCACAGAAGGTGTTACCTTCATTCTTTATCACTTTGGATGCACTATTTTCAGATCTCGAGTCTTCTCTTGGTGACTTGCACGATGAACACCAGGTTTGTCACTGAAGAAGATACATGACATTCATACCATCATCCTCATATTTTCTGTCTTTTATATTGAGTTGATTCATTCCCGTGCTGCTTTGTCTTTTTTATTGAGTGGATTCATTCCTATGTTGCTTTGTCTCATCCTTCCATAAACTATACATTAGTTGGTAATTTATCACCTTGCTTTGCATTTGTTGCTTTTGAAGGTGCTGGCCACTTACGCTATGCAGACATATTCTACAATTGAAGGAAACAATTCATTCCCATTGCAGCTCGATAAACTTTCAGATTTGTTCAAAGAAGAATCTCAGTTGACAGATTCTGTTCAAGATGCCACTAGAATGGATTGTTATTTATCAGTCATAGTAAGCATATCCTCTCTTTACTCAAACGTACCTCTTGTGATTTAGAAATCTTTTTGTTTTTTTACATTTTCAATGACGCCTTCCTCTTCCTTGCATATTATTAAATTAAACATGAAGTCACTTTGTGAGCCTTGATATGTTGAAATCTTATTTATAATGTTTACTTACATTTCCTATAGGTTGCCAAACATAAAAAACCAACAAAATATGCTCAGCATTGGGTTCAATACACATGTGGCGCTATTGGGCTTTCAACCTGCTCTTTATTGCTTATATGTCACAGTCGGTTGGTTGGAAGTCCTGACATAGACAATTGGGTCCGTGAAGCCAAAGACATATGTATGCAATTCAAACATCTTCATCAATCACTTCTTCAAGACTAGGTACTGAAATTTCTTCTGCAAATAAAGCAAGTCATGTTTTTTAAGACTTCTTGATAACAATTCATACAAATTCAACAAAATGAAGTTTGATTACTTTGATTTGTGCTTTTACTAGCAAGAATCTTGTGATACCTGAATTTCACTTCGGAATCATTGATGAAAAGAAGATGTCAGATGCAGCTTGTCCATTAAAATTGCAGTCAAGGAAACAATTGAAAATAATTAAAGTTCCCAGTAATATAAGTTTTTTTTCCCAACTCACTCATGTTGGTTGTTTGAATGTTTTTTTGCAATTCAATGAATGGATCACAAGTGTGATTCCGTTGTTAAGGATGCGAAGAAGGTCAACGACGCTCACAGACATTTGCCCTAGAATCCAATCTCTTACGGATAGGTAGCAATTCAGATTTTGAATACTGTGCATTCACATTTTACTTTTGGCTATTGATTCTGAAATCTGCAATTGATTATACACTGTTGCTTACTCTTCTTAATTTTGGGGATTTTGATGAATTTTTAGGACGTTCACTATTAAGCACTTGGCCCAGCTGAAGTATATCCTACCAGAGGTCATTCTGGTGAAGAGAATACATGTTCGAGATGAACAAACTCATTGTATGAAGGAGGAACTTCTTGTGAACTTAGATATGGAAGCTGTGAATGCTAGCAAGGATATGAAGGATATCAGAGGAATTTTCCGAGCGCGGATGGAGAATTACTATAAGGCACATAGTGAGGTACAATATTATAGAAATCTATCTTTATCTTGGTAGTTTCTGTTCTTAACACATGGATGTTCTAATTAAATTTTGTGTCCTGTCTGTATTCAGGAAAGTGAAATTCCAGAGGGAGAATTGTCAGCAAAAGCATAGGTGTGATTTTTTGCCATAAGAAAATTAAACGAAAAAGAAAGAGGCTACCTGAATGCCTTGGGGGGTGAGCAAATGTATCTCAATTCTGGTGCATTTACCGAAATATAGAAAAACATCTAATGACTATGAGATTAAAAACTTGGTCTAGGCAGATCTATATGGTTGGAAAAATGAAATGTACGATATATTTGTCATTTACAAATTGGAGATAGCTACCTATTAATAGACATGTATGTGAAGAAACCAAAATGTCTTCCCATATAAGTTTAACAAAAACGACTACTCCCTTTCAAAAAAATGTGTAACTCCATTATAACAAATTCATAATGCCGCTAATAAAACCTACCCCTTCACCAAAAAAATAAACATACACAACAAATAATTTATATAGTCAAATCACGTAAAAAAGGGGTCGTGGATTTGAGAACGTTAATAAGAAATATGATAAGGTTGATTGTTTATATTGTTAAGGTTGATTAAAATGGGATCAAGAAACTTTCTTGAATTATTCCATCAGGAAGGAATGGCAGAAGAGGTTATAATACAAGTTCAAAACCTGATTGCATCCAGCAAATGAGTGGTACAAAAGTTGCAAAAGGGGAAAAAGGTTAATAATATTAAGTTTGCGGTACTCTGTGAAGTTCTTGAGGTTCTTGCTTTACTTGTAGATTTCAAGTAGAATTATGGTTTTGCGTCCTGCATCAGTATGTGACGTCAAAGCTAAGGAGCTTACTATTAGATCATCTGTTTAGTTTGTCATTCAGCGTGCTTGGTAATTATTCTTAATTTCAGGAATTAACTTTGTTTTTAATCTGGACTATTTCTCTTTCTTTTGTTATGAAGAAAGGTGATTACTGTTAGATCATCTCAAAATGGCCGTGCATCGCACGAGCACAACCCGTCAGTAAAACATATAAAATGATCCTATAGAGTTAGCAATTAAACCAGTTAGATGCAGAATTGAATCCTCCAGAATTGAAGGCCAGTGTTTTGATTACGCTCTTTTCCTTTCTCTCTTCAGATTCATCTCTTCCCTTTCTCTCTTCAGATTCATCATTAATGGGTTCTTTCCGTCTTCCCGTGGTCATATCTCTCAGTTTTCCTCTTCATGTCCCGGCCTCTTTCTCTTCAACTGTTTCAAGATTTAGGGCGCATGTGTCGTTAGGCATTCATGCGATCGTTTTTGTTGTATATAAATAACTGAATCCCTCTGCTTGTTCTGCATTGTGTCTTCGAGAATGTCCGATTGCAAGAGTTCGTCTTCTGGTGTGCGTCGGCGGTCCCGGAAGGTTTCCCCTGCCATGGTTAATTCTGGCGGACCTCCTCATGGCCGGGAAGGCGAGGCTTCCAACGGTCGTGCCTCGCCGATAGGTGAAGGGAGTGTCGTTGATTTGTCCCAATTGGTTGTGGGTATTGATGCTGAGATTAGGGTTCTCATATGTAGGCAGTGGGATGATACGTATGTTCATGGGAAGTATATCGGCGCCGGTTTCACTGTCTCTGATTCCAAGGTCTGTGTTCTGATTTCCCTGTTTCTTCGATGTTGAAATTGAGTCTTTGTTTCTTCTTCTTAATCAAATTTGATAGGACCAACCCTGTAATTCCAAGGTCTGGCGGGTTTTTCCGTTGGATATAGGTTGTGAGGCTGTGTTTGCAGTTGCGTATTTTCGTCTTTGTCAGCCTATGCTTTTATTTGTTTGTCTAAAGTTCATGCCCCAGACACCCTCCAGTTATTGCTTCAATTACTCCATAATCTATTGCTTACCTATCGTACCACTAATAGCATATGTGTTTGGTAGATTCGTTTAGTTATTCCTGAGTTGCGCTCCTAGTGTATGCAGGGGAATTCCATGCTATGCACGGCTCGGTCTGGCATTGCGCAGCGGTTTGTGTCGCATCTATTGCCTGGCAACATTTATTCGCTGGAACATTTTTTCGTTACCCTAAACAAGGATATGTTTAGGGTGCGAAACAGTGATTCCCATATTATCACACTTGAAGGCAACACAGTTGTAAAATCTGTTGAATGCCCATCTGATGGTTTTGTTCGCCATCCCTTTCAATTGGTCGAGTTTGAAGATGTTGTTTGCAATGGGTCTAAGTTTTTAATTGGTATGTCTGTGGTTTCTGCACCCATTCCCTTTCATCTACCCCTTTGTAACCCTCATTATGTGTGTCCGTGCAGATGTCATTGGTTCTTTAAGCAGCACCACTAATCCTAGGGTGACTCCAAGCGGGACGCAGTTTATGGATTGTCATATTATGAACCATAGGTACGCAAACTTTTCACCCAGTTTTGCTCCTGCGTTTTGTGCTTAGACAGCCTTCCAAGCCAGCCTGTTTGTTTACACTCCCAATTTCCCCCCTTTTACTTTCCTAACACAGTTGTGAAATGGTAAATAACCCTTTTGGCCTTTTTCGTATAGGTGTGTCACCCTACGCATCACTTTGTGGGGCCAATTGTGTTCGGACCTTCTTCAGTTACAAGGGCGCGTTGGCCGTACAAACACAATCATATTTCCTTCTATGAATGTTCGGGAATATCGAGGTACATGTTACGTTTCTTTTTCCTGTCGCCTTTGGATGTAATGTTGTTAACTGTTTCCCTTCAGGTGAAGCCTACCTGTCTAGCACTTCTGGGACCCAACTCTTTACGGAGGTTGCCATTCCTCAAATCAAGCAATTTAAAGCTGCTATGATGTATGTGTGTTTATTTTCATGTGGAGACTGTTGTTGTATGTTGTTCTCATCTTGGTTCCCGTGTTGTCCCGTAAACAGGAATATGTCCGTAGGTGCCGATTCTACTATCCCTGGTAGTAGCGTTACTCGCCGTGCAAGCCTTCAGGAGTTGCTTGAGATGGGCAGGCAGCACAAAGCACGTGGTAGCAAGGTTAGTCTCCCTGTGCCCTGTAGTGTTTTGAAGTTGCCTGTTATCTGACTTGGCTTTTGACGATTTCATTTCTGCAACAGGGATCCCAGGTTGTGAATTGCCATGTTCGTTTATGCAGCATCCGTACTAAGAATGGTTGGTATTATGACTCATGCTCGAATGGAAAGTGTAAAGAGGGTATCACTAAAACTGGTGGTAATTTCCGGTGTGATGGTTGCAAGAAGCCATGCGAGTTCCCTCAAGCTAGGTTTCCTCTCTTATGCCATATTTTGTCTCTTTTCCCAGCGTTTAATTTTCCCCGTGCCTCTCTCACTGGTTTTCTGTCCTAAATCAATCACAGATTCAGATTAGAGGTTGATGTGGCTGATTCTACAGCTACTGCAGTTGTGACATTGTTTGACGACATTGCGGAGAAAATTTTTAAGCACCAGGTTGGTGCACTGCTTCACTTAGTCAGGGTTGGGTTTTATGTGCTCTTCTTTTTTTGTTTTCGTGTTTTACACTGCACCCATTTTCAGCGAGCCTGATTGTGTTGCTACAGGATGATGAGGAAGAGTTGATTTTGCCTCGCGCTCTGCTTAAGATGATGGGGACGGAGCACACTTTGGAACTGAGGGCACAGAGTTACTATGACCACGTGTCATATGAGAGCTTCACCTGCTCCAACATTGTGGAGCCTGCTGCAATGCCTTCATTCAAAACAGGATCTTCGGACGATGATGACGCTATGGGTGATCAATACTCCAAAGAAGATGTGGCCTCCGGTGGAAATGAAGAAGGGGAGGCTCATTCTCCACATGATGTGTCTCTATTGCCTCTGAAGCGGAAATTGGATGAAGTTGCGGATATGAGCATGTCTGGCAAAACTTCTTCTGTGGGCAGGTGATGTCTATTTAAGTTTTCACTTGTGGTTAATATAATGTTTGTGTTTCTTTCCTGTATTCATGTTGGGCGTGTATTTACAATAGTTTCCGAGCATGTTCCCCCTACCTGTTTCATATATTATGTGTTTTGTTTTGTTGTTTCCTCTGTTGTTTTTTTTGTTTCCTCTTAGCATATGTTTCTGTGTTTTGTTTTGTAGGACTACGGGGGACAATGATAATATAGATGATGAGTCGTCGTGCGATAAGGAGCATGAAATTGGATCATTTGATGAGGCCGATGGCGAGTAGTTCTGTTTCGTTGGTTTTCTGCAGCGCTCCCCTTTCTTTTCTGTTTCTGGAGAGATCTTCCCGTTTATGTCCGCGTCTGCGGAGTTTTCATTTTGTGCTTGATCTTTTTCCCCTACCGTTTCTTATGCGCTGTGCGAAAACAATTGCTCTTCAATAAAATTGTCTCCTGTTTGAATATGTTGGTCGTTTTTCTTTTCCCTGTTTGAGTTTAAATTGTAGTCCTACTTGAATACTTATATCCACCCATTGTTATCTCATGTGTGCATTGATGTATACCGGCGTAAACGTATAATTCCGCAATCACCCATACTCAATGTATATGACCTTTTTTAGGATAGTACAATCCTGCAAGCACCCATTTGGAATGTACGATTCGCCACAATTACATGTAGTATGTTAATAGGCTGGCTGCACAAGCGTATCTGAGGAATGGAAAGTTTGAAATATAGAAGTACGCAAGTTCGAGTGGCCGATGAAATTATCCATAGGGCACACGGGCGTAAAGCTAATAGTTGGACGGCATTGGTCTGATTGATTTCATAATCTATATATTAACCCAATGAATAACATAGGCGGAAAACGATTGATTTCATAATCTATATATTAACCCAAGCGTATATGATAAAAGCCTGTGGTTTCCATTTTAACATCTTTTCCAGACTGCATTTCAACACTATGAGATAAAGATATAACCTCAAAGCTTGGAATAAACAAAACAGAACAATGACGGCAAGATCAAATATCGCCATGCTCATCATGGTGTGGGTGGTATATTGACGAGGCGAATTTGTCGTGTGCCAAGTCAAGTAATCCTAACATGCAAACTAAGTAATATAGTGCGCAAGTAAGGGTCGAATCCCAAGAGAATCAGTTTATCAAATTCTTAAGTTATCACTATGACTAACCAATAAACGTAACCAAAGGGGGGGGGGGGGGGGTTTGGGGTTTTGATACGAAGTATCGAATGTCAACTTGGTTTTAACAAGATTAAGCGAAGTGTTCCACTTAGCGATTATCCACAATTAGATTAACAAGTTGATCATAAAATCCTTTTTATCCTTATGTCAAGTTCTCAAGTGATCGTTCTAATTCCTGTTCTTGAATAGTTATTAGTCCAACTAGTCCTAATAACCCTTACTCGATTATAACCTCGAAACTATCAAAGTTCAATAACAAAGTAGCAATGCATTCAGGAATAGATAGATACATGCAATATCATGGACAACTAGTCGGATACTCGACATGTACTCAACTCTCTTTTCTAATAACAATCACAACTAGTTCATGCAAATAGATTGTGCTACACAACAAGTATGATAATTCAACTAGAAGTATCAAACTCTAGCAATATGAACAAGACACAACTAACTTAGGTGATCAATCTAAAGTAGTACATCTAGTTCATCGACAATACAAACAAGAGAGTTGAGACAATCAAAGAGTAGACAAAAGGAAAGGATAAACTCACAACTTGTTGAATCCAAAAGCTTCAAACGCCAAGTGAAACAAAGAACCTTAGCAACTCATAAGTTTGTGAAATACTCTCCAAAAACTTAAGCAAAAACAAGACTAGATGATCAAGGATGATCATCCACTACCTATATAGTATCAGCTGATGTAACAGCCGAATTAAGGTCTAAAAAACGTATGGAAAGTTACAAAATTAAACACAAATTACTTCAAATGGCAAAGACATCAATTTGATTCTTCTGTCGAGGAACCGCACCCGCGGGTTGAGAGCCGCGGGCGCGGTTTTGAGTTTCTTCAGATTCCCTGGATGGCCGAGGGCCGCGGGCGCGGCTTGAGACCCGCGGGCGCGGCTTGAGCTTCCTCGAAAGCCTTGGCTGAAAGTGAAACCCGCGGGTGCGGCTTGAGACCCGCGGGTGCGGCTTTGTTGTCTGAGGCAGAACCTGCTGATTTCTTCAAGTCTTCGTCTTCGTCTTCAGCAGCTTCTTCCTTATGCTTCAATGCTTCCAATGCTTGTATCATCTCTTGGAATCTCGTATGTAAATCTTCTCTCGAACAGCTCCATGATACAGATTACATAGAAACAAATAACATAATCCTATACAAAACTAGCTAATAATCCATAGTTGCGGTATGTAAAACACCGCTTATCAAACTCCCCCATACTTAGACCTTGCTCGTCCCCGAGTAAGCTAAAAGAAACTTACTCTTTTACAATAATCACTCAAAGATCTCAGGAAGTATGAAAAAGAGAGAAACTACAAATTACTAACACATTTAGTATACAAACAATATGATGAGAAAGAAATCTATCAATTTTGGTCTTCCATAGTGGTTAACGGTTCTTCTTTTTGTCCTAAGACACTCATTTCACTCATTTTGCCTAGGCGCCTCGAAAGGTTTTCACCTAGCCACTCATTTCATTTTCAATCTCACCATTCCTTACCGCCCTCAAGTCCTTTTTTGCCAAGCCTAATGCAAGCCGAACTACCCGCTTATTGCATGGATTTTTCCATCCCAGGATTTTCATTTGCCTTTTTTCGTATTTTTGTGGCTTTTTCTGTTTTTAATTCCATGCAAAGTACAACAAAATAAAAAAACCGAAGGGAAATAACAAGGAAATGAAACTACTCTAGGATAAGCAATGAACTAATTTCCCTCCCCCATACTTGATGTGCACAATGCCCTCAGTGTGTAAGACATAGAAAAATAATGAGGAAGAGAGAAAGAAGCTCACTGATCCGGGTCATCCCGGTTTGGATAGTCGGGCCAACGAGCCTGCATGTCAAGCCGTAAGTCATCCACCGACTGCTGCAGCCTCTCAACATTTTGGTTTACCGTCTGAACCGACTGGTAGACAAACTCAATCTGCTCGAAAAGACGCTGCTCCCAAGGTATGTCAGCAGGAGCTGCAGATGATGAGCCTGCTCCCCATCGCCCCATTGACTCTGGCGAGAAGGGAGCCGCGGGCGCGGTTTTCGGGCCGCGGGAGGGTCAGATCCCGGCGGTGGTTGCGGTGGCCGGAGGTGTGGTGCGGAGGAGAGGGAAGGTGTGGTGGTTTTTATGTGGTGGGAGGTAGAGAATGGTGGAAGTGGGAGTTAGGGTTTGATTGGTGGGGATGGGAAGTGGGGTACGTAGATGGGGTAGAAAATGAAATCTGTGATGGAGAAGGGTAGAAGATGAAATCTGAGATGGAGAAGGGTAGAAGATGAAAGTCGAAGAGAGATTGGTAGAAGTAGAACCGTCAATTCCTTTTTTCTCTTTCTTTTTTTTTCTCGAAAAGAAGAACCGTCAATTCCTTTAGTAGAACGGGTGTTGACCATTCAATAGTCCACACTAAAGTTAGTCAAAATAAGAACTTAAAAATAAGAAAATTTGATTCCCCGGCAACGGCGCCAAATTTGACGAGGCGAATTTGTCGTGTGCCAAGTCAAGTAATCCTAACATGCAAACTAAGTAATATAGTGCGCAAGTAAGGGTCGAATCCCAAGAGAATCAGTTTATCAAATTCTTAAGTTATCACTATGACTAACCAATAAACGTAACCAAAGGGGGGGGGGGGTTTGGGGTTTTGATACGAAGTATCGAATGTCAACTTGGTTTTAACAAGATTAAGCGAAGTGTTCCACTTAGCGATTATCCACAATTAGATTAACAAGTTGATCATAAAATCCTTTTTATCCTTATGTCAAGTTCTCAAGTGATCGTTCTAATTCCTGTTCTTGAATAGTTATTAGTCCAACTAGTCCTAATAACCCTTACTCGATTATAACCTCGAAACTATCAAAGTTCAATAACAAAGTAGCAATGCATTCAGGAATAGATAGATACATGCAATATCATGGACAACTAGTCGGATACTCGACATGTACTCAACTCTCTTTTCTAATAACAATCACAACTAGTTCATGCAAATAGATTGTGCTACACAACAAGTATGATAATTCAACTAGAAGTATCAAACTCTAGCAATATGAACAAGACACAACTAACTTAGGTGATCAATCTAAAGTAGTACATCTAGTTCATCGACAATACAAACAAGAGAGTTGAGACAATCAAAGAGTAGACAAAAGGAAAGGATAAACTCACAACTTGTTGAATCCAAAAGCTTCAAACGCCAAGTGAAACAAAGAACCTTAGCAACTCATAAGTTTGTGAAATACTCTCCAAAAACTTAAGCAAAAACAAGACTAGATGATCAAGGATGATCATCCACTACCTATATAGTATCAGCTGATGTAACAGCCGAATTAAGGTCTAAAAAACGTATGGAAAGTTACAAAATTAAACACAAATTACTTCAAATGGCAAAGACATCAATTTGATTCTTCTGTCGAGGAACCGCACCCGCGGGTTGAGAGCCGCGGGCGCGGTTTTGAGTTTCTTCAGATTCCCTGGATGGCCGAGGGCCGCGGGCGCGGCTTGAGCTTTCTCGAAAGCTTTGGCTGAAGGTGAGAGCCGCGGGCGCGGCTTGAGCTTCCTCGAAAGCCTTGGCTGAAAGTGAAACCCGCGGGTGCGGCTTGAGACCCGCGGGTGCGGCTTTGTTGTCTGAGGCAGAACCTGCTGATTTCTTCAAGTCTTCGTCTTCGTCTTCAGCAGCTTCTTCCTTATGCTTCAATGCTTCCAATGCTTGTATCATCTCTTGGAATCTCGTATGTAAATCTTCTCTCGAACAGCTCCATGATACAGATTACATAGAAACAAATAACATAATCCTATACAAAACTAGCTAATAATCCATAGTTGCGGTATGTAAAACACCGCTTATCATATATATCCCGCCACCACAGCTGCGACCCCATGGAACAAGTCAATAGATCTCCTCACATCATCGACCGACGCCCGGAGTTCACGCTCAATCTGCACAACAATTACACAATTTTACCAAACACGGGGATACCCATGAAATCGGAAAGGAAAAAACTTGGCGGCGCACATACAGATTTCAGTTTTTCTAAAAGTTCTTCGCAGCCTTGATCATTTAATGGCTCCTCGGCTCGAAGCGCAACACTCTTCGCAAGAGCAGCACGATTGCGATTATCAGAAACCGTCATGAATTCATCTCCCGCCTTAATAATCATACGTAGTGCCTCGGCAGTCGCTGCGTCTTTGACCCCACCTGCAAAAATGGCAAGTGCATTGAGAAAAATATTAACACATACAACATAAACGCATAAATTCTCCAACCCTCGAAGATATGCTACAACTGTACCATCGTTTAAACTCCCGTATTCAGTACTGAACACGAGGTCCTCCATCACTTTAGCATAGCAATAGTTGTGAATCTCATACGCACTGCCATCCATTGCCAAGCCTGGAAGGACAATAGGGACACCGCCCAAAGTTTCCACCTTACCTTCAAAACAGAAGTGAAAAAAGAACAGCCATATTCCAACTCAGGTATTCAGTATTGAACACGATGGAGAGATATATATCATACACTTCTATCACAATTGCAGCCGTTCAGTTGCCCTTATGTTGTTACAAATCATTGAAACAAAATGCGCAACTGTTTTCTACCGGCATTTATGTGTGTTAAATTTGCATCTTTGCAAATGCATCTATGCAATGTCCATCCGAATCCCCTTACCAATTATTTGAACGTGGTCCTACCCCTCATACTGGAGAAGGTTTCAGCAGAAACATGGTTCCCGTTGCACATATGTCTTTTTCATTCCTTTCCGTCACCTACAGAAATAATGCACATATGGGCAAAACATACAAATACGAGCAACTATGTTCAGTGTCCATGCAGACACTACAAATATGTACACATATCCACTGCATTTCAAAATGCTTGACACAACTTCTGCACGTAATTAATTTCAGACAAAACACCCCTACACATACCCAACAGTGAGTAATTGAGAAACAATAACCACAACAAGGTAGCTAAACAGGTTGTTGCACACTTCAATACACACCCTTGACTTATCCCCATACACACCAGTGAAACAGATGAAATCTTAACACACATCTCATCAGCCATTCCCCAAATCAAAACCATACTCACACTACTCTTACGCGAGATGAAGTGCCAAAGTGAAGCAGGTATTGACTTAAGTACACATACCCATACGCCATATCCGATGGAACACTTCTAATAACCACAGTGTATACCAGCCCCTCTGTTTGGTTTAACTACACTGTGCTTCTTTATTTCATAGGCCAAGTGCCGCAGGTTGGGAACTTGAGCCCAGCAATTTACATTCAGAGTCGACATTTCCACCGCCCCAACGGGAAGACACAGGTATATTGCGGACTTTTACTGGAGAACAACACATGTCCACCTCGCCCACGGACAGGTACATTACCCACAAAAAAAACAGCAAAAGGTCGGGGCATTAAGGCAGGTGAGTATTTCGGAACCACACTATTATGCAAACCCAAATCACTCACACATGCTGCGTAAACTCAACAGAACTGACTTGACCACTTATGCTGAACAACTTCGGCGTACATCTCTTGTAGGACCCGTGCCAACGGTCGACAGCATAAACCCGTCTCTCCAAGACAAGACCCGTACGATAAAAAGGGCAGGCGGAGTAACGCAGAAGTCCTGTGAACTGCAGATTGGCAGCACACAAACTCCAACAAAGTCACGCCAAAGTAATACATATGTTTGCTACGGAAAGGTAGAATAAACATCTTTATAAATTATTCACATCTTCTCAGAATTACCACTTCAATGCAGGCAACAACCTACCACAACAGAAGACGAATAAGCGAAGCAGGGCAACAACATCGACAAAAAAACGTAAGCACCTACCTGTCAGATTACGTCGGTAGAAATGGGAACCCATATTTGACAGGAACTCTACAAAACAATGCAAACATATGTAAGACGCACGAACATATGGTTTATAATGCAGGGCCAACAGTGCCACTACCTGTTAACAAAGCCAGAAACTGCCAGAAACTTGGGGACACAATCACATCTAGGCCACCAACAACTGGTAAAATAACATATTTCAACGTCCTTAGTCTAACCCAAGAGTACCGACATTCTGAATAATTACTGCGAACCAATGTGCACACAGGTGCTGAGTCCAAGAAAACGTGAATCCGGCACAAGGCAAAACCAGGAGCTTGGAGTTCAAATGGTAAGCACATCGTACTTATGGTTACCTAACATAGGAAACCACATCTATTAACATAAATATGGTAGCAAGTAAACCAATTGTCAGAACACTATATTTTTAAACATGTGCAAACTCGGATTCTAATCAATACTTGTGTCCGGACTCAACAGGTAAAAAGGTTACTTATGCAAAGCTCAGCACCTGATCATAAGTGTTCATCGTGCGATGCCTATGTTTGGCCAGAGGAAAGGTCTAAGTCAGTCGGGCTCGAAAAAGCAACGTTCTCCCTCTGCTGCCAGGAAGGGAAGATTAAGTTGCCAAAAATGCACGAAGCACCCCCTCTAAACCAGTTATTGACGGACAGCAACGCCAGAGGAGTGGACTTCCGAAAACAAATCAGAGTATACAACAGTTTTGTTTGAGGCTCATGTGGACGAGACAATTAACAAATCAAAAGGACCGTACACATTTCGCATCTCGGGACAGAACTATCACAACATTGGTTCATTACTCCCACATGGAGGAGGACCCCCAAAATATGCGCAATTGTACATTTATGATACCGCAAATGAGGTGCATAACAGAATGTTGTGTATGAACCTGAGTGCAAAAGATGTTGATCCTGAAATTGTATAGAAGCTTTCTTCAATGTTGGACAGTCACAGCACTTTGACACCAGCTTTTAGGGAAGCTAGGGACTGGTGTACAGCAGAACCGGGACGCGACTTCCATATAAAACTTGTAGGGGAAAGACGTGGTCAAGGAAAACAATATAATCAGCCAACACCTGATGAAGTTGCGGGTTTGATCCGAGGAGAGTTAGGCCAGAGTGATGGGACTAAAGATGTAGTAATTAACAACAAAACTACGGGTCTGCAACGAATCAAAGAAACGCATCCACTGTATACGTCACTTCAATATCCCTTACTTTCCCATATGGTGAAGATGGCTACTACTTGGGAATGCCCTACACGGAGAATAAAGGGAGACGGAAGACAAAAAGGGGACGCATGACCATGAAGGAATATTACAGCTACAGGCTACAACAAAGGCCAACTGAAGGAACAACCTTAGTTAGGGGAGGCCGCCTTTTCCAGCAGTATATAGTCGATGCATACACATCATTGGAGGAACAAAGGTTGAAATTTATACGATACAGCCAAGCTGACCTTAGAGTTGATCTATACAACAACATTTGTGATGCCGTTCCAGAGGTGACACTGATGCTAGAGAAATTGGAAAGAGAATAATCTTACCAACAACATTTACGGGTAGCCCCAGGTATATGGTCCAAAATTATCAAGATGCAATGGCCCTATGCCGAGCGTTTGGCAATCCGTCTTTATTCATAACATTCACCGCAAATCCTAAGTGGCCAGATATTGACGAAATGCTCGCTAAGCTACCGCGCCAAACTCCAAGCGACCGTGCGGATATAACTGTTCGCGTGTTCAAGCAAAAACTCAGCCAACTCACGAAGGATCTCAGAGAGAGGAAAGTATTTGGGAAAACAAAAGCAGGTAACGTAATCCATTATATTTTCATATTACCTAAACTATCCTCCCAACGATACACGCGTATTAATCATATTCAATATCCTCCAATTGCAGCCATATATACAATAGAATTTCAAAAAAGAGGATTGCCACATGCACATATACTGTTGTGGATTGATGATGAATACAAACCGAAAACAGGAAAAGACTTGGATGATATTATTTCAGCAGAGATACCATGTAAAGAAACAGGCGCATAAGCTTGTGGTGGAACACATGGTGCACGGTCCCTGCGGCAAAGACAACAAAAAGCCACCGTGCACTCACAACGGAGAGTGTAACAAACATTTCCCAAAGCCTTTCTACGCTGAGACATCATTTGATGAAGATGGTTTCCCACTATACAGAAGAAGGAACAATGGAGTAGCCATTACGAAGGGAAGAGCGAAATTTGATAATAGACACGTTGTGCCACACAACCGATATCTATTAATCAGGTATGGATCTCATATCAATGTGGAGTGGTGCAATAGGACAAGGGCAATAAAATACCTCTTCAAGTACATCACAAAGGGCCCAGACAGAGCAACGGCTATGATTGTCGACAGCTCAGATACAATCACCGAACAACAGCGGGAGAAGAGAGCACAAATTGATGAGATCAAACAATTCTTGGATTGTCGATATGTGTCCACGTGTGAGGCGGCTTGGAGAATATTTGGATTCAACATCCACTATTCCAGACCGTCTGTTACAATACTATCATACCATTTGCCTAATAAACATTGTATCACTGTTGCAGACGCTCAAAGCCTGCCAGCTCTGCTAAAGAAACCGCGCATCAAAGAAACAATGTTCACCGAATGGTTCAAACTCAACACACTTGATATTGAGGCCAGGCAATACACATACGCTCAAATTGCAGAAGAATATGTTTGGCATCAGGACACAAAAACATGGGAAGTGAGAGACATAAAAGGGGCAATCGGAAGAATAATGTATACCCACCCTGCTGCAGGTGAAAGATATTATTTGAGGATGTTGTTAAATGTTGTTAAAGGCCCACAGTCCTATGACGACATAAAGAGGGTGACCGGTGTAGTGCATTCAACTTTCAAACAAGCTTGCTACGCCTTAGGAATGCTGAATGAAGACAAGGAATGGAAGGATGCAATCGAAGAAGCTGATGCATGGGCTACGCCTAACCAACTCAGAGAGTTGTTCACCACTATATTAATGTTCTGTGAAGTAACAAGCCCCGGGCAATTGTGGGAACAGTCACGGCAAGCCCTATCTGCGAACATACTACGGAACAAGCGAAAACAATTTGGGTATCAATCTCTCAACCTTACAGAAAATCAAATAAAGAATTACTGCTTAATTCTTCTTGAGGAATTATTGACCAGGAATGGCAAGTCCCTATCAGATTTTCCACACCTACCCTTGCCAGATCGGTCCCTTCTAACAACAATCAAAAATTGACTGATCCTGGAGGAGCGAAACTACAATTGTGAAGAACTATCAGCTCAACACCGACTACTTCATTCCTCCTTGAACTCGGAGCAGAAAATAGTATACAACAAAATCATTGACTCAGTCGAAGCAAATGAAGGTGGCTTTTTCCTCGTATATGGGGCGGGAGGTACAGGGAAAACGTTCCTGTACAAAACAATAATGGCCCGCCTGAGGTCAGAAGGGAAGATTGTCCTTGCGGTAGCATCATCAGGTAGTGGAATCATTATTAACACCAAAATAGTCCCAACTACGCCCACTTTCTTGCGAACGAAATCATTTAACGCCATATGCAACTTCTTTACATACCAAGTATAGCATCATTGCTCCTACCAGGAGGGAGAACAACCCACAGCAGATTCCTAATACCGCTAGAGCTACTAGATACCAGCACATGCAGGATAACACAAAATTCAAATTTGGCCAAGCTACTGAATGAAGCAGAATTAATTATTTGGGATGAAGCCCCGATGACACAACGATACGCATTTGAAGCTTTGGACAGAACTTTGAAGGATATCAGAGGGAAATTGTTTGGTGGAATCACCATGGTACTTGGAGGGGACTTTCGTCAAATCCTACCAGTCATACCAAAAGGGAAGAGACCAGAAATTATACAAGCCTCAATCAACAACTCCCCGCTTTGGAATAACTGTGAGGTCCTATTACTATCCTACAATATGCGAGTCAACGAAAAGAACCACAAAGGCAATACGGACACAATAAAGCAAAAATTCAACCAATGGATTCTAAGAGTTGGCGAAGGGACTGCACCAGCCATTGCAATGGAAGATGATGATGAGGCCACATGGATAGACATACCTACTAAATTCATTATACCCAACCAAACCAATCCAGTGCACGCAGTTGTTGCGGAAATATTCCATGGGTTCGTGCCAAACAAAACAACAGCAGAATACCTCCAAGAGAGGGTCATCCTTACACCTTTAAATGAAGATGCAGATATCATCAACAACTACATGTTTAAGACCTTCCCAGGCGACGCAAAATCATACAACAGTTCTGATGAAGTATGCCCTGCATCAACCGACACAGCTGAACAGGAACACCTGTATCCCCCTGAATAACTAAACAACTTGGATTTCCCAGGTACGAACACATACAACTTCATACTTAATCCAACTCCAACACCATTTGACAATGCATATTCATAATAACAACTCTATCTTCACAGGAATGTCGCCTCACATTCTTACATTGAAAAACGGTCTGCCAGTTATGCTACTTCGAAACCTGAATCTGGCACAAGGATTGTGCAATGGAACAAGAATGATCATCACACAGTTAGGAGGATGGATTGTAGAAGCAGAAATAATAACGGGAAGCCACGTTGGCACCAAGGTTCTCATCCCAAGAATTACAATTTCATCTGCGAAATCAAAATGGCCTTTCATTCTCAGGAGAAGGCAATTTTCAATAAAGCCATGCTTCGCAATGACAATTAACAAAAGCCAAGGTCAGACACTCAAACACGTTGGGCTGTATTTACCACGACCAGTGTTTTGCCACGGCCAACTTTATGTCGCTTTCTCTAGGGTCACTGATCCAGAAGGTTTGAAGATCGCAATAATCACACGGCCACATGTGCCTCCAAACCGCACAAGGAACATTGTCTACCCAGAAGCTTTCAGTAATCTCCCTACACTAACCTTAAATTGAATTGTAGACAGTCCTCACTTGGCACAATTCTCACTCGGGATTTTAACACACATCTGTCTTCCATTACATATTCCACTGGTGTTGTCCACATATTGTGCTATGGGGTTACAGGGAAGCAGTTTCATGCGTATTCATTCACAATACGAGTACCATACAAAACCCACGCAAGGAACTTTGAATTTACGCATTTCAGCACCAAACTTATATCCTTTCCAAGATTCTATCTCACCTCACCAATAATAGTACTAACTGGACGAGGTGACACTTAATCAACATGCAAGCGAAATAGCGTAAAACCAATACACAAAAATACCTAATTAGACGAAAATGGCCACCAGCATAATTAGCTCCGGCCAGACCAAGAAAGTTACTTCACATCAAACCAACCTGAGACAAACGAATAGCAACCCAATTGAATTGCAAGATAACCAATGTTAAAACATGTTTGTTCGTCAACCTAAAGGATAAATGAAATGACATTATGCTAAAAAACAGTGGCCACACCAAATAGAAATGGAACACCACCAATAAACAATCAAAAAGCATCGGATACACAGAAGCCCGACAACAACGCTAACCTATGTGGAACAAAGTTTGCATTCATATCAGATACCCTTACAAACATGTCTAACCGTGCATCGTCGAGGGAATGAAAGAGATGAATGTCATAATCCATCACACCACTATGTAAACATTTCAACTCAAATTTTCTTAAATCAACAATCTAAGGAATAAATGAACCCATATATGCCAAACATTGTGACCACATCCAACAGATATTCTGACCACATCCAACTGATAAGGTTGAAGAATGTTGGAATTTAAGCTCATATTCAATCATGAGTATGTCTGCAGTCACCATCTCAGTGTGGCTTCCTCCTTTTCTCACAACCTTTACTCCATTGGTCTTGCTTTTCCAATTCGTGTTTTGACAACTCCACCAATTAATTGCCAATAGACAACAACAAATGAAAATGCCGAAACCAAAGAGAATGCTTAACCCAATATGGACGAAAAGAAAAACACAGCTGAACTTATAAACAACGAGGACACAAATGAAGGAGTGCAAGAAATTGCGGATATAAACAAAGATAACAAAGACAACCACATTGCTGATGATGGCAAAATCGATCAACGATTACCTGAAACAACCAGTAAGAAAAATGCAACATACAATGGTGAGAATCCTTCAGATGAAAAGGCCAACCATCGAATTTGCGGTGTTAATTCTACGTTGATGGAAACAACTGTCTAAGTTATGAATTCTTGAAGCATAATTAGCTTGAATATCAACACTTAAGGGACTATTGAATGCTGAATATGTAATGATCCGCACATAAATATCACTATGACAATTTTTTATGTGCACTCCCTTATCAGGAGAACACATATCCTAAATCCAGATTGCTCAATGATGTATTAAGGTTGCCACCAAATATTTGAAGCTAGATTTGAATCCAAAAACAAACATAACATATGGAGTTCGTGACGAGCTTTGCTGAG
Organism: Oxyria digyna; assembly: GCA_029168935.1. Lineage (NCBI taxonomy): Eukaryota > Viridiplantae > Streptophyta > Magnoliopsida > Caryophyllales > Polygonaceae > Oxyria > Oxyria digyna. The sequence continues at coordinate 4,983,862 of JAPVLV010000024.1, forward strand.
GGGATTCAATCACTAAACTGCACTATGGCATGGTGCAACAAAATGTGTGATTTTCTGACTGTTTCTTCTGTTTTTGTGCAGGTTATCATACATACACATGTTACTGATGTGGGGCTAACCGAAGTGCACTCATCTACTATACATGCTCTGCAATGGACGAAATCAAAGGGATAAAGAGTTGTGCTCTTTGGGGTATTTTCAAGAGGGAGGATGTGCCAAAATTGGAGACCTATCTTGGAGAACACGCCAGGGAATTTAGACATGCCTTTTGGAAATCCAGTTCAGCAGGTAAATATAGAGCATAATAGTTTCTTGAATTTGCAACTTTCAAATCTTCAATTTCACCTTTCTCTACTACTGATGTTTCCTAAAGATAGTGTTTCTGGTCATGTTGGTAATACTGTAAACAACCATATCACAAAGTAGGTACAATTCAAATTGTTCAATGAAGACCATATATATATTATCTATTGATCATTCATGTTGGCGAATCTGTATTTATATGCTTTTATACAGGCGCCGTACGAGCCTCTGAGAAGATAAGAGGAACTGCTTGCTTATATTGATAGCCAAGAAAATCATGCTAAGTTAAAATCAGGTAAAACTTGAAGACTGACATGAAGATAATTATGCTAATATAGAATCAGGTAAACAACCATTGGTCTAGACAGAGAGCTCAAAGGTAATTAATTGTAGGGAAACTGGATTGTAAGAGAATGTATTGACACTGGACACAGAACAAGGCTGATCTTGGAGAACAAAGCAGTATATCTTAGTAAAGTCATATTGCCATAAATTGAGTAATGTTGCTGCACACATTGTAACCATAAATGCAACACAAAATGTAAATAGGAGGTTTTCAGAACGTTCAACCAAAACATCAAAAGCAACACACACACACCTATGTAGTAATATGAAATTCAAACACCTATGCATTATACAAAGGGTCTATAAAGCTGTAGCAGCACATAGAGCCCTTACTTCAATCTATCAGAGGAAAACACACACGCAGCCAACTTCAGTCATCGAATCCAGGAGGTGCAGTTGTCATTTTAAAACGAAGATTGCCTTCGTCTTCCAGTATAAATGTACAGACCTGATTTAACCCAAGTGGAACTGCAGCCACCACATCACCCCACCCCTTGTAGAGATGCACACCAACAGCTGTCTTTGACAATTCAACAGTCCACTCCTTCTCGCCCACCCGGACAACAATTTTGTCTGAAGGATTATCCCTCAAATATTGTGAGGCAGCAGACCCGCGAATATACTGATTGCCATTACAAAACAGAGACACAATTTTAAGAAACCGGAACAAAAACAACAAAACATAAAGAAGACAGAAATGGTCAACAACAAATTTACCACGCGAAAAGGAGGATTGACATATGACTTTGAAAGAGTGATTTTGAACTTCACAAAAGGAAGCCGCACCGGCTAAACTGCACCCTCCGCTGTAAATGTTGGCAGTGGTCCTACACAAGTATAAGCACAGAAGTGTGAATTCCCACCAAAATGACAACTGTGCAAGACCCACGTGGTTACGCAATTAAAACCACAAAACATTACCATGTCTTAAAAGGGCATGCATATGGCGCTGATGGTAGATGACCTCAGATGACGCTAAATTATACATCCGAACTCTATAGTATGATACAACATCTTTATCAAACAATAGAATGTACCCTTCTTCAGCAGCGTAATATCCCAAAAACTCAGCCCAACCAGCCTTCATAACCAAGGTCTCATTCACACGCTGAATGTGGACTACAAATGTGTTCCCATCTGGCACCCTAATGTTCATACGCCAATCCATTATTGGTCCCATTTTGGAAGAAAATGCTTCAGGCAACGGCTGCATATACACAACATACCCATCAGCAAAGTATAATGAATAACATATGAACGAAATTAGATATGTATGTACCATTCTTTCCATAGCATCAGCATCTGACAACACTCGGAGAAAAGAACGTGTGGTGTTCCGCCTCATATTGGTTACTTCAGAGACGAGTGCATGAGACAAACCAAAACAAATATGGAAGACAAACCATTAAACGTTGATAACAAGGGAGTAAGGATTCACTCGCTTACAATTGAACATCATAACAATCTTTGCAACACACACAATTTCACATATAGTCATCAAGATGTATCCAAACAAAAGACACAACAGTAACTATGACTATGTAACAGCCAAAACTGAAATCAACCATAGCATATGATGTAATGAAATACAAACCAGTACACAACAAATATTAGACCCTCTTCCCTCTCCCTTAATCATAAGTGTAAGCAACTCACTTCATTTCCAAAAACATCTACACAAACTGCACTCAACATGCAATCTTTTCCATCAAAATGAAAACACAAACACTGAGACACAGTGTAATCGAACAAATATCCAGAGCCGAATGTAAACAGACGAGAAATAGAAGCCAAACACACGCACTGGCGAAGAATAAGCCAGCCAAATAAATCAAATTGAACCTACCAATAACTACACTATTATCAAATCGAACAAGTGTCCAAGGCCGACTGCAAATGAAGCAAACTACATACCATTTACATGACATGCACATATTTCGATCATGAACGGCAACAGATGCACGAAGGAATAATGAAATCAACTTCGGATTGCAACCCCACAAAATACCGAATATAAATATGAAACATAGAAACCTCGATACAAACATGGATTACAATGAATTGACAAAGGAAACGGAGAACCTACATACCTTGATCTGCTGTCTTCGAAACAAAGAGAGAGCGAGCACAGAAGAGGCGAGCAAAGAGACAACGATGGGAATGTGAAGAGACGGATGGGAAAATGAATCAATGGCTCCCCTTTATATAGTCTCTGTAGGTGTAGGGACACAAAACTGCCGCTTTTTAAAAAACCGAACGCTTGTTTCAAACTTAATGAGACAATAACTTCCACAAGGAGGTTAACAAATGGTTTAAACTTATGAGACAATAACTTCTACAAGGAGGTTAACAAATGGTCATAACTTCTACAAGGAGGTTAACAAATGGTTCCACAATATCTTTTAACTTAATGAGACCAATTTCCACACAATGAACCTGTATATTATTATTAAGCCCAAAATAAGGCCCAATAACACAAATAAGCAAACGGTCCACACCAGGGAAAAAAACATATATGGCCCAAACAACTCCACCATACATAATAATGCACCTAATAAAAACAAAGATGACCCGAAAATCTATACCATACATAATAATGCACCAAATAAAAACAAACACACATCGCAAACGTTTTACAATCGAATTACATAAAAAAGGGGTCGTGCATCGCACGGGCCCCATAGGCTAGTATACTATAAAATTAGGGGTTCCCAAAATTAAACACACAACATTTAATGCTTTGTTTTAATTTATCAATTTTTTTATTTTTTTTTCTTTTCCCGTTTATTTCCTACGTTTATGAATATGTTGCCCAAATGAAGATTTTGACTCATCAACACATGTCTATAATGGATTTGTATGGAATATATCATCATCTTCTACTCTTCGATTCTGCAAAGTATTATTTTGAAGTTTTATAGGCCGTAAAATCATTTAATATAAAATTGTAGGCTCTTTCAAAAATCATTTAATGCATTTATTTCCTTTGTTTTGATTAGTTAATATTCATCTCATTTACTGTCTCCTCTTAAGTGTTTGTGAAGATGTGAGACCTAATTTACATGTCAATTCATAACTCATTAATATATAAGTCCAATACGAAACTAATACATACAATGACAACACAAATCAAATTGTCATTGTCATCGTAATCTATAACTTATGTACACACTGCATTTAATGCTTTGTTTTTAATTTACCATTTTCTTGATTTTTTTCTTTTCCCATTTCTTTCCTATGTTTACGAATATGTCGCCTAAATGATGATTTTGGTCCACCAACACATGTCTATAATGGATCTGTATGGAGCATATCACCATCTTTTACTCTTCGATTCCGCAATGCCTTATTATGAAGTTTTATAGGCCGTAAAACTCGCGCGTAGCGCTGGCCCAAAAAGTCTAGTGTAATACTAAAATAACATGGGAAACAAATGTTAAGAACATAACCAAATGGCTTTGAATATGCGATGAAATAAATGTGAAACTGTTGGTTAAGATTATTAAACATGTAACGACTGTTGTAGTTTCAAAGTAGTCTCAATTTGTATTAGCTTGTGTTAATTACCCATTTGTAGTTGTTTACTTATGGTATGAATTTTATTAAATTAATAGTTTTAAAGATATCGATCGGTGTATTGATTTTACCGTATATCTTATGCGGAGTATTCTTCGTGTTTTCCTCGTATAACTTTTGATCTTGGCTTTAACATATTTGATCATATTGTTATCATATTTTCGATATGTAGTCCAGTTTTGTAATTTATTTCTAAATTAACTAATCTACCAGATTACCCCTTCAGTTAATTTGAAACACCCGTTACTTTTAATGATGTGATGTTTGTCTGACATTAATTGTTTATTTACTCCAGTCTGTTCTCCACTCTCCCTCGTCCTTTTTTTCTATGAAATTGGGTGTTTTTCCAAATTAGGGTTCTACGTCCAAGTAACTGTAAGTGTCCTCATGCTGACCGCTGTCCAAAAATTCGAACTAAGTCCAAATAGAGTGTTGAAAACAACCCTGAGATATATGCAAGTAATCATTTAATGCTACAGTTTGAATCTATTTATATACAAAATCATAAAGATTGAGAACGTCAATCAATATAACAGGTCTTCGACCATAACGATCAGCTGCTACTCCCCACAATATAGATGTCAAAGCTCTTCCCACCATAAAAGCAGATCCTACATAAAAGCAAGAGTTATAACTGTTTGCTCATAAATATGATGTCTAATATAAGATGTGTTGACAGTACATTCTCTTACCCAAAATTCCTGCTTAAAAACCAACATTCTCTTCTCTTTTCGCTATATGAAAATCACGAACCTGTATTAATCATTAAGAAATGCTCTGATCAAGCTGAGAAAGATTTGAAAATTAAGATGCTCACACAACTGATTACAGTATATACATTAATACATACTCGTACAATGAAGTATAGAAACGGGTACAATGATGTTGATGGCAAAGCTGAAAAATTATTAGAAAGAGAAACTGTCAGAATCATATCTATAGAAAAAAAAAAGGGCATACTACATCCCTTCATTCCCAATAATTTTAACTACACCTAAGCTCACCAGTGCAAAGAGAAATAAGCCAAATGAAAGAAAAGTGTTTGTAAGGAATCCCTTTGGTTTGTTGCTTCATAATATCTGATTTGCAACCTGGACATCCTTCACAAAACTCCTTGGTTATTAATGGAATTTTGTTTCCTTCTTCTTCCTCCATTTTTGGAGCTTAATTCTTGCTGCCTTTTTCAAAGGAAGAGTGTTTACTTGTCTTGTTGTTTTTAATTATGAACTTATTGGTTCATTATGCTCTTCTTATCACAATATCCACATACAGAAGTTAAGAAAATGCAGTAGAACACAACCGAAAGTCAGAAGCTAGTGCTGAGAATAATGAGTATACCTTGCATTTAGGCTTGTTCAACATATACGTCTCACCATAAACAACACTGAAATATGCAAATTCCTAGCAAAGAAAAATATCACAATTTATGTACAGAGTTTGTCAAAGAGAAGAGATCTTCGTCATGAGTTGTCTCCAAAACAGTTAAAACATAAATTTCTATGCAAACTTCGGATATAGTAAAACCGACGACATCCTCGTAGCTTAGTGAACTCAAGCTAAATTTTTGATACATTTTCTAAGTCTGACAACTAAATTTGATTCTACTATTCCTGTTTCATAAGAGCCTGGACTTGCAACTTTCAAGCCGATATGACTCCAATCTCCATCTCATGATATAAGAGGGGAGATGATAAACCAATAGGCTAAAGGAGTCATACTTGAGTGACAACATCAACATCTGAAGAGAGGCTTCTAGGAGAAGCAGGATCGGTGACTGCGATAGCTGCATTTCTCTTTCACTATCCTAAAGTGAAATTACCAATGTGCTTCTTCTTCTCCATCTTCAAGCTCTCCTTCAACAACCTCAGACTATTGTGCACCTTCTCCTCCGTCACCTTGCTCGTTGCAACCTGCCATGATCTATCACCACCTTAGTCTTATCAGAGGTCCAAGAAGAAATATTAGTGATTGCCCAACTGCCTTAAACTTACAGACAAAATCCAACTAATTGTAGTAAAGTATAATACATCAACAATAAGCATTTGCAAAAACTTAATGATGATGGGCAACATTGAAATAGTACCCTAAAAAGATTATTGAAGTGAAAGAGATTGTTTAGTTGTAGCTAAGGTTATGCAAAACAAGATTGAATTTTGAAGAGAGGGTGAGGGACTAACATGACTGGTCGAACACCCAATACAGCGTTGCATGGTTGTGCTGCCCTTTCTCTGCCTCATTTCCTAGAGCTTCACCTGGTTTGGTAGTAAGACGCTTCTTCCTCTCCTTCAATCAACGTTCAAACGCTCTGCTATCTAACGATTTCCTACTATTCACGATTTAATACATGCTTTAGTGCCTCAATTTCTCCCAATTCTTCCATTACCATGGTGGCCGGAATTTGCCGCGACCTACGGGGACCGCTTATTTGACTGATGCTTTCATTAGTTCCCTTGCCTCTCCAACTCTGGTTTCTTGTGCGTTTCTGAGAATCATGTCAATTGACGATTCAGTCAATAATGCTACTAAAACAATGAAAGTTGCAGCAACGCCAAGGTAGGACCCCATTCTCAATTCCTCCTCATTCAAGATTTTGGCGTAAAAAACATCACTAAAAATGGAAGCAATCTGAGAAGCCTCTTCAGCAAGCACTCCCGATTTGTAAAACACAAAAGAAAAAATCAAGGACACTATAAACTATACTGTGGCTATTGATGGTGGTCTGCAAAACGCCAACATACATATAAGAGTATAAGACCATTAAGACAGTGCGTAGGAAACACCTTGACATTTGAAAGAGCAACGCTTTACTGATTTATGTAGAGCTCGTCCTTCAAATTATACAGACTCTAATCTTGAATTCAATATGTGAATGTGTGATGTTTGACAACATAATGCAACCGATTTACTATATTCTCTTAAATAACTTGATCAAGCCCTAAAGATAATTGTTGCTACATGAGGCACCAAAGATGGCGGTACTGGTGTTCTAAAAGATACGTTGTTGCAGAATAAGCTTTTGAAACAATTTCATGTGAAAACATTCGGATACCATAAACCAATTTTTTCTGAATGTCAAATATATTTTCTTCTTATAAATCTTGTTGTCTTCAAGAATTTAGAATGAAAGCTACCAAGAATTAAACAGCTGACAGTGACACAATGACTGTCCATGTGATGAAAGTACAGTTTAGCAGACAATTTAGGCAAAAACGTAAGCTTTTAGTGCATGCAACTGCAGTGTAAAAACTAGAATGCGGAATAAACGAAAACGTTTTAGGCCTCAACTAGAATACCTAAAACCACTAGGTTAGAAATTAAAGAGCAAAGAGAGATCAGAAGTTTGGATTGAGAGAGCTCTTCAAGAACACATGGCTAGAACATACACAAAGAGTAAAAACCCTTAAAAGCTCTCAAGCTCAGGGGTGCCCCCATAGAAGATTGTTTTTTCAACCAACTTTGATATCTAGGGCAAGTAGTCTTTTATAGACAAAACCCATATTCATATGTATACATGGAATTATGGGCTGTCAAGAATTGGGCCAAACATTGCCATCCTAAATGGGCTAAGCTCATTTGGTTGCAATGTCTAACTTCAAAACGGTAACTCCATAATCATTAGTTTCCACATATAAACTTTGATAATTAATCTCTACAATTTGCCTCCTTAATTTCTAAGTTTACATGAGTAGTAAAACTGTCTAGTTTGCATTGGTTTTGGGATTTACATCTTTTCTATCATTGGCCCAATTTTTTTTTTTTTTTTTGATGCGTCATCTTCAGTGCAGGTTGATCTCTGTCACATGTAAGAATTCCCTGCAAAACAGAAACTTGTCAGTAGGGACAATTTTTGTTCCATAATCTGCAGGATTAATCTTACCGTCGATCTTCTAAACTGAAAATTCCTTTTTATCAATTTTACCTCGGATAAAATGATGTCTAACATCAATGTGCTTAGTCCTCTCATGATAGACAAGATTTTTGCACAAAGCAAGTGCACTCTGACTATCCATGTGTAACACTGAAGAATAATCATTTCTTTCTATCTCTCTAAGTAGACCTTGGAGCCAAATTGCTTCCTTGGCAGCCTCAGTGGCAGCTATGTATTCTGCCTCGGTAGAAGACAGAGCCACAATAGACTGTTGTTGAGACTTCCAAGAAATGCAATTTCCACACCAAGTATACACATAAGAGGTAATAGATTTTCTATTGATTTTTTCTTCATTTTCTTTGGTGCTAGCATGGTCAGAATCCACAAAACCAAAGAGCTCAGAAGGGGGAGAATGCTTACCATATACTAAACCCACATTCACTGTACCTGCAATGTATCTTAGAAGATACTTCATAGCTACCCAATGTTTTTAATTAGGGTTAGCCATATACCGACTCAAAACACTAATAGCAAAGGCAAGATCAGGTCTAGTACAAATCATGGCATAGATAACAGAACCTACTGCAGCATCATAAGGAACAGATTTCATACGTTCCGCTTCATCTCTTGGTAGAGGGATCTTAGTCTTAGTAAGATCAAGATGCCCCCCTAAGGGAATGGGAGAGGATTTAACATTTGAAACCTTGAACCTTTCAAGAACTTTCAGCAAATAATCACTTTGAGAAAGAAAAATCTGATGTTTAGATCTGTCCCTAACAATCCTTATACCAAGAATTCTTTGGGCATGACCCAAATCCTTCATGTCAAAGAAACGTTTGAGAGATACTTTAACATCAGAAATTTGTCCCTTTGACTTGCAAATAAGCAAAATATCATCCACATACAGCAAGACATACAAAGGACAATCAGACTTCACAGATTTGAAATAAAGACATGGGTCATACTTACTAATGGTAAAACCAAGTTTTTTCATGCAAGTGTTGAATTTAATATTCCACTGCCTAGGGGATTGCTTCAAGCCATATATGGATTTCTTTAACAAGCATACATGATTAGGCTTAGATTGATCCACAAATCCCTTAGGTTGTTTCATATAAATAGTCTCATCTAGATCACCATGCAAAAAAGCAGTTTTAACATCCATTTGCTTAATTTCATAATCATAAACTGCAGCCATAGCAATCAATAACCTCATAGTCTTATATTTCACAACAGGTGAGAAGATTTCATGATAATCCTCACCTTCTCTTTGGTTGAATCCCTTAGCAACCAATCTAGCTTTGTATCTAGGTTGGTCCCCAAGTTTCAGACCATCTTTGAGCTTATAGATCCATTTGCAATCAATAAGTCTAGCACTATCTGGTTTTGGAACCAATTGCCAAGTCTTATTGATCAACATAGAATCTATTTCCTCATTCATAGCAATATTCCATAATTTAGCATGAGCACATTTGACAGCATGTTCAAACAGATCAGGAGTATAAGCATTCAACACCTCAGCAATCACAAAAGAAAACTGAATCTCATTCCCAAAATATCTCCTATTAGGAATCCTCTCACGAGGAGCCCTATCTCTAGTCAATTGATAATCAGACAGATTTGGCATTTCAACAAAAGGACCAACATCAAGATTTTCAGAGAAGAGTGGGACATAGGAAGAGGAGGGGATTTCAGAGGGGATAGGAGATGAGATTTGAGGAGAATGGTTACTTACCTGCCCACCTGATTGGTGAGGTTGCACAGCCAAGTGCTCTTCAGTACTTGTTTGAACATTTTCTTGTTCATCAGAATTTCTGGAATCTTCAGCTTGCACAGAGTTCTCAGGAGACACTGGTTCAGGAGAATGCCCAATGTCGAACTCTTCATCAGAAGGCATAGTAGAAGCACTTGGAAGATAGAAGTGAGTTTCACTATTGTTGGACCTGTCTAAATTCTCAGAGGAAGTGGTTAGACGACTTTTGAAATAAAACTCAATTTCATTGAAAGTGACATCTCTACTAATTATTACTCTATACCCACCTGGTTGTATGAGTAATAATTTGTAGCCTTTAACCCCTTCAGGATAACCAAGCATAACACACTTTAGAGCTCTTGGGTTTAACTTTCCAATTGATTGTTTAGCATAAGCAGTGCACCCAAAAGTTCTTAAGTGAGCTAAACTTGGCTTGGTTCCACTCCACAATTCTTGTGGGGTTTTAAAACCAATGGCAGAGCAAGGGGATCTGTTTATTAGGTATGAAGCAGTAATGACTGCCTCACCCCCAAAGGGAGTGTTTCATCCCTGCACTAATGAGCATGCACCTTGCTTTTTCAAGCAAGGTTCTGTTCATTCTCTCAGCAGTGCCATTCTGCTGAGGTGTGCCTGCACAGTTAAGTGCCTTTTAATACCATTAACATGACAAAAATGATCAAACTCATGATTGCAGAATTCTAGACCATTATCTGTTCTAAGACATTTCACTTTGAAATCAGTTTCACCCTCAACCTTTGTTTTCCAGAATTTAAAGTTATCAAATGTTTCACTCTTAGCTTTGAGTAAGTACACCCAAACCTTTCTTGAATAGTGGTCTATAATTGAAAGAAAATATTTTCTTCCTCCTATAGTGTCCACTTGGGCTGGGCCCCAAAGGTCTGCATGTACATACTCTAAAGGCTTTTGAGCAACAAAAGATGACTTGTTAAAGCTGGATTTAACTTGCTTTCCAAAAATACAATTTTCGCAAAGTTTTAAATCTGAGGGCTTTTGATTAAAGTGACCATGTTTGAACAAATAATGAAGTCCTTTGTTTCCTATATGCCCTAGCCTATCATGCCACAATTTAGTATGATCCATACTCATGCAAACATTCAGTTCAGCAGAAGAGGCAGACAAAACAGGATTTCCAACAACATGATATAAGCCATTCTTTTTCACACTCTTAATCAAGATTTTTCCATTTCTGGAAACATTCCTAACACCATTATGAGTATGAATATGACAATCAAGATCATCAAACATGCTTTCAGATAATAAATTTCTCCTAAGATCAGGGACCCACCTGACCTGTTGGAGAACCCTAACCACTCCATCATGCATCCTAAAAGGAACATTGCCTATGCCTATAATTTTAAGAGAGGAATGGTCACCCAACCTTACCTCACCCTCATTACATTCATGCAGAAAATCAAAGTGATGCTTATGAGGTGTAACATGCATAGTACAACCAGAATCCAATATCCAAGAATCAGAATCATCCAAAGATGCACACATGAGAAGCTCATCAGAATAGAAAGGGTGTGAATCTAAAACATTTGTAGCACCATTTTGTGATTTACTTGACTCATCTTTCTTCTTTTTGAAGCATTCAGAAGTAAAATGACCAAGTTTACTACAATAATGACACTTTTTATCAGTCTTAGATTTAGAATCACCATTGCCAGACTTATAAGAATTAGAAGAGTCTGAATCCTTATCCTTCTTCTTCTTATTCTTATTCTGGAACTTAGTTTTTCCTTTTGAAAACAAAACTTCAGATTTTGAATCTTTATCATGTTTTCCCTTAAAGACTTTCATAAGCTCATTTTTCTGAATAATCGAATCGATAATCCTCTTTTTAGTCAAGTCATCAGTACCAAATTGAATCACATATTTGAAATTATCAAAGTGGGAAGGAAGAGAATTAAGTAATATCACAGCTTGGTGACTGTCAACAATTTTATCTCCACACCTTTCTAATTCCTGAGTCATGCGAAGAAATTTATCTAAGTTATCATTCAAAGACACAGAAACATATATCCATTTTGAAATTAAAGATGCGGCACAATAAGCTAATACGAGAAGGTAAGGATTTTACCAAATACAACTCCTTTAGGGCACTCCATAGTGCAGAAGAAGTTTCAATGTGTACTACCTGACGGGCTACCTCGTCGGAGAGTCGAATCATTATCTCACTGTGAGCCATTTGATCCATTTCATTCTTTTCAGGATCCTGCATATCCTTGGGATAGTCGACGTTGACAGCTCGCCAACACTTCTCCTTAATTAAAATAGCTTTCATCTTGACTTGCCACATTGCAAAGTCAGAGATCCCATCAAATAGCTTGATACGAACAGATGACTCAGACATGGATGCGAAACTTCAGAAACAAACGAGCTAACTAAAAAATGACACAAATTAGTCCTTTTTCAAATTAATTTTGAAGAACTAGTCAATATGGTCAATGTAGTTAATGAAAGAGGTTAGAAAAATTCCAAAAGAAAACAATTTCCTTGGGACTTTTTTAAGAATGTGCAGCAAACCACTAAAATTCAAATTAATTTTGAACAAGCAAGTGTGTTGCACCAATTTGAGACTATAAATGTATCACTTCAAATTTGGTTTGAAGGATTAATTAAAGGCAAAATCTATACGCACTACATTTTGCAACTTTCCACACTACATTCTCGTACGCCCATTATGGGCGTACGCTCGTTTTCAGCGGACAGTGCAAAAATCCAGCATCGATTGTGAGGCAAAATACAGAATACGGTCGTATGTATACGCCCAAAATGGGCGTACGCCCAAAACATGCGTACAGTATAAATTTTAATAATATAGCCGTTTGAAAATAGTCGTTGGGGAATTTAAATTTAATACTCATACGCCCATTATGGGCGTACGAGTTAAAAATTTGGTGTAACGGCTATTTGTCCAAATTCAAAAGTTAAAAAGGTGGCCGTTGGGGTATATTTTGCCTGTACGCCCATTATGGGCGTACGCTTATAATGGGCGTACATTTGTTTTTATCCCAACGGCTATTTTTTCAGAATATGACCGTTTGGGATGTAGTATGTGTATAAATGTAGGAACTTCGGATGGATGTTGAAGTCAAAAATGTCAAATAGGAGAGTTACAAATTTGAGTGATGGTGAGGAGTTTGAATATGTGACGGAGATTGAGTATGCGAGCGGTGAAGAGAACGAGTATGTTGAAGAGAACGAGCATGGGAGTGACAAAGACGATGCGATCGTGGATGAGAAAGAGTATTTTAGTGAACCCGACGACGGGATGTGGGACGACGATACCGACTAAGAAGGAGGAGACTTCGACGCCGGAGATTTTTCGGTTAGTAATTAATTAGAATCGTTTCGTATTTATTTACGTTATTTAGTTGCAAATAATTTGTAGAAGTGATAGTTTAGATTGATGTGGACTCGTAGTTTTAAGTTTTAGTTGTGATAAATATGGTAGTTTTTATTAATTATAGGGTATGGATTACTATGATTCGTTTGATACCGAAGAAACGTTTCCTACTAAGGAACACTTGAGGCGTTGGGTTCAGAGTATTGGTAGACAACTTATGATGGTATTAGTGACTCGCCATAGCAATGAGCGTCAAATGAATATAATGTGCTCGCATGCTAGAGTGTATAGATCAGGGAAAAAGAAAAGAAAGGATGGCGAAACAGAGGAGGTTGTTAATACAGAGCGGGATAGTAGGGATAAGAAGTCGGATTGCAAGTTTGAGATCCGAGGATATAGGTTCAGGGCGAGGGATGCGAGAGATGGATGGTATGTGAAGGTAAAATACGGACAACACAATCATAAGCTTTCCACTAGCTTCATTGGCCATCCGTACATGTGTCGAATGACGCCGAATGAGGTGAAATTTGTGACGGTATGTGCGAACAGCTTGACTACGCCGTCTGTTATTGCTACTCAGTTGAGTGCGGCCTTTCCAGGGAATACAACATCCACAAAACAAATCGCCAACTTTATTCAGAAGTTGCATTTTGAGGATCGTGGAGATTTGAATGTTACACAATGGACCTTGAAGTTTTTGAAGGAGCGCAACTATGTAGTGCATCCCCTCTGCAAGAAGAAATCAAACGAGGTGGAAATCTTGTTTTTTGCCCATCAAGACTCGTTGCACTTGTTGAAGATGTTTCCGTACGTCGTGGTTATTGACGCCACATACAAGACGAATAGGTACATAATAGTTGTATATCAAAAAAAAATTGTTTAAATATATTGCATATGCCTCTTCCTTCATTATTTAAATATATTATGCAGGTATAAAATGCCTCTTGTGGAGATTGTCAGTTTCACTTGCACGCATAAGACATTCAACATTGCATATTCATTCACGGGTAAGGAGGAAACAATGCACTACTTGTGGATAATTCAGAGGCTTAGAAAGTTGTTTGAGGATGCCGGAGTAATGCCGACTGCAATAATGACCGATCGAGAACTAGCTCTCATCACTGCAATCAAATATGTGTTCAAAGATCTTCCGGTTCAACACCTCTTGTGTTGGGTTCATATCAAGCACAACATCGAGGTAAACGCTACCAGAATTTTGAAAAATAAGGAATCGGTGAAAAGGTTGTGCTCGCAAGTATGGAGACTTTTTCTATCAAGAACGGACGAACAATACGAGGAAAGACTGCTAGGATTGAGAACATCTTGGAGAAGCGGCGTCGTCGGATACATTGAAAAGGTGTGGCTTATACCTTACAAGACAAACATTGTTTGCGCATGGACGGAACACAATCTTCACTTCTTCACGAGGACCTCAAACAGGTAATTTTGATTTAACTTACTTAAACGTTTCCGATTTATTTATTAGTTTATTATGTAATAGTTGTTTTACTTAAACGCGACATTGAATGAATAAAACATAGGGTTGAGGGAATGCATAAGGTGTTGAAGAAAATAGTCGGTTCAAGTATAGGCGGTTTTAATCGAATGGTTGTGAGGATCCATGCAGCCATCGAGGGCCAAATTGTGAAGGTGAGGGCCACCATGGAAGAGGATCGGATCAAGACACCCGGGGTTTTCAGACGAATGAATCCACAAGTGAAATTGATATTTCGGCATATATTCCATAATGTGTATGATAGAGCGTTGCATAAGTTGTGGGATATATGGGAGGATATAAAGGCGAAGAATTATGAGGAACATTGCGAAGATTACTGGATGCGAGAATGTCAGGGCCTACCGTGCATCCACGAGATGGTGCAACATATTATTCAGAAGAAGCCATTCAAGCTCAATCAGATTCACAGATTCTGGAGGCAGCTACAATGGGATAGGATTGAACTTGATAACGGGGAGGTAGAGATTGGTGTACCTCAGACCATGCGGGAGTTGAGATTCAATGAGCTCAACGATAGATGGCAAAAGGGGAAACTTCCTGAAAGTCAGTGGTCTTAGATAGCGGACTTGTACACAATGTTGGAGTATCCACATCAAAGTCTTGCGTTGGAGCCGACGGGAATCAAGGATCCTGGTAGACCAAGAGGAGCGGTAGGAAAGAAGTGGGGAACCGAGAGAGAGATGAGCGCGTTTGAGGACGCAAGGGAAGAATTAGAGAAAAATGATGTTGCGAAGGTGAAGAATAAGACGGTTAGAGGAAAGGGAAAGGGTAAAGCAACGGCGGCACAACCTACTTTCAACGAGCCTACTATAATGAGGGAGTTTGAAGTTGCTGGGTGCACTGCGGCAGAGGCGTTTGGTCATTCAAGTGGCACTGGTGGAGAGGGGTTCGGATTATCAGGTTGCACTCTTACAGATGATATCCCTCAGCCAACAATGACGAAATGTGGGGTAGACTTCGGGGTTGACAATGTTGATCTCTTCATGTTTCCATACATTGTAGATGCACAAGACGTAAGGGCGGATGAACACTGTGGATATCGGTCACTAGCCATGTTGTTGGGGCATCACCAACAAGAATATCCTCGCATTCGCATGGAACTGACTACGGAGCTGTTAGAGAACAGTGATATCTACAGTTGAGTCATGACCAGACTACGCCCGGATTTGGCAAACAACTTCGACGCTCTTGTTCAAGAGGTCAACTATAGCAGATCACCATGTCCTGAAAGATACTGGATGAGTATGCCCATGATTGGATTAGCATTTGCCACTAAGTTTCAGGTTGGTTTGATATACTTATCCAAAGTCCGATCATATTTGTGCTTACCGATGAAGGTGTATCAACAAAGCTGTAGTCATGGTTTGAAAATTTATGCAATGGCTCGTGTGGGCTTAGCAAACCACTACATACTGGTATGATTTTCACTAAAGTATTTGTGATTTTCACTCAATTTTCTTAATGCTTAACATGGTATTTATGTTTTGTAATTTAGGTGTGTCTTAGAGAAGACTGTCCCGTACCATCTGTACCTGGAGTTTGGCGCATGTTCAAGGATCCTAGTGCGAATAGATTGGATCGCGGGTTTGCGCTGAGGATGCAGCAATGGAAGGACTATCGCATTAATTATGGTAGTATAGATGTTGATCTGTAGTGAATTCGGATGTGTTGAATGTTTCACCTTTTGTAACTTTACAGGACTTGCCCTTGTATGCTTTTGAGATTGTAGTTGATGACTTATGTTGTATGTCTGTTATGCTTTTAATATCTTGACTCCTTTTGTTATAGTATTGTCTTGTCTGTTATTTTTTAATGCTTTAGATGGGTTAAATGAAACAAGTTCTGAATTCACTACAAGGGTTTAAAACGAAAAACGGCGCAAAAATTGAGTAAAACGGGATTAAAACGAAAAACGGCGCGAAAATCGAGTTTATGGAGGGACGTACAACGAAAAATGACAAGAAAAGGGTATTTAGCAAAAAGAAATAGTTTCCATGATGCAAGGGGTATTTAGCCAAAAAATACTTGAAAAATTGAAAAAGGAAGGGGTATATAGTAAAAACTTGAGATATGATGTTGGAAATGGATAGTTTGGGCTCAGTTCGTTTAAATGTCTTATAACGCTGAAAATCAAAATTTCAAAATTGTAACATGATAGAAAATGAAGTCTTTAGTCGTTATCAATTCTCGGAATCGAAAAAAAATCAACGAAAACGTCAACGGGCCTAATAAGGCCAAATTGAGATTTGGTGAGGCCCATTACCTAAAAACGACATAAAACGGGTTAATAAGACCTTAAACATTGAAAAACTTGAAATGTAAAAGTTGTATTTGAGCATTACCAATATGACGGTTTCGTTTTTATAATAAAATAACAAAATGAACACTTCGAAATATCTAAACAATCACTTTCACCTAGTTACGAGTTAATCTCAAGTATATAAGTCGTAACGTTTTACTAATCAAGCAATATGGACAACACGAAGATGTGAAATGTCATTATTTTGGAGTATTTGAGTGTTTCATAACATTTAATGAAAGTTTTATGTAAAGTTTATTTGAGTAACGAATTGATATCACACACATATGAGTAAAACGTTACGACTTATATACTTGAGATTAACTCGTATATATACTTAGTTATTGATCCTTATTCTTAACACTAAGGGATGTCCTCGCCGGAATCGAATAACTTCCGTAATTTCATATGTAGCTTTATTATGAATTTATGAGAAATTAAATTCATTACTATACTAAAAGAATGGATCATAATTACATAAAAGGTATTCAAATCATATATATACTTCATATTATAATAATTTAATTATATTATATACTCCCTATGTCTCGTTTTGAATGTCCCAAAGGACAGTTTTCACTTGGATTAAGGGAAAAAAAAAAGGACAGCAGAGGTAAATAGTAAGAAGAGATAAAACATTAATTTTTTATTCTAAACCAATCGGAACAAAGTATCCAAATTTTACAACCAATCAGATTGCTTCATTTAGAGCACACGGATCACCCTTTTTCACTACCCAAAATATCCTTACAACATTCTTTCTTCTTTCCCTGTAAATCCCTATCTACTTCCACTTTCCACTTTCCACTTTCACCATTACAAGGAAAAAAACACAGTGCAGAAGTAAAAAACAGAGCATTCAATTTTAGTTAAACCAACATCACTGCCTGGTGGGGATGTCCTCAGCTTTTGATTTAAATGAAGCTCCAGATGATGACGTCATTAGAGAGGAAATGGAGGGAGAATGGTCACAAGACAGAGAAACAAGTGGGACATTGATCTACCATTTCACCTTAACTTCTCACCTGAGCATCATCATCCAGAACCAGAGGCATCAGCACATCATCAGACATCCACACGCAGGCTCAGCAAGGATCAGAAATGGGCAATACTGAGTTATCTTCTCGAGAGGACATCAGACGGGAAGCTACCACAAGGTGCCATCAATGAAGTTGCACAACATTTCAACACAACACGTAAGACAATAAGCAGATTATGGAATAAATCCAAGCAACAGACATAGCAACATCAACCCCCTAACCCGAGTACAAGATTTCACCTCTGTGGAAGGAAAAGAGTTCAAATAGATCAAGAGGCAATCAAGGCAATAAGCATGGGGGCTAGGACTTGTGTTAGAGACTTAGCAAGTTCTCTATCCATATCCAAATCAGCATGTCATAGAATGATTATAAAATGGGACATGAAGCCACATTCAAATGCCCTGCATCCAGGACTGTCAGAAATACACAAGATACAAGGCTGAAATGGGTTCTAAACCTACTCTAAGGGGACACAACAGACAGCAAAAAGGAGTATTTTCCTATGTATGATTTCGTCCACATAGATGAGAAGTGGTTCTATCAAACAAGGAAAACACAGAAGTACTACACAACCAGAAGTGAAAAGGTCAATACAGATCAGCTAGTTCATCAAAATTCATTCCAAAGGTAATGTTTACAGCAGCTGTTGCAAGACCAAGGTGGAACTCAGAGGGACATTGCACATTTGATGGAAAGATAGGAATATTTCCATTCACATATGAAGAGCCAACAAAGAGAAAGTCAAAAAACAGAGCCAAGGGGACATTGATCACCAAACTAGTGGAAATAATCAACAAAAAAGAGACAAGAAGTATGCTCATCAATCAAATTATTCCAACAATCAAAGAAAAGTGGCCAGAGGATGGAAATCGTAAAACCATATTTATTCAGCAAGATAATGCAAGGCCTCATATAACTCAAGATGATCCTAAGTGGCAAGAGGTATATCAACAAGAACGTTTCACATTTAAATTGATACAACAGCCAACAAACAGTCCAGATGTTAATATTCTAGATCTTGGATTCTTTAGGAGTATTCAGTCATTAATGCACCAAAAAATTTCAAAGACAATAGATGACATGCTCAATGCAGTTATGCAAGCTTTCTATGAGTTGGATGCTATAACACTCAGTTATGTATGGCATACAATGCAGTTTGTCTTGAATGAAATTCTGAAATAAAAAAGGGGCAATGGATATGACCTACCACGTGTTAATAAGAGAAGGATGAGAGATCAAGGTATGCTACCAACAGTAATTAAAGCACCCGAGTGGGTTGTGTAGGAAGCATGGAATACTGTTCATGAAGGGGGACAAGGTAGCATGGCAACAGAAACACAAGAAGATCCAACAGAAAATCAAGATACTCAAGGAGCATCAGACTCACAACAAGAACCAACAGAAACTCAAGACCCACCAGAATCACAAGAACCAAACTTAAGGGGACATATGGCAGTTAAGATAAGTTTCTAAACTTCACATCACTAGGCAGTCTTGTGAACTTAAGAAACTCTTTTGTATGCTACATATTTTGATAGTGAATGCTATGGATGAATATAAGTTTTGGGATCTCAATTGTCCCCAATCATCATAGAATCAAACCCATTTTTGCCAACTCATAATACCAGATAAGCCTAGCAATTCAGTTACAAGTAACTGGTGGCTCATAGAACATTTAAGTTGGAAAAATCAGAGGATTATCATCTCAGATTTAAGGAGTCATCATCGATCAAATACCCAAAGAATAACTGATCAAAACATACCGGATAGGCATCTACTTAATTGCAAATTACTGATCCAATGGAAAATTAAGTTTGTGATCTTAGAAATGCATCTCAGCTTAAAATTTCATCATAGATACTGAACAATATCTCAGTTACCCCAGCCCTCACAGATACATTGCTAATCACAACTTAAAATATCACACTGAAATAAAAAATAATGCGAAAGAGTTCCTATAGCACATTAAGACAATTTTTTCATGGTATTTTTTAATCCAACATAGCAAACAACCCAAAACAGAGCATCAAAAGAGTGTCTCGCAGAGCACATAGACCATCACAACCTGTATGCACTACATTCTGTTCAAAATAGAGCACATAGACCATCACAACCTGTATGCAGAGCAGATAATCCACAAACCAATATCAAAACCAGATAATCCACAAAAACCAACATTCAAACAACATTATCCACAAGCCAACATCCAAAACATAGCAAATATTATTCGGGAACAACACAAAAGGTCCAAAAGTACCAAAACAGAGTCCAAAATACAGAACATAGGTTATATGCCATAGGAGGGACTTAGCTAGATTTCGTCCGATCGGGAGGGGTTGTCAGAAATGACGATCAGCTCAGGGGACAAAGGGGCATCAATATCTGGCGGCGGCATCTCGACAGGGGCATCATCATCCTCCGGCAGCATCTCCGGTGGGGGGAATTCAAACTCCATGTAGTCGTCGGGGAGCACGAGATCAGGTGTGGCGGCGTCGGGGATCCTCATCTCAGGTGTAGGCGTGTCGGGGATCACGATCACCTCCTGAGGCCAAGAAATCGCCTCGTTCTCTGACAGTTTCGGCAACCACGTACTGCATCTCCACAGACTGCCTCTCCGGGTCCGAGCCTAAGACTTTAGTCGGTGAGATCTCCGACAAATTGAGGCTGAATGAATGGTTTCCGTCGCAAAGGGGACCCTTTTTGCAAGGCGGAGACAAAGAGCAGCCTCCATGAAGACGGGTGGAGAAAGCTTGGTCGTCGGAAGTAGATTTCACCGCCGACGATTCCTCTTCCTCAGTCGGCGTTGACTCCCGCATGAACGAGGGGGTGCTCGATGGCTCAGGATCAAAGGGAGGTTGGACTCCCTGCTCGTAGGAGGGAGGAGTTTCGCTTTTGGTAAAGCTTTGAGAGGGACAACTATGTGAGGAAGAGGACACGGTGTTTGAAGGGGACAAGTCGTCGGCGGCGAAAATTCAGAAGCGAGAGTGAGGGAGAGAGATTAGGGTTTCTGAGAGAGAGAGGCTGTGAGAATGAGGGAGAGAGGCGGGGGGGGGGGGGGGGGGAATGGGTATTTACAGGGGAGAGATTAGGGTTTTGGGTTGAATTGGGTTGGGCTAGATCAGGGTATTTTGGGTTTGGGTGTGTTTAGCAGACCGGGTGTTAATTTGGGTTTAGGGTTTAATTTTGCTTAATTATAAAATGGGTTAGGTAGATATTGAAGAAATTTAAAGGAGATGAAGTTAGTTGGATGAATTAATGGAGTAGAGATTTAATGGAGAAGATGATGTAGATGATTGATTTGATTGATAAAGTGTTATTGGGAGTATAAATGAATAAGATTATAAGGGAGTAAAATCATATGAGTAAGTAGGGTTGTACATCCGGTCCGGTCCGGATCGGTTGGACCGTAATTTTTGAAACCTTGGACCGAAGGCCGGACCAGATGATACCGGTCCGGTCTTGGACCGGAATTTCTATTTTTTTTATTTTATATTATTTTAATAATTAAAAAATTAATTTTATTTATATTTTAATTTATATATATTGTATAGTTTAACATTATATTAATTTATTTTTCTTAAAAATATAAATTTTAATACTATTATATATATTATTTATATAAAAAATATTAAAATATACAAAACCGGTCCGGTCCGATCCAAACCGGTCTTTTCTGGGTTTTGGACCGGACCGGAACCGGAATAAGGAAATATTGTAGACCGGGGACCGGACCAGAATATTGTCGGTCCGGTTCGGGTTATTCCGGTCCGGTCCGGTCCGGGCCAATTTTGTACAGCCTTATGAGTAAGGGTATTATGGGAAGAAATCTATGGACAAAAATGGAAATTAGACAATCAAAAGAGAACGTCCGAAAAGTAAACCGGACAAAGGGAGTAAAAGATAATTTTTATACCAATCCCGTATATGGTAAGGGAGCTAAACTATTAATTTATAAGTAGAGATTGTAATAATCATAGCTCAGTTAATGAAAAAAACAGAATGTTGACTTGACTTTCTGTTACACTTCTCTCTCTTTCTCCTCAACATTCCATCATGGTATCAGATTCTTTGATCCTGATTCTTCTCGGATCACGTTTGATCTAATCTGATCGATTTTCTTCCACTTGTTTCTAACTATGACAA
Organism: Oxyria digyna; assembly: GCA_029168935.1. Classification (NCBI taxonomy): domain Eukaryota; kingdom Viridiplantae; phylum Streptophyta; class Magnoliopsida; order Caryophyllales; family Polygonaceae; genus Oxyria; species Oxyria digyna. The sequence goes on from JAPVLV010000024.1 coordinate 5,006,075, forward strand.
ATCATTCTCCTTTACATTCCTACTTCTCTACCAGAGGAATTTCCTCCTTTGAACTCCTTCGAATTGTCCAGGCTTGATTCTTGTCAGTAAACTCTTTGATTGAACCAAATTCTTCTCATGGAAGCAGTCTATGGTGATTTCCCTCTCAGAGAAAATAAAAACTACGTTTTGTCGTCCACGGCCTGATCGATCTTCGCCTCTTTATCGACGTTGGAAGCGATGCAACAATATGACTGCAAAACCCCTGCTGCAGTTCTTATATTCTTAATCCCAATGCTAGAATCAAAAGATTCATTTCATGTGCTTGAATTCCGTTGCAATACACTCAATATTACTTTTGTTATACAGAGATTCAGCATTTTTGTAGATTCCATAAGTATCAAAACTGCTAATTGCGTGAGAAAGGGAAAAAGAATCTTGTATGGTCGATATGAAATGCATCTTCTGCGGTTTTGGTCAGTCTCGTGTTGTACTACTTGTAGGAGCATTTGAAACAGGTTCCCTGTACCATTCCCCCGCTTCTCGGGTGATGAAGCTAGCTTCTGCACTTTAAAAAAAAAAGGAGATCAACACTTTATTTAATTATTGTATTCTGAATGTGAATTTGTTGCATCAGATCAAATAAACCTACAGATAATGTCTTATCAATTCCATAAAGCACACCTGATAAAAACACGTCTTTGTAATCTTCTTCATCATAAACAAATTGCGGGGGATCTGGGGAACCAATGCCAACAATGGTGCTTCCGCTGCACAATCACACACAAAAAAGCCAATTCTATATTAAATTATATAGCAGTAGATGGAAATGAATAATATCAACTATGGATATCTGCACAAACATAAGAGTTCTTAATTTACAGGAAAGAGCTAAATAAAAGAAAACTCTTAGCTTGGTCTAATCATTGAGTCTCACTACCTGCTTTTCAAACTTCAACAACATTGAGTCTCTTTAAAACATCTCAACCCGTCTCAAGGTTGCTAAGTCAGCAATATAAATAGAAAAAACAAGTAAAAATTCAAGAATATACCTTCCAGACATGAAAACTGCATCATATTGTCCGCGGCTAGCTGCTATGATGCGCTTTTTCAATCTTTTCAGAGAGGGTAGAACTTCAAATGCAGGTGCTTCTGAAGTGACATAAAAATCAAGTTCAAATTAAGAATAAGCAAACTCAAAATTAGCTTCAAAGAGATCCTTTCACTCATCATTACGTGAAGTGTTCCAAGTTCAAATTTTCCTATGTCCTAAGCTCTAACTTATAACATAACACAAAATGCACAATTTTTACTGCAAAGATCGAAAAAATGTATTTTAAAGATGAAGCATTTCAGTGTAAGCCCTGTATAGTGAAGTATTTAAGAGATTCAATGTTGACAAAGAATATTCTATATAGAATACCTACAAGTTGGATCATCTAATGACCCCAGCATTGGCCCGATAATTTGAAGAAACTAGAAAAAGTCTTAATGATTCATACCCAAATCATTTATGCATACATCTTGAGATATCCCCTGCGTTGATACTTTATCTAGCAAGGCCAGAGGATCAACCTTACTTGTTTGATCCAAGCGCATACACTGACATTGAGAATGTGAAGGCAAGTTAATTCTAACTGACGACAAACAGAAAGTCTCTTCTTACAAAATTGCACCAAAACTATCTCCTTTTCCTTCAATTTGCAGTACCTTGTATACTTCAGCAGTGTTGCATGCCTCTTGAGGCTTTATGAGAACCATGGGTGTGTCCAATGGCACTAGTGACACTACATTTTCAACAATCTACACACAAGGAGAACGACTAACCATAAATAATTAAACATTCAAGGAATACAAGCAGAATTTCTGCTGGAAGCCAATTTATAGACTGTATTACAGATTGATGAACCAAAGCCATAGAATATCAGTCAGCTTTCAATCTATCCTTCCAGAGATAAGAAAAATGTTCCACTAGGAGATCTTTGACGCGCTATTCTTAATCAAATATGGGTAGATAGGATTAAGACATCTTGGAAACTAAAAACTGTAACTCTATTATACCTCGCCTCTACCCGTACAATATGCTGCTCCACACGAGAAGAAGAAAGGGATATCAGAACCAATCTCACTTGACCATTCCTGAAGATCTTTCTCAGTTGCAATTCCTCCAGAAAATTGATTAGCAGCCCACAGTGCAGTTGCAGCGTTGCTGCTTCCTCCTCCAAGCCCAGCTCCCGTTGGAACCTTCTTGTCAAGATGGATCTGTTCATAGACATTGAAACAAGACACCTTTGAAGTGACTATCTCAGTTTTGGTTTTTTGTCATGGATAACATGCTTACCCAAAAATGTTGATCAGTGCCTGTCTTTTGTCTGTAAAGATTAAGGGCTTTAATAATCTGCAAACCAAAACTCAGACACATGAGCCTCTATAATCACCATTTTACTGCTTGTACAGTCACTAGAACTGAAGATTCTGCATCAGCCTCTTACCAAATTCTTTTCATCAAGAGGAACCCCTGATACATTTGTCGACAAACGATCCTTGATCTTTGAAGGTGACAATGAAAACTTAATTTTGTCTCCAAGGCTTATTACCTAAAGTTTAAGGGAAATGGAACAATCAGAAAACAAGAGTCCAATTTCCATGTTCATCCCATTTGATTTGACCAACACTTACATGGAACAAAGATGCCAAATTATGATAACCATCTTCTCTTTTCCCAGTTATTCTCAAGAAGACATTAACCTAATACATACAAAACACTCAATTTCACATGGCAACACAAGTACAATGCAAGGAAATCAATTAGACCACCTTGCAAGGTGAAAAGAGAGTGAGTCTGGCAAGCCCTATATTTTGATCCACTTCATCTCCCAACTGATTCAGTCTTTCAAGTGGGTCGTACACAATCTGATCAAAACATATAAACCAAATAGAAAAAAGAAAAGGGAAATCTCAAATGAGCAAGTTAGCAACATTGAGAATTGAATTCGAAATGGAATGGCAAACCCAATTAAGTATACCTCTACTTGTTTATTTCTACCAGACTGTGAATTGACTGTAGACATCGCTTTGACAGTCGGGCACGACTGAGATTTTGCTGAATGAGACCCATATCCTCTTAATGAGGGAAAGCCACTGCTTATGCTCACAGAATTGATAGATGGGGAAAAATAGGGATTGTAGAGAAGAAGCGAAGAAGCTGCCATGGCGTTGTATTTGTGGGTCCTCTTTGCTGAATTACGCAGAAGCTTCCTAATTCCTCGGAGAAAAAGAAGAAGAGCTTTCGGAAACTACACAGGAAAAATGAGGGAGGAAAAGAAGTTCCAAAAACTGGCACCTTGAGTGTTGCCAATTTTTTCCATGCGTGGAATGACAGGATAATGGATTCTGTTGATAATTTGATACTATGGATTCTGTTGATTATGAGAATTGTAATCGATGTCTGGTAAATTGGTATGCTTTTTTTTTGTCCGAAGCCCGACCCGTTCAAGTTCTGCGGGTCAACAAGAGGCAGGCAAAAGCACATGGGCTAGTAGTAGCCCAATTGCGAGGTGGTGAGTTCCTAATCACCTGTGCAAGTTGATATTCAAAAAGAAAGATGAATCATCGATAAGATTAAATCTCGATTGGTCAAGGCTTTAGACAAAGAGAAGTTATTATTTAGATACTTGTGCTTTCGTTGTTAGATCTCTTTTATAAGGTTGTCGATTGTCTTACAGACTATTAATTTTGAACTTTGTATAAGTTCATCGGCCTCACGGTAGGTTCGTGACTATTAATCTTGAACTTTGTATAAGTCCATCGGCCTCACGGTAGGTTCGTGACAGTGAAAATCGTGCGGGCAAGCGCGTGAATGTACAATTGGGCCTAGCACACAAGTCCATGAGGTTTCATCCTAAAACCAATTAGTGATAGGATAAGTAGCTCATGTGCTTATATACTAGATCATCAAGCTCTCCACTTTCGATGTGGGATGTATATTCTCACACTCCCCCGCAAGTGCAATTGGTTTTGTAGCAGTTGACACTGCTCTGATACCATCTTGAACTTTGTATAAGTCCATTGGGCCCACGGTAGGTCCGTGACAGTGACGGACTGGGATCGTGCGGGCAAGCGCGTGTATGCACAGTTGGGCCTAGCACACAAGCCCGTGATGTTCCATCCTAAAACCAAGATATTCAAAAAGAAAGATGAATATCGATGAATCATCGATAAGATTAAATCTCGATTGGTCAAGGCTTCAGACAAAGAGAAGTTATTATTTAGAAACTTATGCTGGGATCTCTTCTATAAGATTGTTGATTGTCTTAGAGACTATTAATGATATTGTGATTCACCAAATAGATGTCAAAACGACATTTTTTAAATTGTAATTTGGAGGAGGGGGTGTATATGAAGCAACCCGAAGGATTTATTATGCCCAAATTGATGGGTTATTTAGTGTGAGCTTATCCACATGACCATAAGTTGTGTAAGTCGTATAGACATTATATAGGGAAAAAACAAGAACCGAAGTAGTGGCATCAAAAGTTTGATGAGGTTGTATTGTCGAACGAATACACATTAAATCAGCCAGACAAATGTATATATAGCATATTTGATAAGTCTAGTATTGGAGTAATTATTTGCTTATACGTTGAGGACATTTTGATCTTTGGTATAAATCTTAGACAAGTGGAGCTTACAAAAACGTTTTGTCATCAAGTTTTGTCACGAAAGACATGCAAGAGAAGGATATGACCCTTGGTATTAGGATAAAGTGTGAGAGCAAGAGACAATTTTTGATACAATCTCATTACATTGAGAAAATGCTTACAAAGTTCAATTGTAAGAATTGTTATGAGACTAACACTCCTATAGATCCTACTATAAAAGCTTATGCCTAATACGAGACAAGCACTATTCCAACTTGAGTACTCACAAGTAATTGGTTGATTAATGTATACTTGACAAGAATACGGTATGCAGTAAGTAGATTGAGTACAGTAGACACACGAGTAATCTTAGTAATCACCATTTCCAAGCAATAAGGCGGGTGCTCAAGTACTAAAAGTGAACCATGAATTATTACTTGTCATAAGTCGGATTACTTTGGTTCTACAAGGGTATTCAGGATCATTCTTCTACAGGTGGTTGAGAGTTCTTGCTTGGAGAGTGTCATTTCATAGGATTCTAAGATGCGCATTACAAATTCGATTATGGAGTTAGAGGTTGTACGCCTTGTAGTATTAGCGACCTCTATAGAGAGGCGGGATATGTAAGAAATTTAGTCTACAAGATTTCGTTATGGTTGAAACCGGTGTGACCCATATCTATTCATTGTGACATTGAAGCTACTTTGACTGGTGTGGAAACTTATTTGTGTTGTATTTTCAAGTATTCAAAATGCACAAGTTGAAAGGTTTAATTCGTAGGATATCATGATTTTCGAGTATTTGAAATGTGTATGACACTAACGCGAGAACTCATCTGTATGACACTTTCATTTATCCATGTGTTTATGTTTGATGCATATTGTTGTTAAGTAAATCAAGTTACCCTAAAATGAGGGAAGAATATTGATGATTATAGTGACATCAGTGTTTAAATATGATTGAAATTTTCTAGGAACTTGAGAAGTTTGTTTGACATATGACGAGTTTTGGAAATACGGAGTACGTACTCGAGTGTGTAAAATCGATTTGAGAACTACACCTATTTATGTCAATGTATGACAAGACATAGGGCCGACCTAGGGTAATCCGGGTAGGGCAACCGCCCGAGGTCCAAAACTGAAAAAGGCCCAAAATTTATATTAAATAGTAGAAATATATTTATATTTTGGACCTAAAATAGCACAAAAGTAACTTAATCTAGTGGTTTATGATGCTCTTTACTTAAAAAAATCGTCAGTCTTTTTCACTTCAGAGTTCGGATCCCTCATAAGTTTGAACGGGCACTGACAAAACATGTCTTGGGTGGAATGTGGAAGATGTTGGTGATTTTAGTGTCATCGTGTTATTGGTTGCTTTGAGGGAACAATGTCATTTTGTGTGATCGGGATTCATTCGACACTATGGGAACTGAGTTCGCTATAACACAAGTCTGGAGGTGTGGAGTACACACTTGTGTAAGTGGACTATAGTTCAAGAGGGAAACCTAAGGAATTGTTACAGAAAGAATGCAAGTCCTAGTCTAAGGATCTTTGTTGTTAGTTCCCTCAAAGGGAACTAAGATGGAACGTTGTTGTCAGTTCTAGAGGGAACTGAACATGTAGCTGGTTGAATTTTGACACGTGGACCACATTGTTAGTGGATAAGAACGTGTTGGTAACCGTTGTATACGTGGCCCATTCAACATTAATTTCGTTGATAATCATTATTTAATATTCTTTGTAACCGTTGGTGGGAACTGCAGGTTAGTGGGGTGATAACCGCCATAACCGTCAAGGTAACTGTCAAGTAACTGCTCCAAATAACCACCAAAACGTCCCTAATCTTCTCCCAGGCTCTATATAAAGGGCTTATGGGTGTTTGTGTTGTAGAAGGTTTTTTTCGGTCTCTCTCTTTGATCGAAACCATTCAAAGTCATGCTCCAACATTACAAGAACTCTAAAGTTCAATTCCGATCAAGTAGCCTAGATCAGGATTGGGTGAAAGGTGAAAGGTGTCAAAAACCTTTGGTTGTATAATGATAGCTTATGGTTTATACAATAGTTTTCATGGTTATAAGGATGATGGAGAATTTTCTTTAAAGAAATTCGGACCATGGAAAAGAGTTTCCTAGGTGGGAATTGTGTCCCATGAGGAATTAGTAGTTTCCCTAATGGGAACTATGTATTTAAAAGGTGATTACTCAGTAAGATACTTCTTATGGGTTGACATTTTATCTTAATTAGCACAATGTATTGCAACATTGATATGATTACTCTTTGACGAGTGTATCTTCTTACAAGGGAACTACGTTTTGTAGAAGGCGTTGTAATGTATATATGTGTATATGCTTATGATATTTTACGGTAGTTATTAACCACATGAGGTATGATCACAATACTGATCATGAGTTGATCATGCAAGTTTATGGTCAAGATTTAAAGGATCTAATGAGACGTAGCATATACGTTTAGACCTTGAGACCGAGATTATGAGATATTCTCTAAGGCCGTATTTCATTGAAAACACTTACTCTGAAATGAGTGTCGTGTAATGACGTTGATTTATGAAAAATGAGAATAGTTCCTCGAAAGGAACTGATTTGGTCAAGGATGAGTTCCCTGGTTGGGAACTGACATGGTGAAGTCTACTATACTTTGTGTATAGATTACTCACGTTAAATCTAGATTACTTACTTCAAGTCTACTATATTTGGATACAGACTACTTGAGTAAAGTCTACTAGATATCAGATTACTTGATTGAAGTCTATTGTTCCCTTGGGCAGATTACTTGGTTAAGTCTATTGGTTTAGGGTCTACTGTGGTATTACAGATTGGCTATATGACTCTACTGTATTTTATACAGATTAGTCGGTTAAGACTTTTGTATTTCATGTATATTGTGTTTATTTCATTTTATTTTATAATAATGTGTTAATTATATGTATGATAAGTTAGAAGATATTTTATCTTGGTTCAAGCTCGGTAGCCATGGTTGTGTATCAACAAAGTGAGAATTGTACATGTGGTACAAATATTTCATATTCGACTACCTTATGGTTGATGGAAGAAGTATGCATGTATTGTCCGCACATGACATTGTAATGATGTGAATAAGGGTATCCTTATGTCCATAAAAATATGGTGAAAGCTATGTTCCTTGCTTGAAGGGAATTGGTTCCGTAGGAACTGTCCTAGCAGGGAACTGTATTCTCTTAAGGGGAAGTGTTTGTTTCCAGATGGGAACCAGATCTTTTCTATCCTTAAGACAAGTTTCTTTATTAAAGAACAAAGTGTATCTATATGAATTCTGATTTAACAGAATTGAAATTTCATTTAAATGAGTTTGGATCTAGGGAAGTCAATGAACCACTTATGCCTAAGAGGTATACATATGTTGGGCAAGATAGGTGGTGATGTCCTCGTTGGGTATGCTTAGCATTCCATGTTATTTCATATCAATTATATTGAGCTGAATGATTTGAGAACGGTTCAAACCATGATCAAGTGAGGAGATGTGAATGATGATGAAGTTCGCTTCATATCACCTAGATCAAACGTTTTTGAACGAATGGAAACGGAATATGGGTATAGTTACTTCAAGAAGGGATATCATTAGAGCCCTATAGTGATATAAGAGCAAGAAAGAAATTTTGTTCAGTTCCTGAGTATAGCTTCCTAGCTAAGGAACTGAGGATAATGATGAGGTTAACTACTCTACTTTGAGGGTTGGTTGACATTATGTGTAAAAACGTTAAGTCTAACATTACTTTTGGTATAAGTGTAATGGAGATGAGATGGACTATCTCATTGGAAGAGACTTGTACGTGCGATGATGTTTCCGCCAAGTTACAACATTTATGTAATAGATATATTTCCTTAAAGAGAGACATGGTCAATAGATTTTGACGTGCTATTGTTGGGTAAACAACATAAGGTTTACATAGTTATGTTGTTGATGATACAAGAAAGCACCTACATGGTGGCATCAAAGATGATGTTTGTCTAGCGGATTCAATATGAATGATACATGAATGGTGGATCTTGTTATGGATTCATGACATTATATTTTCCTATGCATCTTATGGGGGACGTTGAGATGATCCTTGGATTTAGGATTGAAACATGTATAAGGAAGTGTTCTTTGAAGGGAAGTATCCTTGTATAGGAGCAGGTCCTTGTTAGGGAACTATGTTTCTTGTTCTTTTGTTTCCTCTCTCATGGACTAAGCCTTTTAATTTAAGGAACTTAGTGCTCTTATAAAGGTATAAGGAAAGATGCAATGTTGAATGCGCCTTGTTCTATGACGGTTTGGAAGCACTTAAGTGTTACAAGTACACAAGTACTTGGATAAGATCATGGTTTATGATTTTATGAAAAGAATCATTCCTTGATTATATAGGAAAGGTTGGATGCAAATGAGATTGTCAATTTAGATTGTAATCTAAAAGTGGAAGTTTGGTTTCCTTGTAGGGAACTTAGTCCAGTTTGGAATTAATCAGTTCCCACGATGGGAACAGATGTGTGTTAGTTCAACTTGAGTGAGTACAAAGTAATGTATTTTGGAAGGTACGATCACACATCTTGGATACGAATGTTTAAGACGGAAAATGATTTCAATTATGTAAGCATAATAACTCTGGCCAGAGGGGAACTATATGTCTACTAAGAGGTCACGTCCCTTGGATGTAAGGTATGACATGGTTTATGAGCTCGTGCTCATGTTACATAATATGATAGTCAATTGTCTTGGTTCGGTTAAAACAAGTTTAGTCTATCTCTTGACGAAGAGGTTAGCTATGGGGATGAGAATGAAAGACCCATATAGTTTTTCTAGTGGTGAGACACCCAATTCCTACCTAACTAATGTTAGGACATAATTCAATGTGGAAAGCTCACACCTAGAAAACTGAAGCACAAAGTGAGTCCCCACAAGTGTGCTTGGTTCCTACAAGTTGGGAGATTGAAGGTTGAGCCTTCTTAATAGTTCCTTTGACAAAGCGCAAATTGTAGGTGCACAAATGTGAGTAACGTTCCCACATAAAGGATCTACCTATATGAACGTGAAGTTTAAGGGCGCTTCATGGAGCTTTGGGTTTGGCTCCACATACGTTCATGAATAGATATGGGCTCAAGGTCCTTAGAGTCAAGTATAACTTTAGAGTTGTAATAGTAACTCGTGTGTGTGCTATCTTCAAGTACCCAAAGAAGTTGATTGGTTCAATCCGTAGGACACCATGATTCTCAGGTGCTTGGAATGTGTAGTTACACTAAGTGGAAATTCAATATTCGTGACATTTTCATTTATGCATGAGTTTGGAATGAAGTCTTGTTTATTTTTGTGAATCAAGGATTACACTAAAATGGGGGAGGAATGTTGGTGATTTTAGTGTCATCATGTTATTGGTTCCTTTGAGGGAACAATGTCATTTTGTGTGATCGGGATTCATTCGACACTATGGGAACTGAGTTCACTATAACACAAGTCTGGAGGTGTGGAGTGCACACTTGTGTAAGTGGACTATAGTTCAAGAGGGAAACCTAAGGAATTGTTACAGAAAGAATGCAAGTCCTATTCTAAGGATCTTTGTTGTTAGTTCCCTCAAAGGGAACTAAGATGGAACGTTGTTGTCAGTTCCTTTGTCAGTTCCCTTAGAGGGAACTGAACAGGTAGTTGGTTGAATTTTGACACGTGGACCACGTTGTTAGTGGATAAGAACGTGTTGGTAACCGTTGTATACGTGGCCCATTCAGCATTAATTTCGCTGATAATCATTATTTAATATTCCTTGTAACCGTTGGTGGGAACTACAGGTTAGTGGGGTGATAACCGCCATAACCGTCAAGGTAACTGTCTAGTAACCGCTCCAAATAACCACCAAAACGTCTAATCTTCTCCCACGCTCTATATAAAGGGCTTATGGGTGTTTGTGTTGTAGAAGGCCTTTTTCAGTCTCTCTCTTTGATCGAAACCATTCAAAGTCATGCTCCAACATTACAAGAACTCTAAAGTTCAATTCCGATCAAGTAGCCTAGATCAGGATTGGGTTGGTTTGTCTTATCTCACTTCAAATTTCGTGGAATCCCTAAGGCTATGTTAGGGGCGAGATATTGATTTTGGAAAATGTTTCTACACGATTCAAACCTATATCAAGTACCTCGGCTTTTGCCATTGATTGTTCTAAGATGTGCAACAGTTACATCAACAACCACGAAGAAGGAGAACTCCAAGCTTGAAGATCTAAACGACAGGAACTCAACCACTCCAGAAGGCAGTTTCTAAGAAGAGTTTCTGACAACAGAGAAGAGAAGAGAGTTCTCCGATACATATTTCCCAAATGTTATGAATCTCTTAGTTTAGCTGCCTTGAATATTTGCCCTAAATATGTTTGTTTCTTATACATAGGTAGTTGTTTGACATACTTTTCCGAAACTAATAAATCCGTCGTCCCTGAAAAGGCCGAAGTGAGGAAATGCAGTGCCGAACCCTTCTCCGCGCAGCTCACAGGCTTTCTTCCTCCGCTTCTCATCAATGGCTTCCTCGCCCTTTCTCTCTCCTCCTTAACCCCTGCTTCACCCCTCTTCCACCGCCTCCATTCCTTTCCTCTAAAATCTCTTTTCTCTCCCATAGCACTGGCGCAAGTATCGGCCACGAGAGCTTCGTCGACAATGGAGTCTCCAGTTGCACTGATGATGAACTGCTTGCGATTCCTCCTAGACTCGGTGCTTCGTCGAATGCTTTTTTGGCTATCGAGCTCGCGCTTGATTCCGTCGTCAAAATCGTCACTGTGACCAGCAGTCCTAATTACTTTCTTCCTTGGCAGAACAAGCCCCAGCGCGAGACCATGGGCTCAGGTACACTCCTTCCTTCACACCCTTTTCAACTTCTACTGATAAAGGTGGATGATTTTTCGAAATTTCAATTTGACAATTTTTTGATAATTTCTGTGGACAGGTTATTGACGTCCGTGTTTTTATGGTGTATGTTCGATCGTTAGTTCAATTACTTCTGAGGGAACAAAGTGTATTGTTCCTTCAGAGGTGTAGCAGCGGAATATTAACGCAAGAAGTATAGAAGAACACAAGTATTTAGAGTGGAAACCTCAACCACTAAGAGTTGAGTAAAACCACTACCTTCAAGCTTCTCACTTGAAGGATTTGAATGAGTATACTTATCTTATTAATCTCTTGTTTGTTACAAAAGAAAGCAAGGATTATGATCACGAATCTCTTCTTTCACTCGAGCCCAAACTCAACGCCTAAGACTAAGTATTGCTCACTCTTTCTCTCTTTTCTTCTTGTTCTTCTTTTGGACGATCACACTTGATTCGCACAAGCATAAACTCTCTCAATCGTCACATTAATTCCTAAGCCTAAGACTAGTTTATATAGCAAAGATAAAACTAGGTTTAAACTAAGGAAAAACAAGAATATGGAAAATATATCTTTCGCATAAGAAGATATTATTTCCATCTTTTAATTATATCTTTTTCCTTAAGATCTTCATGATATCTTTGCAGCTCAACCGTATTTTCCATAAAGAAAACATTGATATCTTCGTTGCGCTCTCTCAGCCATTTCTTTCCTTATTTAGCTCGCCTCTGTTGAGTAACGTTCCTGCTCAAGTGGACATCCTAAAACACTCAAGTATACATTAGTAGGAATGTTTGTTACCATCAAAACCAGACGGAACTTTACTTCAGCTGTAGCTTCAACAAATTCCCCCTTTTTTATGGTGACAAACACACTCATTGAATACTTCTAAAACTCATCTAAACAGTTCTCCTAAGGGAACGTTACTTATAAGGATTAAGTACAGATGTTCCCCCTCAAACCTTGACCATTTCTTTCTTCCCCCTTTTGGCATCATCAAAAAGTAAGTCTAAACATGCACTTGAAATAAAAGAACTCCAGAACACGTCAAAACAAGCCAATCATAGATTAAAACAAGCGCCATAAGAACAGACGCTGATACATATACTAGACGGGGAATAGAAAACACAAACATAGAGAAATTAAAAGAAGACACATAAAACCCTAAGCAAAGGGTACAATAAGCGCAAGAGAATATAGATAGATGTTCTAGGAACAGAGAGTGGGGGTCAGAGAGAGGAGGAAAGGTGTGGAGAAGAGACTGTTAAACTGCCAAGGGAACCTCTAGTTGGATGACGTCCAACGACGTATCTCAGCCTTCAAGGCAGCAACTTCATTCACCAGATTTGCAACTAGTGAGCACAACTCTTCCATCCTCTGTTGTTGGTAGACCATAGTTGGTTCTTCACTCTGTTCCTGTGGAGGGTCCTCAGATACATGCTCTGTTTCACAAAACTCAGCAGAGCGGACCCAATCTCCATCTTCATTCTTCTCAAATTTCATCTTCCTTAAATTTGCTTCAGCTAATTCCCTAGCAAAGACAACCTCAGAAGGACCAGCTTCATACACCCTCAGATACTCTAGGATCTTCTTGACAACGCCTGGGAAGGGAAGACCGTGCCTATCGTTCCTCCGAGCATGGGCCATGTGTAGCATGGTGATTTTTGGTAGGTTTATGGCTTGCCTGAGGAGGAGCTTGTCCATGAGGAGGCAGTCCTGAATGAGGATGGTAGTGCGCTTCTGCTCTCTGGGGGTAATGTTACTGATTAGGTAGCTGTGCAGGATCCGGTTCGCTACCCCCATGGACGAGGTGGTCATCTCCCCAACAACTTCAGTGGAGTAGTCCTGAGATACCCTTTGGATCGCAGCCAGCCCTATGTCTTTTGGCCACTGCCCTTTGACGTATTCTTCAAAACCTTCGTGAGGTACCCCGAGTATGACTCCCAGTTCGGTGCTTGAGACCACGTGGGTGTCCTTCCCAAGGACGAAGGAGGCTTGTATGGCGTGAGGCCTCTCAGTGATGGTGAAGGAGCTATAGAACTGCTTTATCATTCCCTCATTTACCTTTGGCGCTGTGCAGAACAAGTTTTCCCAACCTTGGTGACGGATGATGTCAACCAGGGTTTCCATCTTGTTGGCGACAAGAAACTCCTCATCAAACAGAAGATCTCTGATGATGGTTCGTTTCCCCAAGGCTTTTCCTGCAGCCACTTGTTTGGGAACTTTCCTTCCTTTGGGTGGCTTTGCTGCAGCGCTCCTTGTTCGTGGACGAGAAAGGGAAGGCTCCACTTTTGCTCTTTTGAGCACTGGTTCCTGAGGCTCGTCGTCTTCCTCACTGAGATCTAGAATCTCAGGGAACTTTCCCTTAAATAATGGCGAGTTCTCCTCCTCGATTTCGGCAAGGATCAGGTCTGTTTGTGGGGGAGAGGAATGTGGAGGACTGGGTGTGGTTTCTTTTTGGGCTTTTTCTTGAGAGATTGGGCTTGGGATTTTTTCAGAGGTAGGTGAGGCCAATTTCTCAGTAGAGGTACTTGACTGGGATAGGGCAGGTGTGACCGGCGGTGTTGTTTCTTTTGGCGGCGAGGGTTCTTGATGAGTTTCTTTTGAAGGCGAAGAGGGTTCTTTGGCTGGGGATTGTGGCTTTGGAGATTCTGTGGGGATGCCTAAGGAAGCAAGGATGCTTCTTAGTGTCTCCGGGCTTTCGTTTCCTGTGAGAGATACAGAGGTGGTGTTCACCATTGTTGCAGGGAGGGTTTCTGAGAAAGCTTGTGTTTAGGAGAGGGTAAAGAGAAGGTTGTGGTGATGAAGATCTTGGGAAAATGCCTTTAAGTAGTTGCCGAATTTTCCATATCTGAACATCAGATCACTCGTTTCAAATTCAAAATTTCTTTTTCCAAATCTGAACAGCTTTCCATAAATGTGCCGCTTTTTCCTCCAATCAAATATACTCAAGAACCATCATTACCTTTCTCGGTTCCAGAACCTACTCTAGTCCTTTAGACTCCTGCCGAATGCATGTATCTGTCACCTCAGAGCTATTAATCCCCTCAGCAATTTTTCAAATCTCAACCCTTATCCTTTCCTTTCTCAATCTGATATCGAAGGTATTGTGATGCTTGGGGTATGTTTATCAGGGATGGTACAAAAGAACATCACATAGAAAAAATTTCACATAATATGAATTTAAAACATTTTATATCATGATGAGGGAGTCCAGTTGTGGATGGAAAAACATGGCTCATAGGACTATCGATCATGAAGGTTTATAGGGTGGCCGTAGATTCCCTCTATCCTTTGGGCTTGTATTGAGGGATTAGTACATCAAGAGGGATCTTTTGGGTTAGAAAATAAGACCTTTGCCTAAGGAATCATGCATTTATCAATTTCAATCTCTAGCAAGGTATCTTTCCTAATCACGTATAGATCATGCAAGCAGTTCAAAGGACTCAAGTTTATTTCATAGAAAAGCAGGTATGAATATTCTTAGAGGACTAATATTCAAGATGAATAGACTCACTAATTTCTCCAATCATTGGGGGTTTCAAGGAAGATCAAGATTAGTTGAGAGAAATCATACCTAGACCCATACGTAATTTCTCAAAGGGAGCCTTGTTTAGCGGCTTTGTGAAGATATCCGCGATTTGTTCCTCAGAGCGGACATGTTCCATAGAGACAATTCCTTTCTCCACACAATCACGAAGGAAGTGATGTCTTATGTCAATATGCTTAGTCCTAGAGTGCTGCACAGGATTCTTAGAAATATCAATAGCACTAGTGTTATCACAAAGTATAGGAACGTTACCTGAAATGATGCCAAAGTCACTTAGCTGTTGTTTGAGCCATATGAGTTGAGAACAACAAGCTGCGGCGGCGACATACTCAGCTTCGGCAGTGGAAAGGGCGACAGTGGTTTGTTTCTTTGATCCCCAAGACACAAGACAAGGGCTAAGGAATTGAGCCATCCCAGATGTTGATTTCCTATCTGGCTTGTGTCCATCAAAGTCAGCATCTGTGTACCCTAGTAATTCAAGACTTCCCCCTCTTGGGTACCACAGACATAGGTCATCAGTCCCCTTAAGGTAACGCAGAATCCTTTTCACAGCAATGACATGAGTTTCTCTAGGACTTGCTTGAAATCTAGCACAAAAACATACACTCTGCATGATATCAGGCCTACTGGCGGTTAGATAAAGCAATGAGCCTATCATTCCACGATAGACCTTTTGATCAGCTTCTTTCTTGTCAACATCCATTCCTATTGAATCATTTGGGGACATAGGGGTTGAATAGTTCTTTGCATCCATCATACCAAACTTCTTGATGCACTCTCGTAGGTACTTTTGTTGATGTACCTTTGTTCCTTCCTCTGTTTGAACAACATGTAGGCCTAGAAAGAACTTAAGCTCGCCCACCATACTCATCTCAAATTCACTCTCCATCAGCTTTGTGAACTTGGTAACTAAGTGCTCGTTGGTGGAGCCAAAGATTATGTCATCTACATATACTTGAACCACTAAGGTATGCTTTCCCTCTCTTAATAGAAATAAGGTTCTGTCTACTTCCCCTCTTACGTAACCATGAGATAAGAGGAATTGAGAAAGCCTTTCATACCAGGCGCGAGGAGCTTGCTTCAGACCATAGAGTGCCTTATCAAGTATGTAAACGTGGTCAGGATAGGAGGAATCTTCGAATCCAGGCGTTTGTTCCACATAAACTTCTTCTTTTAGAACCCCGTTCAGGAACGCTGTCTTGACGTCCATTTGTTGCAACTTGAATCCATAGTGGGCAGAGTAGGCGATCAAGAGGCGTATTGCTTCTAATCTTGCAACTGGCGCAAATGTTTCATCATAGTCAATTCCCTCTTGTTGATTGTAGCCTTTTACTACCAGTCTTGCTTTGTTCCTTATCACTTGTCCTCTTTCATCCATCTTGTTCCTGAACACCCATTTGGTACCTATGACGGAGAGATCCTTAGGTCTGGGAACTAGTCTCCATACCTTATTCCTCTCAAATTGGTGAAGTTCCTCTTGCATAGCATTGACCCATTCTGGGTCTTCTAGGGCATCTTTCACTGTTCTTGGTTCAGCTGTGGAGACAAAAGCACAGAAGGCATGAAATGTAGGATCTAATGTGAGTACGGAACAGTCCTTCTCGCTGGGTTCTAGAGATGCATCAGAGGAGGGAAGCGAAGCACAGTTGCATACGTAGTCCATGAGTCTTGATGGGGGCCCATGGATACGAGTGCTGCGTCGCGTTCCTTCCTCTTCATGGTGAGTATCTTCTTCAGATTGTTCCTGAGATGGGGATTGTTCCCCCTGAGTTCCGGAATCTCCATTTGGTACACTTGCATCTTGATCTGGGGCTGCTTCTTCTTCTGCGTTCATGTCCGTAGTAGGGATGAATTCCTCAGCATCAGCGAGAATGAATTGTTCCCTGTCGGCTTCAGTCAGTGGAGGAGCATTTGGATCATGGACAACGTTACCTGCCATGATCTTTTCATCAAAGACCACATGGATGCTTTCCTCACCTTCCTTGTCCTCTTGTTGTAAACTTTGTAGGCCCTACTATGAGTGGAATAACCAACAAACGTTCCTTCATCACTTCTTGGATCGAATTTGCCTAGATTGTCCTTTCCATTGTTGTGGACGAAGCACTTGCACCCAAAGACCCTTAGATGAGAAATGTTCGGCTTCCTTCCTCTGAACAGCTCATATGGTGTTTTCTCAATCATAGGTCTCAACATGGCACGGTTCAGTACATAGCAAGCAGAGTTGAGTGCTTCAGCCCAGAAGTTTCTTGGCAATCCACTTGCAATTAGCATTGTCCTTGTCATATCCTCCAGAGTCCTATTCTTCCTTTCAACAACTCCATTCTGTTGAGGCGTTCTTGGCGCAGAAAAATTATGATTTATGCCTTTGTTCCTGCACAAGGAAAGAAACCGGGAGTTCTCGAACTCTGTACCATGGTCAGTGCGTATAGCTCTTAGATGAAATCCCGATTGATTTTCAATAGCATATAACCAAAATTACAACTCATCAAACACATCCTCCTTTGAAGCAATGAAAATAGTCCAAGTAAACCTAGAGAAATCATCTACAATGACAAACACGTACTTGTTTCCCCCACGGCTAAGTGTGCGCATAGGCCCACACAAGTCCATGTGAATAAGCTCTAAGGGTTCAGAGGTACTTACCTGGTTTTTGGACTTGAAGGATGATCTTACTTGTTTTCCTCTTGTGCAAGCAATGCACACCTCTTCAGATTGACTCTCTATCTTTGGTAAACCAATAACTAGGTCTTTGTTGTGAAGTTTGTGTAGAAGTCTGAGGCTTGCATGAGAGAACCTTTGATGCCATAGATTGGATTCCTCAGATTGTGCAGAAAGGCACAGTTCCTCTTCAGGGATAAAAGATGGATCTACTTTGTATAGGTTGTTCTCTATGATTCCCCTGAGGAGAACTTTCCCTGTCTCAACATTCTCAACCAAACACTCATTAGTAGTAAAGATAACCCTATTTTGACCATCCTGGCACATTTGACGTACGCTCAATAGATCGAAGGTTAGGTTATCCACTAAAGTGACGTTATTCACAGCAAGATTGTCAGAGATCCTTACCTTTCCCATGCCAATTACTTCCCCTTTACTGTTGTTCCCAAAGGTTATAGAACCTTTGTTTTCAGGATGGAGAGATATAAACCATGCTTTGTTCCCAGTCATGTGTATTGAGCAAGCGCTATCTATATACCAGGAACTCTTCTTCTTTCCATCCTGCAAGTAAGGGATTAGTTTTTGCGCACCCATGCAAGCCTAGGCTTACCTGGAATGAAGAACAATCTTCTATCCTCATTATCTTTTAAAACAACCTTGATCCTGGGAGTGTTCCTAACAGAAGAATTATTGCAATAATTGTAGGCTATCTCCTCATCTCTTGATTTTTTCCAACACTCTTGTTGATGATGTCCTGACTCACCACAGTACCAGCAAACCCTGTGGTGTTTCAGATTGACATACCTACTTTGTCCAGGCCAGATGGTTTTGTTTTCAATTCTAGACCTAAAATCCACCTCTACTGGCTTAGTGCTTTTGGCATGTTTTTGCCATATCTTATAGGCCTTCTGTCCATCAAACCACACCTTCTCTTCCTGAGCAATTTTCTTCCCTTTATCTTCAGAACCATTGTGGGAACAATGTGTGATTGATCCTCCACAGGGTCCTTTATGACAGAGGGAATTTTGTATACCAGGAGACTTGATGGAAGTTTGTGAACAAGAGGCGCTATCATAGCCTAATCCAGCACGTGGTACAAAGCGTTTAGAGAAATCAGCCTTCTCCTTATCAATTTTAGAGGGGATATATTCATCTAACCAAATTTTCCTTTTGTTTTCTTCCTCTATTAGAAATTCATCAACTTTCTTAGCAAATTTTGAGTTGTCCTCAGTCAAAGTTTTAATTTCAGATTCAAGAGTGGCAATTTTCCTTTCCAGGGAAGCTATGTCAGACACATACTTAGGACAGGATTTGCACGAGTCCGACAAAGGGAATGAAGCCTTTTCAAGTCTAGCAACCTTAGAAGCCCAAAGCTGGTTTTCCTCAATTAGACATGAAATGGTTTCTTCCTTTTCGTCGATCAAAGAATTCAGATTACTTTGTTCCTTTCCTAGAGAATGAATGAACCTAATAATCTGAGCTTTTGATTTGTTTTCTAAGAAAGAGTCAAATTCTGAAGTGTTTACCTCATCTTCGGATTTTTCTCCTGTAGCCATTAGACATGTGTAGGGAAATTCTTCTTTGGAGTCGGGAGTCCCTCCTGTAGCCATTAGACACGTTTCCTTGGGAGTGTAGAGAAATTCGTCTTCAGAGTCAGATGTCCCCCATGTTGCAATCATTGCTTCCTTCTTTTCCCTTTGAGGGACATTTGCTTCTCCTCCCTTCTTTTTGAAGCAATTTCTCGCGAAGTGTCCCTTCCTCTGGAAGTGATAGCAGATGATAGTACTCATGTCTTTGTTCCCATCAGGGAGACGTTGTTTTTCTCTGCTATCCTTCCAAACTCTTCGAAAGGCTCTTGTGAAGAGAGCAACTTCTTCATCCTTATCAACAATTTCGTCCTCTTCCTGAGCAAGATCGAAGGCTTTTTCGATTTTTAGAGCAATGTTATGGGACTTCTCTGCCTTCTCTCCTTCCCTTCGTAGCATCTTGCTCTGTTGAATCCCCGCGTTGCTCTGGAGACGAGCAACTAGTTCCTCCAAGGTGATGTTTTTGATATCATTCTGAGCTTGGAGTGCAAGAGAGAACGCGTCCCATTTAGAGGACAATCCCTGAAGAAATTGATGTGTCAGTTTCCACTCAGGGATCGTTTCCCCTAAGAACTCGAGTTGGCCTACGTATCCCTGGAAACGTGAATGGTAGTCATCCAAAGACTCATTCTTTCCTTGAACAGCACTATCATACTCCTTGATGAGAGTCAAGATCCTATTTTTCTTGATGTCTTCATTCCCCTCATACATCCTTTTGAGGGATTTGAATATGTCGTGAGCAGTCTTGTACTTTAGAACCTTCCTTTGATCGGATGGACCAAGGGCAGCGAGTATGACCTTCTTTGCTCTCATGTTGAGCTCCAAGACTTTGTAATCAGCATCTTGATAATCTTCTCTTTTCTTGAGTGTTCCTCCAGTCTCATCTGAGGGATCGAGAATCTTCACATCTCCAAATTCCACAATCTTCCACATCTGTCCATGCAGGGAACAGATATGTGATTCGATCTGTTCCACCCAGTATGAGAACTCTCCTGATTTGAGCATTGGTGGCTTCCAAAAGGAGTCGTTGATGGCTGTTCCTGACATTCTTCCTGCAAGGGTAACAATCTAGAGACCAGGCTCTGATACCAATTGTTGGATCGTTAGTTCAATTACTTCTGAGGGAACAAAGTGTATTGTTCCTTCAGAGGTGTAGCAGCGGAATATTAACGCAGGAAGTATAGAAGAACACAAGTATTTAGAGTGGAAACCTCAACCACTAAGAATTGAGTAAAACCACTACCTTCAAGCTTCTCACTTGAAGGATTTGAATGAGTATACTTATCTTATTAATCTCTTGTTTGTTACAAAAGAAAGCAAGGATTACGATCACGAATCTCTTCTTTCACTCGAGCCCAAACTCAACGCCTAAGACTAAGTATTGCTCACTCTTTCTCTCTTTTCTTCTTGTTCTTCTTTTGGACGATCACACTTGATTCGCACAAGCATAAACTCTCTCAATCGTCACATTAATTCCTAAGCCTAAGACTAGTTTATATAGCAAAGATAAAACTAGGTTTAAACTAAGGAAAAACAAGAATATGGAAAATATATCTTTCGCATAAGAAGATATTATTTCCATCTTTTAATTATATCTTTTTCCTTAATATCTTCATGATATCTTTGCAGCTCAACCGTATTTTCCATAAAGAAAACATTGATATCTTCGTTGCGCTCTCTCAGCCATTTCTTTCCTTATTTAGCTCGCCTCTGTTGAGTAACGTTCCTGCTCAAGTGGACATCCTGAAACACTCAAGTATACATTAGTAGGAATGTTTGTTACCATCAAAACCAGACGGAACTTTACTTCAGCTGTACCTTCAACAGTGTAGGATTTGTTATTCAAGGGAGAAGGATTCTTACAAATGCTCACGTAGTGGCGGATCATACCTTTGTACTTGTAAGGAAACATGGATCTCCTAACAAGTATAGAGCTGAAGTTCAGGCTGTTGGTCATGAATGTGACTTAGCTATCCTGGTTGTCCAAAGTGAAGAATTTTGGCAGGGTATGACTTATTTGGAGCTTGGGGACACCCCATTCTTACAAGAAGCTGTTGCTGTTGTTGGATATCCCCAAGGTAAGCCAGAGTTTATGGAGTACGATATCCACTTGCAAGTATCTATATTAGATGGGAGTTAGAATCCTCAGTGTAATAAAGTTTGATTATATGATGTTGTTCTTGAGCAGTTTTTAGAAAAACACGGGGTCTCTAACTAAAAATCGCAAGTGATGATGACATGACTGGTTTATAAAACCACATACTGGTCTAAAATTATGAGCTAAGCATAACTTCTAAAGAGTAAGTTTTGGTGGCAGGTGGAGATAACATATCGGTAACAAAAGGGGTTGTTTCAAGAGTAGAGCCAACACAGTATGTGCACGGTGCCAGTCAGCTGATGGCTATACAGATTGATGCTGCTATAAATCCTGGGAATAGTGGGGGTCCTGCTATCATGGGCGATAAAGTTGCTGGAGTTGCTTTCCAAAATCTTTCAGGTGCAGAGAATATTGGGTGAGTCTTGATTAGTTTATATAAGATTTGACGGATTATGTTTATCATTTCTTCTTCTTTGGTGTGGTTATTTCTGATGTCAATGGTGTCCATTGATAAAGATGGAATTAAAGATTCATGAAAAAAAATCTGTTCATTTTTATAAAAGTCTACTCCTTGTCACATTACTCACAAATTCTTATTATTGTTGCAGATACATTATTCCTGTTCCTGTGATAAACCATTTTATCTCTGGCGTGGAAGATTTTGGGAAATACGTGGGCTTTTGCTCAATGGGTTTGTCATGCCAATCAATGGAAAATGTGCAACTTCGGTAACACTTTAGAATGCACCCTGAGATGACGGGTGTACTTGTTAGTAAAATAAACCCGCTTTCTGATGCACATAAGATTCTAAAGAAAGATGATATTATCATTGCGTTTGATGGTGTACCTATTGCAAATGATGGGGATCTGATAAAACTCTGGTTATTTTGTGTTGAAGCTACAGCTGAAGTAAAGTTCCTTCTGGTTTTGATGGTAACAAACATTCCTACTAATGTATACTTGAGTGTTTCAGGATGTCTACTCTGAGCAGGAACGTTACTCAACAGAGGCGAGCTAAATAAGGAAAGAAATGGCTGAAGGAGCACAACGAAGATATCAATGTTTTATTTATGGAAAATACGGTTGAGCAGCAAAGATTTCATGAAGATCTTAAGGAAAGAGATATAATTAAAAGATGGAAATAATATCTTCTTATGCGAAAGATATTTTTTCCATAATCTTGTTTATTCCCTAGTTTAAACCTAGTTTTATCTTTGCTATATAAACTAGTCTTTAGGCTTAGGAATAGTACGACGATTGAGAGAGTTTTACTTGTGCGAATCAAGTGTGATCGTCCAAAAGAAGAACAAGAAGAAAAGAGAGAAAGAGTGAGCAATACTTTATCTTAGGCGTTGAGTTTGGGCTCGAGTGAAAGAAGAGATTTGTGATCGTAATCCTTGCTTTCTTTTGTAACAAACAAGAAATTAATAAGATAAGTATACTCATTCAAATCCTTCAAGTGAGAAGCTTGAAGGTAGTGGTTTTACTCAATTCTTAGTGGTTGAGGTTTCCACTCTAAATACTTGTGTTCTTCTATACTTCCTGCGTTAATATTCCGCTGCTACACCTCTGAAGGAACAATACACTTTGTTCCCTCAGAAGTAATTGAACTAACGATCCAACAATTGGTATCAGAGCCTGGTCTCTAGATTGTTACCCTTGCAGGAAGAATGTCAGGAACAGCCATCAACGACTCCTTTTGGAAGCCACCAATGCTCAAATCAGGAGAGTTCTCATACTGGGTGGAACAGATCGAATCACATATCTGTTCCCTGCATGGACAGATGTGGAAGATTGTGGAATTTGGAGATGTGAAGATTCTCGATCCCTCAGATGAGACTGGAGGAACACTCAAGAAAAGAGAAGATTATCAAGATGCTGATTACAAAGTCTTGGAGCTCAACATGAGAGCAAAGAAGGTCATACTCGCTGCCCTTGGTCCATCCGATCAAAGGAAGGTTCTAAAGTACAAGACTGCTCACGACATATTCAAATCCCTCAAAAGGATGTATGAGGGGAATGAAGACATCAAGAAAAATAGGATCTTGACTCTCATCAAGGAGTATGATAGTGCTGTTCAAGGAAAGAATGAGTCTTTGGATGACTACCATTCACGTTTCCAGGGATACGTAGGCCAACTCGAGTTCTTAGGGGAAACGATCCCTGAGTGGAAACTGACACATCAATTTCTTCAGGGATTGTCCTCTAAATGGGACGCGTTCTCTCTTGCACTCCAAGCTCAGAATGATATCAAAAACATCACCTTGGAGGAACTAGTTGCTCGTCTCCAGAGCAACGCGGGGATTCAACAGAGCAAGATGCTACGAAGGGAAGGAGAGAAGGCAGAGAAGTCCCAGAACATTGCTCTAAAAATCGAAAAAGCCTTCGATCTTGCTCAGGAAGAGGACGAAATTGTTGATAAGGATGAAGAAGTTGCTCTCTTCACAAGAGCCTTTCGAAGAGTTTGGAAGGATAGCAGAGAAAAACAACGTCTCCCTGATGGGAACAAAGACATGAGTACTATTATCTGCTATCACTGCCAGAAGAAGGGACACTTCGCGAGAAATTGCTTCAAAAAGAAGGGAGGAGAAGCAAATGTCTCTCAAAGGGAAAAGAAGGAAGCAATGATTGCAACATGGGGGACATCTGACTCTGAAGACGAATTTCTCTACACTCCCAAGGAAACGTGTCTAATGGCTACAGGAGGGACTTCCGACTCCAAAGAAGAATCTCCCTACACATGTCTAATGGCTACAGGAGAAAAATCCGAAGATGAGGTAAACACTTCTGAATTTGACTCTTTCTTAGAAAACAAATCAAAAGCTCAGATTATTAGGTTCATTCATTCTCTAGGAAAGGAACAAAGTAATCTGAATTCTTTGATCGATGAGAAGGACGAAACCATTTCATGTCTGATTGAGGAAAACCAGCTTTGGGCTTCTAAGGTTGCTAGACTTGAAAAGGCTTCGTTCCCTTCGTCGGACTCGTGCAAGTCCTGTCCTAAGTATGTGTCTGATATAGCTTCCCTGGAAAGGAAAATTGTCATTCTTGAATCTGAAATTAAAACTTTGAGTGAGGAAAATTCAAAATTTGCTAAGAAAGTTGATGAATTTCTAATAGAGGAAGAAAACAAAAGGAAAATTTGGTTAGATGATTATATCACCTCTAAAATTGATAAGGAGAAGGCTGATTTCTCTAAACGCTTTGTACCACGTGCTGGATTAGGCTATGATAGCGCCTCTTGTTCACAAACTGCCATCTCGTCTCCTGATATACAAAATTCCCTCTGTCATAAAGGACCCTGTGGAGGATCAATCACACATTGTTCCCACAATGGTTCTGAAAACAAAGGGAAGAAAATTGCTCAGGAAGAGAAGGTGTGGTTTGATGGACAGAAGGCCTATAAGATATGGCAAAAACATGCCAACAACACTAAGCCAGTAGAGGTGGATTTTAGATCTAGAATTGAAAACAAAACCATCTGGCCTGGACAAAGTAGGTATGTCAATCTGAAACACCACAGGGTTTGCTGGTACTGTGGTGAGTCAGGACATCATCAACAAGAGTGTTTGAAAAAATCAAGAGATGAGGAGATAGCCTACAATTATTGCAATAATTCTTCTGTTAGGAACACTCCCAGGATCAAGGTTGTTTTAAAAGATAATGAGGATAGAAGATTGTTCTTCATCCCAGGTAAGCCTAGGCTTGCCTGGGTGCGCAAAAACTAATCCCTTACTTGCAGGATGGAAAGAAGAAGAGTTCCTGGTATATAGATAGCGCTTGCTCAATACACATGACTGGGAACAAAGCATGGTTTATATCTCTCCATCCTGAAAACAAAGGTTCTATAACCTTTGGGAACAACAGTAAAGGTGAAGTAATTGGCATGGGAAAGGTAAGGATCTCTGACAATCTTGTTGTGAATAACGTTACTTTAGTGGATAACCTAACCTTTGATCTATTGAGCGTACGTCAAATGTGCCAGGATGGTCAAAATAGGGTTATCTTTACTACTAATGAGTGTTTGGTTGAGAATGTTGAGACAGGGAAAGTTCTCCTCAGGGGAATCATAGAGAACAACCTATACAAAGTAGATCCATCTTTTATCCCTGAAGAGGAACTGTGCCTTTCTGCACAATCTGAGGAATCAAATCTATGGCATCAAAGGTTCTCTCATGCAAGCCTTAGACTTCTACACAAACTTCACAATAAAGACCTAGTTATTGGTTTACCAAAGATAGAGAGTCAATCTGAAGAGGTGTGCATTGCTTGCACAAGAGGAAAACAAGTAAGATCATCCTTTAAGTCCAAAAACCAGGTAAGTACCTCTGAACCCTTAGAGCTTATTCACATGGACTTGTGTGGGCCTATGCGCACACTTAGCCGTGGGGGAAACAAGTACGTGTTCGTCATTGTAGATGATTTCTCTAGGTTTACTTGGACTATTTTCATTGCTTCAAAGGAGGATGTGTTTGATGAGTTTGAATTTTGGTTACATGCTATTGAAAATCAATCTGGATTTCATCTAAGGGCTATACGCACTGACCATGGTACAGAGTTCGAGAACTCCCAGTTTCTTTCCTTGTGCAGGAACAAAGGCATAAATCATAATTTTTCTGCGCCAAGAACGCCTCAACAAAATGGAGTTGTTGAAAGAAAGAATAGGACTCTGGAGGATATGACAAGGACAATGCTAATTGCAAGTGGATTGCCAAGAAACTTCTGGGCTGAAGCACTCAACTCTGCTTGCTATGTACTGAACCGTGCCATGTTGAGACCTATGATTGAGAAGACACCATATGAGTTGTTCAGAGGAAGGAAGCCGAACATTTCTCATCTAAGGGTCTTTGGGTGCAAGTGCTTCGTCCACAACAATGGAAAGGACAATCTGGGCAAGTTCGATCCAAGAAGTGATGAAGGAACGTTTGTAGGTTATTCCACACATAGTAGGGCCTACAAAGTTTACAACAAGAGGACAAGGAAGGTGGAGGAAAGCATCCATGTGGTCTTTGATGAAAAGATCATGGCAGGTAACGTTGTCCATGATCCAAACGTTCCTCCACTGACTGAAGCCGATAGGGAACAATTCATTCTCGCTGATGCTGAGGAATGCATCCCCACTACGGACATGAACGCAGCAGAAGAAGCAGTCCCTGATCAAGATGCAAGTGTACCTAATGAAGATTCTGAAACTCAGGGGGAACAATCCCCATCTCTGGAATAATCTGAAGAAGATACTCACCATGAAGAGGAAGGAACGCGACGCAGCACTCGTATCCATGGGCCCCCATCAAGACTCATGGACTACGTATGCAACTGTGCTTCGCTTCCCTCCTCCGATCTATCTCTTGAACCCAGCGACAAGGTTTGTTCCGTACTCACATTAGATCCTATATTTCATGCCTTCTGTGCTTTTGTCTCCACAGCTGAACCAAGAACCGTGAAAGACGCCCTAGAAGACCCAGAATGGGTCAATGCTATGCAAGAGGAACTTCATCAATTTGAGAGGAATAAAGTATGGAGACTAGTTCCCAGACCTAAGGATCGCTCCGTCATAGGTACCAAATGGGTGTTCAGGAACAAGATGGATGAAGGAGGGCAAGTGATAAGGAACAAAGCAAGACTGGTAGTAAAAGGCTACAATCAACAAGAGGGAATTGACTATGATGAAACTTTTGCACCAGTTGCAAGATTAGAAGCAATACGTCTCTTGATCGCCTACTCTGCTCACTATGGATTCAAGTTGCAACAAATGGACGTCAAGACAGCGTTCCTGAACGGGGTACTAAAGGAAGAAGTCTATGTGGAACAAACGCCTGGATTCGAAGATTCTTCCTATCCTGACCACGTTTACATACTTGATAAGGCACTCTATGGTCTGAAGCAAGCTCCTCGCGCCTGGTATGAAAGACTTTCTCAATTCCTCTTATCTCATGGTTACGTAAGAGGGGAAGTAGACAGAACTTTATTTCTATTAAGAGAGGGAAAGCATACCTTGGTAGTACAAGTATATGTGGATGAAATAATCTTTGGCTCCACCAACGAGCACTTAGTTACCAAGTTCACAAAGCTGATGGAGAGTGAATTTGAGATGAGTATGGTGGGCGAGCTTAAGTTCTTTCTAGGCCTACATGTTGTTCAAACAGAGGAAGGAACAAAGGTACATCAACAAAAGTACCTACGAGAGTGCATCAAGAAGTTTGGTATGATGGATGCAAAGAACTATTCAACCCCCATGTCCCCAAATGACTCAATAGGACTGGATGTCGACAAGAAAGAAGCTGATCAAAAGGTCTATCGTGGAATGATAGGCTCATTGCTTTATCTAACCGCCAGTAGGCCTGATATCATGCAGAGTGTATGTTTTTGTGCCAGATTTCAAGCCAGTCCTAGAGAAACTCCTGTCACTGCTGTGAAAAGAATCCTGCGTTACCTTAAGGGGACTGATGATCTATGTCTGTGGTACCCAAGAGGGGGAAGTCTTGAATTACTGGGGTACACAGATGCTGACTTTGATGGACACAAGCCAGATAGGAAATCAACATCTGGGATGGCTCAATTCCTTGGCCCTTGCCAAACCACTGTCGCCCTTTCCACTGCCGAAGCTGAGTATGTCGCCGCCGCAGCTTGTTGTTCTCAACTCATATGGCTCAAACAACAGCTAAGTGACTTTGGCATCATTTCAGGTAACGTTCCTATACTCTGTGATAACACTAGTGCTATTGATATTTCTAAGAATCCTGTGCAGCACTCTAGGACTAAGCATATTGACATAAGACATCACTTCCTTCGTGATTGTGTGGAGAAAGGAATTGTCTCTATGGAACATGTCCGCTCTGAGGATCAAATCGCGGATATCTTCACAAAGCCACTAAACAAGGCTCCCTTTGAGAAATTACGTATGGGTCTAGGTATGATTTCTCTCAACTAATCTTGATCCTCCTTGAAACCCCCAATGATTGGTGAAATTAGTGAGCTTATTCATCTTGAGTATTAGTCCTTTGAGCATATCAATACCTGCTTTTCTATGAAATAAACTTGAGTCCTTTGAACTGCTTGCATGATCTATACGTGATTAGGAAAGATACCTTGCTTGAGATTGAAATTGATAAATGCATGATTCCTTAGGCAAAGGTCTTATTTTCTAACCCAAAAGATCCCTCTTGATGTACTGATCCCTCAATACAAGCCCAAAGGATAGAGGGAATCTACGGCCACCCTATGAACCTTCATGATCGATAGTCCTATGAGCCATGTTTTTCCATCCACAACTGGACTCCCTCATCATGATGTAAAATTTTTAAATTCATATTATGTGAAATATTCTCTATGTGATGTTCTTTTGTACCATTCCTGGTAAACATACCCCAAGCATCACAATACCTTCGATATCAGATTGAGAAAGGAAAGGATAAGGGTTGAGATTTGAAAAGCTGCTGAGGGGATTAATAGCTCTGAGGTGACAGATACATGCATTCGGCAGGAGTCTAAAGGACTAGAGTAGGTTCTGGAACCGAGAAAGTAATGATGGCTCTTGAGTATATTTGATTGGAGGAAAAAGCGGCACAATTATGGAAAACCGTTCAGATTTGGAAAAAGGATTTTTGAATTTGAAACGTATGATCTGGTGTTCAGATATGGAAAATTCGGCATCTACTTAAAGGCTTTTTCCCAAAATCTCCATCGCCACAACCCTCTCTTTACCCTCTCCTAAACACAAAGCTTTCTCAGTAATACTCCCTGCAACAATGGTGAACACTACTTCTGTTTCTCTCACAGGAAACGAAAGCCCAGAAACACTTAGAAGAATCCTTGCTTCCCTGGGCATCCCCACAGAATCTCCCAAGCCACAATCCCCAGCCAAAGAACCCTCGTCCTCTTCAAAAGAAACCCTCAAAGAACCTTCATTGTCTCCCAAAGAAACCCATCAAGAACCCTTGCCGGCAAAAGAAACAACACCGCCGGCCACACCCACCTTATCCCAGTCTAGTACCTCAACTGAAAAATTAGCCTCCCCTACCACTGAAAAAATCCCAAGCCCCATCTCTCAAGAAAAAACCCAACAAGAAACCACGCCTAGCCCTCCAAACTCCTCTCTCCCTCAAACTGACCTAATCCTCGCCGAAATCGAAGAGGAGAACTCCCCTTTATTTAAGGGAAAGTTCCCTGAGATTCTAGATCTCAGTGAGGAAGAAGACGAGCCTCAGGAACCAGTGCTCAAAAGAGCAAAAGTGGAGCCTTCCCCTTCTCGTCCACGTACAAGGAGCGCTGCAGCCAAGCCACCCAAAGGAAGGAAAGTTCCCAAACAAGTGGCTGCAGGAAAGGCCTTGGGGAAACGAACCATCATCAGAGACCTTCTGTTTGATGAGGAGTTTCTTGTCGCCAACAGGATGGACATCCTGGTGGACATCATCCGCCACCAAGGTTGGGAAAACCTATTCTGCACTGCTCCAAAGGTAAATGAGGGAATGATAAAGCAGTTCTACAGCTCCTTCACCATTACTGAGAGGCCTCACGCCATACAAGCCTCCTTCGTCCTTGGGAAGGACACCCACGTGGTCTCAAGCACCGAACTGGGAGTCATACTCGGGGTGCCTCACGAAGGATTTGAAGAATACGTCAAAGGGCAGTGGCCAAAAGACATAGGGTTGGCTGCTATCCAAAGGGTTTCTCAGGATTACTCAACTGAAGTTGTTGGGGAGATGACCACTTCGTCCATGGGGGTAGCAAACCGGATCTTGCACAGCTACCTTATCAGTAACATTACCCCCAGAGAGCAGAAGCGCACAACCATTCTCATTCAGGACTGCCTTCTCATGGACAAGCTCCTCCTCAGGCAAGCCATTAACCTACCAAAGATCATTATGCTACACATGGCCCATGCCCGGAGGAACGATAGGCATGGTCTTCCCTTCCCAGGAGTAGTAAAGAAGATTCTAGAGTACCTGAGGGTGTATGAAGCTGGTCCCTCTGAGGTTGTGTTTGCTAGGGAGTTGGCTGAAGCAAATTTAAGGAAGATGAAGTTTGAGAAGAATGAAGATGGTGATTGGGTCCGCTCTGCTGAATTTTGTGAACCAGAGCAGGTAACTGAGGACCCTCCACAGGAACAGAGTGAAGAACCAACTATGGTCTATCAACATCAGAGGATGGAAGAGTTGTGCTCACTGGTTGGAAACCTGGTGAATGAAGTTGCTGCCTTGAAGGCTGAGATACGTCGTTGGACGTCATCCAACTAGAGGTTCCCTTGGCAGTTTAACAGTCTCTTCTCCACACCTTTCCTCCTCTATCTGACCCCCACTCTCTGTTCCTAGCACATCTATCCTTCTTCTTTTGCGCTTATTGTACCCTTTGCTTAGGGTTTTATGTGTCTTCTTTAAATTTCTCTATGCTTGTGTTTTTCTTTTCCCAGTCCAGTATATGTATCAGCGTCCGTTCTTATGACGCTTGTTTTAATCTATGATTAGCTTGTTTTGATGAGTTCTGGAGTTCTTCTATTTCAAGTACATGTTTAGACTTACTTTTTGATGATGCCAAAAGGGGGAAGAAAGGAACGGTCAAGGTTTGAGGGGGAACATCTGTACTTAAACCTTATAAGTAACGTTCCCTTAGGAGAACTGTTTAGATGTGTTTTAGAAGTATTCAATGAGTATGTTTGTCACCATCAAAAAGGGGGAATTTGTTGAAGCTACAGCTGAAGTAAAGTTCCTTCTGGTTTTGATGGTAACAAACATTCCTACTAATGTATACTTGAGTGTTTCAGGATGTCTACTCTGAGCAGGAACGTTACTCAACAGAGGCGAGCTAAATAAGGAAAAAAATGGCTGAAGGAGCACAACGAAGATATCAATGTTTTATTTATGGAAAATACGGTTGAGCAGCAAAGATTTCATGAAGATCTTAAGGAAAGAGATATAATTAAAAGATGGAAATAATATCTTCTTATGCGAAAGATATTTTTTCCATAATCTTGTTTATTCCCTAGTTTAAACCTAGTTTTATCTTTGCTATATAAACTAGTCTTTAGGCTTAGGAATAGTACGACGATTGAGAGAGTTTTACTTGTGCGAATCAAGTGTGATCGTCCAAAAGAAGAACAAGAAGAAAAGAGAGAAAGAGTGAGCAATACTTTATCTTAGGCGTTGAGTTTGGGCTCGAGTGAAAGAAGAGATTCGTGATCGTAATCCTTGCTTTCTTTTGTAACAAACAAGAAATTAATAAGATAAGTATACTCATTCAAATCCTTCAAGTGAGAAGCTTGAAGGTAGTGGTTTTACTCAACTCTTAGTGGTTGAGGTTTCCACTCTAAATACTTGTGTTCTTCTATACTTCCTGCGTTAATATTCCGCTGCTACACCTCTGAAGGAACAATACACTTTGTTCCCTCAGAAGTAATTGAACTAACGATCCAACATTTTGCTATTTCTCATATTCCATAACTTGAAGACCTAGTAAAAATGATAATATGTTAGTCTTGAGCTGTTAGCCTTACTTGCTTTTGAGGTTGTTAAACATAAGCTGTGATTTTGCTCCCCATCTTGTAGCTTAGATTGGGTATGCTTTAAGAATTCAGTTGCTTTATGTGATACGAATTCTATTGTGCTGAAAATTTATTCTCTTCCCAGTTCCTTTCAGGAATAGAGAGCGGATAACATTTGACCATCTAGTCTCTATGAAAAAACTGGACGAGAAAGCGGATGTGAGGGTGTTGAGAGATGGCAAAGAGCTTAATTTTAGCATCATTTTACGCCCTGTAAGTTTTGCTGCATCTAAAGCTCTCTTGTTATTTGCATGAGTTAATACGGCTGTTTTAAATATGTCTCTGGCACTGATTTTTCGTTCTGTGATATTCATATTTATGTTCTACTTATGGATATGCAGTTGCAGCCTTTGGTACCAGTCCATCAATTTGATAAACTTCCTAGTTATTACATTTTTGCTGGTCTTGTTTTCATACCATTGACCCAACCATATCTCCATGAGTTTGGAGAAGATTGGTACAATTCATCACCTCGTAGATTGTGTGAACGTGCATTAAAGGAACAGCCAAAGAAACCTGGTCAACAGCTCGTTATTCTGTCTCAGGTTTTCAAATCATTTCTCCCCACCCCTTTCCTCTTGAGATTGTGTATTAATTAATAAATAATTAAATATGCTCAACGTGGTATTAATTATTATAGCATGAAAATCCTTGGTTTATGTATATGCTATTTCTGTCTTCGTCGTATTCTGCTGAAAAATGGTGGCGCTTGTTCTTTCATCCAGGTGTTGATGGATGATATCAATGCTGGTTATGAGCGCCTTGCAGAACTACAGGTACTGGTATAGTATATTCTGTTGATTGTTGTTCTTTGTTTGCATACTCCAATCTATTAACTTTCATGTGATTTTTCTACATTACAGGTAAAACGAGTCAACGAAGTAG
Source organism: Oxyria digyna (assembly GCA_029168935.1). Lineage (NCBI taxonomy): Eukaryota > Viridiplantae > Streptophyta > Magnoliopsida > Caryophyllales > Polygonaceae > Oxyria > Oxyria digyna. The sequence goes on from JAPVLV010000024.1 coordinate 5,038,879, forward strand.
AAGTAGAAAACCTAAAGCATCTGTGCCAGATTGTAGAAGAGTGCAGTGCAGAGGACTTAAGGTTTGATTTAGATGACGACCGAGTTGTCGTACTAAATTATCAAAAGGCTAAGCTTGCCACTTCTCGGATACTGATGCGGCATAGGATACCGTCTGTCATGTCTAATGATCTTATTAATGAAAGTGCAAACAAACCAGTCCTCTCATCCACTGAAAGCTGAATTTTAGAGAGGAAAAATCTGTTTTTATCTCCCCATTTGTGTACCAATCCTGTTTATCAACTTATACAGCAAGCTTTTGTAGGTTACATTCTTTTCAGCTTCATAAATGGTGAAAGAGCACTCGTTTTTAGTTGTGCAACAAAGTGACGTTGAGTTCAGTTTTATCCACAACACGATTTTAATACATTTCGCCAATTAGTTTCAGACTTTTCAGTACATATTTTTTTTCTGAAGTGGGTGATTCTGCATTATGTAAATTGAAGTATGAAAATAACATACAATTATGTATTGAGCAAAATGGTTATGATGAAGTAAATTGCAGACCCAAAAAAACACGAATTGACATTTCTAGCACAGGTCCAGAGCAAACTTCAAAGGTCACTTGTCAAAGATTGCAATCGGGATGTATATTATACACTAAAACGAGCATGATAACCCAATAACTTTTATGCCCACAAAACCGAAGTATACTGCAACTATATACCTAACATATGAAAAATATGTAATCAACGAAACGAAATAAAGGCATCACTACAACTAACCTCAACCCCAAACTACAATAATAAGGCAAGTTTTTGGCCCCTCAATTCCACATGTATCTTCCAGTACTTCGCTTGTCAGATCACCCCAAATCAAGTTTTTTTTTTGTTCTTGTGATGAAGCCTTCTCAGATAATTGAGGAAGGTGTGATTAACCCAGCTGGCAGTGTGCCGTTTCTCCCATTTAAGAGTCGTATCTAGTAGCAGTTAGGGATGAAAAAAGACCTGAAGCTTGCATGGGCAATATATCTCCAAACGAAGACATGGCGGACGCGGACCGATCCTTCAACCTCCCAACTTGTGCATCTGCTAACATGGAACCCAGTTTAAATGTGCTCTCTCCAAATCTACTGCCAACCTGCTTACCAAGTTTACAAGTCGTTACTAAATCACGAACCACACAGATGAAACTATATGCAACTAAATTAGAGAGCATAAATTTAAAGCTACATAACGGCGCAACACGATAATATGAGATAAAGGACAAATATTGACAAGACTAAAAAACTTGCCTGCATGAAGGATTTCAAGAATGGAGTTGCGGCCCCAAAGCTTGTATTTTCATCAAAATCAATCTTCTGTGAGAGTTCTCCATTTGCATAAGCTTTCAATGAACCTCTTGATGTGACATCATCAGAAGATGTCCTCAGAGGTGTCTTGCCAGCATTTCTTGAAGATAATGCAGGCGCACTATCAAACAAGCAATAATTAGACGGTGTTAAGTAATAATACAACATACACAAAACGAGAGGATATATATTAGCAAAAACAGCTTTCTTGTGCAACATGAGAAAAAGGCAATACAATTTTGTAGAAAAAGAATATTGCACCTGATGGGAAGATACTTGAAGCGAGGAACGGTGGAACATCTCATGAGATTGGATTCTGAGTTAGTCGGCAGTTTCTGTACAGTGTCCATGTACATTCTGTTAAGTTGAACAAAGAAGCCAAACAGAACAGCATGCCTCAGGTAGGACTGTTTCTCATTTTCCCACAGGTATGGCTCATACCTATACAGAGATAATAAGCCCATGGTAAGACATATACTTTAGTATAAAAGCAGAGTTATATGGTCATACTTGTCACCTTTTGCAAGAAAGAAGCATCTATAATGAAAATAGTGTTTACTTAAATGACACAAACAAAACATTCTATACCCTGTAAGTACTTTTTTTGACAAACAGGATCACACAGGACGATGCTATACCACTTGCTGTCTGATTCTTTTAGCCATTTGATGTTCCCTTAAAGTGTAAGGAATCAATCACAGACCAATTAAGTCAAAGATAATATAATGGTCAAGAACCTAAAATCTCTTCAATTCAATCCTTAAAGTAGCCACACAGCCTAACGAGAAGATAAAAAAAAACTGTCATGTTTTATAGTCCATACTCCATAGACAGTTAGGCTGTCAAGTGGTCTTTTCAAGTTAAAAAAAAAAAGCAATTAGGTTTGTGTTCAACCAAACCCGCTCAATTTGCCAATTTGAATTACTGACTATGCAAGAATGTCTTACGTTTGCCAGTCAATTGGATCAAGCTTCTGTGTAAAATGGTTAAGCAGCTGATCTACACGCTCTCTTGAGACGGATTTTACACTTCCATGTTCCTGCTTTCTCAAGTGAGCATATTTTGTTGCTGGGTTCTTAGAAGTCACCTCGTTTACCCTGGAATCGCCGCCAGAAAGAATATCAGCAGCAAATCTTATGTCCAACAGGGCTTGCAGAGCTCCTTTTTCTGACACGTCAACCTCATGATTGGCAACGAAATCACCATAGACATTAATAACCTGAATCAATTCAGCCACAATAATGAATAAGATTTGTTAACATTACATGGGAAAGACTGTCCCTGTGCAGCAAATGCACTTTAATAAACTGCACTAACAATAAAATGAATAAAACAGCAAACAGCAAACAGCAAACAGCAAACAGCAAACAGCAAACAGCAAACAGCAACTGACTTCACATGTTTACCAAACAGGCTTATACAATTTACCCTTAAGACAGGTTGCAGTGACTATAAACAATTTAGGAGCCATAATGATTTAAACTCAACTGGCATAAAAACCAAACAATTCGATCATACAGAGCAAACAATTCTTGATGAAATAAACTCTACAAATTTTGATCCAAGTAGAGAGGGAGATGTACTCCATGATCAACAAATGTTTTCTTTCACAAACAACAACAAAATGTGGAGTTAACTGAGGTTGCCTCATATTGCATGCTCAAAGAATCTGCGCTATGTTAGTTGCAATAATGGGAATCATAGAAATTTTATCATGCAAAATCAAGAAAAGCCATAGCAAAAGCACACAACTCACTAATAGTACAGTTAAGACTCAAGAGGTGGCACAACTTACTAGCAACTATGGGTTCCATACCGTTTCAAGCAGTTTCAGTGCAAGTTGTTGGAGAATAGTCTTGTCCAGTACGTGGCCTCCAACTCGGTGAATTTCTTCACATGCTCTGAACAAAAATGAAGTCACGTATAAAGAAGGCATACATGGCAGGGAGATCTTCAGTTCTGTGGCTTCATCAGGATGTTCCTGCGTGGCAGCAATCTCCTCCCAGCCCTATTCGATGTTCCAAAAAAATGAGTACAAGATTCCACACAAACACAAAACCATCAACTAACATAACATTTTAGAATATTCTTTCAACAGTTCAGAATTTAGTTAACTAATTTTCCTATTATGCAAAGAGTCCCCAGTGCTACACCACCCATTGCTCATATGTCAAATGATGGTATGCATAAGAATGATCATTTTACTAAGCAACACTTTGTCAAAATAGAACTTGCATATCAGAGAGAATGGAAAATATAGAATCAATGAGCCATAAGCATCTGTCTAGAAGGTAGAAATTCTCAAATAGAAATTCTCAAGAAGCATAAAACATGTACAGATTCAACTATGTATAAATGTAACTGGACATTTTGGAAATCTCACTTACTTTCAACCCAGTTGTAGCACATAAACCATTGTCTTGTCTCAGGTCATGATAAAGTATAGATGAGAGCTCATCTGCGAGCCATGAAATCCACAGTCCATGGCAAGATATACAGAGATCCCTCATAGTCTTGATAAGCTCTTCAAGTCTTGGGCTCGCAGCGTCACGGAACCCATATAAAGAAGATGCAACTAGAGAGGTGTGTTTTCTAGAATCACTAATGGAATGCTTTCCTGGGCTATCAGGCACTGAATACTCAATAGAAAGTCTGGATCTGAAGATGGATGTGAACTTCTCTGAACCTGAAGATAAAGGTTCATTTATCCATAACCTTGGTGAACCCAGGACAGTAGGAATGTGTTTGGAATGCTTCTGGAAGGCAAACAACAATCGCCCAATGAAAAGAGATTTTTCAACAACTTTAGCTTGCTCTGAATAATTCATTCCTTTGTTCTTTTTATTCAAGTGAGTACGTAATTGATCAAGTTCATTGTTTAGCTCCTTCAAAATAGTTGATATACTCTGATAGCATTTACTTTGTAAATACTCTACAAGGTCCTTCAACCTTAAAGATGCCTTTGGAGACTCTAAAAAGCATAGCAGGTCGTCAAGCACACTTTGGCAACAACTGTCCACTGCATCCCTAATTTGACTAGCCTCTGGCCCAAAATATCCATTAAGGCAACTACGAAAATCATTTTCATCAACCGAAGATTTTGTCCCAGGAATCAGACTAGCCTTCTTTAGATTTGGTTCCACAAACCAAACCCCACCTTCCAAGGATGTTCTGTTTAAGTAGGCCTGGAAGTCATTAAGAGTAGCAGCATTTTCTCCAATTGCATAAACTGATGCGGTGACGTTGACCACCTTGTTCACTTCCTGAAATCCAGAGTCAATGATCACCTTCATCCTTTGAACAAAAGCATCCTCAAAAATTTCATTCCACAGATCCAAATTTTCTTCCAAAACAAGTTCCCGGATCCTACTCCAAGGCAACTCGATATCAGAACCAAAGACACTTCTGAGCCACTCCAAGCTTCCTTCTAAAACATTTTTGCTATCCATTGCCTCTCTTATCTGCTTCTCTGCTGATGCAAGCTCGGCACCACTAACAATTGAATCAAGCAGAAATTTTCCGTTGATCTTCTTTACAATTTCTCTCCCACATTCCCTCAGCCAGTTAGAACAAGACTTGGCAATATATTCTTTATCAAGCATTACCATAACAGACTCTAAACTATCCCTGAATTCATTCCACAACCTAACTTCCTCATCCGGATTTGGAATTCCACCAAACAACTGAGAAGCAGGCGGGGAATCCAAAATTATCTTATAAAATAACGGCATATCACTCAATACCTGTAAGAACAGCTCCCCAACTTGCCCCACGGTAACCTGCATTATCTTTGTTACTTCACAAAGTACTGAAATAACTGTGGATCCATCAAAGTTAGCGTCAGAACCACCACTCAAACCACAGGAGTGCAATTTTTGCATTATCCATGACTTCCTGGAGTCTAAAAACAAACTAAATGCTTGGCCAGGAAGAAGCTCATCCACAACAGCTACACCTGCTAAAGCATCAGCAAAAGCCCCAACAGGCAGTTTACCAGTGCGGTTCTTGTCCATAGCCAACAACCTCTCACGACTTCTCTGTGAAATCTGAGCCTTGAAGCTCTCAACAAGTTGCCATTGATGGCTTAACAAGGGAAACTTCTTAGACAAGATCTTACCATCCCCCTCACTATCCAACTTGCTTACTAAATTCAAGGTCTGATGAACCAGCTTTGCTCTTAAATATCTAGCCGCAGATTCCAAAAACATGGATTCATCTAAACACCCCCAAATATTCTCAGGCGTATCAACCAAATATTTGACCCGACAAGCAATGCCGTAAATTTTAGATCTATTAGGATTAGATTGCGGGACAGAAAGAGCAAGATTGGGGTTTTCTGAGGAGAGCGAGAATATTGATTCGGAAATACTTGAAATGTTGGAAGAGATGGACTCACACGATGATTTCATCAATAAGATAGAATCGGCGGAGTCGATGAGATCGCGGTAGCGGTTGCCAATCAATTGCCTGAGCTCCTCCTTCTTATCCTCGATCTGCTTCCTGGTGTTGGATTCCACATTCCTGATCTCGGATATGGGGTTAGTACGAAACAGGGACTCGGCATCCCGGTATCCAACACCAGCAAGAGCAGCAGACTGATCGGCCGACGAGACCCCCATTGCAAAACCCAAACTCACCGCCTCTACCGCTTCCTTAATCTTCACACTCCCCCTCCTCCGATTTCCAGTTCCCGAAGAATTCAGAGCGCAGGAGAATCAATCGAAGCAAAGGCCAGATCCAAACAAAACGGAGCAAGCATACACAACTGAAATATCTACTTCAACCGCACCAACAAACAAGAAGCAGGCAATCGAATTCCAGATCAGAAATCTACAATCAGGCCACCGAATGAGTTACGGCGTGGACATTGAACAGCTCCAATTGGGTAAACACTCCTAAGTTAGCGTTATCTTTTTTCATCGAAATCTGAGAAATTATAAGATTTGGGATAAAAAAAATTAAAATACAAATAAATATTTATTTTTTAGCACCCAAAGCAACAACAAATTATTTTAATCTATCTATCTATCTATATATATACATATACTAAAACAAAACGTTGTTTTGTCACATGTCGCTTTTACATTCAATTCGCATATGTGTCGATCTCTAAACTATGTTACATCATTCACCATGTCATCCTCCACATCATCCGACTTTGTATTTTGATATATATATCTTTGAATTAAATAAGTAAGAAAATCAAAAAGATATCTAATAGGTTATATTACAAAAAGAAATATCAAAAAATTTCAGCATCTTATCAAAATCTCGAAAAATCCGGTGTAATTTGATTTGAGGACGTTGGAGTCATGAGAATCAACAACTCGCATATGGGGCTTACTATTTGGCACACCCTAAAAGTTTATTTAACACACCCATACATTCGTCACGAAGGTATATGACCAGAGATTCGTCACGAAGGTTCGAAGGACATCCGTCACGAAGGTGTTGGGGACATTCGTCACGAAGGTATACAAGACTTACGTGACGAATCTTTTTTTTTAAAAAAAAATTCAGAATCTTGTAGAGAATTTCAATACGAGTCTTGTAGAGAATTTCGCATATGGGGCTTACTATCCAACTTCCAAAAGTCTCCAAAACAAAATAGTCGCATGCGTTAAGTTCGTAAAAGCAAAAACTTATATAAATTTAGTATTTGTATAATATAATTATTAATTATAGTTAAAAATCATGCAATTAAATTTATATACTATAATTGTATATTATCATTTAATATCACTAGTTTATTATTTATAAAGTATAATTATGTATTATGTTTAAATATTACGAACTTAACAAAAACGACTGTTTTGTTTTTAGGGCTTTTGGAAGGGCAAACGATGTCCGTTTTGGACGTATTTTATATGCACGGACTTGTATTGAAATTCTCTACAAGATTCTGAATTTTTTTAAAAAAAAAGATTCGTCACGTAAGTCCTGTATACCTTCGTGACGAATGTCCCCAACACCTTCACACTAGTGGAAAAAATACCTGTTGAGGCGGGCAAAACCCCCCCTGTTGAGGCGGTCAGAGGTCGCTGCAACAGGGGGGGCTGCAACAGATAAATACTTGTTGAGGCGGGCAAATGTCCGCCTCAACAAGTGACTTGTTGAGGCGGTCACTCTACTGCCCGCCTCAACAAACAGGCAAAATTATGCCTAACAATTCAAGTGCCCGCCTCAAAAGGCAGGCTTGTTGAGGCGGACTTTGTCCTGCCCGCCTCTAATTTGTCTCTAATTTGTCTCTAATTTGTGGATTTGCCCGCCTCTAATTTGTCCTGCCCACCTCTAACTTATTAATAAACAATAATAACTTACTAATTTGCCCGCCTCAATTGTTGCCTGAAATTTCTGTAAGACCCACGCACCTTTATTAATAAACAATAATTTACAACCATGAACATAAACTAATCTCGTTTTACATAACGATGAAACCCAAAATCTCGATTTACAATCAGATTTACATAACGATGAAGCCTCTAAATACTCTCTGGGACGCAAATTTTTTTGGCCTTCAATCTCAGGCAACAATTGCTTTATCAATCTCTACAATAATAAAACACCCAGATCTGAAGCCTTCAATCCCAGATCTCAGGCAACAATTTTTTTGGCCTTCAATCTCAGGCAACAATTTTTTTGGCCTTCAATCCCAGATCTGAAGCCTCGATCTCAGTCTGATGTCGCAACCCACTCGACTCACTCGCCACCTCCTCGACCCAGATCTGATGTCGCAAACCCTAGCCAGATCTGAAAAAGACGTCGCCGCCTCGAACCACTCGTTGTCACTGGACTCGACCCACTCATTGTCACTGGACCAGCATCTCATCTTCGTCTCCCTCTCGAGCCTCTCTCTGACCGGCTACATCTCCTCCGAACTCGGCGCACACTCGGCGCACACATCTCCTCTCGAGCCTCTCTCTGTCGCAACCCACTCGGCTACATCTCTCGAGCCTCTCTCTCGAGCCACTCATTGAAGAGGAGGAATAGGATGAGACGAGAGGGTGAGAGGAGAGGATGAGAGGCGGCGAAGAGGAGGAAGAGGATGAGACGAGAGGGTGAGAGGAGAGGATGAGAGGCGGCGAAGAGGAGGGTTGAAGAGGAGAGATGAGAGGATGAGAGGAGAGGAGAGGATGACAGTGTAAAACCTCCTGCACGTAATGAATTTTGATAAAATAAATTTGATAAAGTTGGTTATTATATGAGCCGTTGGATGATGAAAGATCTAATGGCTGATATGGCAATCCGTGTCACTTAAATGAAACCAATAGAATAGGAGTAAGTGAATTGGGCAAAAACAATCAGCGCAACATTTTGAGGCGGGCAAATTTCCGCCCGCCTCAACAGACCCCTGTTGAGGCGGGCAAAATTTTGCCCGCCTCAACAGGTCCAATATTTTGTATTTTTTGAGGCGGCCAAATTTTTGCCCGCCTCAACAGATATTTGTTGAGGCGGGCGGAATTTTGCCCGCCTCAACAGGTCCAATATTTTGTATTTTTTGAGGCGGCCAAAGTTTTGCCCGCTTCAACAGATATTTGTTGAGGCGGGCAAAGCTCTGACCGCCTCAACAAGGGCGCTGCAACAGGTGTTTTTTCCACTAGTGTCATGACGGATGTCCTTCGAACCTTCGTGACAAATGTCTGGTCATATACCTTCGTGACAAATGTATGAGTGTGTTAAATAAACTTTTAGGGTGTGCCAAATAAAGACTTTGTATATTTACCCTTTTATTCTCCCTTGTTTATCAATTCTTTCTCAAACAACTTCTATCATTCCCATTCATCCTTCAATCATATCATAATCATATCATAATATATATATATAATTTTTTGGGTTGAAAAATATTCACCCACAATATTCAACAAGATATTCATCAATATATTCATCTTTAGTTAGGCTTTTCCTTGGATTACCGGAAAAAAAAGCCCAAGGTTAAAGTCCACATAAATTTTTTGTTATAATAAAGGGGTTTTTGCAGGAAATCACCCGCTATTTGTCCAAATTTGCAGGTAACCACCACCTATTAACCTATTTATTCTAAACCACCCAAAATGTTTAAGTTTCTTACAATTAACCACCCCTTGACATTTTCCGTTAGATGTTCCGTTAAAACTTGAGAATTACATTTTTACCCCTCCATTTTTACACAAAATAACAACTTTGAAAGTTATGAGACAGTTTTTGTAATTTCCTAAAAATGTATTGAAAGCATTATCTCCCTAGTTCAGATTTTAGGTTGTTCTTCCCTAAATCTCAATCTCCTCCTTCAGCCAATCCCCACGCTCCCCAAATCTCAATCTCAATCTTCAATCGAGGTGAAAGACAAGTAGAGAACCAGTTTGATGGGATTGGAAATTCCCAGGATGGAAGGGAAGATATTTTGGAGAAGGAGACGGATCCCAGCAAAGGAAATCAGAGTGATATCGTGATTTCTAAGGATACTAGTGCTAAGGTTTTGGCGCTGAATAAGGGGAAGGAGATTGTGTTAACTGCCCCTTTACAACTGTCGAATAAAAGTAACAGCATGGGCCCAGCGAAAGAATCGTCAGCATTAGTTAAATCCAAAGTTGGTGGGGAAGTGGGCCAAAAAGGGTACATGGGCCAAAAAGAGAATGTGCATCCCAGAAACGCAAACAAACCTCGGGTTCAGGCAGTTGAAAAATTTGGGTTGAAGATTGATAATGAGTTTGTTAAGCCTGCAGGAAAACGTCTACGGGCGGAGGGAGAGCAGGAGGATAACAGTAGAGCCCTTGTGGTTGTCACTAACCAAAGGGAGAATGGTAAGGAACTTGGGAATAATAAGTTTGATCCCGATGTCTTCTTGGCTGATATGGAGGAGGCTATACAGGAGAGATTAATGGCGGCTTATGCCCCAGGGAGTCTGGATGCAGAAAGGGATGCCTAACAGTTTGCTCCGATTTTTTCGAAATATCTAAATTGGTTTATAATGAATTGCATACTTTGGATAATGCAAAGAGAATTTGTCGTAACATGGGCTTCCCGAACAGTTTCAAAGTTGATGCTCAGGGTCAAAGTGGAGGGATATGGGTCTTGTGGAAAAACAATAATTTCGGTATTACAGTGTTGGGTTCTTCCTCTCAATATGTGCATGTTCAAGTTGATACGGATGTGGACAACTATCATCTGATTCTTGTTTATGCAGCCCCTACCCCTGCTAGAAGAAGTGAGCTTTGGGGCCAACTGAAAAATATTGTTCTCCCGCTTACAAAGTCGGTTCTTATAGGAGGCGATTTTAACTCGATCCTCAGAATTGATGAACGTACCGGGGGCAATGGACGGCTCTCTCCCGATTCGGTTGTCTTTGGTAATTGGGTGAACGACCTTTCCTTGGTTGACCTTGGTTTTAAAGGAAACCGTTTCACTTGGTTTCGAGGAAGAGAAGTTGCGAACAGGCTAGCGAAGAGACTGGATTGTGTGTTTTCTTGTGCCCAGGGTAGACTCCATTGGATTGATGCGGGAGTTACTCATCTTCCGGTGATGTCTTCTGATCACTGTCCTTTGTACTTACAGTTGTACAAAGAGCATAGGCCGAACCCCCGACGTCGCCCTTACCGTTTTGAGGTTGTGTGGCTTAAGCATCCAGCCTTTCGTGATATGCCGATGGCGTCTTGGAACCCCAATGTTACTACCGATGGCGTCTTGATTAGCCAGAGCCCCATGAATAGTCTGATTGAGTGTAAAGGCAGATTACAGAAGGAGTTAGAATCAGTCATGGAGCAGGAAGAAATTTTGTGGTATCAAAAGTCCAGGGAAAAATGGATTAAGTTAGGTGATCGGAATACTGCTTATTTCCATACGTCTACAGTGATCCGTAGAAATTAATTATAATAAGATTGAATGCTTGAAAGATGACGCGGATTTGTGGATTTCTGATTCTGAGGCTCTCGAAAGGTTGGCTATTGATTTCTTCAAAGGTTTATACTCAGTTGCTGATGTTGACTTCAATTCACCAAAGCTTCCTTGGCCAGGTTTTCCAATCTTGTCTTCTTCTGAAACGGGTCTCCTTAATGCACCGATTACAGATTTGGAGATTGAACAAGCTGTTATGGGTATGGGCAGTTACAAGGCCCCGGGGCCTGACGGGTATCAAGCCGTTTTCTTCCAAAGATGCTGGGATCTCGTGGGGCAATCGGTTATTCAGTTTGTGAGGTTTTTTTTTGCTCACGGTGCCTTCCCGGAAGCTGTGAATGACACTTTCCTCATTCTTATCCCCAAGGTTACTAAGCCAGATCGGATCACTCAGTTTAGACCCATCAGTCTCTGTAATGTTCTGTATAAAGTAATGACGAAGACCTTAGTCAACCGACTTAAGAAAATTATATCGAAACTCATTGGTCCAACTCAGTCCAGTTTTATTCCAGGTCGGTTGAGCTCTGATAATATTGTGGTAGTGCAAGAAGCGGTTCATTCGATGCGCCGGAAAAAAGATAAAAAGGGTTGGATGCTTTTGAAACTCGACCTTGAGAAAGCATATGATCGGATACGATGGGATTTCATTGAGGAAACTACCCGGGCTGTAGGGCTTTCGAATGACTGGACCCGATGGATCATGGCATGTATTTCTACCCCTTTTATGCGTTTGCTATGGAATGGGGAAGCGACGACTCCCTTTTGCCCACATCGTGGAGTTCGACAGGGTGACCCCCTCTCACCGTATTTGTTTGTCCTTTGTATGGAAAGGCTTTGTCATGCCATCGAGAGAGCGGTGGGCAGCGGTGTTTGGAAGCCTATTAAACTTAGCAGATCCGGGCCTGCACTTTCACACATTTGTTTCGCAGACGACTTGATCTTGTTTGGGGGAAGCGTCCATCTCTCAGGTGAGGGTTGTCATGAAGGGTCTGAATGACTTCTGCTCGGCTTCTGGACAAAAAGTCAGCCTTCCAAAATCTAAGATTTTCTTCTCGTCGAATATTGAACATGCTCGTTGTTTGTAGCGAATTTACCTACGAGTAGATAACTAAGCAATTGTAGGGCAAAGATCAAAGGGGACGGTATAATCTTAACACTCAAGAACAAGACGAGAGAATTAGGGTGAATCTTTAGCTTTTGGTATTACTCGAATGACGGCATGCATGATTACAAAGCAGACGTTAGACCATTATATAGGCTAACCCTAATAATATCTTTTTAGGAAATAAGATCTCATCTTTTCCTTATATCTATTAGCGATATAATAAACTAGGTAAAATATATTCTTTTACCCTATCTTTTACCAATTACAATAATATAATATAGAAAAGGATAAAATATAGTCGACCGACTTAATTCTGAAGATAGACGAGATCTTCGCCACGTTTCGTCACGTTGACGACACCTTTCTTCCATCACGTCGGGTCGATGTCCTCCTTCTACGCGTAGCTTTCACGCGTTCCACAATCGTCGTATTTTTAGGCACAAACAATACCCCTAAGGCGTCTTACAGGGCTTAACGTCTAGTAGAACTGGAAGACACCTTCTTTTTCCATGGAATACGTCTTCATTATACTTGGAACGCGTTGATGATTACGTCACCTAAATTTTTGATACAGTCGTAGAGCTTCGATCGTCATTCTTCTTCAATCTCTTGCATGTGGCAGGCGAGAGGCTTCGTTATTCGTGCCGACAACGTCTATTTTCTAACGGCTAGTTTCTCTCGGTGGACGATGTTGCCGTTGAGAGAATATCTTTTCCTGAGATCCTCGCGATCTTCTCTCTATAAATAAGCAGAGATTGTGTCTTCTTTCATCTCGAATCTTTATTTCCTCCGATAATCTCATTGCTCTCTTTATTCCTTCCTCGTCTAAGCGTTCTTCTGCTCCATTTTTCTTCTCACTTCCTTGTATGATGGCGAACCCCGTACTTTACGAACCAAGGAAGGTGCTCCGCGATTGGGACCGTCATTCTTCTCTCGCACGCGACGTCAAACGTTTGAGGACTATCGCCGAGCTTGGCCCGGAGGTCAAGATCGAGATTCCTCTAGAGGGGGTTTGTGCGGATGCTTATCGACCGGGATGGATAGCGGTCTATGAGTATCCGTTTCTAGCAGGACATCGATTTCCTTTTCCACCCTTGGTGCAATCTTTCATGCTTGCTTTAGGTCTGGCCGTGGGTCAGCTTCTTCCCGGAGCCTGGCGTATCTTGGGTGCTCTTGACGACGCTATAGAGAAGCATGGCTTGGACTTTGTTGCGGAGGATCTTGCTAATTCTATGAAGGTTTCGCTCAATTCCACCGGTCGTGTCTACTTCAAAATTAGACAGAAGAAGGCTAGAATAGCTTTCTAAAAGAGTACAACTGATCGAGGTTGGGCCGAGGTCTTCTACTTCGTGGAGAAGTCTTCTCTCGGAAGTGCGTGTTCTTGGCTTATCGAAGAGTGGAATCCCAAAAGTAAGTTTTTTTTTTTGGCTTGACGACTTTCCTTTCTTGAATGGTGGTTTATTTTTCACTTGTCGATTACTTATCTCGTTGTGACTTTGTATGCCTTATAGTCAATGGAGAGGCTCTTAAGACTCGGAGGGAATCTAGAAAGGCTATAGCTGCGCTCTTGGCGGTTCCAGAGATTGACCGTACTTTCTTTAGTCATGATGGAGAAGGCCACTGTTGCGGTCCTGCTACGCCGTCTGGTAATTTGATTTCTTCTTTGCTTAACTCCTGTTATCCTGTTTCTTTTAGTCTGACATTTTACTCGTTTTCTTTTCAGCTTCGATCTCTCGCATTCGTTCACTGACTCCGCTACCGAACTCGTAACGTCAAAGAAGAGGCATCTTGCCATAAAGGGATGCTCATCTGTTGCTCCGGAGAATGTTGAGCTTATGGCGAGCTTGGAATCTACTCCATCTCCTCCCTCCGCTAGGGCGACATGTTCGAAGAAAGGGAAAAAGAAGGTGGTCGAGACTCCTGGAGAACAGTATGCTTCTGTGTATGATTTTCCCGGTGTGATCTCGACTGCTTTTGCTCCAGGGAGGGAGCTTTTGAAAGCTCTGATGGGTCTTCGAACTTCGTCCTCTCTTAATCATTACGCGTCGATAGATCCGGCCGACGTCATGGGAGAAGCTTTTGTTGCTCAGTGGCAGGTAGGGTCGTAACCCATATCTTGTTTGGAAGTTTCTTATTGGTAGGCGTTCCTTACCTGTTTTCTCCTTTAACTTCAGGGAATTCAAGCGTCTTTGTGTGCTTGGACATTATTTTTGAGGTATCCGGGGCAAATGGAGGCATTGGAGAAGAAAGCGGTTGATGCTTCTTCGGAGATCTCATGTCTGCGTAGTGCTTTAGAGGCGTCTCGTAACGCGGAGGCGGCGACGAAGAAGAAAACTGTCGAGACCGTTTCTCTAAATAAGGCTTTTACCGAACGCGTTGAAGGCTTGGAAGAAGATCTTCGCACTTTAAAGGAAGATGTGGAGAGGAAGGCGGCGCAACATGACAAGGACCTGGCCGAGGCGAAAGTTTATTAGGCTTGGATATCTAGAGTTGAAGTCTACGAGGAGTACCCGGCTGGTAATTACGAGGATTGGGATCCAGTGGGTGAACGTGCCGAATTTAGGGAGGCTTATCCGGAGCTCCCTGCGGGCGTCGATGTTGTTCCTTCTTGGAAGCGTTCAGATGCTCGTCACGAAGATATGGAAGTTGATGGCAAAGAGCATGTGAACGATGAGGAGGCTCCGTCTGACGAAGAAGAAGGAGGTGATGATCAGGCTTCTGGGTCGTCTGAGGGGGAATCCAAATCTTTGTAATTTTGTCAGCTTTTTTCTTAGTGTTGCGTATATCTACACGTTGCTTGTGACGTCACGTACCTTCTTTGGAACGTTGTAGCTTGTTTTCTTCGAAGAGCTTTGATTTTTGGTTCTTTTGTCTCTTATCCTCTTGTTCTTATGTCGTTGCTATCTTTCGAAGAGTTCTTTTCTTTCTTGGTGTATCTCTACCCCTTTTGGTAGGTTTGACTTAGACTTCGCGTGAACTAGGTTAAAGCTACCAAAGACACCTTCATGTTCTTGGTGTCTTGTTATGTTAGAGGTGCTGTTGGAGATCTTCCTTGATTTTTTGTGCATGGTTTTCTTGCGAACGCGTAGATCTTTGTTCTAGGTTTTCGTTCTTTTCTGATTTTTCCTTATAGGGTGTAGTTTCCTACCCCTAGCGTGATACTTTGCTTGCAATGGATGCGCTTTAGAGCGTGTTGTTTGCTCGGTGAGAGAACGTGGTCATCGCGGCTGCTTTAGGTACGTTGTCGGCTAACATGAAGGTTGGGTCCAGCATTTCCTCCAAACCCAGAAGCGAGTGGAAGACATAGGTCAGCGTGTGATATGTTTATCAGCTTGTGACGTTACCCCTTACTTTAAAGGTGGATCTGTTGCCTTACGCTAGCGTTTAGGTCGACGTCGAACTCTTTTAATCGACGGGCCTATTCATCGTGTGGCGTCCGATTTCTTGATTGTTAGGACTTACGATGCCGGTGGACGCCTCCCTGCCAATTTGGCGATTTGCCCGTGGATTCATGACTCTCAGAGGGGCTGGAAGGCGTGAATACGCGTTCCTGGAAAATGATCGTGTCAAATAGGTTTACCCGAGGATCCGGCCGGCTTCGTGAGGTACCAGGCTTCATTCCCCATGACCATTGCCACACGTCGCTAACAATCATGGGAAGCGTCGACTCGGGGTCGGCGGTTCGGCTAACGTTGCTTACGCGTAGATGAAGCCTTGAACGCGTAAACTAACGAAATTCTCCTCCGGCGCGGATTTTCACCGCGGCCTTCTTGCTTCTTATTTGGTACACCGTACTCGAGAGGCACGTTCTCTTAATAGACATAGAGCAAGTCGTGGAAACGAAACATCTCAGCATGCTTAACACGTTGGAAAGAAAATTCTACTTGTATATTAATAAAATATGCATCATGCTATAACGAACGTGACTCTAACTCCTACCCCTAGTCGCTACGTCCCCTTGTCGCTTTGACCTAAGTAGAACGACATGTCTTTATTTAAACTAGAAAGTACTCATGCAAATAAAAAGCAAGAAGGAAACAAAGGGTGCATAAAAAGTGTCTCAGCCTTTCTTCTGATCGTGATTTTATGGTGGATGATGTTTCAGGAACATGTAGCTTAGGTCAGGGTTCTCTGTGATGAACTTTCTCCATTTCTGAACTCGGAGATTTTGCTTGTATTTCTTTTGGGATATGTCGTGCTTATCGACGCTCTTATCTTGCTTTATGGGTGGATCCTCTTTTGATATGCTGGGTGCCGTTCTTTTACCCCTGGCCTTTTTCTTGGACCCCCTACGACTTCTTTTTGTTTCTCGACTTTTGTACTTCTTGCTACTTGAGTGTTCGGACCATGAAGACACCTTTCTCTTCTTTACTTTTCGAATGGCGTATGATTTTACTTCTAAGATATACGTCTCGTCGCCTACTTGGCCTATTTCTTCTTTTATCTCGTAGAGCTTCCGTTGAGCGTATCTTATGCGTTCTTCATGGTCTGTTCGTTGTTACGCCTTGTTCTTTCTTTCTAGGGACGCGTTGCTTGTACTTTTCATTCCTATGCTATAGCATTCTCTGGTCACTTGCTGTTCGCATTTGATTTCTTGGATTCCCCATGGTGACGGGAACTTCAGAGATTGGTGGTACGTCGAGGGAATAACTCTCATCTCGTGCATCCAAGGTCTTCCTAGTATTATGTTATAGGGCGACTCGGCTTCCATCACTATGAATTTGGTTTGCATATTGACTCCTTCTGCTAGGGTAGTCAGGGTGATTTCTCCAAGCATGTCAGCGACTTCGCCGCTGAACCCTACCAGGGGGATGTACTTCTTTACTACGTCGTCGCCAGACAGTCCGAGCTCTTTGACCGCAAACAAGGTGATGATATTGGCCGAACTCCCATTATCTATGAGGATCCTCTTAACTTTGCAATTGCTAATGGTTAAGGAAATAACTAACCCGTCGTGATGGTCCACGGTCCCATTAGGTTCATCGAACGTGATCGGACAATCTCTTTTGATGGCTCTGACGTGGTAGACTGGTAGAGTGCTTCCTTCGCCGCGTGATATTTTAGTGTTTCTCTTGGCGGCGGAAGCAGTGTAGACGCTTATGGGGGATCCTCCGAAGATCGTGCTAACCATCCTTGAACGACTTGAGGAGGGGGGTGGCGTGGCAGATTTGCTTCCTCTTTTTGCTCTTTCGAACGCGTCTCTGCCTTCTTTGGAGAGTAGATCTAGTAGATCTCCTCTCTTTAGGAGGCGTAGAACCTCTTTCCTCAGGGCGTAGCAGTCGTCTGTCAAATGTCCCGAATCATTATGGAATTCACAGTATCCTCTTCCAGACCCTGACTTTTTCTCGGGGTTAGGCTTTCTAGGCCATCTTACGTCTTGGAGTTTTTCCATCGAGCCTATGACCCTTAATGCATCGACCTTCATACATACTCCTCTTTCGAACGCATAGACGCTATTGATTTCGCTGACATTATGCACCATAGGGAGTTCCCGATGAAAGGGCTTATTCCTTTTGTCGTAGCGATCACCATCTCGTCGCTGGGGAGAATCTCTTCATGGGGGAGTGCATCTCCGCGGGGATCGACGCCTTTCTTCAGCGTGATCTAGGAGGTCTTCCTCGAGGCATATGGCTTCCATTGCTCTTTCTCTGGTTGCTACGAACGACTCGGGACGAGTTTTTGTCAATTCCCTGTACAATTCGCTATCTCGGGGAAGGGCACGTCTAAACGCGTCGGCGGCGGTGGCCTCTGTACAATCCGGGATCGTTGAAACGCTTTAAGAAGGCTCTTATGGTCTTGCCTTTGTTCATGCGCATGTTATGGAGATCTGACGGTTGTTTTGCGAACAACTTGCTACTGGCGAATTATAGCCTGGATTGATTGGAGAGTTCAGCATAGGAGGAGATGCTTCCCTTGGGCAGATGGATGAACCATGTTAAGGCGGGACCTTTCAACGTCGAGCTGAAGAATTTGCACATCATTGCTTCCTTTAACCTTGGATCAATCGGGCTTGTGGAGAGTTTGGCTTTGTAGAGCAAAACGTGTTCCTCGAGGTCGCCTGATCCGTCGTAGACGGGAAGGTCCGCGACGGTGAACTTCTTGGCGATCTTTTGGGCGGCGATGTTGGCAATGAAGGGGCTTTCTTCAAACGCGTACTCTTCTTCCGGCACTATGGATTTGGGGGCTCCGGGCATTAGCATCATCTCCTTCCTTAGGGCTCCAACTTGTTGGGCTACAACTGTCGCGACGACGTCTGGAGTCAGATTTTGTTTAGAGGACGATTCTCCCTGATTGGCTTCTTTTGATGGTATGGGTTTCAGACGCTCTTGGAGTCTGTGATCCTCTCTTTCGTCGGCGACGACGTCCATATCCAGACGACGGATGACGCTTCGACTACGGACATAGACTGGAGACTTCGTTGATTCTGACCTGAGTTCTTTGATGATGGAACGCAGTCGCTCGTTCTCTTTGGCGAGTCCTATCGTATTCTCTTCGATGGCGTTCTTGGCTTCTGCCCAGGTCTTCTGGATAGCGTCGAAGTGAGTCTTGACGGAGGTCATATTGGCCGCGTCGTCGTTTGCTTTTCTCTGGTTCGCAAGGGCGTCATCTTTTGTGGCACTAGGGACATCTTCGAGCTCTTTTTCCATGCTTTCCTTCGTCGGGATGGTGGGATTTGTCACACGTTCTTCCTCTTCTGACCTTTCTCCATCGTCGCGAGGGCTGCTGGTTGGACTTGTCATGATTTCCTGCAAAAAAGAAGTTCTCTTCGCATGGAAAGACGATACCTTTTTTATCCAGCCCCACGGTGAGCGCCAATTGTTTGTAGCGAAATTACCTACGAGTAGATAACTAAGCAATTGTAGGGCAAAAATCAAAGGGGACGGTATAATCTTAACACTCAAGAACAAGACGAGAGAATTAGGGTGAATCTTTAGCTTTTGGTATTACTCGAATGACGGCATGCATGATTACAAAGCAGGCGTTAGGCCATTATATAGGCTAACCCTAATAATATCTTTTTAGGAAATAAGATCTCATCTTTTATTTCTATCTATTAACGATATAATAAACTAGGTAAAAGATATTCTTTTACCATATCTTTTACCAATTACAATAATATAATATAGAAAAGGATAAAATATACTCGGTCGACTTAATTCTGAAGATAGACGAGATCTTCGCCACGTTTCGTCACGTTGATGACACCTTTCTTCCATCACGTCGCGTCGATGTCCTCCTTCAACGCGTTTCACAGTCATCGTATTTTTAGGCACAAACACTCGCTGCGTTAACATCAATCGAGAGTGTGGGATTTCCTTCACGCGGGATCTCGGTAAATACCTTGGAATGCCTATCCTCCAAGGTCGTATGAATAAAGATACGTTTTTGGAAACCTTGGAACAAATGAATTCACGCCTTGCTGGGTGGAGAAGGCATACTCTGAGTCTTGTGGGGCGGATTACTCTTACCAAAGCCGTCCTGTCAGCTATCCCAATTCATGTCATGAGCACTGTTATTCTCCCGGTTAGTACGACGAATGCTTTTGATAAGACTTGCCGTAGTTTTGTTTGGGGGAGCTCAGCGGAAAAGTGGAAAATGCACCTTGTATCCTGGGCGGATACGTGTAGACCAAAAGAGGATGGGGGTCTCGGAATCCGTCGACCGAGTAATATGAATTTAGCTCTTGTAGGGAAGCTATGTTGGAGATTAATGAACGATAAATCGAGCCTTTGGGCTAGATTGCTGAGAGCTAAGTATATGTTTGAGGACATTTTTGATATGTTGAGCGCCACGACCAAAAAGGGTAGCTCTGTTATCTGGAGAGGGATTGTCTCGGGATTCAACAAAGTTATTGTGAAGGGCATGAGTTGGGTTCCCAACAATGGTACGCAGATAAGATTTTGGTGTGATAAATGGGTGCTGAATTATCCGCTTGAGGATTTCGTTCCTTCTGTTCTGTCGGATGTGGAAAAAAATCGAACTGTCGCTGAATATTGGATTCCGGGTTTCGGTTGGGATTGGATCTCGCTATCTACAAAACTGGATGAAAATATTAGGCTTCGGTTAGCTGCGACTGCGCTGGATGGCCTCGTCGGATCCAAAGATAGGATCTCCTGGGGAGAAACTCCCAATGGATGTTTCTCTGTCTCTTCGGCGTATAAATTGATAAGCAGCGCAGATACCCTTGGTGCGAATCAGAGCAAGCTGTATCGGTGCATCTGGAAGCTCAGCACCCCAGAGAGAATCAGGGTTTTCCTATGGCTTGTGATTAGGCATAGAATTCTTACGAATGCTGAAAGAAAGCGTAGAAAATTGACACAAGATGATGTTTGCCCGGTCTGTCGTACTGCCCCTGAATCGCTGATACACAGGCTCAGAGATTGTGCGCCGATGAAGAAAATCTGGAAGGAGTTGGTCCCGGCTAGTCACTGGGCAATGTTCTTCGATGAGAATATAGATTGTTGGTTGTACGCTAATATCCTGCTGCAGGGGAAGGACGGTTTTAATACTGAATGGAGCATTCTTTTCTGCACTGCCATTTGGTGGGGATGGAGATGGAGAAATGAAATTGTTTTTGCCAAAGGTAAACAAGATGATTTTCGAACTGGTCATATTGTCAAAATGGCTAGGGAATATGCTGAAGGGCACAGGTGAAAAGAAGAGGTAGAGTGCTCGAATGAGAGCATGGAGATTCAGGTGGCCTGGACGAAGCCGGAGGAGAGATGGGTCAAGGTTAATACTGACGGGGCTGTGAAGGGAGATACTGGACGAGCTACTGCAGGTGGAGTACTGCGGAACGAGGCTGGACAATGGAAGGGAGGATTCGGTCTTAATATTGGCTCGTGTTCGGCTCCTATGGCTTAGCTTTGGGGTGTTTATTATGGGCTCCACATTGCCTGAGAGCTTGGTCATACGCGCGCGTTATCGTTGAAGTGGATTCCAAGATCGTGGTCGACTTCATCAACAAAGGGGTCCCTGACACTCACCCCCTTTCTTTCCTGATACACATGTGCCATGACTTTATTACTAGGGACTGGTTGGTCCGGATTGTTCACGTGTATAGGGAAGCTAACCGTCTTGCTGATGGGTTAGCGAACTATGCTTCAGTTTTAGACTTAGGTTTTCATTTTTTACCGAATATTCCTAGTTCTTTACTTTCTACGCTTATGGATGATGTAAGGGGTGTTTCCATTCCCCGAATGATCTCTTGTTAAGTTTTCTCAATTCAATAAAAGCTCCGGAGAGCGCGCCTCTCCTTCACAAAAAAAATCAAGTGGAAAGAAATGCTAAAGGGAGAAAGAAAAGTTGAATATATAAAGCTTAATCGATAAATTAAATTTAACCCAATAACCCAAATGAATTAATTACGGTGGCCTGGTACGGATTGACATTAATTTGTCAAATAACACATCTTCTTCGTCTCTTTCCTCTACCACAACCTCCACACTCATTCTCATCTAATCCTGTTCGTCAATCCATTCGTTTTATCCTGACGCCCCTCCTTCTTCGGTTAAAAATTAATATGGGTTAATTAGATATTTTAATCTATCTATACTATATATATTAGCTTTTAAGAGAATAAATAATTAGGATAAAAATTTAAAATATGAATATGGGTTAAAAATTAGCTTTTAAGAGAATAGATAATTAGCATAAAAATTTAAAATATTAGCATTTTTTAGGTATAAATTGCCATTACTTCATCAAACCTAACAATTTTTATATATATCTATATATATATAGGGGGCTCCAGTAAGACCACTTTTGTAGTAAAACGGAGTTAACGAATAGGAGCCATAGGATGGGATTAGATGAATGGCTAGATTAGAAGTCTTGTAATTAAAAGAAAATAAGGAAAAAAAATACCATAACCCCTTCCTTAATTCACGCTGCCTCTCTCTCTCTCTTCCATCAATTCACGCTGCCTCTCTTTCATCGTCATTCACGTCTAGTTTTTTCTTCCCGACAGTAACAATGGTTGATTGATACAACACCTCTCAAATCTCCATGGAAGAAGGTTAGTATTGAGATATGCATCAATTTTGTTTACTTAAATCGACTTTGGTATAATAGATTCATAGGACTTGATTAGGGTTTTATTAGGGTTTGAGTATATTCGACTTTGTTTTATGCATCAAACTAGGGTTAAACAGGGTTTCGTTCTGATATGCGACAACACCAAAACGATATGCATGTGACATTCGGCGGTATGCAGTAGCAGTTTAGGGTTTCACATTAATTTTGTTATGCAGTAAAACTGTAGTCGTATGCGTTTCGGAATACCTGTTATGCAATTGGATATAATTGATATGCAGTAGATACGTTTTGATTCTAACAATAACATTCGCCTATCAAATCGAATTATTAGTCAAGTGGATGTGACATTCGACTTTCATATTAGATTCACAAGATACTTTCATGTAAATCGTCCCTAAGTTATATTTTTTAGGTTACGCAATCTGATTTATTTGGTATGCAGTTGTTCTAAATGAATGTGCATTTACGGTTCATTGATATGCACAAAACTGTATCAGGTATGCAGGAGAACTGACCTAATGATGTGATCTATTCTTCCTCAGACGATGGTGTATTGTATGTCAGATGATGATTGATACAACATCACACAAATCTC
The DNA here is from genome assembly GCA_029168935.1 of Oxyria digyna. Lineage (NCBI taxonomy): Eukaryota > Viridiplantae > Streptophyta > Magnoliopsida > Caryophyllales > Polygonaceae > Oxyria > Oxyria digyna. Next base: position 5,061,816 of record JAPVLV010000024.1, read on the forward strand.
CATGGAAGAAGGTTAGTATCGAGATATTCATAGGAATTAGATTAGGGTTTTATTAGGATTTGATTAGGGTTTGATTAAACGCCGACTTTGATATATGCATCAAATTAACTAGGGTTAAATAAGGTTTCGTTCTGATATGCGGCAACAATAAAACGATATGCATCAGATGATTCGGTGGTATGCAGTAGCAATGTAGGGTTTCACATGAATTCTGTTATGCGGTAAAATGGTTGTCGTATGCGTTTCGTAATCACTGTTATGCAGCCAAATATACTTGATATGCAGTAGATACGTTTTGATTCTAACAATGGTTTTCGCCTCTCAAATCGAATTCTTAGCCAAGTGAATGTGACATTCGACTTTCATATTAGATTCATAAGATTCTTTCATGTAAATTGACGGTCATGAGGGTGAGAAATTTGATTTACCTATTGAATTTTGTATACCTATTTAAATTTTACGATAGGTTGCTAGGGTGAGATTTGATATGCCATAAAGTAAATCAATATTCAGTTCGTAATCTCCGTTATGCAGTACTTATGTTGGCTTTTTCCTTAAGTTATTTTTCCGCGGCTATGCAATCTGATTTATTTGGTATGCACTTAATCTTAATGAATATGCATTTACGGTTCATTGATATGCACAAAACTGTATAAGATATGCAGAAGAACCGACCTGATGATGTGATTTTCAAGGTTTTTATCATTTTCATGTTTGTTCGTATTCATCATTATGCATTTTGATTTACTTGATATGCACTCAATATGTATTGATATGCAGTTCATAGGTTGGTGTATGCAAAAGAACTCAAAGGATGATGTCATGTAGAATTCCTCGGATGATGATATCGATGTATCTATTGAGGTGTGTCAGACAAAGAAGAAGAATTAATATATGGTATTGAATGTGTTACTGACACCGAAGACAAACACATAAAGCATTGGGTTCGATATGCCTGAAGTAGTAATTAATTTTTGTCTCGTTGTTGTTGGGTTTCATATTGCCTTGATATGCCGATATGCAAAAAATCTGAATTGATATGTATTATAATTAACCATATTGTTTCCTTGATAGAATCCTTTAGTTGATGTTAATACGCAATTTATTTTTTTAGCGATATTGGAATTAGAGTTAATTTTTGGTATTACGTAAATTTGGGTTTTAAGATATTGAAATTATATTCGGTTTAATTTAAGAGATAAGTGCTTATGTGTTCTCCAAGGTTTACAACTTTCTAGTTAATATGCAACACATATCTATAGATATGCACAAAATCTGCAGGGATATGCACCAAATCTATATAGATATGAACCAAATTTGTAACAATATGCACAAAATCTGTATAGATATGCACCAAATCTGCAATGATATGCACCAAACCTGCAACGATATGCACCAAACTGTTGTCATCAAACTCGTTAAGGCTTACTCGATTGACTTGATATCAAGGATTGATATGCAAAAACGATGAATCGATATGCAGAACTCATTAATGCATATGCACTAAATATTTATATTCATTGTTCACTGATATTAAGGATTGCAGTACGTTAAACAAGTTCATGAATATCTCAATATACAATTTGCATAACATAACTAATCAACTGGCTAAAGCCCTCCAAGAACGCATTGATTTGAGGACGGATGGGGATTTTGGCACAGAAAATGTTGTGGTCTTGGAGGATGTGAATTCAGAGGACCAGTTTGTTGAATCTTAGATTTTCACGGATGCTAATGCTACTGTCAATACTTATGACCATCCAACACTTGAAGATCCCAATGTAAGCATCCAATTGCTTTGCCCAATTCTAGCATTATTTCGAACTTTGGCATTCAGCCTCTCAATTTTCCTTGGAGTGTTTGATTTTTGTATAGTTGAGTGAGGCTTTAACATGACAAACTGTATGTTAAATGTTGGTATCCTTCTAAGTAGCACACAAAGAGCCTAAGCTATTTCTCCCCTCTAATGGCCAATACATGATTAATATAACCATTTGCAAACTAGATGTGTTATTTTCAAAAATAGGTCAAAGAAACAGAAATAGCATTTCCTTAACAGTCTTGCTCACTCTATTCAGTTCTTGATATAAGCTAAAGGAGAAAAAAGATGGATCTTTATTCTTTGATTTTGTGGCCATCATAATTTGATAAATTTCTCTAAATGGTTGTGTAACAGGACTTGGAAGCAGATATACTCGAGCATGATACAGGTGGATTCTCTTGCTTATGAACTCAATTGAATTGATAATATTTTCTTTTGACTTAGTGTGTTGTACTGAATTTATAAGACATTTGTAAGATCCAGACAAAAAAAAAGAAAGGACTCATCTCTTAATTTGACCGTGTCAAATGTCATATATACAAGTGGAGATTTTCATGCTAATCTTTGTCACACAACCTCTAGCATAATTGGTTTTATATTATGGTGCTAGTTTGGAGGAACATTGTTGTTGTCAATCTATGCTCAACAATCAAATCAACATATTGATTTTTGTTCTCCTCTGTCACTTTAATGTTTCCTCCACCGGGTATCAATTCATAATCGATCACCTGAATCATCAGCGACTTTTGAGGGGAGAATAATAAGCCAAAAGCAAATAGGAGATCAAGTAAATTACACGGTTGCTGAACCGGTAGGTAGCAGCATGAGCTTTCCTAAACACAACCTTTCGCCTCCCAATTTTAAAAATTAGGTTTTCCACCACATCGATCAAAACTCCGTAGTACGAATTGAGGCGAGTGGTGGAGAAGATGTGAGTGTAGCAGAACGATGACGGCGATGGCTTCTTACGGCGGCTGCGACGGAGAAGAACAAATGGCATGTTAGGGCAGAAAGAGAGGAATCGAGGTGAGAAGGAATTAGGGAGGAGAGAGGGATGAGATTTTATAGCGAGATTTAGGAGAATATTGCTAAAATTAAAACGTTTTTTATTATTGAAAATTCTGAGTTAATCCTTGCCATTCATCTAAATTTGATCCAACGTCTCTAAATCGTTAACTTCGTTTTTCCCTAAGAGGTGGTTTCTCAGGAGCCTAAATCTATATATATATATATATATATATATATATAGAGGCCGGTTCCGGTGTAACGGATTTTGTGGTGTAACAAGGGGATTGATTAGGAGCGTTGGATGGGATTAAATCAATGGCTTCGATTAATGGTGGAAAAAAAAAGAAAAAGAAATTAATAGGAGAGAGAGTATGTAATTGTTAGCAGTTAACGTAATTGTAGGATTTTGTGATTTTTTCATTTAAATTTTAAACGTTAAACATGAGAGAGAAACAGATAGAATGACGGTTAAACAGAGAGATAGAATGACGATTTAATTTTCTCCATTGCAGCCTGAATCCATGTTCACAACATTAACGCTCTTGCTCTTCTTCCAGATCTTCATTCTTCTTGAAGTTTTAAATTCTTTTTCCATTGACGCTAAAAGTTACAATGTCTACGGAAGAAGTTGATCGTAAAGGTTAGTTCTTGAGAATTAGGGTTTCTTAGTATTCAGTTATGGTTACTTTGCTGTTCGACGAAATCTGCAAAAATCAATGGCTTATGTTGCGCAAGAGATATTCGATTTTGATTAAGCGATATTCATGTTTACAGTACAGTTTGTGTATTCGTGTTCTAATGTGAGATATTCATCTTCTCCGGGTGTTCTAATAGTTATATATTAGGTTTTAGGGTTTCCATTACGAAAATAGACGGTATTCTGATATTCATCTTTGTTATTCGTGTTCTTCACCTGAAGTTTAGGTTTTAGGTTTTCCATTACGAAAGAAGACGGTATTCCAATATTAAGAAGACGATATTCTGTTGTTCATCTTTGTTATTCGTGTTCGACTGTAGAATATTCAGTACAAATAGTGATATATTAGGTTTTAGGGTTTCCATTACGAAAGAAGACGGTATTCTGATATTCAACTTTGATATTCGGTTTATCCCCTGAAGTATTAGGTTTTAGGTTTTCCATTACGAAAGACTTTTATTCCAATATTAAGAAGACGATATTTATTCATCTTTGTTATTCGTGTTCGACTGTAGAATATTCAGTACAAATAGTGATATATTAGGTTTTAGGGTTTTCATTACAATAGAAGACGGTATTCTGTTATTCAACTTTGTTCTCCGGTTCTTCATTCTTTTTCCATTGGCGCATGAATTTACAATGTCTACGGATGAAGTTGATCGTAAAGGTTAGTTCTTGATAATTAGGGTTTCTTCATATTCAGTTTTGGTTACTATGCTGTTCGGCTGAAATCTGGAAAAATCCTTCTTATGTGGCACAATATATATTCGATTTTGTTTAATCGATATTCATGTTTACAATATAGTGTGTGTATTCGTATTCTAATGTGAGATATTCATCTTCTCCGTAGTTGTGTTCTAATGGTGATATATTAGGTTCTGGGGTTTCCATTACGAAAGACATTTGTTCCTACATAAAGAAGACGATATTCTGATGTTCATCTTTGTTATTCGTGTTCTACTGTTGAATATTCAGTAATAGGGGTTCCATTATAAAATTAATGAATGAATTACGTAAAGAAGACGATATTCTGATGTTCAACTTTTTTATTCGTGTTCTACTATTGAATATTCAGTTCTAGGGTTTCCATTACGAAAGACTTTTGTTCCTAGATAAAGAAGACGATATTCTGATGCTCATCTTTGTTATTCGTGTTCTACTGTTGAATATTCAGTTATAGGGGTTCCATTATAAAATTAATGAATGAAATACGTAAAGATGACGATATTTTGATGTTCAACTTTGTTATTCGTGTTCTACTGTTGAATATTCAGTTATAGGGGTTTCATTATGAAAGTAATTAATGAAAAACATAAAGTATACGATATTCTGATGTTCATCTTTGTTATTCGTGTTCTACTGGTGATATATTATGTTCCAGAGTTTTCATTACAAAAAACTTTTGTTTCTACATAAAGAAGACGATATTATGTGTTAATCTTTGTTATTCGTGTTCTACTGTTGAAATGTTCGGTTATAGGGGTTCCATTGTGAAAGGGCTTTTTCCGGTTTTGAACATCATCTTATAAACGAATATAGTGTACTTCATTGTACAAAAGGGATTCCATTACAAAATGTTTTTTTTTTGCTCAGGTAAAAAAGTGGTCGATGAATGGTAAGTGATGATTTGATGACCGAAAATTCAGCACTGGAGGATAAACTCGTATTACCAAATGTCAACTAGAAGCAGGCGCGAAGCATATCAAAACTACAAGCACAGGAATGATTATAGCACAAATTTAATAATTATATCGAAACTAGTCCTTATCATCCACATAATTTCAATATCCATGCCACCGATATTATATACTTCGTACTCCGTAGTAATAACTGCACAAGAACAACTTACTCCGTATTTAATTATTCAGGTTCAGTCAGTACAAACAATAGCAGACTGCAAAAAACTTCATATCACACCGAGGTTTCCTGAAGGTAAGACAAACAAAGCTCATGTATGAATACAAAAGAATCAATCATTTACATGTATCAATTTTGCCTGATTTTGCTGTTGTGGTGCAGTTGCAAGTAACCTCCTCAAGTTTATCTCAGTCTTACTGATTCCCATCACCAATAGTCCTCAATGATATAACCAACATATGAAAAAAAAAGAATTAGTATTTGAATGACAAAACCAGTGAAGAGTAAACCTTATTTTTCTGGAAGGAAACCACAATTTAATTGGGCAAAATGACCGAAGTAAGTGACCTACCTAAACTTGATAAAAATCAGGTTGAATCTATCTCTATAGAAGACCACAAAATCCCACTACTTTCAAGCCAAATGTGAACTCCAATTAGGATTACCAAACCAAAGGAGGCATTTGCAGTTATATTACATGCAATATAATCGATTATTGCAGAAGTTACTACAACAACATTTCAAGTCAAACTAGAAGTTGCACAGAATTCAAATGACAGATCTTGAATATGCTCCAACAATTACATTAGTGTTTTTCGGGATCAGTTAGATATCGGTTTCAGCAACAGTCAAACTACTGTGAAACAGTAATCAATATAAAATCATGGGTTTGAACCACGTTCAGCAACATATATGCAAAAAAACTGCTCATTCCCATCTCCCTCTCAAACTCTTCATTTTCCCATCATCATACATCAATTGGTGAAGCCTCCTCTCCTTAGGGTCACATCTATGAAACCAGCAGTTAGGGTCACATCTATGAAACCAACAGTTAGGGAATCTAATTCTCCAAAATTAGGATTTTTCAACAATTAGGTTTTTTTTTAGAAATGCATAGAAATTTTTTAAATCAAACCATAAACTTACATGTTTGGAGCTTGAATGGAGGAAGGGATGAAGAATGGAGGCGGAATCGTCGGCTCCGAGGCGGAATTTTGTTGAGACGGGTCTTCGTCGGCTCCGAGTTCCAATTCCGTGCCAAGCGGGAGTTCGAGTTTCGGTCGTGGGGATTTCGAGAGGGAGCTTCTGGGGGAGAAATGGAGTCGAGAGATTGAGAAATGGAGTCGAGAGGGGAGATGGGTGAGAATGAGAATCGGTAGAACCGAGAAGAAGAAGAGGTGAGTGAGATTCTGGGAGATTTTTGACGATTTGGGAATTTTTTTATTTTTTATTTCCAGCAATTTCGGTAAATAGGGATGGATCCGGTGTGTGCAAGACTATAGTGTTCTATGTACCTTCCGGGATTAAATCTAGGTCATTGATTTAGAGAAGATCTAATGCTCCTAATTAATCCCCTTGTTACACCACAAAAACCCATTACAGTGGAACCTAAATCTATATATAGATACGTTAGAAATGAACTATGAATTTTGGGTTACGGTTTCTGAAACTTCACAAATCATCAATCATCAAGTCTATCATATAAAAACGTTAAACAGATTGAGCTTAAGATCTCGTTCTGTCGATTTCATTGTGGCTATGTTGGGCTTAAGATTTCGATTGAACCACAAATCTAGAATTAAAATGTTTTTGACATTGTGTTGAATTTGGTCCAATCAAAATCACCAATTAACATTAGTAATGAACAATTAATACGGAGAAGAAACAACTAATCTTATCTGGACACCCTCGCGCACGTTTCAGTTTTGTCAAAATTTGCATATGTCTAGGCGATTACCGTTGCTGAATTCTTTCTCGATTAAAGGTTTTGTTGTTGTTTTTCCCGTCTCGCCAAACGCAGGAACTCGGAGACGGCGACGACGGTCGGAGCTCCCACCACTAGTGGGATGGATTTGCTCGTCTGTATCCTATCGATTCTTCAAGAAGCAGTCATGTCTTTATTGATGATAAAGTGTGTAAAATTTAGGGTTTGGCTCAGTCTTCCGCGGTACCGTTAGGGCTCCTCATGATGGATGTTGCCATTAAACAGCTCAATCGAAATGGTTTTCAGGCATGTTCTCTTCGTTGCTAACCTAATTTGTTTAATGTTAGCTTCTAGCTTTGAATCCAGCGCATTTTCTAAGAATTATTATGTGCCGGAGATTTAGGGGAGCAGATTTTGGCAATTTATTTTTGCTTAATGATTGATTGACGTGTTTTTGCTTGAAATTTACTCAATGAAGCAATACATTAGTGATGATACTCCTTTGTTTGGTTTTACGCCAGCTTTTAATAGTGTGTAAAATTTCATATCTCCTGGATACTGTTTGAATTATTGGAAGCGTGTGCAATAGAAGTCTTATGGGCTTTGCATTTTGCATTCTAGTCATCAGGGACACAAACAGTGGATGAATGAAGTGAACTGTCTGGGTGTAATTAAGCACCCAAACCTCGTCAAACTAGTAGGATATTATGCAGAAGGCGACGAACGAGGGATGCAACGGCTCTTGGTTTATGAGCTGATGAAAAACAAAAGCTTAGATGATCATCTATTGCTCGGGTTCAATCTCCCCTCCAATGGTTGGCAAGGCTTAAGATTGCTTAGGATGCAGCTCGTGGCCTCGCGTATCTGCACAAAGAAATGGATTTTCAGGCACTAACTTGTATTTTAAGAGTTCTATTATTTGGAAATTGAATCTTTATGAAAAGAAGAAGGTTAATCATGATACTCTTATTCGGTAACAAAGCCTATAGCTTTGAAAATCGTTGTTTAAAATGAAATTCCAGGTTGCCTACCAGCAAATAAAAAAAATCAAAGCTGAGTTTGTGTTTTACATCCTTATTGAACCTGTGTGGGAACAATGTTGAACCTGTGTGGGAACAATGTTGAACCTGGTGCAATCATCTTTTTGTGGGGATCGATTCATCAAAAACCGTTGTCATGCAATCCTTGTAAGTATTACTAAACTAAATAATAAATGTGGTAACATTCTTAGTGCTATCTGAACTTGGAATGATGAAATCTTATCAGGGGAAGCTTCGAGAAGGCAAAGAGAAAGCCAACAGTTATATCATTCCTTGTGGTGATTGGTTCGAACTTGTTTCTTCCCCACACTATCTGGCTGAAATGGTAATTGGGATTTCACATTGTTACCTTTGATTTTAGATGATTTGTCCAAGTACTGTTTTGCTAGGTCATAGGAAAAAAGAATGTGTCAACAAAACGCTACAAATTTCAATTAGCCTTTGGTTTAATACATTTGTCATGTTGGTTCATTGATTTGTACTTGTTGGTTCTTTGGATAGTTGCACTAGTGAAACTCAAAAGGCTATGAACTTTGTTGTGTGATTAATCTGATGTTGTAGTTCATACTAAATTTCTCTTTCTGCTTTGACAATTTTTCAGATGTGAGTTATGTGTCTGGATTGACCTGGCTGGGAAATAGCAGTCTGAGGTACCTATTCCAGCTTCTAGTAGTACATAGTGTATTGATTTTTGTAATCCTTGTTGTTTATCCAATTCAGTCTCAACCTCATAATGCACCTATAGTGATAAATCATGAACCTATGCAGATAAATCTTGAACCTAGCTCTAACTGTTCATTTTCAATCTTAATAAGCTTCGTCAGTTTTGTTGGTACTGATTTGGGTTCATCTTTCATGCTTCTTTTTATTTAGGGATGTATGGCACTAATTTGGGTTCAAACTATTGTTCTGTAGCTTCAAGAAGGAATGAGGCTTCTAGTTGGCTAAGAAAAATGGTTGGAGTGGTTGCAAGCTACAAGCAAAATTAAACCATGCTACAGGTAAAATGCAACCATAGTCTCTGGTTCAAGAAATAGAATAGTAGGCTCATGGATGTACACATTAATCTGCCTTCTTTGTAAATAAAATTCAGATTTTAATGCTCTGTCCTACTAGCCTTGATTGTATCACGTGTGTCAGGAGTTACATGTAAAACCCAGAGCAATCATGTACAGTAATGCTGCACCAACATTCAAGCAAACGCTAGCCTTGATTTTTGATCATGTAACTCATCCTGAGTCCCTTCCTTCAAGCATATACGGTTAGTCCAATTCGATTATTGGAGATGTTAATCATAGTATTCATCACACAGAGTAAGTAGGCTCTTATAACTTCTATCTCGTGATTTCCTTATTTTGGACTTCTTTTGAATTTTTGTTTTCTTATTCAATCTCTTGCTACAATTGTATAAACCTTTTGATGACATGAACCTGTGCTTAATATCACTTGAACCTATGGTTGAAATTACTTGAACCTATGCGTAAATCACTTGAACCTATGCTTGAATCTTTTGAACCTATGTTTAAAATCACTTGAACCTATAAAGGAATATTTTTGCTGCTTAAAATGACCGCGACTGGTGCCTAAACTTATACTCTTGTTTTGTAGACATGGAAATATTAGGGTAGCTAATCATGCTTCTAAATCTGCAGGGTTTTTCTTGCTCTGCAGCGAATTAGTGTGATTCAGATCATCACTTGGTGTAACAAGTGTTGGATGCATGATGAGAAAAAGAAGCTACAGGCAAGGATTACTCTTCTGTTCTTCACATCACGATCCTCTTCTGTCATTTAGTTCTCGATCCTCTTCTGTCCTTAAGGTTTGTGCTTCTTCTACTTTGTTATTCTTCTCTTTCTCCCTTGCACTTTAATGTTTTGGCACACTGTATTATCTTCAACATGAACTTTAGTGTGTAAACACATGAACTTGAGTGTGTAGAAACATGAACTGCATGGTATCATCTACTCAAGAAAGATGAAGAGATGAGACGGCCTGGTGTATGGGATAAGGAACAAGGTGGTACATCTACTACAGAGAATCCCCAAGACAATCTTGCTGCTATGTTCAGTCCTCCATTTGATTTGATGTATCAGGGGTCCTTTGAGAAGGTACTACATTTGTGTTCCGTGTTATATAGATTCATACACAAGCATGAGCTGTTAACTTTTTGAAGGTTATGTGTACAAATCATGTACTATATAAATATGCTAGTGTTGCTTTTATTGGACAAAAATTTAACATCCTCCAATTTTTCAGGCAAAAGTTGTTGCCACTTCCGAGAATAAGTGGCTTCTCGTGAATTTGCGGTCAAACACGGAATTCAGTTCTCATATGGTAATGTAATGTTGTCCTGTTTAACCATGTTCCTTAGAGAAAAAAAATCTTTCAACTCACATACTTCTGGAAGAGGCTTGTTCATTACATGTTTTTATAATGTGCAGCTGAACCGGGACTTGTTTTTGGATATATCTTTCCATTTTGCTTTCCTGTACGTTTTTTGCATATTCCCTATCCTGTTCTAAGATTGTAATTAGCTGACAGTTGTTGTTAGTAACGTTAAACTGGGAGTGTATACTAGCTGGTTTCACTTCTAGATGCTACTATTTAAGTAATACACTCATGCTTTGCTAATTTACTAGCTTAGCAACATATGTTCTAACCTTATAAAGCTATCAATCACCTACTCATCTGATTCAACTCATATTTGAAACAATATGACATACATCACTTGGGATCATACTACTGGGCTTGATGCTGTGTATGTGCAACATATGGTGCTAAATACTGTATACAATTTGCTTGAGCGTCACAGTTGGTGTGGCATGTGCTAATAATACTGAAGGTAATCCTTTTCTTCCTCCTGTCAGTTATAGGTCTTTTAACTTTTTATATACTGCCAAACTAATTGATTGCACTCTTCTACCTTCTCATTTGCAGTCTTACACGAAAATAGACAAAAGGAAGATCCTTGTTTACAATAATAGTCATGAACCTATAGTGAAAAATCATGAATCTATAGTGAAAAATCATGAACCTATAGTGAAAAATCATGAACCAAGCTCTAGTTTTTAGTCATATCTAGGTGAACTTGATCTACTGAACTTGTTTCTATTTAGTTCTACTTTCTTACAACTGTCTAGGTTCAATATGAATGGTTTTTCTCATAGCTTAAGATCAAAGGTAAAAATATATATGATTCAGATTTAAGTCATGTAACTTCTAACTTCTTATAAATATTTTTTTTCTTTTTCTAGAATTGCAAAAGTGTTTGGTTTAACGAGGTGATAAGCTGCCTCTTCACTGTCCTGATAAGTTAAAAATATCTTGCAAGCTATTAATATTCTCTTATGAAAATGATCCAGCGCTGTAGAGCTACTAGTAAAATATGGTATTTGTTGCCTTTGTATATTCTGAGTTTTTTTCTTCTTCGATACAGCTATCTAAAGTATTTATTTACTAAGGGACAGTACTGTGGATTATTAATAAAGAGTATAAATTTTTCTGCTTTGTAGTATTTAATGTTGTCACTCGTGCAATCCAACACTGCTATCTTTTTCTTCTCTTTACATCTGCTAATTTTGCTTTATCTTTTCCTGGTTAGACAACTACAAAGAAGAAAATTACTTCGCCTTTTACTTTTCCCCAAGAGTTAGATATGAGCAGGAGGTTGTCTGATCCTTCCCAATCTTCATTTATATATGAACTATCTGATGTACTAGTACATAAGGGGATATCTGTAAACAGTGGCCATTATGTTACTCACGTAAAGGATGCAACATCTAGGGAGTGGTGGGAGTTTGATGATGAACATGTTTCCAGTTTAGAGTATCATCCTTTTGGAGAAGGATCATCACGTAAAGTGTCAAAACCGGCTGGAGAATCCGGTCAGAATATAAATTCCTCTGAAGTAGCCAGTGCTTCCTCAAATGAAGATCAAAATATCCATCAGCTGCAATCTCCTGTCATGAATGGTCATAAGGAGACGTGTACTTCAACTGATGCTTATATGCTAATGTATTCTAGGACATATCAGCAAACTGATGGTAGAAGGTATGAGAAGTGTAGCATAAGGGATGAAAGAGCAAGTTAATAATGATGAACTCACATTGAAAATCTCATGAACCCATAAGAAATAACTCGTTTTGTACTTATTTGAAACTTTCTAATTGTATGAACTTCACTGAGCTTTTATGACTAAATTGATGGCTAATAAGCATAAATCAATGAACTTGTATTTTTTTTATTCATTTGGACTATACCTATTGCACTCATAAATTTTTTAATTACTTATGTTCATAATCTTTCAATAATAGGTTTACTGTATTATAAGATCTTAATATAAAAAATCAATGAACCTCTACTATAAATTGGTGAACCTCTTTACAACATCTGAAAACCTATATTATAAAGTCGCATAAGTAAAATTTTAATGAACCTGCAAACTAAACTTGATGAATTGATATAAAAAATCTCTCTCGTCCGAGGTCGGAATTGAATTGAGTGATTCCAAATCCCAGAGTTTTGTCTTGAAGTCTAGTATATTTCATCTTCAATACTTGACTTCTCATCTTAACTCGAACCGCATCTCTACGAGCTTGAATGCCTACCATACGAGCTCGGGCTACTATAAATGACCTCAATGATGGCTCATAGTGATGACAGACGAATCTGCAGGATCGAATATTGAGGATGAAAACGCTCTCTTGGGTGACAGAAGGATGGATTCGATGTTGGAGATGGCTTCGAGAGATCGTTGTGACAGAAGATCGAACAAACCTTGGCCTTTGACAAGTGTTATCTTCCTTGACTCAGCCGTCGATCTAGGAAGACTTGCTTGACTCGGACTCGATAAGTAAGTGACGTCTTTCTTGACTCAGTCGTCGATCTAGAAAGACTCACTTGATTCGAACTAACCTAAGGAATCCACCTAGGGTTCTTTCGAGGTTTGGAGATCGAAAATATGGGCAACCAACAGATCGTTCTCACAGGTTGATATCAAACCAAGGGTTTCCGCTTGCAATTCAATATCCAACCAAAACTACAGCTAAAACGACGTCAAACAGTGTCAAAACTAAAAACGTAATCTCAATTCTCAATTTGTCTAATCTCCCTAAAACCCTAGAAAAACACACATTAAATAGCCTTCCCGAATTGCTTGATTTCCAAGAAAGGAACCCCCAGAAAAGCCCTAAAATCTCGAATCTTGTTCTGATCATGGTGGCCTCGTCCAATCTCGAATGGGCCTCAAATTTAGACACGATGAAGATAAGCCCAAGTACTGAAATATTTTCAAAGGAGAGCTTAATCTGATCTTCCGTTTTCCCAAACGAACAGAAATAAATTTGGTCCTTGCAGCAGCCATATCTTGGTCATTGGGCCTCTGTTGGGCTTCAACTTTGGACACGACCAAGATAGGCCCAAGAAGTAGATTCTGACCAAAGATCTTCTCCAATGGACCCCCGAGCCGTCCAGGACACTCTGCCCTAACTCGGCTCTGTCGTCGTCGTCGTGGAAGTCCTCGTCTTCCGGGAAACTCTTTATCAGCGGCCTCCAAACTTAGTAAGGTTTTCCAATACAGTAAGTCTTCGGAATGGGGCCCTTTAGAGCTCACCCATACAACCATGGGTTCCAAAGACGACCTGAAAGACGTCACTCCTCTTGACGTGGCTCTTGCCGCTACATTCCTTTGACTCCTTATGTTGACGTCTATGATCTGAGTAGTGGTGGTCCTACGTACAAAAGCAGCGGGGATCCTACGTACATCATCCTCCCTCTCTAAAAAAGGATTTGTCCTCATATCTGCATCAGGAAAAACAACAAACACAAGGTTTCTAATATAAATAGGATGAGTTGGAGTCAGCTTACGTTGTATAAGGTTGATCGTTGGGAGATCAAGTGTTCGTAAATCCGTTCCCTCTCCCACTCCATGCAGTAATTCATAAGTTCCAATTGATCTTTTGTACCCCCACGCCTTCTTGTTTGTCTCCACTGTCAGCAATATCATCAAAAGGACCTTCAAATGGCAATGCCATACAAAGAAAGGTCTCGTCTTATACATCAGCAGAAGAGAAGTGAATCTCCTCAATATGTTCAACTTTCTCCTCTTGGTTATCCTCCTCTTTAGCAGACTCGTATTTCCCTTTCTCATTCGAAAGGAGGACTTATTGATTCAGGCAGTTATTAGCCATATGATCATGTTCCCTACACTTGCAGCAAATGTTGTCTCGAGTTCTCGAGCCGTCTTTAAGAGGCTCTTCAGTTTTGGTCGAGGTCCTGGAGGCCGGTTCTGTAGTCGGTGGCGGCTGGATGGTGGCTGAGCTCGACGATGACCAATTCTTGTTGTTGCCGAATTGACGTCTCTTTTGCAGAGACTCATAGATTTGATTAGCGTAATGCATAACGCTCTCAATAGCAGTCTCAGGACCAAAATACTGAGTACGCACAATAGATCCAACATCTTCATTCAACCCATTTATAAATATAGAGAAGACGTACCTTTCAGGAGAAGACACGTATGATCTTGCGATTAGTTGCATCAACTGATTGAAGTATTCTGCCGGTGAGTAAGATCCATGTCTAAGTCGCTGAAGCTGACCCTGAATAATTTCGATGTAGTTGCGGGTAATGAACTGTTTCCTCATTGCTTGCTTCAGTTCTTCCCAACTCTCAATCGGATGCTCTAGACGATTCTGTCGCTCAATCTGCTCCGCTCTCCACCAAGTCAGGGCAAAGTCTGTAAAGTGAATAGTGATGGCAAACAAATTTACAGGATCGAATATTGAGGATGAAAACGCTCTCTTGGGTGACTGAAGGATGAAGTCGATGTTGGAGATGGCTTCAAGAGATCGTTGTGGCAGACGATCGAACGAACCTTGGCCTTCGACAAGTGTTATCCTCCTTGACTCAGTCGTCGATCTAGGACGACTTGCTTGACTCGGACTCGATAAGCAAGTGACGTCTTTCTTGACTCAGTCGTCGATCTAGAAAGACTCTTTTGACTCGAACTAACCTAAGGAATCCACCTAGGGTTTTTTCGAGGTTTGGAGATCGAAAATATGGGCAACCAACAGATCGTTCTGACAGGTTGATATCAAACCAAGGATTTTCGCTTGCAATACAATATCCAACCTAAACTACAGCTAAAACGACGTCAAACAATGGCTCTCGGCTTTGGTTGAGACAATTGCATATTATGTATGGGGATCGTTGATTGGTTTGTTGTGAGTTTGTGCAGTTTTTGGATCTTTTTTGGTAGATGAACAACTAGAAAAGTTGTTAGGATTGGTCTTCTTTGTAGGCTCTGAGTAGCTATTTTGATCTGCTCTTTGGAGCATGTAAATCCTTTTCATAAATATTAAATTTACCTTCTTTAAAAAAAAACGACGTCAAAAAGCGTCAAAACTAAATACGTAATCTCAATTCTCAATTCTCAATTTGTCTAATCTGCCTAAAACCCTAGAAAAACACAAATTAAATAGCCTTCCCGAATTGCTTGATTCCGAAGAAATAGATGTGCTGGGAATGAAGTTTTAGTTAAGCCGTTGGAGAAGACTATTGAAAAGGAAAGTCAGACTGATGGAAAAATGATGGGACAAAATAGGGGTAAGCTTGGTGAGGGAATTAAGGGAACATAGGTGGAAGGTCTTGGAAAAGGAAAAGAAGTCGTATTGGGTTGGGTGCAAAAATCTGATGTGGCTTCTTCTAGTAAAAGTCATGGGGATAATGCCAAAATCTTTATGGCCAAGAGTAGAAATCGTAGGAGAGCTGGGAAGAAATTTCATAAGGATAAAGGGCCTCCTTTTGTTTCAAGCCCAATTACTTTGGAAGTTATGGGCCAGGGTAAAAGGCCTTGGTCCACTTACGAGACTACCCAACATCCTATCCTTTTTAAGGGGCAATCCTTGGAGGAGTTAGCAACCCACAATCTGGATCCGACAAACAAGTTAGGCCCTTTTCCTGGTGACGCTACTGCTATTGTTCCCTATGTTGCGCAGAATGCTACTGACGATGATAAGAAGAATATTGAGAAGATTGATGATAAGAATGATGAGGAGATGGAGCCTCGGGGCTCAAATCATTCCGTCTGATTTGGGTTCACTCCCTTTTTTGTTCCTTATGAATTGTGTTACGTGGAACTGTCATGGAGCCGACAAGGTTGGTTTCATTAAGACGGTGAAATATATGATTCAATGTCATAAATTGGATATTATTGCTGTTGTCGAGACTCATATCTCGGGTGAAAAGGCTAAGTTTGTTTGTGATAAGATTAACATGGGTGACTCTGTTCGTGTTGAAGCTCATGGTTTTAGTGGCGGTATTTGGTTGTTATGGAACCCTTGTGCTATTAAGATTAAGATCAAGAACAAGTCTGAGCACTTTATCCATGCTGGGGTTGTTAAGGTGATGACAAATTTCAGTTGCTGGTGGTCTATGCTCCTCCCACTGTTCATAGGAGGAGAGTGTTTTGGCGGGAGCTGGGGAATGTTGTTGCTAATATCTTCGGGCCGTTATGTGTTGGTGGAGACGTCAACTGCATTTTGAATGTGGAGGAACGTCATGGAGGCTCAGGTGGTCTTCATCCCGACTCGTTGGATTTCCATTCGATGGTAAGCAACGCGGGTCTCATCGACATGGGTTTTTCAGGGCAAAATTTTACTTGGTCTAGAGGGTCTAATCCGGATTCATTGTTGTCAAAAAGGTTAGACAACTTCTTCATGAACATGGAAGGTTGTTTGAAATTTCCTAATGCCTTGGTGAGACATCTTCCGAAGTTTAGTTCCTATCACACTCCCGTCCTTCTTCGTCTTGATCCGAAATCTCACTTTGATCGTAATCGGAGGCCGTTTCAGTTTGAAGAGGTGTGGCTCACGCACCCTGATTTTCTGCCTTTCGTGGGTAGGATGTGGAGTCGTGATTGCCCGGCCAATGTGTCTTTAGCTAGACTCAAGTCGAAACTTCAAGATTGGAATCGTAAGTGTTTTGGCAATATTCACGTGAAAAAAACTGAGCTTTTGGCTTTGTTGGATAAGACTCAGACTGCGATTGGGTTGGATCCCACTATTGAGTTGCTGGCTACTGAAGCTTCTGTCAAGAATGATCTGGTTGTGGTTCTTCATCAGGAAGAATTAATGTGGATGCAAAAGTCTAGGGAGAAGTGGCTCGTTGATGGGGATCGTAATACGGCATTTTTTCACACGTCCACGGTTATTCGTAGGAAGTATAATCGTGTGCAGGCCCTTAAAAACGTTGATGATGGGTGGGTTACTGAGGCCGATGCTTTAGAATCCCTTGTGGTTGAGTTCTTTACGAATCTCTATTGCATCCCTACTGAGGAACTCTATCCTATTGTGGTTCCACATGGTTTGTTCCCTCAGTTAAGTATGGAGTTATGGGCTGAGTTAGAGGTTAAGTTCTCTAAGGCAGAGATTTTCAAAGCAGTTAAAAGCATGGGGGGTTTGAAAGCCCCGGGTCCCGATGTGTTTCAACCGGTCTTTTACCATAAGTGTTGGCACATTGTTGGTAAGGATGTCATTTTAGCTGTTAAGGGCTTCTTCGAGAGTGGTTGCTTGCCGAAGGGGTTGAATGATACCCTCATCTCCTTTCTCCCCAAAGTTAGTAATCCGGATAAGATTAACCTTTTTCGGCCTATTAGTCTTTGCAACGTCCTCTATAAGATTATTACGAAGGTTCTCGTGAACCGTATGCAACGCTTGCTTCCGTCTTTGATTGGCCCTATGCAAGGGAGTTTCCTCCCCGGGAGACTTATTACGGACAACATTGTTCTTGCCCAAGAGGTGGTCCACTCGATGAGATTCAAGGATGGGAGCTCGGGTTGGATGATTATCAAGATCGACCTCGAGAAAGCGTATGATCGCCTTAGATGAGATTTTATTGTTGACACGCTCCATGATGCCGGTTTCTCGGATAGATGGATTGAGTGGATTAATTAATGAACTACCTCGTCCTCGCTGAATGTTTTGTGGAATGGCGAGCGAACAGAAGAGATTCGCCTTTCTAGGGGGATTAGACAAGGTGACTCTATGCTTTGTGTTGAAAGGTTGAGTCAAATGATTGTTCAGCTTGTTGAGAATCGGGTGTGGAAGTCGATTCATATTTCGAGGGGTAGTCCGGCTTTGTCCCACATCCTTTTTGCGGACGACATTCTCCTCATGGCGGAGGCGTCGGTTAAGCAAGTGCGAGTTATTAAGGATTGTTTCGATCGGTTTTGCCGTTCATCGGGACAAAAAATTAATCACGCTAAGTCTAAGATTTTTGTGTCTCCTAATTTGGATGCTGAGGTGGCTAGGGATATTTGCTCTGTTTCTGGTTTCTCTAGCACTTGTGACCTAGGCGTGTATTTGGGGATGCCAATGCTCCATAAGAACATTGAAAAGGCTACGTTTGAGCCTTTGTTACAGAAAATTAATGATAAGCTTTTGGGGTGGCGTAGTCGGCATCTCAGTCTCACAGGAATTACGTTAGCCAATTCGGTTCTTGGTTCCCTCCCGGTTTACACAATGGCTACTATTAACCTCCCGGTTTCCACGTGCGACAAGATCGACCAAGCCATCCGCTCTTTCATTTGGGGGAGTTGGTGTGACTGTCGTAAAATGCATATGTTGAGGTGGGAAGAATTATGCAAACCCAAGTTTTGTGGTGGGCTCGGTATCAAAGAGATGGAAGCTTTCGGGAAATTAGTTTGGCGTTTTCTTACAAACAATTATTGTCTTTGGGGAAATGTGATCCGGGCTAAGTATATAAGGCCTTCACTTGCTAATAATGGTCACCCTTCCCCGGTTTGGAGGAGTATCCATAAAGCGGTTAAGAAGGTGGTTCTTCCGGGTTTTAAGTGGCAGTTGGGTGACGGTAAGATGATCCGTTTTTGGAAGGATCATTGGTTAGTGGACCATAGTTTGGAGGAGATTGTGCTTGGTCTGATTGGTCATGATCAGCTGGAGGCCACAGTCGAGTTCTTTTGGGGTCCTGAACTTTGTTGGAAATAGGATTTATTTCGTCATCTTCTCCCGTCTCAGATGTTGCTCAAGATGGCTGCTACGAGGCATGTTGAGGAGGGGGATTGCCCGGATTTGATCTGTTGGAGCCCTTCAGCGGATGGGGAGTACAGTGTTGCTTCTGCTTATGCTTTGATTCATGATCAGAGCTTGGTGGTGGATTTGGACACCCCATTTTTTTGTCGGATCTGGGGGATTCAGGCTGAAGAGCGCGTTAAGGTCTTTGTGTGGATGACTTTCAGGGGTTCTGTTCTTACTAATTCCGAGAGGATGTGCCGTCATCTCAGCAATGTTGACGACTTCCCGTCCTGTCCGTCTGTGTCAGAGAGCGCTCTCCATATGTTCAGGGACTGTACGGAGGCCAAAAGAGTGTGGGCGTTGCTTGACCCGCCTCTGTTATGGAATGATTTTTTTGTGTCTAATTTTCCTCAGTGGATCAGATTGAATCTCTTGGTTCATAAGCCCACTTCGAATGGGTGACTTGCCCAGCCTATTTGCGATTACCTTATGATATTTATGGAAGTGGAGGAATGCTTGAGTTTTTAGAAAAGAGGTGTTTGGGGGTAACAAGGCGGATTTTGTGGTCGGTGTTGCTTCTGATTTTGTTGCGTCTAAAGCTAAAGGCAGTGTGTTGGATTGTAGGCAGAAGGTGGAGATTTTGATTCGTTGGGTTCCGCCTCCTCATGGTTGGATCAAGTTGAACACTGATAGTGCTAGGGTTGACGGCTTGGCCTCGGCGGGCGGTGTTTTTTGTGATTCAGATGGTGCTTGGATTGGTGGTTTCGTCCACAATATTGGGCTCTGCTCAGTTCCTATGGCGGAGCTGTGAGGCATTGTGTCTGGGGGTTGCTGATTGTCTCGCCTCTTTTGCTTTTTCTTTTCAGTTAGGGGTTCATGTTTTGTAGTTGTCACCCGTTTCGGTGCGCTCTTTGGATTTGGATGATGTCAAGGGGTTTTCTACAGCCCGCCTGGTGGCCAAGTAGTTTTCATTTATATGATTTCTGAGAGTGCTGCCTCTCTTTCTATCAAAAAAATAAACATTACCATACAAGCATTTTCTCTCTTACAAATGCAGTTTGTATTTCTGTCTACTGAGCCATCGTGTTTTTTTTTTTTGATCTTCGGATTGAAGAAATATGGGTGGAGCTTGGTTCAATGTTTAAGAACCTTCTTGAATTGGGAAAGGCAGGGTTGTTGCCTCTATAATTGTTGCAACTTAGAAGATTCAACTAATGAAGACAACGTGTAACATGCTTTAATTATCAATCCTCTATTCTTATTTATGGTGGATGTGTTTGCCTCTATAATTTTGAATATAGGCTATAGCTCTGGGTTGTAAACCATTAAAAACATTTCTTTTCATAGATCCTCTTTATTCAGCCCTATTTTATCATATCTCTGATTATGATTCAATTGCAAACTTTTATAAAAAGCCCTAAATTTTTTTTTTTCAATTTAGGGTTTTTATAATCTAATGTTGTGGGTTGCTATGTTTGGTTACTTCATAAAATATTATCACCTTGTGCTAGAATATAGTGTTAGTTGGTGTGTGATCGAAAACCATGGTTAATTCAAAGGGGTTTACAACACTGATGTAATTAAAATTTCAGATTTTCTCCTTAACCACATTCTTTTTTTTTTGATATTAGGCAAGAACCGGAACCCCGTGTCTCAAGACACCGGCAATCCCTGATCGTCCTGAGAGAAAATCTTTATGAAAGACCGAAAAGATGGACTACAATCATGTAATCCTATATGAAACCTAAGATTCCTGATATTAACATCAGGTATGAACAATCTGTCCTGAAACATGGCCAATTTAATGGCAAGGATGTTGACATCCTTATTAGCTAGGAAATCAGCAGCCTGATTGGCTTCTCTAAAGCAATGATATATCTGAAAAGAATTAAATTTCCGGAGAATAGTCTGACAATCCCTTATAATAGAGAAAATTGTCCAAGGAATCTTTCATTGTTGTTTAATAGAATTTATGACTGTGAGATTATCACCTTCGAAAATAACATTATGAAGGTTATACACAAAAGCTGTTTTAATTGCATGTAAGGCCGCCAGTGCTTCAATACATAAAGGAGAGTGGTGGCGTACAGTAATAGAGTCGAAAAAAAGAATTGTGCCATCATTTTTCCTTGCAATACACGAAATAAAACCTTCATTTCCGTTTTGCAAAGACCCGTCAAAATTAAACTTTACCCAGTTATCTGAGGGGGTCTCCATATGCGATTTATTTTCTTTGTTCGATTTCTTTTTTGAAGTTGTTTCGGTCCTTTTTCATTGGCTAGCAAATTCTCCCATTGTTGAAATTTAAAATATGCTATATCTGCCGGTAATCTGGTATCTGTGATATTTTTTGAGAATACTATATTGTTTCTGTGAATCCATAATTCATACCAAATGAATATAAGAGGTCTAATGAATTTTTTGTGATTAGGGTTACTATTTAAATCATTAATAAATTGAGTAAAAGTTTTGTCCGTAGGCATTTGTAGTTGAATCTTGAGTAAGTTAAAATATTTTTTATAATTTCTTATTGAATTTGGAAATTGAAAGAAAAAATGGTTAGAGTCTTCTTGAATATGATTACAGACTGAGCAGTAAGGTGGGACTCTGTTGTAATATCTGTTTAATCTTTCTGTGGTAGGAAGGTTATCGGAAACAACTTCCCAAAGAAAGTTCTTAATTCTTGGTGGTATGTTTTGATTCCATAGCCAATCAAAGAGGGTATTTGATTGATTTAAGTTAGATCGTTCGCTTAAAGATATAGCAGAAGTTGTAGTAAATTTACCAGAGATATTTAATTTCCAAATTAAAAAATCCTCTTGTGGTTGGTTTGGGATATGAATGTGTTGTATTTGATCTACTATGTGGTTAGGTAGCAATTGATTTAAACATTGTAGATTCCATTTTTTTTAATCAGTAATGTAATGATGAACCAATTTAGAAATATTTGCATTTTCGGGGTTAAAGAAATCCTGTAAGTGTATATTTGGTATCCAATGATCAGTGCAAAATTTAATTGATTTTCCATCACCCAGCTGCCATAATAAACCTTCCTGAAAAACCTTTCGAATATGTAGTAGGTGCGAGAATTGCCATGATTGTTTTTTATTTCTTTTTGAATATGTTAGAACAGAGTCATTTTTTAAATATTTTTGTGTAATGATTTTTACCCAGATATTATCTGGGTCAGTTAGTAGTTTCCAAAGGAGTTTCATCTGTAAAGCATCATTTAGTTGTTTTGCTTTATGAAGACCTAAGCCACCTTGAGATTTTGGCTTGCAAATATTGTCCCAAGAAACTAGCGGCCGAGAAGAAGAATAGTCTTTATTCCAAAAAAATTGTTTAGTGATTTTGTCCATTTTTTCACAAATATTTGTGGGGAGTGAAAAACATTGCATGAGATGGTTAGCCTTCAAAAGTATATTAGATTGAATAAGAATAGCCCGTCCCGCTTGGGAGATAGAGTTTGCCTTCCATTTTGAGAGTTGTGTTGTCATATTTTGCAAGACATATTCAAAACAATCACTTTTAACCCTGCCTCTAACAATAGGAATTCCTAGATATTTTTCCATAGCGTTAGTAGTATGGAGATTTAAGATGGAAGCCAAAGTTTGTTTTTGTTGTGCTGAGATATTTGGGGTGGTTTGAAAGGTGCTTTTATGGTAATTTATGGCTAAACCCGAGAGATTACACAGTCTATCAAGAGTACGTTTGATAAAATTCATGTTCGTAACATTTGCATTTGCAAAAATCAAAGTATCATCAGCGAAGCAAAGAAAAGGGATTCTAGTTCCATGTTGGGATAGTTGAATTCCAACCTTATGTTGTCTTTTGTCTGCCTCATTTTGAATTATTCTAGCCAAATATTCCATAATTATTATAAAGAGAAAGGGTGCTATTGGGTCTCCTTGGCGTAAACCGCAATTTGGTTTGAAAGTTGGGCCAGGGACATTGTTTACCAAGACTGAAAAGGAAGCTGAATTGATACACGCCATAATTCTGTCTATCCATAATTGGTGAAATCCAAATTTTTGCAAGATCTTTATAAGAAAGGGCCATTGTACTTTATTGTATGCTTTTTCCATATCTAATTTTAGCGCCATCCATCCTCTTGTACCTTTTTTCTTTTTATGGAGGGAATGGAAAACTTCATGTGATATTAAAATGTTGTCAAATATCGAACGATCTTGAACAAAAGCTCCTTGACAGGGGTGTATAAGTTTGGGTAAGAGTTTTTGCAACCTGTTTGCCATTATCTTGGTGATAATTTTATAAATTGTGTTACAAAGACTAATAGGTCTGAAGTGGTTGATAGTACTTGGAGTTTCAGTTTTAGGAATTAATGTAATGAACGATTGAGAGCAGTCTGATAATAAAATTCCAAAATGAAAGAATGATTGAATAGCTGAAATTAAAAGTTTCGAAGTAAAATGCCAGTATTTTTGATAGAATTCTGCAGTAAACCCATCGGGGCCTGGCGTTTTATTAGTAGGGAGATCAAAGACTACGTTTTTTATTTCTTCAGCCGTAGGGTGTTTCAACAGTTCGAAGTTGTCTTCATCGGTTATTAGTCTAGGAATCATATTGAAGTCTCTATCTTCTAGATTAGTGGTATGAGAAGGAATAAATCTAGACTTAAGATCATTCGTAATATGATGTGTGATCTCGTGTTGGGTGTAGTATTTAATATTATCAAGAGACTGATAATAGTTAATTTTTTGTTTATATTTTCTGATCTTTACTGTGTTTTGAAAATATTTTGTATTTTTGTCCATATCAGATAAATGTTTAATCTTAGCTCTTTGTTGCCAATATGTATGTTGGAATGTTAATAATTTATTATATTTGTCAATGAATCTCTTGTATTTTTTATAGGTATTACTATTAGGATCTGAAATGTTATTCTGTTGTTGCAGAAATTTGAGGGTATCTTCTGTTTGTTTCAATTGAAATTGGATATTATAAACATTACGTTGAGCCCATTTTTAAATTACTTTTTGATAGATTTTTGTTTATCATTGGAACATAAAAGATCCTTGCGTATGGGAGGTCCAAATCTTTTGTGACATTTTTTCAAAATTAGGGTTAGAGAGATGTGCATTTTCCAGAATGAAAGGGTAATTTTTCTGGTGATCCTTAGTTCCTAACTCTAGAGTAATGCAGCAGTGATCAGATGTGGTAAAAGGAAGGTGTTCCATATTAAGAGCATTATAATAGTTTAAAATTTCTGGGTGAATAAAAGCTCTGTCTAATCTTTCAAGGACAGTTTCAATGTTCATGTTAGACCTTTTCCAAGTAAAGGGAAAACCATTGACATTAAGAGTTATAAGACCATGTTGTGTAATGAAATGATTAAGCCTTATAAAATGGGTAGACGAAGGTTGATTACCTCCTTGTTTATCATCAGGAGAAATCAGGTCATTCATATCTCCAATAATGATAGTCGGTTCATGATGACTTTCAATAATTTGTGAAATGAAATTCCAGAAGTCATTCTTTTCAATATCCCTACTGGGAGCATAGATAAAGATAATAATATACTTCTTGTTTGAATCTGAATATTGGATAACTATAGTATTAAAATTATGAAAAAGGATACTTATATTCTGATACCCATCAAAGTTTGCAATTAAAAGCCAAAGTCCCCCTTTTGACCCAACAGAAGGAGAGATAGTTAAGTGACGAAACCCAATTTTACCTATGAAATGTGAAGAGAGTGGTTCATTAAATTTAGTTTCAGCCAAACACATAAGATCAATGTTATGAGTACGTCTTAGGTAAGAAATTTCAGTCCAAAAGTTTGGACGACGAACACCACGACAGTTCCAATAGGTAATCTTCATAAGAAACCTTCTAAAAAGAATGAGAAAGTTGGGTTATAGACTTTAGTATTAATATTTTTAAGCAGATATAATGGGAGGATGGAAGCTTTGACAGATTGCAAATTTAAGACAGGAATGGGGAAAATTCTATTTGAAGACTTATTATCATAAATGTTATTAGAAAGTAAAATAAACACAGTAACATGGATTCGGGGATTTTGATTATCAAAGTTTATGAAGGAATTGTGTCCTTTAATCGGATGTGCAATTACTTATTATGAAATAGGACTATTGATAGAGATTCATAATCCAGTTATTTTAGGTAGTCATAGTGCTTTGCTAGAAGCCAACTATGATTTATGAACTTTATATTATAAAGTTTATTGCTATTATAATTGAGTCCTATGAGGTCACACCCTAAGAGTGTATGGACTGGATATATTGAGAGAATAATTATATAAAGTATATAATATAATGTTATATAAGATATAGTTTTGAGATAGGGTTTAATAATAATAAAGTGTTATTATTAATTAAAGGATAAAAGGAAAAATGTTAATTAAGGATTTAATTATAAATATGGGTTTTGGAAACCCTAAGGAGGACACTCTCCATTTTTCCTTTTCTAAGAGTTCTCTTGCTCTCCCAACACCCTTTCATCTTCAACCTAGCAGTTGAGTTCAAGGGATCCAGATCTTTGCTCGAGTGGACTAAATATAGGAGTTTCAAGTGAGGCTCTCTCCATTCAAGTGATCGAACACACATCAAGAGGTAATCGTTTCTTCTACTTCTTAATCCAATTGGTTTATGCATTAGATCCTTGTTTAGATGTTAGGAAATCGTTTCATGCAATTTCGCTTCAAGCATCTCAAACCCTACAGTGGTATCAGTTGCCTCTTGCATAAATTGATTGGATCAAATTTTAATCTTATAATTTGATGCATGCTCATGTTTATTTTGATTCAATAAGAGAGATCTGATGTTTGGATCGTCTGCCAAATCAAATCAAAATTGTTTGATTTTTATATCGAAATTGGGCTTACATACTCTCGCTCTATTGAAATCAAAATTGTTTGATTTTTTCTATCGATGATGTAAGATAGCCATTTGAGGATGTAAGATAGTCAATCAAATTTCTTGATTAATGGGTCTAGGCATTTGATGGAGTAAGCGTTTTTTTTGTTTAAATTTGGTTTACCCATTTGCCTTTGATCTATAATTCCATTTTTTGCCATCCGATTGCATTGTGTAATCACATTGTTTCTTTCATTTGATGGATTACGCTATAATGTTTTGAAAAATGGATTGATTATTTGGTCTAATTGGATTAATGTTGGACATTCATTCTTTGACCAAGAGTAAGTTACACACAATTAAGGTGCTACGTGAGATTTTGATTTTTGGTATATTTGAATTAATTGTTTTGGCATTAATGGTTTGACCAAAAAGGTTAATGACTAATTATATTTAATGGTTACAATATAATTTATTTTATAAAATATTTGATATTTTATTTAATACACAAAAGTTTTATTATTATATAAGATATATAGATATCTTATTTGGTTAATTTTGAATTAACATGATTAAATATTATCTAAGAATATTTGATTCTTTTTATTGGCAAATTATTGAATAATATTAGATATTAATTCTATTCATACTCTTGTTGAATCAATAAAATGAGAAAGAGTTTCTCCTTTAAATAGTTAATTTGATTAATTATTTATGCTTTTTATTTGGATAAATTGCATCTCTCACTTATATATATTTTATATATTATGATTGCATGAATGTTTAATATTATGATATTATTGCATGCGGTAACTAGTATGGCCCAAATTAGGATAGATAAATACGATATGCGTATGGTTATGGTTTTCTTGTACACGATCTGCGTATCGTTTATGTATTTTTGTAATTTTAATTTATGCGAGAGAGTATGTTCAAATGTATGTAATACATGAAGGCGAAGATCCTAAGACGACGGAAGGATGATGATCTAGAAAGTCAAGACTATTGAAGATTAGATCTTTTTAGGGGCCATACTAGGATCCAAAATTTAATTTCTGCATTACGTGAATGTGTTTATTATCTCTTGCATTGCATGAATGTTTGTTTATTTATATTATTTAGTTCACTTATAAATAGACCATCATTGCATGCTAAACGTCCCTTAAAAGAATATTGAGGTTATGCCTTTCCATGTCATTACCATGAAGCCCTTGGAATTTGTTGGATAGTTTTCGCCTAAACGAGGTGTCTTTCTTTGACCTTGGGATAGTGCGGATATGTCTAATAGGGGCATGCTGCCTTGATATGGTTATACTCAACAAGAGACCAAAAGACATAGTTTTGGATCTTGAGGCATAAGGATGGGTTTAACATAATATGTGACCATCAACCAAGAATTATAAAGGGTTATAATTAGTAAGGAGTTTACTTACCTAGATTACATGAGATTTGAGGGAGTGCCTAAGTACGCTCAAGTTTCATCTAAGATAGGATCTTGGAATTATTTCTCAAAATTAGAATTTTTGCATTTCAAGCATAATTTATCTGCATGTTTTAATTTTTGTTTTGTAGTTACTATGTCCAACGAAAACCTCAAATTTTCTTTTCGCTCAATGATGAGTTTTGCTGATCTTCCTACATCCTTTTGGGGTTATGCCCTCACCACCGCTGCATTCACACTAAACAAGAATCTGTCACGATCAGTTGACAAGACACCACATGAGATATGGTTTGAGAAGCCTCCCAGCTTGTCATTCCTGAAAGTCTGGGGATGCGAGGCTTATGTAAAGCGTTTACTATCTGATAAGCTCGCACCCAAATCAGACAAATTTTTTTTTATAGGTTACCCCAAGGAAACGAGGGGTTATTATTTCTACAATCCTGTTGAGAACAAAGTGTTTGTTGCTCGGGATAGTGTCTTTTTGGAAAAGGATTTCTTTTCCAAGAAGTCAAGTGGGAGAAATGTTCAGCTTGATGAGATTCAAGCAGAGCAACAAACTCCACAACATGAGGACATAGAAGATGTGTCAGAGGAACTTGATTTTGGAGGCATACCTTCACTAAGGAAATCCACCCAGATTCAAGATGTAGTTCCTCAAGTAGATGAAGCACCCGAGGTCCCACATACTGATGTGGTCAATCCTCCGGCTGAAGAGGTCCCACATACTGATGTGGTCAATCCTCCTGCTGATATTTCTCCAGCTGTGGGACCACTTTGGAGATCAAACAGGCCAAGGCGGAAACCTAGACGATATGATGATTTTGTCTTGGCTGCTGACATTCTACTTTTAGAGAATGATGAGCCTGCTACCTATAAACAAGCAACGGCGGACCCCGACTCCGAAAAATGGCTTGAAGCCATGAGATTCGAAATGGAATCCATGTCTGAAAATCAAGTTTGGGACTTGATAGATTTGCCTGATGGGGTAAGACCTATTGGATGCAAATGGGTCTTCAAGATCAAGACAGACAAGGATGGAAATGTTTCTGTCTATAAGGCAAGATTAGTTGCCAAAAGATTTAGACAAGTTCATGGTATTGACTATGATGAAACGTTCTCCCCGGTCGTTATGATCAGATCCATTAGGATAATCCTAGCAATTGCCGCTTATTATGATTATGAGATATGGCAAATGGATGTCAAGACCGCTTTTCTAAATGGTTATTTAGAAGAGAATGTACACATGATACAACCAGAAGGTTTTGAGGATCCAGAGAATCCTAGGTAAGTATGAAAGCTTAAGAAGTCTATCTATGGACTTAAGCAAGCATCTAGGAGTTGGAATCTTCGTTTTGATGAAGTGATCAACAAGTTTGATTTCATCAGATGCGAAGAAGAGCCCTGTGTTTACAAGAAATTTAGTGGGAGAAAAGTGGCTTTCCTGGTTCTATATGTGGATGACATATTACTCATTGGAAATGATATTCCTATGCTGGAGGCAGTAAAGGAATGGCTTAAGAAGCATTTTTCAATGAAGGATCTAGGAGAGGCAGAGTACATATTAGGCATTAAGATCTATAGAGATAGGTCTAAGAGGCTTATTGGTCTAAGTCAAGAAACTTATATAGATAAGGTCCTTGCTAGATTTAATATGGTGAATTCTAAGAAAGGATTTCTTCCTATGCAACATGGCATACGACTCAGTAAAACCCAGTGTCCTAAGACACCTGGTGAAATTGAAAAAATGAGTAGGATTCCTTATGCCTCAGCCATAGGATCCATCATGTATGCTATGACTTGTACTCGCCTAGATGTTGCGCACGCTTTGAGTGTGTGCAGAAGATACCAATCAAACCCTGGAGAGGCACATTGGTGTGCGGCCAAGAACATTCTAAAGTACTTGAGAAGGACTAAGGATAATGTCTTGGTGTATGGAGGTGATGACGAATTGGTCGTCAAGGGCTATACTGATGCGAGTTTCCAGACAGACAAAGATGATTTTGAGTCTCAGTCTGGATACGTCTTCATTCTGAATGGAGGAGCTGTCAGCTGGAAGAGCTCGAAGCAAGGGACAATAGTAGATTCTACAACAGAAGCAGAGCACATTGCTGCCGGAGAAGCGGATAAGGAAGCTATCTGGATTAGGAAATTCATAGCTGAGCTCGGTGTCGTTCCTAGTGCATCTAGAGCCATTGACGTCTATTGTGACAACAATGGCGCCATTGCTCAAGCCAAGGAACCAAGCTCTAGCTCCAAATCCAGACATGTTCTGCGTAAGTACCATCTCATCAGACACTATGTTGATAGAGGTGATGTGAGGATGTGCAAAGTGCACACTGACGATAACATTGCAGATCCTTTGACCAAGCCCCTTCCTAGGCCCAAGCATGACAGTCACACTCGGGCCAAAGGGCTCAAACATATTGGAGAATTGTTTTGAACTGTTTTGTTTTATGATAAAACTTGTTTATTGTTGTTACAAACTTTTATGCTTGATTCATATAAATGACTATCATATTATTATTTAATCATTGCTTGGGATTAGATAAAGTATCCAAACAATTTAATAGTTAACAAATGAGTTCATCAAAACTTTTTTGGTGAATGGAACCCCATTAAGTGAACTGAAATTATAAAATTGTTAGAAGTCCATGGTCTGAGTCATTAACTTGGATACAAATGATTTTATTAAAGACCATATTGTGAGATTGATTGATAATACCGGGTTTCATGTGTTATAGGGACATAGTGATGTCTAATCAATTACATAGGTGTGTATAGTGATACATATCGGACATACCGGTTCTAGGATTCTTCAGGACTTTCCTGCATAGTTCTAAGAATATTCATGATTAGTGAGTTCCTTAGACATGAGTATGATATAGTTATCATTTGGTTGCTGGTATGTCTTTGACGCTGTTAAACGCTGACTGTAACAGGCAGTTATAAAGGCAGTGATTGGGATTGCCAAAAGTTGAGTGAGAGCTATAGTCATACAAGATTGAATATGTCCTCCTATTCCATGTATACCACGATACATTTGGAAAGGAATGGTGTCTCAGCCACTTGAAGAGTGAGAACTGTGAAAACGCATGGCCATGCCCGGATGGATTATTAGTAATCATCTGTACTGATAGTTCGATCTCAAGAGTTCAAGAAATATATTTGGCGGAAAAGGTGAGTTTCATCGTATAGTCAAATAAGACACTAAGTGACAAAGGAATTTTAATATTGCACACTTGTTTTAAGGACAAGTGAGAGATTGAAGGAATTGTGTCCTTTAATCGGATGTGCAATTACTTATTATGAAATAGAACTATTGATAGAGATTCATAATCCAGTTATTTTAGGTAGTCATAGTGCTTTGCTAGAAGCCACCTATGATTTATGAACTTTATATTATAAAGTTTATTGCTATTATAATTGGGTCCTATGAGGTCACACCCTAAGAGTGTATGGACTGAATATATTGGGAAAATAATTATATAAAGTATATAATATAATGTTATATAAGATATAGTTTTGAGATAGGGTTTAATAATAATAAAGTGTTATTATTAGTTAAAGGATAAAAGGAAAAATGTTAATTAAGGAGTTAATTATAAATATGGGTTTTGGAAACCCTAAGGAGCACACTCTCCATTTTTCCTTTTTTAAGAGTTCTCTTTCTCTCCCAACACCCTTTCATCTTCAACCTAGCAGTTGAGTTCAAAGGATCCAGATCTTTGCTCGGGTGGACTAAGTAAAGGAGTTTCAAGTGAGGCTCTTTCCATTCAAGTGATCGAACACGCATCAAGAGGTAATCGTTTCTTCTACTTCTTAATCCAATTGGTTTATGCATTAGATCCTTGTTTAGATGTTAGGAAATCGTTTCCTGCAATTCCGCTTCAAGCATCTAAAACCCTACATCTTAGATTGTTTATAATTAAGTAGTGATTAATAAAATGGAAGAGTAAGTAGGCAGCAAACCTATTGTTAACATTACGCAGTAGAGGGCTAAGAAGTGAAGTAGTAGAAGTGTTACTAGTGTAAGAAGGAGTATTAGGATTATAGAAAATAGTTAATTCTCTAAGCCACCATCGTGTAAAGATAAACTGGCCATTGTTAATAATTTTAAAATGAGTTGGAATCTGGTTGTTATAGAATTCCTTAGAGAAGGAAAAGTAAGAGTCATTAGGAAGATATATTTTATAAGGGATGCATCTGAGATTGTTTATGCTGTACCTGAGACTGGTTACAGTTTTGGAACGATTATAAGGAGTAGAGGAGAACTGAACTTGATTCTGAAGGAGATTAAGATGTTTATGAGTCGAATAGGTTATGTATTTATGAGTAGAATAGGTTGTAGTTGGAGTAGTAATATAGGTTAGAAAATAGTTTGTATAATAGGGTATATAATAGGTTGTAATATAGGTTGTAATATGGTAAAAGTGAAAGCAGTAAAAGAAAAACAAGGGTCGAAAGACCCAAACCACACACCACCAATACATCAAAGTACTAGTAGTAGTTCTCGGGCATACATATACATGATAAGGCTAAAGTCGTCGTGCCAAATCAAAATAAACTCTAAACACTAACTAGAGTATAGAAAATAAGTAGAGGTCGAACCCAAGAGAATCAAAACACCAAATCAATACAGTCAAGTGAAATATCAACTAAGAACAAGTAACAAGTAACCAAAGGGGAGGGTTTTGATTGCAAGAACACACAAGTAACAAGTAACAGGCAGAGAAACGTTGAGTTAAGAATATGATGCGAATGGGTTTCACCTAGCAAGTATCGACACAACAGTCAATCAAGTTGATCATAGATTATCTCAAGTTCTTATCAATCCTAGGGAATGTTCCTATTCCAATCTTTAATATATCAGCAGGCCAACCGGTCCTGATAATACTTACTATTCAGCAATCAGGGAAACCTCCCAAGATTAGATGAAAAGCAGTAAAGAGCACATGAATCATAAGGATGCATGCAATAGCTTACAACCGTCAAGTATTAACATGCAATCAGTTCTCTTTCATAAAAGCAATCAACTACCAGATCATGCAAATATGAATGCTACAATGACAAGGAATTCCACCGTATATTCCTAGTCTAGCAATAGAAAGCTATTAATCAAACTAGGTGATCAATCTAGCAAAACCAATAGAAATCATATAGATGAAGAACAAGAGAATTAATACAAAGCCAAAGAAAAAGAACAAGAGTTTAGAAATCTCACAACTCAATAACTGATGGTTTCAACTGCTAAGTAAAACAATGGAGATTAGTTCCTGCTCATGGTTGCAAAACTAAATTGTCTGATATGAATATGGCGATCGCCGCACCTTTATGGAGATCGCGGTCGTCAGCTCAGCAGCTTCCAAAGCCGCGTCTTCAATCTTCTAATTCTTCATTTTTTCATAACTATCTCAGATCATAACAATGACTCCAAACACATATGATAACACTCCTAAAACAATATAATAATCCCTAGTTACGCTATACAAAATGCAGCGTATCAAATCCCCCATACTTAGACTTTTACTCGTCCCGAGTAACTTACAGAAAAGCTACCCTTACAATAAAATGTTCAAAGCCTCGGGAAGTACAAGAATATCTCCTAGTGATTACATACTCAATAAGCTCCTCCAAACATACAAAACACAACATCAAGAACAATGTGATCAAATAAGAACAAACCCAAAACTACACCTTATTCCTCCAAGTGGCTTACCCGAAACCTCCTATGCACCTCCTTCTTATGTCTCCATACGCCAAGATGATAAAAATCCTAAAAATCCCCGGCAACGGCGCCAAATTTGATAAGGCTAAAGTCGTCGTGCCAAATCAAAATAAACTCTAAACACTAACTAGAGTATAACAAGTAAGTAGAGGTCGAACCCAAGGGAATCAAAACACCAAATCAATGCAGTCAAGTGAAATATCAACTAAGAACAAGTAACCAAAGGGGGGGGGGGGTTGATTGCAAGAACACAAAAGTAACAAGTAACAGGCAGAGAAACGTTGAGTTAAGAATATGATGTAAATGGGTTTCACATAGCAAGTATCCACACAACAGTCAATCAAGTTGATCATAGATTATATCAAGTTCTTATCAATCCTAGGGAATGTTTCTAGTCTAGTATATCAGCAGGCCAACCGGTCCTGATAATACTTACTCTTCAGCAATAAGGGAAACCTCTCAAGATTAGATGAAATAGCAGCAAAGAGCACAGGAATAATAAGGATGCATGCAATAGCTTACAACCGTCAAGTATTAACATGCAATCAATTCTCTTTCATAAAAGCAATCAACTACCAGATCATGCAGATATGAATGCTACAATGAAAAGGAATTCCACCGTATATTCCTAGTCTAGCAATAGAAAGCTATTAATCAAACTAGGTGATCAATCTAGTAAAACCAATAGAAATCATATAGATGAAGAACAATAGAATTAATACAGACCCAAAGAAAAAGAACAAGAGTTTAGAAATCTCACAACTCAATAACTGATGGTTTCAACTGCTAAGTAAAACAATGGAGATTAGTTCCTGCTCATGGTTGCAAAACTAAATTGTCTGATATGAATATGGCGATCGCCGCACCTTTATGGCGATCACGGTCGTCAGCTCAGCAGCTTCCAAAGATGCGTCTTCAATCTTCTAATTCTTCATTTCTTCATAACTATCTCAGATCATAACAATGACTCTAAACACATATGATAACACTCCTAAAACAATATAATAATCCCTAGTTACGCTATACAAAGTGCAGCGTATCAAATACCCCATACTTAGACTTTTACTCGTCCCGAGTAACTTACAGAAAAGCTACCCTTACAATAAAATGCTCAAAGCCTCGGGAAGTACAAGAATATCTCCTAGTGATTACATACTCAATAAGCTCCTCCAAACATACAAAACACAACATCAAGAACAATGTGATCAAATAAGAACAAACCCAAAACTACACCTTATTCCTCCAAGTGGCCTACCCGAAACCTCCTATGCACCTCCTTCTTATGTCTCCATACGCCAAGATGATAAAAATCCTAAAAATCCCAGGCAACGGCGCCATATTTGATAAGGCTAAAGTCGTCATGCCAAATCAAAATAAACTCTAAACACTAACTAGAGTATATCAAGTAAGTAGAGGTCGAACCCAAGGGAATCAAAACACCAAATCAATGCAGTCAAGTGAAATATCAACTAAGAACAAGTAACCAAAGGGGGGGGGGGGGGGTTGATTGCAAGAACACAAAAGTAACAAGTAACAGGCACAAAAACGTTGAGTTAAGAATATGATGCGAATGGGTTTCACCTAGAAAGTCAATCAAGTTGATCATAGATTATCTCAAGTTCTTATCAATCCTAGGGAATGTTCCTAGTCCAATATTTTATACTCCATCAGCAGGCCAACCGGTCCAGATAATACTTACTATTCAGCAATCAGGGAAACCTCTCAAGATCAGATGAAATAGCAACAAAGAGCACATGAATCATAAGGATGCATGCAATAGCTTACAGCCGTCAAGTATTAACATGCAATCAATTCTCTTTCATAAAAGCAATCAACTACCAGATCATGCAGATATGAATGCTACAATGACAAGGAATTCCACCGTATATTCCTAGTCTAGCAATAGAAAACTATTAATCAAACTAGGTGATCAATCTAGCAAAACCAATAGAAATCATATAGATGAAAAACAATAGAATTAATACAAACCCTAAGAAAAAGAACAAGAATTTAGAAATGTCACAACTCAATAACTGATGGTTTCAACTGCTAAGTAAAACAATGGAGATTAGTTTCTGCTCATGGTTGCAAAACTAAATTGTCTGATATGAATATGGCGATCGCCGCACCTTTATGGCGATCGCAGTCGTCAGCTCAGCAGCTTCCAAAGATGCGTCTTCAATCTTCTAATTCTTCATTTCTTCATAACTATCTCAGATCATAACAATGACTCCAAACACATATGATAACACTCCTAAAACAATTTATAATCCCTAGTTACGCTATACAAAGTGCAGCGTATCAAATCCCCCATACTTAGACTTTTACTCGTCCCGAGTAACTTACAGAAAAGCTACCCTTACAATAAAATGCTCAAAGCCTCGGGAAGTACAAGAATATCTCCTAGTGATTACATACTCAATAAGCTCCTCCAAACATACAAAACACAACATCAAGAACAATGTGATCAAATAAGAACAAACCCAAAACTACACCTTATTCCTCCAAGTGGCCTACCCGAAACCTCCTATGCACCTCCTTCTTATGTCTCCATATTCCAAGATGATAAAAATCCTAAAAATCCCCGGCAACGGCGCCAAATTTGATAAGGCTAAAGTCGCCGTGCCAAATCAAAATAAACTCTAAACACTAACTAGAGTATATCAAGTAAGTAGAGGTCGAACCCAAGGGAATCAAAACACCAAATCAATGCAGTCAAGTGAAATATCAACTAAGAACAAGTAACAAGTAACCAAAGGGGAGGGTTTTGATTGCAAGAACACACAAGTAACAAGTAACAGGCAGAGAAACGTTGAGTTAAGAATATGATGCGAATGGGTTTCACCTAGCAAGTATCGACACAACAGTCAATCAAGTTGATCATAGATTATCTCAAGTTCTTATCAATCCTAGGGAATGTTCCTATTTCAATCTTAAATATATCAGAAGGCCAACCGGTCCTGATAATACTTACTATTCAGCAATCAGGGAAACCTCTCAAGATTAGACGAAATAGCAGCAAAGAGCACAGGAATCATAAGGATGCATGCAATATCTTACAACCGTCAAGTATTAACATGCAATCAATTCTCTTTCATAAAAACAATCAACTACCAGATCATGCAGATATGAATGCTACAATGACAAGGAATTCCACCGTATATTCCTAGTCTAGCAATAGAAAGTTATTAATCAAACTAGGTGATCAATCTAGCAAAACCAATAGAAATCATATAGATGAAGAACAAGAGAATTAATACAAACTCAAAGAAAAAGAACAAGAGTTTAGAAATCTCACAACTCAGTAACTGATGGTTTCAACTGTTAAGTAAAACAATGGAGATTAGTTCCTGCTCATGGTTGCAAAACTAAATTGTCTGATATGAATATGGCGATCGCCACACCTTTATGGCGATCGCGGTCGTCAGCTCAGCAGCTTCCAAAGATGCGTCTTCAATCTTCTAATTCTTCATTTCTTCATAACTATCTCAGATCATAACAATGACTCCAAACACATATGATAACACTCCTAAAACAATATAATAATCCCTAGTTACGCTATACAAAGTGCAGCGTATCAAATCCCCCATACTTAGACTTTTACTCGTCCCGAGTAACTTACAGAAAAACTACCCTTACAATAAAATGCTCAAAGCCTCGGGAAGTACAAGAATATCTCCTAGTGATTACATACTCAATAAGCTCCTCCAAACATACAAAACACAACATCAAGAACAATGTGATCAAATAAGAACGAACCCAAAATTACACCTTATTCCTCCAAGTGGCCTACCCGAAACGTCCTATGCACCTCCTTCTTATGTCTCCATACGCCAAGATGATAAAAATCCTAAAAATCCCAGGCAACGGCGCCAAATTTGATAAGGCTAAAGTCGTCGTGCCAAATCAAAATAAACTCTAAACACTAACTAGAGTATATCAAGTAAGTAGAGGTCGAACCCAAGGGAATCAAAACACCAAATCAATGCATTCAAGTGAAATATCAACTAAGAACAAGTAACAAGTAACCAAAGGGGAGAGTTTTGATTGCAAGAACACACAAGTAACAAGTAATAGGCAGAGAAACGTTGAGTTAAGAATATGATGCGAATGAGTTTCACCTAGCAAGTATCCACACAACAGTCAATCAAGTTGATCATAGATTATGTCAAGTTCTTATCAATCCTAGGGAATGTTCCTATTCCAATCTTTAATATATCAGCAGGCCAACCGGTCCTGATAATACATATTATTCAGCAATCAGGGAAACCTCTCAAGATTAGATGAAAAGCAGCAAAGAGCACAGGAATCATAAGGATGCATGCAATAGCTTACAACCGTCAAGTATTAACATGCAATCAGTTCTCTTTCATAAAAGCAATCAACTACTAGATCATGCAAATATGAATGCTACAATGACAAGGAATTCCACCGTATATTCCTAGTCTAGCAATAGAAAGCTATTAATCAAACTAGGTTATCAATCTAGCAAAACCAATAGAAATCATATAGATGAAGAACAAGAGAATTAATGCAAACCCAAAGAAAAAGAACAAGAGTTTAGAAATCTCACAACTCAATAACTGATGGTTTCAACTGCTAAGTAAAACAATGGAGATTAGTTCCTGCGTTGCAAAACTAAATTGTCTGATATGAATATGGCGATCGCCGCACCTTTATGGCGACCGCGGTCGTCAGCTCAGCAGCTTCCAAAGTTGCGTCTTCAATCTTCTAATTCTTCATTTCTTCATAACTATCTCAGATCATAACAATGACTTCAAACACATATGATAAGACTCCTAAAACAATATAATAATCCCTAGTTACGCTATACAAAGTGCAGCGTATCAAATCCCCCATACTTAGACTTTTACTCGTCCCGAGTAACTTACAGAAAAACTACCCTTACAATAAAATGCTCAAAGCCTCGGGAAGTACAAGAATATCTCCTAGTGATTACATACTCAATAAGCTCCTCCAAACATACAAAACACAACATCAAGAACAATGTGATCAAATAAGAACGAACCCAAAATTACACCTTATTCCTCCAAGTGGCCTACCCGAAACCTCCTATGCACCTCCTTCTTATGTCTCCATACGCCAAGATGATAAAAATCCTAAAAATCCCCGGCAACGGTGCCAAATTTGATAAGGCTAAAGTCGTCGTGCCAAATCAAAATAAACTCTAAACACTAACTAGAGTATAGCAAGTAAGTAGAGGTCGAACCCAAGGGAATCAAAACACCAAATCAATGCAGTCAAGTGAATTATCAACTAAGAACAAGTAACCAAAGAGTGGGAGGTCTGGATGAAGCTGGCACAATGGAAACCCTAGGGCGGGTATAAGTAGGTGGTGTAGGGACAAAAAGAGAGCCAGTAGTCTGTCTAGGGTTGATCATAGAAGGCGCCGGGATAGGGTTCGAGTTGATGTTGAAGTGGTTTCCATAAAGCCTCCTCGCAGTTTCTTCAAAAGCAGGAGCCAAGTTGTTGTTGCCGATGAAGTTAGCAACAATGGACGCAGGCCTATAGTTCATGATGGGGCAATGTTCAAAGACATGAGTTTGCAAAGTGCAGCAGCCACAACCTGTAGAAAATCCTTCATACCAAACCCTAAGAGTGAGTCTAGATCTATCAAAGTGTTGAAGAATAATGTACTCCCTGAATTCAACCCTTTCACCAATAGGCATATTAATGAGAAGCCTAACAAACTTGTTGCGGGTGCGAGCATTGGAGGCTTCATCGATTCTCAGAAGAGTTCCCAGGTTGTTGAACTGGAGAATGTGGGTTAGCCCTGCCTCGTTTGCAAAGTAAAAAGGAAGGAGTGGTATGCGAATCCAGATGTCAATGGAGGTTAAGGGCTCAAAGTTTAGGTTAAAAAGGGGAGTGAAAGGCCTAATAACCACAAGTCTACTAACAACATAATAGGGACGATTATTCCAAATCATATCACGATCCTCTCTATTAGTAAAAATGAAATGGATCAAGTTATTACCCAGATATTGGACCTGCATGTCTCCCCTGATGGCTTTCCAAATGTGGCGCAAACGATTCGCCACAAAGGGAGGATCAAGATCTCCATCCACAGCACGAGCAACAAGAGAGAAGTGAGACAGTTGAGTAAGATGACTCTGAATGTTGTTGAAAAAGGATTCATCTGGTTCTTGAGGAGGCTGAAGAGCAGGAGCAAAGGAATCTTCAACCGGGAGTGGAAACTGAGCTTCTTGCACAAGATGAGGGAACTGAGGCTCATCACCAGCTTGCATGTTGGCATTTTCAACATCTTGTTGCATGTTGCATGTTGTTGTCATCAAATTGATGAGAAAGTGGAATGTTTAGCTCCGGGTAGTTACAGATATCCTCATTGGCTGCCAGAGAGACAACAGGGTTGTTGGGTGGGTTGGTGTACATAAGGGTCGGGGCTGTAACAACAAACATCTCAGCATCTGAGGAGGAGGAATGGTTAACAATAATGGAGTTTAGGTTACTGCCATATGGGTACCCCACCAGAACGTGGGAAAAAGACCTATTTTCTTCCATAGAGGAAGAGACAGAAATCCGGGCGTGTGTTTGGGGCACTGAGCGAAAGGGTTTATGGTTGGTATGGGACAGACTGAGAGACAGAGTGGTATGAAGGTAGGTATATAAAGGCTGGAGGTTGTAGGGTTTCAGATATAGAAAATGGGTAAACAAGTATATAAAACAATATCAATGATGAGGTGTGAGTACCAGATAAAAACACGCAAACCATTAAATGAAAGGTGGAACTGCAGTCGGTGGCCTTGGCACTTGGCAGGAGGAGACAGATCACTTACGGCGGTGGGACTCGAGTAGAAGAAAATGAAGGATTTCATCTCGTTGAACAAGCAAGCAGGAGATCTCAAATTAAATGTATAAGAAGAGTGGATGTAATCATGATAAAGAAATTGAATATGGATAGTAGACGACCTTATTGAACCAATTGACACAAGAGTAATTAAATTAAAGTTGTAATACTTAAAAAGAAGGACATTAGAAACATACCCGTTAGCATAAATGAAGCTTGAAAGAGCAGTGTCCCAAAGTGGAATCAAGTCTGTAAAACCGAAATTATTTGCAAGCTTGATAACAAAGATTGACAATTTAACGTGGTTGATGCAAACCATCGTGTACAGTGAAGGCTGCTTTACGATATCGGTTTGAATCTGTAGGAGAATAAGTATGTGAGTAAATTGTAGAAGGATTGATAAGGTAAAGGATTGAGCATAAATATTAGAGTAATAAAAGGGATTATAATAGGTTGTATAATAGGGTTTGTAATAGTTTATATAAGTAGGTTTGTAAGATAAGCAGATGACTTTGGAAGTTATAAAAAAGCATAAAAGGAAGTTATACATACCTGCAGAAATATAAATGTGGTGATGGTTGGTGACGGGATGGTGGGAACAGTTATTATCCGAGATAAAGAAACTTTGACAAATATCAACATATTTGGTAAACTGGTAATACAACTTGGTACTGTACTTGTTAAAATATAGATTGGTACAAGAAAAAAAGAAAGAAGACCGAGTCTTCTCTAACTTACCTGACTGACGAAGACGAAGATCAAGGATGTTGAAGCTACAGCTGAAGTAAAGTTCCTTCTGGTTTTGATGGTAACAAACATTCCTACTAATGTATACTTGAGTGTTTC
Source organism: Oxyria digyna (assembly GCA_029168935.1). Classification (NCBI taxonomy): domain Eukaryota; kingdom Viridiplantae; phylum Streptophyta; class Magnoliopsida; order Caryophyllales; family Polygonaceae; genus Oxyria; species Oxyria digyna. Next base: position 5,102,649 of record JAPVLV010000024.1, read on the forward strand.
AGGATGTCTACTCTGAGCAGGAACGTTACTCAACAGAGGCGAACTAAATAAGGAAAGAAATGGCTGAGAAGAGAATGACGAAGAAATCTCGTTTCCTTTATGGAAAATATGATTGAGCTGCAAAGATTTCATGAAGATCTTAAGGAATAAGATATATTTAAAAGATGGAAATAATATCTTCTTATGCGAAAGATATATTTTCCATAATCTTGTTTATTTCCTAGTTTAAACCTAGTTTTATCTTTGCTATATAAACTAGTCTTAGGCTTGGGAATTAATAGACGATTGAGTGTGATTAACTTGTGCGAATCAAGTGTGATCGTCCATAAGAAGAACAAGAAGAAAAGAGAGAAAGGGTGAGCAATACTTTGTCTTAGGCGTTGAGTTTGGGCTCGAGTGAAAGAAGAGATTCGTGATCGTAATCCTTGCTTTCTTTTGTAACAAACAAGAAATCAATAAGATAAGTATACTCATTCAAATCCTTCAAGTGAGAAGCTTGAAGGTAGTGGTTTTGCTCAACTATTAGTGGTTGAGGTTTCCACTCTAAATACTTGTGTTCTTCTATACTTCCTGCGTTAATATTCCGCTGCTACACCTCTGAAGGAACAATACACTTTGTTCCCTCAGAAGTAATTGAACTAACGATCCAACAATTGGTATCAGAGCCTGGTCTCTAGATTGTTACCCTTGCAGGAAGAATGTCAGGAACAGCCATCAACGACTCCTTTTGGAAGCCACCAATGCTCAAATCAGGAGAGTTCTCATACTGGGTGGAACAGATCGAATCACATATCTGTTCCCTGCATGGACAGATGTGGAAGATTGTAGAATTTGGAGATGTGAAGATTCTCGATCCCTCAGATGAGACTGGAGGAACACTCAAGAAAAGAGAAGATTATCAAGATGCTGACTACAAAGTCTTGGAGCTCAACATGAGAGCAAAGAAGGTCATACTCGCTGCCCTTGGTCCATCCGATCAAAGGAAGGTTCTAAAGTACAAGACTGCTCACGACATATTCAAATCCCTCAAAAGGATGTATGAGGGGAATGAAGACATCAAGAAAAATAGGATCTTGACTCTCATCAAGGAGTATGATAGTGCTGTTCAAGGAAAGAATGAGTCTTTGGATGACTACCATTCACGTTTCCAGGGATACGTAGGCCAACTCGAGTTCTTAGGGGAAACGATCCCTGAGTGGAAACTGACACATCAATTTCTTCAAGGATTGTCCTCTAAATGGGACGCGTTCTCTCTTGCACTCCAAGCTCAGAATGATATCAAAAACATCACCTTGGAGGAACTAGTTGCTCGTCTCCAGAGCAACGCAGGGATTCAACAGAGCAAGATGCTACGAAGGGAAGGAGAGAAGGCAGAGAAGTCCCAGAACATTGCTCTAAAAATCGAAAAAGCCTTCGATCTTGCTCAGGAAGAGGACGAAATTGTTGATAAGGATGAAGAAGTTGCTCTCTTCACAAGAGCCTTTCGAAGAGTTTGGAAGGATAGCAGAGAAAAACAACGTCTCCCTGACGGGAACAAAGACATGAGTACTATCATCTGCTATCACTGCCAGAAGAAGGGACACTTCGCGAGAAATTGCTTCAAAAAGAAGGGAGGAGATGCAAATGTCCCTCAAAGGGAAAAGAAGGAAGCAATGATTGCAACATGGGGGACATCTGACTCTGAAGACGAATTTCTCTACACTCCCAAGGAAACGTGTCTAGTGGCTACAGGAGGGACTTCAGACTCCAAAGAAGAATCTCCCTACACATGTCTTATGGCTACAGGAGAAAAATCCGAAGATGAGGTAAACACTTCTGAATTTGATTCTTTCTTAGAAAACAAATCAAAAGCTCAGATTATTAGGTTCATTCATTCTCTAGGAAAGGAACAAAGTAATCTGAATTCTTTGATCGATGAGAAGGACGAAACCATTTCATGTCTGATTGAGGAAAACCAGCTTTGGGCTTCTAAGGTTGCTAGACTTGAAAAGGCTTCGTTCCCTTCGTCGGACTCATGCAAATCCTGTCCTAAGTATGTGTCTGATATAGCTTCCCTGGAAAGGAAAATTGTCATTCTTGAATCTGAAATTAAAACTTTGACTGAGGAAAATTCAAAATTTGCTAAGAAAGCTGATGAATTTCTAATAGAGGAAGAAAACAAAAGGAAAATTTGGTTAGATGAATATATCACCTCTAAAATTGATAAGGAGAAGGATGATTTCTCTAAACGCTTTGTACCACGTGCTGGATTAGGCTATGATAGCACCTCTTGTTCACCAACTGCCATCTCGTCTCCTGGTATACAAAATTCCCTCTGTCATAAGGGACCCTGTGGAGGATCAATTACACATTGTTCCCACAATGGTTCTGAAGATAAAGGGAAGAAAATTGCTCAGGAAGAGAAGATGTGGTTTGATGGACAGAAGGCCTATAAGATATGGCAAAAACATGCAAATAGCACCAAGCCAGTAGAGGTGGATTTTAGGTCTAGAATTGAAAACAAAACCATCTGGCCTAGACAAAGTAGGTATGTCAATCTGAAACACCACAGGGTTTGCTGGTACTGTGGTGAGTCAGGACATCATCAACAAGAGTGTTGGAAAAAATCAAGAGATGAGGAGATAGCCTACAATTATTGCAATAATTCTTCCGTTAGGAACACTCCCAGGATCAAGGTTGTTTTAAAAGATAATGAGGATAGAAAATTGTTCTTCATCCCAGGTAAGCCTAGGCTTGCCTGGGTGCGCAAAAACTAATCCCTTACTTGCAGGATGGAAAGAAGAAGAGTTCCTGGTATATAGATAGCGCTTGCTCAATACACATGACTGGGAACAAAGCATGGTTTATATCTCTCCATCCTGAAAACAAAGGTTCTATAACCTTTGGGAACAACAGTAAAGGGGAAGTAATTGGCATGGGAAAGGTAAGGATCTCTGACAATCTTGTTGTGAATAACGTTACCTTAGTGGATAACCTGACCTTTGATCTATTGAGCGTACGTCAAATGTGCCAGGATGGTCAAAATAGGGTTATCTTTACTACTAATGAGTGTTTGGTGGAGAATGTTGAGACAGGGAAAGTTCTCCTCAGGGGAATCATAGAGAACAACCTTTACAAAGTAGATCCATCTTTTATCCCTGAAGAGGAACTGTGCCTTTCTGCACAATCTGAGGAATCCAATCTATGGCATCAAAGGTTCTCTCATGCAAGCCTTAGACTTCTACACAAACTTCACAACAAAGACCTAGTTATTGGTTTACCAAAGATAGAAAGTCAATCTGAAGAGGTGTGCATTGCTTGCACAAGAGGAAAACAAGTAAGATCATCCTTTAAATCCAAAAACCTGGTAAGTACCTCTGAACCCTTAGAGCTTATTCACATGGACTTGTGTGGGCCTATGCGCACACCCAGCCGTGGGGGAAACAAGTACGTGTTCGTCATTGTAGATGATTTCTCTAGGTTTACTTGGACTATTTTCATTGCTTCAAAGGAGGATGTGTTTGATGAGTTTGAATTTTGGTTATATGCTATTGAAAATCAATCTGGATTTCATCTAAGGGCTATACGCACTGACCATGGTACAGAGTTCGAGAACTCCCGGTTTCTTTCCCTGTGCAGGAACAAAGGCATAAATCATAATTTTTCTGCACCAAGAACGCCTCAACAGAATGGAGTTGTTGAAAGGAAGAATAGGACTCTGGAGGATATGACAAGGACAATGCTAATTGCGAGTGGCTTGCCAAGAAACTTCTGGGCTGAAGCACTCAACTCTGCTTGCTATGTACTGAACCGTGCCATGTTGAGACCTATGATTGAGAAGACACCATATGAGCTGTTCAGAGGAAGGAAGCCGAACATTTCCCATCTAAGAGTCTTTGGGTGCAAGTGCTTCGTCCACAACAATGGAAAGGACAATCTGGGCAAGTTCGATCCGAGAAGTGATGAAGGAACGTTTGTGGGTTATTCCACACATAGTAGAGCCTACAAAGTTTACAACAAGAGGACAAGGAAGGTGGAGGAAAGCATCCATGTGGTCTTTGATGAAAAGATCATGGCAGGTAACGTTGTCCATGATCCAAATGCTCCTCCACTGACTGAAGCAGACAGGGAACAGTTCAATCTCGCTGATGCTGAGGAATTCATCCCCACTACGGACATGAACATTGAAGAAGAAGCATCCCCAGATCAAGATGCAAGTGTACCAAATGGAGATTCTGAAACTCAGGGGGAACAACTATCCCCATCTCAGGACCAATCCCCATCTCAGGAACAATCTGAAGAAGCTACACACCATGAAGAGGAAGAAACGCGACGCAGCACTCGTATCCATGGGCCCCCATCAAGACTCATGGACTACGTATGCAACTGTGCTTCGCTTCCCTCCTCTGATATATCTCCAGAACCCAATGAGAAGGTTTGTTCCATACTTACACTAGATCCTACATATCATGCCTTCTGTGCTTTTGTCTCCACAGCTGAACCAAGAACAGTGAAAGATGCCCTAGAAGACCCTGAATGGGTCAATGCTATGCAAGAGGAACTTCATCAATTTGAGAGGAATAAAGTATGGAGACTAGTTCCCAGACCTAAGGATCGCTCCGTCATAGGTACCAAATGGGTGTTCAGGAACAAGATGGATGAGAGAGGACAAGTGATAAGGAACAAAGCAAGACTGGTTGTAAAAGGCTACAATCAACAAGAGGGAATTGACTATGATGAAACCTTTGCGCCAGTTGCAAGATTAGAAGCAATACGCCTCTTGATCGCCTACTCTGCCCACTATGGATTCAAGCTGCAACAAATGGACGTCAAGACAGCGTTCCTGAACGGGGTACTAAAGGAAGAAGTTTATGTGGAACAAACACCTGGATTCGAAGATTCTTCCTATCCTGACCACGTTTACATACTTGATAAGGCACTCTATGGTCTGAAGCAAGCTCCTCGTGCCTGGTATGAAAGACTTTCTCAATTCCTCTTATCTCATGGTTACGTAAGAGGGGAAGTAGACAGAACTTTATTTCTATTAAGAGAGGGAAAGCATACCTTGGTAGTACAGGTATATGTGGATGACATAATCTTTGGTTCCACCAACGAGCACTTAGTTACCAAGTTCACAAAGCTGATGGAGAGTGAATTTGAGATGAGTATGGTGGGCGAACTTAAGTTCTTTCTAGGCCTACATGTTGTCCAAACAGAGGAAGGAACAAAGGTGCATCAACAAAAGTACCTACGAGAGTGCATCAAGAAGTTTGGTATGATGGATGCAAAGAATTATTCAACTCCTATGTCCCCAAATGACTCAATAGGAATGGATGTTGACAAGAAAGAAGCTGATCAAAAGGTCTATCGTGGAATGATAGGCTCATTGCTTTATCTAACCGCAAGTAGGCCTGATATCATGCAAAGTGTATGTTTTTGTGCTAGATTTCAAGCAAGTCCTAGAGAAACTCATGTCATTGCTGTGAAAAGGATCCTGCGTTACCTTAAGGGGACTGATGATCTATGTCTGTGGTACCCAAGAGGGGGAAGTCTTGAATTACTAGGGTACACAGATGCTGACTTTGACGGACACAAGCCAGATAGGAAATCAACATCTGGGATGGCTCAATTCCTTGGCCCTTGTCTTGTGTCTTGGGGATCAAAGAAACAAACCACTGTCGCCCTTTCCACTGCCGAAGCTGAGTATGTCGCCGCCGCAGCTTGTTGTTCTCAACTCATATGGCTCAAACAACAGCTAAGTGACTTTGGCATCATTTTAGGTAACGTTCCTATACTTTGTGATAACACCAGTGCTATTGATATTTCTAAGAATCCTGTGCAGCACTCTAGGACTAAGCATATTGACATAAGACATCACTTCCTTCGTGATTGCGTGGAGAAAGGGATTGTCTCTATGGAACATGTCCGCTCTGAGGATCAAATCGCGGATATCTTCACAAAGCCACTAAACAAGGCTCCCTTTGAGAAATTACGTATGGGTCTAGGTATGATTTCTCTCAACTAATCTTGATCTTCCTTGAAACCCCCAATGATTGGAGAAATTAGTGAGTTTATTCATCTTGAGTATTAGTCCTTCAAGCATATTAATACCTGCTCTTCTATGAAATAAACCTGAGTCCTTTGAACTGCTTGCATGATCTATACGTGATTAGGAAAGATACCTTGCTAGAGATTGAAATTGATAAATGCATGATTCCTTAGGCAAAGGTCTTATTTTCAACCCAAAAGATCCCTCTTGATGTACTGATCCCTCAATACAAGCCCAAAGGATAGAGGGAATCTACGGCCACCCTATAAACCTTCATGATCGATAGTCCTATGAGCCATGTTTTCCATCCACAACTGGACTCCCTCATCATGATATAAAATGTTTTAATTCATATTATGTGATATTTTTCTATGTGATGTTCTTTTGTACCATCTCTGGTAAACATACCCCAAGCATCACAATACCTTCGATATCAGATTGAGAAAGGAAAGGATAAGGGTTGAGATTTGAAATTGCTGAGGGGATTAATTGCTCTGAGGTGACAGATACATGCACACGGCAGAAGCCTAAAGGGCTAGAATAGGTTCTGGAACCGAGAAAGTAATGATGGCTTTTGAGTTTATTTGATTGGAGGAAAAAGCGGCACAATTATGGAAAAACCGTTCAGATTTGGAAAAAGGATTTTTGAATTTGAAAAGTGTGATCTGGTGTTCAGATATGGAAAATTCGGCAAGTATTTAAATGTTTCTCCCAGATCTCCATCGTCCACAACTTTTCTCTACCCTCTCCCAAACACAAACTCTCTCAGAAACCCTCCCTGCAACAATGGTGAACACCACATCTGTTTCTCTCACAGGGAATGAAAGCCCAGAGACTCTACGTCGCATCCTGGCTTCCCTGGGCATCCCCACAGAATCCCCAAAGCCACAATCCCCAGCCAAAGAACCCACATCCCCACCAAAAGAAACCCCCAAAGAACCTTCATCGTCTCCTAAAGAAACCCTTCAAGAACCCTCGCCGGCAAAAGAAACAACACCGCCGGCCACACCCACCTTATCCCAGTCTAGTACCTCTACTGAAAAGTTAGCCTCCCCTACCACTGAAAAAATCCCAAGCCCCATCTCTCAAGAAAAAACCCAACAAGAAACCACGCCTAGCCCTCCAAACTCCTCTCTCCCACAAACTGACCTAATCCTTGCCGAAATCCAGGAGGAGAACTCGCCCTTATTTAAGGGAAAGTTCCCTGAAATTCTAGAGCTCAGTGAGGAAGATGACGAGCCTCAGGAACCAGTGCTCAAAAGAGCAAAAGTGGAGCCTTCTCGTCCACGTACAAGGAGCGCTGCAGCCAAGCCACCCAAAGGAAGGAAAGTTCCCAAACAAGTGGCTGCAGGAAAGGCCTTGGGGAAACGAACCATCATCAGAGACCTTCTGTTTGATGAGGAGTTTCTGGTCGCCAACAGGATGGACATCCTGGTGGACATCATACGCCACCAAGGTTGGGAAAATCTATTCTGCACTGCTCCAAAGGTGAATGAGGGGATGATAAAGCAGTTCTACAGCTCCTTCACCATTACTGAGAGGCCTCACGCCATACAAGCCTCCTTCGTCCTTGGGAAGGACACCCACGTGGTCTCAAGCACCGAACTGGGAGTCATACTCGGGGTTCCTCACGAAGGATTTGAAGAGTACGTCAAAGGGCAGTGGCCAAAAGATATAGGGCTGGCTGCTATCCAAAGGGTTTCACAGGATTACTCAACTGAAGTTGTTGGGGAGATGACCACTTCGTCCATGGGGGTAGCAAACCGGATCTTGCACAGCTACCTTATAAGTAACATTACCCCCAGAGAGCAGAAGCGCACAACCATTCTCATTCAGGACTGCCTTCTCATGGACAAGCTCCTCCTCAGGCAAGCCATTAATCTACCAAAGATTATTATGCTACACATGGCCCATGCCAGGAGGAACGATAGGCATGGTCTTCCCTTCCCAGGAGTAGTAAAGAAGATCCTAGAGTACCTGAGGGTGTATGAAGCTGGTCCCTCTGAGGTTGTGTTTGCTAGGGAGTTGGCTGAAGCAAATTTAAGGAAGATGAAGTTTGAGAAGAATGAAGATGGTGATTGGGTCCGCTCTGCTGAATTTTGTGAAACAGAGCATGTAACTGAGGACCCTCCACAGGAACAGAGTGAAGAACCAACTATGGTCTATCAACATCAGAGGATGGAAGAGTTGTGCTCACTGGTTGCCACCTTGACTGAACAACAAAGGCTTCTGGTGAATGAAGTTGCTGCCTTGAAGGCTGAGATACGTCGTTGGACGTCATCCAACTAGAGGTTCCCTTGGCAGTATAACAGTCTCTTCTCCACACCTTTCCTCCTCTATCTGACCCCCACTCTCTGTTCCTAGCACATCTATCCTTCTTCTTTTGCGCTTATTGTACCCTTTGCTTAGGGTTTTATGTGTCTTCTTTTAAAAATTCTCTATGCTTGTGTTTTCTTTTCCTTGTCCAGTATCTGTATCAGCGTCCGTTCTTATGACGCTTGTTTAAATCTATGATTAGTTTGTTTTGATGAGTTCTGGAGTTCTTTTATTTCAAGTACATGTTTAGACTTACTTTTTGATGATGCCAAAAGGGGGAAGAAAGGAACGGTCAAGGTTTGAGGGGGAACATCTGTACTTAATCCTTATAAGTAACGTTCCCTTAGGAGAATTGTTTAGATGTGTTTTGGAAGTATTCAATGAGTATGTTTGTCACCATCAAAAAGGGGGAATTTGTTGAAGCTACAGCTGAAGTAAAGTTCCTTCTGGTTTTGATGGTAACAAACATTCCTACTAATGTATACTTGAGTGTTTCAGGATGTCTACTCTGAGCAGGAACGTTACTCAACAGAGGCGAACTAAATAAGGAAAGAAATGGCTGAGAAGAGAATGACGAAGAAATCTCGTTTCCTTTATGGAAAATATGATTGAGCTGCAAAGATTTCATGAAGATCTTAAGGAATAAGATATATTTAAAAGATGGAAATAATATCTTCTTATGCGAAAGATATATTTTCCATAATCTTGTTTATTTCCTAGTTTAAACCTAGTTTTATCTTTGCTATATAAACTAGTCTTAGGCTTGGGAATTAATAGACGATTGAGTGTGATTAACTTGTGCGAATCAAGTGTGATCGTCCATAAGAAGAACAAGAAGAAAAGAGAGAAAGGGTGAGCAATACTTTGTCTTAGGCGTTGAGTTTGGGCTCGAGTGAAAGAAGAGATTCGTGATCGTAATCCTTGCTTTCTTTTGTAACAAACAAGAAATCAATAAGATAAGTATACTCATTCAAATCCTTCAAGTGAGAAGCTTGAAGGTAGTGGTTTTGCTCAACTATTAGTGGTTGAGGTTTCCACTCTAAATACTTGTGTTCTTCTATACTTCCTGCGTTAATATTCCGCTGCTACACCTCTGAAGGAACAATACACTTTGTTCCCTCAGAAGTAATTGAACTAACGATCCAACAAAGGAGGACATGGTGGCTATTTACATGAATATGTACATAGGAGCAAGGGGATAGTGGAATAAGAGGAGGAATATCTAGATTAGAATTGTTCTATTGCACTTGATGAATGATAGCGATGATCAAAACTGGATTTATAAAAACCTTGCATGTTTTAGAAGAGTATTAGTAGCTTTTTAAGAATGTCAAAGAGTGTAATGATGCTTCTGTTTCCTATAATTTTAATTGAAACACAAATATAGATGAAGTTAGATGCCAAATGGAAGCTTGCACGTTTAATGAATGATATGATATGGATGATTGATACGCTGTACTTTGTATAGCGTAACTAGAGATTAATACATTGTATTAGGAGTATATTCATATGAGTTTAAAGACATTTCTATGTTATTGATTATTAAAGTTATTGTGAAGACTTAGAAGATATGAAGTGAAATTGAAAAGAGTTGAAGACGCAGCTTTGGAAGACGCTGGAGCTGACGACCGCGATTGCTATAAGAGTGCCGCGATCGCCATATTCATATCAGAAAACATATGAGCCGACACACTTAGAAACAAGGAGCGGAAACTAATCTTTGATGGGCTTATGTTGGTGGACCATGGAAGGAGCAGCCCACGTTGAGCTGGGAGCCCACGAAGGAAGAGAAGGCCCGCGTGAAGGGAGTGGTGCGCTGATGTCATCGTGACATCGCGCTGACGCAGCTGTCTTTGCCGGATTGAAGATGGGTCGTGCAAGAGTTGGGCCTGGTGCATTTGGGCCGTTCGTGATTGGGCTTTGCAATGGAGCTGGTGGTGTTGGCCTAATTGAGGGAAGCACGCACCTGCAAGTTGTGAATTTAATTCATATGATTTCACCGACCACTTACGAGACTTGCTTAGTCTCGTTTTGTTATTTCGTCTTGTTTTATTTATTTCCTTTTTCCTTATTTTATTATTTTATTTAGGATTTATCTTTTACCATATATTTTTACATACTTTCTATTTACCGCCCATGCAAATTCCTATTTACCGCCCAGGTCATCCGTGCGTGACGCATGGTTCAAATCCGTGCGTGACGCACGGATTGCCCACTCCAGAAGACGCATGGATTGGTACCATGTGTCACGCATGGATGTGAACCATGCGCCATGCACTGCATTAGTTTGTGCCTCACGTGTGAATTTGCATATATAAATCTACACATATTCAATGTATTGAATGTATTTCTAGTTAAGTGTGCAAAGTAACACATTTTTAGTGTCTTTTTTAAGGCGATAAAGCCCAATTCGACAAAAACGTCATCGAAACTTTATCGAAATGGAATGAAACTTTGTTTCAATCCTTATAATATCTATTTGATCATGTTTGTAACTTGAAATTCAGATTTCTACCTTTGTAAGTGAAACCTAGTTTGAAAACCGAACGAGGTCGCAATATGTATGGCGCATCATATAAAATTTGAAATATAATAAGGTTCAACATCCGTCAACATAACAAAAAAATAAGCATTCTAAATATAACAATAAGATTTTGCAACATACAACCATGCGTCATGCATGGATTGCATCCATGCGTGACGTGTGGAATTGCATATGTGTTTTTTGCTTATGTGATCCATGTCAATGTATTCAATGTATTTGTACTTATGTCACACAAAATAATTCATTTTCCGTGTTGTTTTTAAAAGCTTTAAAACCACAATTCGCCATAACGTCGTCGAAACTTCATCGGAATGGAATGAAACTTGTTTACAATGCCTATTAGAGATATTTAACCATGTCGGTAACTTTGCATCAAAACCTTTTGCTTTTAGAGTAACACCCTCTTTGTAAAACATCAAACTACTCACCACAAGCTTAACTTGTTGCAATATATATGGTCGCAACATTGATGTTATCGTATGTTTTAAAAATTTATACACAAATGTGTTATAAGACATATAAAGTCCCAATAAGGTCTCACACATACAAAACAGGATTCGAAACTATGCGTAAACTCTAAAAGGCTTAAAAACGCCTTAAATGGACTTAAGGCGGTTTTTGGCGAAACGATGTCCGAATGTAATGAAACTTGTTTTCAATGGATATTATGGATATTTGACCAGGTGGATAACTCCCAATCCCAACTTGTAACTTTTAAAGTACCGCCTCCTTTGTAAAAAACATATTAGTCGTAACTCTCTAACTTGTCGCAATATGTATATTCTACAACATTGACGGTGATTATTGTTGAAAATACTATACAACTTACTCTTATTAGGGATATTGAGTAGAAACAAGGTCTCTCTCACACGAAATGAGGCACGTAAACGCTAAAAGGCCTAAAACAACCTTAAATGGACTTAAGGCGGTTTTTGGCGAAACCACACTCAAACGATGTCCGAATATAATGAAACTTGTTTTCAATTCCTATTAGGGATATTTAACCATGTGGGTAACTCCCAATAACAACTATTAACTTGTAAAGTAGCATATCCTTTGTTTGGGCTTCTTACGTGGCCTAAATGTCCAACCTTTGACAATATGTAATTTTATTTTGATTGGAAATCATATACACATCAGTGTTACCAAGGATCAAAGGGATCATGTGCCATTTGGTGCGTCACGCATGGATTTAAGCCACACGTGACGCATGGATGTTATCCACACGTGACACATGAATGTAATCCACACGTGACGCAGGGAGTTTCATTTGTTATTGAGATATATGGAGCCATATTCAATGTATTATTAGTTATGTGTGCGAAATAAATCATTTTTAGTGTCGTGTTTAAGGCGATAAAGCCTAATTCGGCAAAAACGTTATCGAAACTTCATCGAAATGGAATGAAACTTGGTTTCAATGCCTATTAGAGATATTTAACCATGTGTGTAACTTCAAATCAAGATTTCTTCCTTTTAAAGTGAAACCTAGTTTGAAAGTGAAACGAGTCGCAATATGTATGGCGCACCATATAACCAAGAAATATAACAAGGCTCGACATGTTTCAACATACCAACAAAATAGACACTCTTAAGAAAAACAAGTAGTTCTTGCAACACAATAAAGTTCAACACTTCAAAGGTGCAACATAATAAGGTTCAACATAATAAGTGATACGTTGCACTTTGTATAGCGTAACTAGGGATTATTATATTGTATTATGAGTGATTCCATAAGAGTTTAGAGACATTTATATGTTATGGATCATTGGAGTTATTATGAAGACTTAGAAGATATCAAGTGAAGAATTGAAGACGAAGTAGAAACGAAGATGTTCGGATTTATGAATTGTTGGTGAGCCCATTAAATAAGTAAATTGAAGGAGTCCATGTGATCAAATCCAAGAAGAAGAGGCCCACGAAGAAGCCAGCACACGTGAGGAGAAGAGCTGGTGGCCCACTTGGAGGAAGCCCACATGGGAGCCGGCCCACGTAGAAAGAGAGCTGCTGCTGATTTGTTGGGCTGAAGAAGACGTAATGGGCTGAGCACTTGGGCTTGCCATGGAGCTGGTGGACTTGGGCTGAGTTGGAAGCAAGCAGCTCAACCAAATTTGAAGCCACCGACTCGATATTGTTATGATTGTTACTTTATTTTCTTTTTCCTGATTTTAGTTTTAGGATTTATCTTTTACCATATATTTTTAGGGTTAGATTTCTATATATTGTTTTAGACCTAGTTTTGAAGGGAAGTCTTCTTCTGAACCCTTTTTCCCTTTTCCTTTGTTTTAGAATTGGCTAGACAATTGAAGCTTTCGTTTGTATTTGGTTGTGAGATTCTAAACTCTTGTTCTATTTTCTATTTGGATTGTATTAATTCTCTTGTGTTTATCGGATTGAATCTACGGGCCTTGCTAGGATAGTATTCCTGGTTGGAACTCTTATCACCTACGGGTAGTTGTATTCATCATATGATTTCTATTGGTTTTGCTAGCTTGATCACCTAGTTTGATTAGTAGTTTTCTATTGCTAGACTAGGAATATACGGTGGAATTCCTTGTTATTGTAGCACTCATATTTGCATGATCTGGTAGTTGATTGCTTTTATGAAAGAGAATTGATTGCATGTTAATACTTGACGGTTGTAAGTTATTGCATGCATCCTTATAATTCCTGTGCCCTTTGCTGCTATTTCATCTAATCTTGAGAGGTTCCCTGATTGCTGAATAGTAAGTATTATCAGGACCGGTTGGCCTGCCAATATATTAAAGATTGGAATAGGAACAACCATAGAATTGAATGAACTTGAGATATCTAAGATCAACCTGACAAACTGAAAGTGGATATTTGTCTAGCCAGACTATTTATCTTTTATTGTTTTCTTAGTTAGATTGATTACCACAATAATCCCCCCTTTCGTCTTTGTTATCAATTGGTGAATGATTTTACAAATAGGATATACAACTTGATTATCTGTGGGATTCGACCCTTACTTACCAAAGCTACATTAGTTAGGTGTTTAAGGTTTATTTTGATTAGGCACGGCGACTCTAGCCTCATCAATAAGGTTCAACATAATAAGTATTTCTAAACAAACAACATTCAAAGGAACAAGCAAACAAAGAAGGTCGATAAATTTTCAAAAGAAAGATCTAACGACGAGGGTTGAACGGCTTGAAGAGGTTCCTGTATTCTCGTGCGGTCATCCTTGCTCTAGTGGATGGTTCCCCTCTCTCCCTTTGACGTTCTATTCTATTCCATGCGTCACGTCGCTCACGTTCTTGTCTCTCCCGTTCACGTCTCTCCTGTTCAAGCATATCAAAGTTGTCTGCCACGCTAGATGCCGTACTAATATCAGAAACATCTGATTCCTTACCGGAATAGGACATCTGTATAATCACAAACATAACTAAATTATAGTTACATACTCAATTAACTTCTGCATAGTCTTGAAGTTCTGAATGTGGCAATTCCACGCGTGACGCATGGATAGCAACCATGCGTGACGCATGGTTAGTGACCATGCGTCACACGTGGAATTCCACTTTCAGAACTTCATGATCTAACTTCGAATCTATTTTCAAACCCTAATCTCAACATTTTTTCTAAAATTCAACATTTTTTCAATAATATTATTAAAACCATCCCATATCAAATTTCAACACCCCATTCATAACCCTAATTCACAAAACCTAAATTCAATATCAAAATCCTAATTACACTATATACACATGAAAATATCAAATTCAACAAGAAACTGTCAACAAAGTACACAATCCATTCATATATTATAAGTTTAATCCCTTCTAATCAAAGTATAACATGCACATTGGATCTACATATGTAAATATGTTCAAAACAACATCAAAACCTCATATATACATCAAAATAATAGCATAACAATGAAATCTTACTTTGTACATACCTTTATATGCAAAGAGTTGTTGAAAATGGTTGATTTTGGGGTAAATCCGTGCGTTTGTGCTGCTGCTGCGCCGTCAAGAAAAGGAGGAAGGGAACAAAATGGTAGGGTTACGATGTTGGGCCTTTTATAGGAAAAAATATCCACGCGGTCATATTAGGGATATTTAGTAGAAACAAGGTCTCGCTCACACAAAATGAGGCACGTAAACGCTAAAAGGCCTAAAACGGCCTTAAATGGACTTAAGGCGGTTTTTGGCAAAACGACACTCAAACGATGTCCGAATGTAATGAAACTTGTTTTTAATGTCTATTAGAGATATTTAACCATGTGGGTAACTCCCAATAACAACTATTAACTTGTAAAGTAGCATATCCTTTGTTTGGACTTCTTAGGTGGCCTAAATGTCCAACCTTTGACAATATGTAATTTTATTTTGATTGGAAATCATATACAAATCAGTGTTACTAAGGATCAAAGGGATCATGTGCCATTTGGTGCGTCACGCATGAATTTAAACCACACGTCACGCATGGTTGCAAGCCACACTTGACGAGTGGATACAATCCATGCGTGACGCACAGATTTTCTTTTCATAACTCATGCCAGCAGGAACGTCTTGTCTCACCTACTGTAATAACTCCATTAATTTTTTAACTATTTCCGTAACACCTACATTAACCCCTATTATCTTCCTTTCTTTCCATATTTCAAAAAAGCTCTTTCTATATGGAGAATGAAGAGGAATGCACCAATGAAAGAGGTGGAGAAGCACCATTTTTAAGTTACAACCTTAATAAGGTAACATTTCTTGTTCATAATATGTTGATTTGTGAATTTTTGTTTACTTTAGTGATTATGATGTTTGAAATGTATTATAATATTAGTTTTTAAGGTGTTGACTTGTTTTAGGGTTTGATTTAGTTAGGTTTTATGGATTTTACATGTTCAAGGTATTAGTTGTATGACTAAACATGTTGATTTGTGAATTTTTGTTTACTTTAGTGATTATGATGTTTGAAATGTATTATAATATTAGTTTTTAAGGTGTTGACTTGTTTTAGGGGTTTGACTTGTTGGGTTTATGATGTATGATGTTTGAAATGTTAATGAAACATAGTGTGTGTTTGTGCCTAAAAATACGACGACTATGGAACGCGTGAGAGCTACGCGTAGAAGGAAGACATCGACGCGACGTGAAGGAAGAAAGATGTCATCGACGTGACGAGATGTGGCGAAGATCTCGTTTATCTTTAGAATTAGGTCAGCCCAGTGTATTATATCTTGTTTTATATATTATTATTGTAATCGGTAGAAGATATGCTAAAAGAATATCTTTTACCTAGTTTATTATATCGTTTATAGATAGAAGAAAAATATAAGATCTTGTTTCCTTAAAAGATATCATTAGGGTTAGCTTATATAATGGCTAACGCCTGCTTTGTAAATGATTCATGCCGTTATTCAAGTAATACCAAAAGCTAAAGTTTCAACCCTAATTCTCTCGTCTTGTACTTGAGTGTTAAGATTATACCGTCCCCTTTAATCTTTACCCTACATTTGCTTAGTTATCTATTCGTAGGTAAATTCGCTACAAACAATTGGCGCCCACCGTGGGGCTGGATCAAAAAAGGTATCGTCTTTCCACACGAAAAGAACTTCTTTTTTGCAGGAAATCATGACATCTCCAACCAACAGCCCGCGCAACAATGAAAAAGAGTCCGAAGTAGAAGGACACACAGAAGACCCCATCGTTCTAAGAGATGAGGACACAAGAAAAGATCCTGAAATCGCCCTCAATACTCCAACGGATAAAACCCCCACGGAGAAGCAAGGGGTAGACGGTGAAGTGACCAATGTGGCTGCCATCCGAGCATAGATCGAATCCTTCGAGACCCAAGCCGAGGCCTTACAAGCAAGCAAGAAGACGGCGTCAGAACTCGCCAAAGAAAACAAAAGGTTGAACTCCGTAATCATGGAACTCAAAGCAGGCTCCGCAGGACAACATGCCTATATCCGTAATCAAAGTGTCGTTCGATGTCTAAACATGGACGAAGCTTTCAAAGAAGACGACGTATACCATCCCCAGGAGCACCATGGGTTCACCCTACCCAGAGATTCGGCGCAGATAAAGAAATCTGAAGAAGTCTTAACCCCAGATGTCGTCGCAACGCTTGTAAATCAACAAGTTGGAGCCATGAGGAAAGAGATGATGCTGATGCCCGGAGCCCCCAAATCTATAATTCAAGAGGAAGAATTTGCGTTTGAGGAAAGCCCGTTCATCGCCGCCCTTGCCGCCCAAAAGATCGCCAAGAAATATACCGTCGCGGATCTTCCCGTTTACGACGGGTCAGACGATCCCGAAGAACATATCTTACTCTATAAGGCTAAACTCTCCACGAGTCCGATTGACCCAAGGTTAAAAGAAGCAATGATGTGCAAATTCTTCAGTTCAACGTTGAAAGGTCCCGCCTTGACATGGTTCATCCACTTATCCAAGGGAAGCATCTCCTCCTACGCCGAGCTTTCCAATCAGTTCAGGCTACAGTTCGCCAGCAGCAAGCTATTCGCGAAGCAACCTTCGGATCCTCACAACATGCGCATGAACAGAGGCGAGACCATAAGGGACTTTTTGAAACGCTTCATAGACGAGAAAGTCACGATCCCGGATTATACCGAGGCCACTGCAGCCGACGCGTTCAGGCGAGCACTCCCTCGAGATAGAGACCTATAGAAAGAATTGACAAAAACTCGTCCTGAATTGTCTGTAGCAACCAGAGAAAGAGCCATGGAAGCCATAAGACTAGAAGAAGATTTACTGCGATACAACGAAGAAAGTTCTCGATCTCCACGAAGGCGAACTCCTCCACGAAGAAATTCTCCTCAACGTCGACACAACAACAAACATCAGGAACGGGGAGAACGCCACGACAGGAGGAACAAACCCTTCCAAAGAGAACCACAAGCGGTACACGCAGTAAGTGAAGTGGATAGCGTCTATATAGTGGTAAAGGGGATCTCCATGAAAACTGATGCACTCCGAGTCATGAGCGCGATGGAAGGGCTACGTGACGTACAGTGGCGAAGAAAGCAGAATCCTGGGAGGAGGCCCGGAACGGGTAAGGGGTACTGTGAGTTTCACAACGACACGGGTCATACGACAGACGGTTGTTACACCCTAAGAAAGGAAGTGCTAAGGTTGCTAAAGAGAGGAGACCTGAAAGACCTGCTCTCTAAAGAAGGAAGAAACTCCCTCGAAGGAGTAAAGAAATAAAGGAAGTCTCCCACTCCACCTCCACCCCCAGCTCATCATGCTCGCACTATACACACCATCATCGGAGGTTCCTCCACAAGTGGATACACGTCTTCAGCGGCTAGGAAGAACATCAAGATTTTACGCGACGAGAGCAATATGACAAGGGTCTACCAAATTCGTCCTACTAGGAACAACTATCCGATCACGTTCGAGGAATCAAACGAGATAGTGGAGCATCACGACGGGTTAGTAATCTCTCTTACTGTTAGCAACTGCCTTGTCAAAAGAATTCTTGTAGATAACGGAAGTTCAGCCAATATCATCACTACGACCGCTCTAAAAGAACTCGGGTTGTCCAACGACAACATCGTTAAGAAACACGTCCCATTGGTGGGGTTCAGCGGCGAAGTAGCGAGGATGATAGGAGAAATAACGTTAGCAACGTATGCAAGGGGTATCAACATACAAGCTAAGTTTGCCGTAATGGAGATCGAGTCACCTTACAATGTTATCCAAGGAAGACCCTGGTTGCACGACATGAAGGTCGTTCCCTCTACGTGCCACCAATCTCTGAAATTCCCCTCACCATGGGGAATCCAAGAAATCAAAGGAGAACTTCAAGTCGCCAGAGAATGTTATAACACCGGAATGAAAAAAGTGACTAAAGCATCGTCAAATAAAGAGAAGAAAGCATAGCAATTAAGGGATGACACGAGGCGAGGTAAGAGTATACCCAGTGCGACCAAGAAAATAAAGTCCAATGAGCCAAAGAACATCAGCCTACCGGCTAAGCACGATCGAGAAATCCACACAACAAGGAACGATTTGAGCAACATGTTCTTAAAGCATCATCCGTCGTAATCCCAAAAAGAGTGATATGAACTTCCAAAGTTTCCTAGCATTACTTCCTTTATGTTTTTCCTTGCATGAGTAGGATTAATTTCTTTCAAAAGTTCTTTTTCCAATAAAGTAGAGTCGTTATCTTAGCGTCGAAGCGACAAGGGGTCGCGACGACAAGGGGTAAGCGTTAGTGTCAGAGTTTTTTATTTCATGATGCATTTTTAATATATGAGTACACCCTTTCCTTTCCGACGTGTTAAAGCATGCCAAGTTGTTTCATTTCAAAGTACTTGCTCTCTGTCTCTGATGCAATACCCAAGCTTAATAAGGCCGCGGCGAAAATCCGCGCCGGGGGCGAATTTCATTAGTCTACGCGTTCAAGGCTCCATCTACGCGTAGGCAACGTTAGCCGAACCGGCGACCCCGAGTCGAAGCTCCCTATGATTGTTAGCGACGTGTGGCAATGGTCATAGGGAATGAAGCCCGACACCTCACGAAACCGGCACAGTTCTTTGGGGAAGAAGGGAAACCTATCGTCACGACCCATCTCCAGGAACACGTACTCACGCCTTCCACGGCCCCTCTGAGAGTCATGAATCCACGGGCAAATCGCCAAACCGGCAGGGAGGCATCCACCGACATCGTAAGTCCTAACAATCAAGAGATCGGATGTCACACGATGAATAGGCCCGTCGATTAAAAGAGTTCGACGTCGACCTAAACGCTAGCGTGAGGCAACGGATCCACCTTTAAAGTAAGGGGTAACGTCACAAGCTGATAAAAATCACACGCTGACCTATGTCCGACACTCGCTTCTGGGTTCGGAGGAAATGTTGGACCCAATCTTCATGTAAGCCGGCAACGTACCTAAAGCAGCCCCGATGAACACGTTCTCCTTCTAAGCACACAGAATGCCCTAAACGCGTTCACTACAAGCAAAATATCACGCTAGGGGTAGAAAACTATACCCTACAAAGAAAAATCAGAAAGAACAAAAACCTACGCATTCGCACTTAAAGTTACGGGTAAGGAGTCGCGGAAGATAAAGCCAAAAAGAAAAGATCATTGTACGCCGAGCAAGAAACGCGTACCAAAGCAAAGCACATAAAACATCAAAAACAAAGAAAATTCAAGCTCCCAAAACGTCTCTGACGCGAAGAATAAAACGCAAGACGCAAGAAACAAAGAGCAAGATACAACAAGTAAAGCAAGCCCGAGGGTCTTTGGTAGCTTTAACCTAGTCTACAAAAAACCTAAGTCAAACCTACCAAAAGGGGTAGGACCACTCAGAGAAACAAGAAAGACAGAAGAATCGCCAAGACAAAGAGAAAGGTTACTCGTCCAACCCATAGACGAATACGCCATTGCTAACAGAAATATGAAGAAAGTAAAAAAACCAAGTACAACGACATACTCAAAAGAAAAAAAGGTCTCACTATATTACGAAAACCCATTATAAAGAAGCCTTCAAAAAATATATACAAAGAGTTCCAAGAGAGGGATAACTCAAGAAGAATCACTATCAGACTCGAAAGAACCTGACGAAGGAGCATCTCCATCTTCATATTCACGTTCATCCCCATCTTCATCTTCAGAGTCTTCCACGACGACCTCCTCGCCGGCTTCTCCATCATCTTCAACACCATCGTTGGGATCGACTTCATTAAGATGAGGAACATCATCCTCCTCAACATGAGGATTCGCCGGAGGATTCATGGGTGTAGGTCCCGCCTCAACGCCTTCAGGACGCTCCGGGAACGCCTCATTAAACTCCGCTCGCTCCTTCACCGGATCCCAACCATGAGTTTTACCAGCGGCATATTGCTCAATGACTTCCACACGAGAAATCCAGGACCAATAAAGCTTCACATCTTTAAGGTTAGAAGCAAGCCTCGCCTCCACTTTAGCCTTCTCGTCCTCCAAAGCAGTAATCTTTGCCTGCAAATCCTCAACCTGCCCGGCAAGATCGACGCGACGTTTAGACTCCGCCTCATCCTTTTCTTGCGCCTCACTTTCTGCCTTACGTGACGCTTCGACCGTCGCGCCAAGTTTCTGTATTTTTAGCTCGTCGGCCGACTGCTTGGCCTCCATGGATTTCATCCGATCAAAAAAATCGGAGAAGCGCCCGTAAACACACAATGACGCCTGAAAATCCTACAAGAAAAAAGACACGAGCAAATCCAGTATGAGAATCAAGAGCGACAAGAACAGTATAGAAAAGACAGAGTAAGAAAACCTACCCGCCATTGCGCAGCAAGCGCCTCTCCCATCACGTCCTCCGTCTCCATCTGTAGATAATGATCAAGCGATGGAGGATTTTGAAGTCGCTTCATAGCAGGCACGAATGACCTCCCAGACACGACGACACGAGAAATTACCCCCGGAAAGTCATCCACGGACTCGTAGTTGACATCTAACTTTTCAACCACCTTCTCCTTACCCTTACGTGACTTCTTCGCCGGAGTAGAAGAAGGGGATGGAGAAAAAAGAAGAGAAATCATAGGCACAACCTGAATTGGGGCCCCGTAAGCCGTTCCCTCTTCGGCACGACTCCTCTTGCACGACGCTATGAGAGCGGACGCAGATAGACCTCCACTACAAACGCGAGAGAGATCCGCAGATACTATAAAAATCGACGAGAAGAAGTCAGAATCATACAAAGGAAAAAAGAAATGAAAGCTTAAGCAAAAAAGAAGTATGAACGCGTTACCTGCTGGGACCGTAGAAGTAATATGACGTCCTTCGCCATCATGACCATGAAAGGTCCGATCAGCTTCTGGAATTGCGAGAAGTCTGGCAATGACTTTCTTAGTCTCTCGCCTCACCACGATAGCATCCGTGTTAACTACGAAGAAGAACAGGAAAAGGGTGAGACATTAGAAGTAAGACGTACAATAGAGATTCAGAAGAAAGAAAGGCCGAAACTCACCTGTAGGATTCCAACACTCAATCAACCAAGCGCAGTCCTCGGCAAGAGAAGATTTCTTCACGTAGTAAAAGAAGTCAGCCCAATGACGGTCGTCTTGACTCCCTTCGATCACAATCTTAGCCGCCTTCGGCCGAGATCTGAGGCCTACTCTCCCCACCGTTTTTGTTTGAACATTGAAAGAGTGAGCAAGGTCCTCGACGACAAGATCAACGCCATGTTTTTCCTTCACGTCATCTAAAGCGCCGAAGATTCTCCAGACGCTTGGCAAAAGTTGCCCCATAGCCACTCCTAGAGCAAGCATAAACGCCTTCATCAACGGAGAGAAGGGAAATCGATGGCCAGTAAGGAAATGGTATTCGTATACCGCAATCCACCCTGACCGATGTGCATCGACAAATACCCCTTGAGGAGGTATCTAAATCTCCACTTCAAGACCAAGATTCTCCAGCGACCCCAGCCTCTCGACGTCACGAGCTTTAGTCGACTTACAGTCGGAATCCTTCAAGATAAATTTGGGTACATAGAAAGAAGCCATTTAAGGATGCTGAGAGAAAGGACGAGGAAGAAATTTGAAGAAAGAAGAGGCAAATGATCTATTTGGATTGTAAGTAGACAGGGAAGCAAGAGATAATCAGAGCGAATAAGTTATAGCAGAAGAGTAAATGAGAGAATAGAAATTTCCTCATTATATAGCCAAGAGAGTCACGAAGATCACGGAAGAAGCGTTCAACGGCATTATAGCCGTCTGGAAAAACTAGCCGTTGAAACTAGGCGTTATCGGCACGAATCACAAAGCCTCTCGCCCGCCACATGAAAATGATTGAAGAAGAATGACGATCGGAGTTTTACGACGGTATTAAAAATTCAGGTGACGTAATCATCAACGCGTTCCAGATATAATGAAGACGTATTCCATGGGAAAAGAAGGCGTCTCCCAGCTCTACTAGACGTTATGCCCTGTAAGACGCCTTAGGGGTATTGTTTGTGCCTAAAAATACGACGACTATGGAACGCATGAGAGCTACGCGTAGAAGGAAGACATCGACGCGACGTGAAGGAAGAAAGATGTCGTCGACGTGACGAGATGTGGCGAATATCTCGTTTAACTTTAGAATTAGGTCAGCCGAGTGTATTCTATCTTGTTTTATATATTATTATTGTAATCGGTAGAAGATATGGTAAAAGAATATCTTTTACCTACTTTATTATATCGTTTATAGATAGAAGGAAAAGATAAGATCTTGTTTCCTTAAAAGATATCATTAGGGTTAGCCTATATAATGGCTAACGCCTGCTTTGTAAATGATTCATGCCGTTATTCAAGTAATACCAAAAGCTAAAGTTTCAACCCTAATTCTCTCGTCTTGTTCTTGAGTGTTAAGATTATACCGTCCCCTTTGATCTTTCCCCTACATTTGCTTAGTTATCTATTCGTAGATAAATTCGCTAGAAACAGTGTGTTTAACAGAATCATACGAACCTTGAATAAAGATGAATCAATTAACATGTTGTATTTCCACACGTCATGGATGGTTAGTGACCATGCGTCACGCGTGGTTTTCGTCCATGCGTCACGCATGGAATTGATCCATACGTGACGTGTGGATTTGCCATACAGAAGCTT
Source organism: Oxyria digyna (assembly GCA_029168935.1). NCBI lineage: Eukaryota > Viridiplantae > Streptophyta > Magnoliopsida > Caryophyllales > Polygonaceae > Oxyria > Oxyria digyna. The sequence goes on from JAPVLV010000024.1 coordinate 5,126,106, forward strand.
AACTGGTTTGTTATCTGTGTGTTTGTGCATAGATGTACTTTTCTGTGTTTACTGGATTAGACAAGATAACTCTTAATGACTGTCCACCACCTCCGTCATACCTCAACTACATACCTTTGTTTGATTTGGGCATTGAATTTGCAACAACATGGGAGCAACCGCAATCACAGTTTGGTGATATCAACACTGGATCTTTTGGAACCGGTTACGGTTTGTCGCAATGGCCTTCACATTTGGTGAGGCCACTTTCAGACACAAGTAGCTTAAATGTGTTTCTTCCTTTGCGTACTGCACCACAATTTGATATTGAAGTACCAGAAGAACAATATGTCTCTGTTGATTACTCAGAGTTGTTTGCAAATGGCTTGGTATTCGCCTCTAGATAAGAGGGAGTGAGTTGGTCCGTGAAGATTGCACAAGCCAACAACTTCTGCATAGTCCATGGAAGGAGTAGAGCACCTACTGCAACAAAATCAGGAAAACTTCAGCTTATCTGTGATAGAGGACGAGTGAATTACTCAAAAGCTAAGGGAGTGAGGAAAAACATCAAGACGAAGAAATGTAGATGTTGGTTCGAATTAAAGCTTCGAGAGGAGCATAGAGGGGCTTGGATACTTACTGTAATGTTAGGTACCCACAACCATCCTATTGGTAGTAGCTTGTTCGGAAATGCGTTTGCAGGCAGATTGACGCCTGATGAAGTGTGTACTGTAGTTGAAATGACTACGGCTCATTGTAAACCAAATGTGATCTACACTATGCTCAACAAGTCTCCTAAGAACCTTACAAAAAAAACAAGTTTACAATTTGATGGCGAAGACGAGGATCGAAAACAGGGAAGGAAGAACTGTTATCCAAGAGTTTTTCTACAAATGAAAACAGAGAAACTATTTCATGGAGTATAGGACAAGCAAAGATGATGCGTCTATGATTGGTGATATGTTCTTTGCGTCTCCGGAATCAATGAAGCTCTTGAAAGCATTTCCCTATGTACTTATAATGGACTCCACATATGCCACAATCAAGTAAGGTTTGTGTGATTATTGACCATTACATATGATTTTCCATAACATTGCAATAATATTATTTCAAATTATCTCTTTATAGGTACAAAATGCCATTTTTCAAGATTGTTGGAATCACTTCTACATGGAGAAACTTTGTAGTTTGTGGGGAATTTCTTGAGGGCGAGACTAAAGAGCATTATTTGTGGGCTATGCAACAACTTCAAGAGATTTATAGAAGAATTGGAGCAACGCCGACTTGCATTGTCACCGACCGAGAAGAAGCTTTAATGAGTGCAACGGATCTTCTTTTTCCAAATGCAAAGTTTCTTCTATGTAGACGACATATAAGGAAAAACATAGAGGCCAAAGCTTCGCACATAATGGGATCGAAAGCAAAGGGAAAAAACTTATCCAACGACTATTACAACTTGTTCGAGGAAACCACCGTAGAAGGATATGAAAAAAAGTTGGATACTATAGAGAAAGCTTGGTACGCGCATATTCCCGTACTACAATATGTTAGAGACAATTGGCTTGGTCCTTTCAAAGAAAGATGTGTGTCGACATGGACAGATGACGTGTTTACTCTTGGAAGCAACACGACAAACACATAATTTATCTATAATTGCACTTACACAACTATATTCAGTTTTGTGTAAATTTACAAAGTTTTTGTAAACTGCACATTTGCACGTCACGTGTGGAATAGTTCCACACGTGACGCATGGTTGTATTCCATGCGCTACACATGGATCACATCCATGCGTGACGTGTAAATGTGCAGTTTACAGAACATCCAGGGATTGAGCTCCCATCTGTGCTAGATTTTGAACACCTTAGTAAAAATGAAGAGTGGAAGGAGCGTTGGTGAATGTTTTTTCTATCTATGCCACTCCGACGGTGACCCATCGTATCAACTTTTGGAAGGAGTTTGAGGAAGCTATTAAGGCCACTCAAGGGCGTATCATTTCCGGTGGTGATTTCAATTGTATTCTGCATTCTTTCGAGAGACAAGGAGGGAGTGGGGGCCTTCATTCCGACTCTAGCACCTTTCTGGGCTGTGTGAACACTCTGGGACTCTTGGATTTAGGTTATTCTAGGCCAGCTTTTACTTGGAGTCGTGGCAATGCCCCCTCTACTAGGGTGGCTAAGAGGCTTGATAGAGTTTTCACTAATGTGGAGGGCCGCTCTCTTTGGCCTAATGCTTCTGTCAAACACCTTTCCAACTTCTCATCGGATCACTGCCCTTTGCTTCTTAGTAGTGACCTCGAGCTCTCTCGCAATCGGAATCGTCGTCCTTACCGCTTTGAGGCAGCTTGGCTCAGACATGGCTCTTTCCCTAGCTTCCTCCGCGACAAATGGCGTAAGTTCATTAACACTCCTCCTGCTCTTAGCTTTCTGACCAGAGATCTTCGTATTTGGAACAAGAGGGTTTTTGGGAATATTCAAGAACGCCGTATTGCTACCATTGCCGATCTTCTCGAGGTCCAAACTAAGCTTAGTGCTTCCTCTTCAGAGTCCCTTCTGGATCGTGAAAGGACTCTCAAGAATGATCTTGCTTCGATCATGGAGCAAGAAGAGATTTTATGGCTTCAGAAGTCTAGAGAGCAGTGGCTTGCCTTTGGGGATCGCAACACCAACTTCTTTCATACTTCCACCCTCATTCGTAGAAACAGGAACAAGATTGTTGGGCTTGAGAACGACATGGGTGTCTGGATGGAGGATAAATCTGAGTTGGAGGAGCATGCCATCTCTTTCTTTGTGAATCTTATTCTGATTCAGGGGATGCCTCTAGAGTCCTTGATCTTTATGGATTCCCCGCTTTCCCTTAGAGTGAGGTTTGTGAACTCACCAAGGAGGTTACTGTTAGCGAAATCTAGAAGGCTTTTAAGAGCATGAAAGCTTTCACGTCTCCGGGGATTGATGGCTATCAACCTGTTTTCTATCACGAATGTTGGCCGGTTGTGGGCGATTATGTGTGTAAGTTTGTCTTGGAGTTCTTTGAGAAGGGTACTCTTCCTTTGGGGCTTTATGAAACTCTCATTGTGAAGATTTCTCAACCTAAACTCATTAGCCAATTCAGACCGATAAGTCTTTGTAATGTTCTTTACAAAGCAATCACCAAGATCCTTATGACTCGGCTCCAACCACTCCTTTGTAACATGATTAGGCCTTTTCAGGGAAGTTTCCTTTTGGGACGTCTCATCTCGGATAACATTGTTGCTGCTCAAGAAGTGGTTCACTCCATGAGACTCAAACAGGGTCAGAAGGGTTGGATGCTCCTCAAGTTGGATCTTGAGAAAGCATATGATCGCCTTAACTGGGACTTTGTGGAGGAAACTCTTATTGTTGCAGGCCTTCCTGAGAAATGGAACAACTGGGTCATGGCGTGTATCCGATCTCCTAGAATGCAGGTACTCTGGAAGGGGGAAGTGTTGGATCGATTAACATATAAAAACTCAAGGAACACAAGCTATTGTTCCTTGATAAGTAAATAATGCAGAAAGACAAAAAATAATGTAAACCAAACCTGGACAATAAGATGAGAATCGGCGTGCTAGCAACCAAGAGTAATAAGTCATGAGAAAGTGTACAATAAGATCAAAGAGAAAAGGGATAATTCGGCTGGGAAAGAAGAGTGGGGTTGGAGTAATTGGAAAGTAGTCAGAGATGTTCTGTTCCCTTTGAAGAATGAGGCCAGATTACTCTGAAGTGGCGACTTTTCAAATTTTCCGAACCAAGAGATCAAATCCCAGCTGTCTTGCTAACTTTTTCACCTTCTTCTTCATGTTGTTTCTTTTAGAAACTTCTGTAACTGAATCCATTGAACCGGCCCAGCCTTTCACTGTACACGGCCTTCTTGAGTGTCTCCGTTGCTTGTTTGAGGGTATCAAACCTACCCGATTTTTGTACTCTGAAGACTTCCTTCTTTATTAACCATTCTTCCAATTTGCAATCTTCATCCTTAGTCATCACAATCTCAGAAATGTCATTGAGCGATCCTTTAGCAACCTTACTTGTTGAGTTAGTGTCTGTAGCGAAATAGATTGATGGATGTTGTTGAAGAGAGGATGATGTAGGCGGTTGTAGGGTTGAAGATGGAGGAAAGCGGTGATGAGTGAATGACACTTACGGAGTTGAGATGCGTGGGATAGGGTCAATGATTTTGAGGAGGTGGTTTTGGTAGTTTGAGGGAGGGGTATGTATAATGGATTAAAATCATTTCAATTTGGAAAGAAAAAGATCTTTTTCCAAATTGATAAGATCTTAGGGTTTTGGGTACCGCTTTACCTTTTCCAAGACAACACCGCTTACTTGAGTAACTTACCGGAAACTTCTTTTCATGCCATCCTGAGACCTCGCCTCCTTTCCTTCTTGAGAACTAGAACATTCATTCCACTTTCACAATTTTTCCGAAAAGAATAGAATAGTATAATGCGGGGGTGAGTTACCAAAGATGGTACAATAGAACATTATACAAAAATCATAGATGAAAATGTAATTTTATTAAGTCATGATGAGATATTCCAGATGTAGATGAATACAAGGGGCTCATAGGAATGTGCAATCATGACAAGGCTTCAGGGACGGCTGTAGAGATTCTCTATCCTTTGGGCTTATAATGAGGGTTCAAATCATCAAGAGGACTCTTTTGGGCAACAAATAAGACCTTCTCATGTAAAGAATTTATGGTGCTAGCATTTCGAATTCAAATGGATTTTAAGAATAGAGAGATTAATCAAGACAAGAAGAAACAAATAACTCACACCAACGAAATACTATCACATGTTCATATAATCCTATAGACAACGACCAATTATCACTCAGACTTCAACCAGTCACGGGAGGTTCTTAGGAATAGACAGAATTAATCGAGAGAAATCATACCAAGTTCTAGACGAAGCCTTTCAAAAGGTTCCTTGTTTAGTGCCTTGTTGAAGATGTCTGCGATTTGTTCCTCAATGCGAACGAATTTCATTGTTACTAGCCCCTTTTCAACACAGTCTCTTAGAAAGTGGTGTCTAATCTCAATATGTTTGGTTCTAGAATGTTGCACAGGATTCTTAGCAATATTTATAGCACTAGTATTATCACAAAGAATAGGCACTGAATTGAGATTGATACCGAAATCACTTATCTGTTGTTTGAGCCATAGGAGTTGTGAGCAACAGGCTGCGGCTGCTATGTATTCAGCTTCAACTGTGGAGAGGGCCACCGTGGTCTGCTTCTTTGATCCCCATGAGACAAGACATGGTCCTAAGAACTGAGCCATGCCAGATGTAGACTTGCGATCTACTATGTTCCCTGCGAAGTCCGCATCTGTATATCCTATGAGGCTCATGCTTCCTCCCCTGGGATACCATAGGCACAGATCATTTGTTCCCCTTAGGTACCTCAGAATCCTTTTGACTGCAACGGTGTGTGATTCCTTTGGATCAGCTTGAAATCTTGCACATAGACACACACTGTACATTATGTCAGGTCACCTACCATGCTCATCTCGAATTCACTTTCCATGAGTTTGACAAATCTCTCCACCAACTTGTTGTTTGTAGATCCAAAGATAATGTCGTCCACATAGACTTGCACAACCAGGGTGTCCTTTCCTTCCCTCAAGAGAAACAAGGTTTTGTCTACCTCTCCACGAACATACCCATTGGACAACATATGGCGAGATAGTCTCTCGTACCATGCTCGAGGGGCTTGTCTGAGGCCGTAAAGAACTTTGTCTAGTACATAGACGTGGTCTGGGTGAGCTGAATCAACAAACCCAAGAGTTTGTTCCACAAAGACCTCTTCCTTGAGTTCCCCGTTGAGGAAGGCAGTCTTTACGCCCATTTGTTGAAGCTTGAAACCATGATGTGCTGAGTAAGCGATTAGTAATCTTATAGCTTCCAATCTGGCCACTGGAGCTAAGGTTTCGTCGTAGTCTATCCCCTCATGTTGGTTGTATCCTTTTACCACCAGTCTTGCTTTGTTTCTTGTTACATGTCCTTTGTCATCTAGCTTGTTTCTGAAGACCCATTTTGTTTCTATTATGGTTTTGTTCCCTGGATTAGAAACAAGTCTCCATACCTTGTTTCTTTCAAACTGATGAAGCTCGTCTTGCATGGCCTTGACCCATTCTGGGTCCTTTAGGGCTTCATCTACTGTTTTTGGTTATGCTAGAGAGACAAAAGAAGTGAAAACACAAAATTCATTAGAGGGTAAGAGAGATGACGTACCTTCGCTAGGATTATTCGTGATTGTGTTTGAAGGTGATGGGTCTTGTATGACTGCATTACATATGTAGTCATCCAACCATCCTGGTGGTCCAGTGCTTCGAGTGGTGCGTCTGATTTATGTGGCTGGTTCTTTGTTGATGCACTCTTCTGCTGTGTTCCCTGGGGAGGGACTTGCATCCAGACTGTCAGGATTGTTGTTGATTTCCTCATCACTTTCTTCCTCTGTTTCCTCTGAGTTGCTTTCTCCTGATTTTTCGGACTCTGAGGCTTGATTTGGGTCACCATTATTCGGGCTTTGTTCCCCGAGATTGGCAACTTCGACTAGATCGAAGTTATCTTCCTGAGTGCAGGGTGTGCTATCACCTTCTTGTATGGCTTCGCCAGCCATAGTGGACTCATCGAAGATGACATGAATACTTTCTTCAATTTTTCCTGTTCGCCTATTGAAGACCTTGTAAGCTTTGCTTTGGAGAGAGTATCTCACGAATGTACCTTCATCGCTTCTTGGATCAAATTTTCCAGAGTTTTCCTTCCCATTGTTGTGAACAAAGCATCTACATCCAAATACTTTAAGATGAGATACACTTGGCTTTCTTCCATTTAGGAGCTCATAGGCGGTTTTGTTGATGATAGGTCTGAGAGTGGCTTTGTTTAGCACGTAGCATGAGGCGTTGAGTGCTTCAGCCCATAAGTTCTTTGGAAGATTGCTGGAGATTAGGAGAGTTCTTGTCATGTCTTCCAAAGTCCTATTCTTCCTTTTCACGACTCCGTTTTGCTGAGGAGTTCTTGGGGCTGAGAAGTTGTGGTTTATCCCTTTGTTCCTACACAGATCATAGAACTGAGAGTTTTTAAACTCAGTTCCGTGGTCGGAGCGTATAGAGACCAAGGAGACTCCCAATTTGTTCTCCACGGTTTTTAGCCATGCTTCAAACTCCTCAAAGATTTCATCTTCTGAATACAAGAAATCCTCCACGGCTCTGTGTACGCATAGGTCCACATAGATCCATGTGGATCATCTCTAAAGGACGAGAAGTGCTTACCTCCCTTTTGGATTTGAAGGAGGACCTTACTTGCTTGCCTCTTATGCATGACGTGCACACCATGTCTTGGATGGCTTCTACTTTGGGGAGACTGGTTACCAGGTCCTTTTGGTAGATCTTTTGAAGGTGTGACAAACCTGCATGAAAAAATCTTTTGTGCCAAAGGAGAGAGTCCTCTTTAACAGAGGTAAAGCACAGATCCTCCTCGGGAATAAAGGTTGAGTCTACTTTGTAGATGTTGATACATATTCCTTTTAGGAGAATCTTCCCTGAACTTAAACTCTCAACTTGACAGTCATTAGTAGTAAAGACAACCCTATTCTTCCCTTTTTGACACAGTTGAGCCACACTTAACAAGTCAAAACCAAGATTGTCTACTAGATTCACATTATTGACAGAGAGTTTGTCGGAGATACTTACCTTGCCTGTTCCTTGAACTTATCATTTGCTTTTGTTCCCGAAGGTGATGGAGCCTCCGCCTTGGAAATTTAGTGATTGAAACCATTCTTTGTTCCCTGTCATGTGACATGAGCAAGCACTATCTATATACCAAGAATGAATAGGTACCTGGTTGGCGTCATCTTGATTACTCCCGGTTGCCATGAGACATAGGTTGTCTTTTGTTCCTTCTCAGGTTGCCATCATTGCAGATTTCTCTGGTGGTTCCTCTACTCCTTTCTTGAAGCAATTCCTGGCGAAGTGACCTGCTTTTTGGAAATTATAGCAAATAATTTCTTTTGGACTTTGGTTACCTTCGGTGTGACGTGTCTCTCCTCCTCTCCATGCTTTCCTGAAGGCTCTTGTGATGAGGACAACTGTGTCGTCCTCTTCAATTTCATGGTCTTCCATCTGGGACAGATCAAAAGCCTTTTCCACCTTTAAAGCAATTGATTTTCCTTTGTCCGTATCTTTCCTTGTCAAGAGCTTCCTCTCAAGAATTCCATAGTGACTCTTGAGACAACACACAAGGTCTTCCAAGGAGATTTCTTTGATATCGCTTTGAGTTTGAAGGGCATTGATGAACTCAATTTGGCTCACACAGCCTTCAAACCTTGCATGGAATATGTCCTCTTTAGTGCATCCCATATTTCCTTGGCGGTCTTGTACTTTAGAATCTTCCGAAGATCGCCCGGATTTAGAGCCATGTGATGGATCTTTTTAGCTCTGGCGTTCTTCTCAAGGATCTTGTAGTCTGCGTCACTATAGTCAGATCTCTTTCTCTCTTTGGTTTTGTCATCATCATTCAAGTCAAGGATGATGACATCGCCAAATTCAATAACTCTCCAGATCTGGGCGTCAAGAGACTGAGTATGTGACTCAAACTGAATAGACCACCAATCATACTCTCCTGGCTTTAGCATTGGGGGTTTCCAGAATGAATCGTTGATTGCATTGTTGGATGATATATTTTCCTGCAAAGCTAATTGAAACAATATAGAGACCAGGCTCTGATACCAATTGTTAGATCGATTAGCGTATAAAAACTCAAGGAACACAAGCTATTGTTCCTTGATAAGTAAATAATGAAGAAAGACAAACAATAATGTAAACCAAACCTGGACACGATGATATATAGTGGAAACACTCCAAGTACCAAAAAGTCCTCGAGGCAAAAAACCACTCCTCTCTAGCTTTCACTAGAGAGAGTTTGAACGAGTCTACTTGTTGTGTTGATATCTTGATTACAATAGAACTTGGATCACTCACCTAGACGTCCTAGCTAGATCTCGGATCACTCTTCTCACTTGAATCTCAATCTCACACACGTAGAACAACTCTAAACCGAGTATTAGGTTTTCGCTCTTCAAAGTCTTACTAAGCTATGCAATTCCTATGCAATATATAGCACACTAAATAGCTCAAACCTAACTACCCATCCTTGCCGAGTTGTCACTTTTCTTATTTGCCGAGATCTTCTTTTCCTTCTTTGACAAGATCTTCTTTCCTTCTTTAAAATGCAACTCTTCCATAATTCTTCAAGTTCATTCTCTAAGATATCTTCGACCAATAATCTTCTTCGGATGAACTTTATTCTTCACAACTGTCTTCCATTCGTCGTAACCTTAAGCCTCATGGATTCCAGCAAGACCTCCTTCGTACCTGCTTGTACTTCCTTTGTTCCTGTCTACGCACAAGTAGACTTCCTTCGTTCCTGTCTACACACAAGTAGACTTCCTTCGTTCCTGCACACACTAGTAACAATACCTACGCACTCAAGTAAACCATTAGTGGATGTTTGTCATTCAATCAAAACCTCATCATATCTCAACAGGAAGTAACCCGACAATTCACGCTGACCCGTGGTATTCGACAAGGGGACCCCATCTCGCCTTATATCTTCATCCTCTGTATTGAGCGGCTGAGTCACATTATTAGTCACTCGATTGAGTTGGGTGAATGGAAGCCTATTCGGCGAAGTCGGGGGGTCCGTCCTTGTCTTATATTTTCTTTGCAGATGACATCATGCTCTTTGCAGAAGCTCCGGTCCACCAACTCCATATCATTCAGGATTTCATTAAGCGATTATGTGATGCCTCGGGAGAAAAAGTCAGTATGCCCAAACTCTATGTGTCGAGTAATGTGGAGAGCACTTTGAAATCCCAACACCAACATGCTAGTGGTTTCGAGGTTACAGATGATTTGGGAGTATACTTGGGGATGCCTCTCCTTAACCGCAACATTTCCAAGGATGACTTTGGGCCTCTCCTGGACAAGTTCATTACTAAGCTCTCTGGGTGGAAATCCAATTGCCTTAGTCTTGCGGGGAGAGTTACCCTTGTGAAATCTGTTTTCTCTTCCCTTCCTGTTTACTCTATGTCAACGACGACCTTGCCCCGCCCAATATGGACCCGTATCAATCAGATTTGTGGTAGTTTCATTTGGGGTAGTTCGGAAGGTCATCGTAAGATGCATAAAGTCTCTTGGGAAGACGTTACAAAACCCAAATCTTTGGGTGGTTTGGGGATTAAATCTATGGAGGAGCTCAATCATGCCCTTCTGGGTAAGTTAAGTTAGCGCTACCTTATGGAGGATGATGCCCTTTGGGTTTCTGTGTTGAGAAGCAAGTACGCTATGGGTAATCGCACTTCTGACAAACCAACGTCCCACATTTGGCGTGGGATGAAGAAGGGGTTCTCGAAGGTTATCAACCCGGGCGTCAAATGGATCCTTGGGAAGGATAGTGAGATCCTCTTTTGGACTGTTTTATGGTTTCTTAATGGTCACCTGTTGAGTTATGCCACTGATGATATTCGCACCAGGATTACGGACCGTGTCACTGACTATTGGGAGGACATTTGACGACCTGCTTCCGAGCTCTGTCATTCTGAAGCTTGCCTCGTGCTTTATCTCTGAGGATGCTGAGAGGATGGATGAGTTGAGTTGGCCCCTAACCTCGGATGGTAACTACTCGGTTAAGTCGGGCTATGATATGTTCAAGGGATGGACGGGTACCCCGTCTGTGGACAGTGATATGTATACTTGGATATGGAAGCTTGAGGCTCCTGAACGTGTGAGGATGTTTCTTTGGCTTCTCTCCAGAGGAGGAGTGATGTGTAATGCTGAGAGAGTGTAGAGACACATGGCAAACTCTTCTATTTGTTCTTTGTGCAAACGAGAGGAGGAGACCTATGAGCATCTCTTCCGAGATTGCGTGGCTATGAGGAATCTTTGGCTTGAATGGCCTTCTATGGCTAGAGACCCTTCTTTCTTCTCTCTTCCTATTGCATCTTGGGTTCGTTCTAATTTAATTTCTTCTCGCAATGTTTCAGGTGGTAAACTTTGGAGGAGTATCTTCGCAACGACACTCTGGTGGGCTTGGAAATGGAGAAACAAGTTGATCTTCGACGGTTATCTTTTCAACGGGAACAAGAAGAAGTTCATCCTGGACAATGAGGGGGATTATGAGGCGCTTGCAAGGGACTTTTGTCTAAAAACAGACCTATTGACAAGGTCGAATCCTAGTCAGATGGAATCGTCCTCCGGAAGGATGGGTAAAAGTCAATTCTGATGGGTTTGTCTCGAATGGTACCCGTCCAGTTTTTGGGTAAATATGCAAAATTGTAATGTTTTTTAAGTTTTTGCATCACTTTTTTAAGTTATATGGAAATACCTCTTTGCTGACCTGACAATTATAACAGAGTTGTCAACAAAATTGTTAACAGAGTCGTCAACAAAAAATTTAACAGAGTTGTCAACCAAAATTTTAACAGAGCTGTCAACACCAATAATAACCCTTTGCTGATGTGGAAATTATAACAGAGCTATCAACAAAAATTTTAACAGAGTTGTCAACAAGAATAATAAATTGGCAACACGACTAAATAAGTTGGCAACCTAACTAAATAAATTTTTTACACGACTAATAAACGGTCAACAACATACAACACGACTAATATTACAAAATTGTCAACATTGTCAACACTTTTGTTGACATATTTGTTGAAAATTTTTGTTGACAACTCAATAAAGTTGTGGTGAACAAGTAGAAATGATCCTCACTCCTCATCTAACCTATCTAGTACGGAGTGCATAAATAATGACAAAGTTGCACAACAACCTGAGCATATTTTCTTACGGAGTACTGCATTACTCCACTTTTTGGTCTCAATTTGCAAGCCATCTAGAGGCCACCGGGACAATCTTGACCAAATTTAATCATATTAAAATGACATAGCTACAAATAGGGTATCTCTTGACTAAAACCAAGCTCAAAACCAATTTTGCAAGCCACCTTAGCAGCATAGATCTGAACAACGCAAAAGGAGTCGGAAAATAACGAAAATTTGGAGGAGAGGAATTTCCTGAATCACATTTAAGACAATTCCAACACCACAGTCCAGATCTCGTCAGATCTGGAAATCTCATGAAGCAAAGTGAAGGCGCAATAGTTGTTCAGGCGATGATCTCCACCGATGGTGGTGAATCCGATGATGAATTGGTCGTCGTCAAACACATCAAGCCTCTCGGTGCTTGTGGCGGACGATAGGCCTGAGATTATGTTGGCGCCTCTCATGCATCCGAATGTGAGGCAGAAATCTGAGTCACAAAGCAGGATCCGAATACCGACATCACAACCAAACCTAGATTACTTCCAATTTTTCCAGCTATTGACTTCGATGTTCATCACGGATCCTAGATCAAATGGCTTTTGTGGATCATGTTCAGGCGAGGTTGCTGGCAAGTCAATGGTGGAGAGGTGGAGGAGAAGAGAGGAGAAGAAGCTGATGAAGGAATGGAAAAGTTGTGGTCGTGTTTTTCGGGTTGGATTCGAGTATGTTTCTTTGTCGGCATGGCTGGAGAGCTCTCCCAATCTATTCCGAGAACCATATCTAAAAATAAACGGGAGACAAAAAGGGGTGTACTAGGGTAGGGTAGAAGCTAAATATTTAATATAGGGAGTGTACTTGTTTGAAATATTGTGCCCAATAGGGCATTGGGCACAAATAGGCGAAGTTGAGGAAGCTGAAATCCAAACAAGGAAAAAGCACCGTTCACCTTTTTTAAATTAAACTTTAAAAATAAAGCATAAATGATTTATAATTAAGGGATCCAAACGGACCCTAAGAGTAATCCTTCGACTATAATATAAGCTGATAGCATTTTTGTTATTACTTTTGTCTATAAACTATAAAGTAAAGTAGTTAACTATGATCTAACTCTAAACAAGCTCCACTATCATGCTCAAAATTTCCTATCAAGCTCCACTAGCATTTTTGTTAAATCATTTTACTTTTATCCATAGGTAATGAAGTAGATTACATTCAGCAGATACTTGGCTTGTTAAATCAAGCTTCATTTCTCAGCTGCTCACACTCACAAAAAAAACACCATGGAAAATAATCAAGCAGCGGAAGCGATTCAAGCGCATGCCATGAATGGCTGATGTTATTCGACTTGCTAACGCCTTGTTCCTTCCAGGCCTCATTCCACTCATCAACTTTTGGTTCTTTTCGATCAATATCGTTCTAAACAATAAAACCATTACTTACCTTCTCATATCCTTTATCAAACCCACTTCCAAGCCTAGAGCACCAACAAAACATGGCAAACCCGATCCACTTTTGGGGATCGGGTCGGAAAGAGACAAGAGTATTCGAAGCCACAAGAGCCATGACAGGTGTAGCAATCTCCAGCCAAAAATCCCTCTCCTTACAGAATATCGTGCGTCTTATCTCGTCCATCTTGATAAAGGAATCCATCTTGATAAAGGATATGACATTCCTTTATCAAGATAAAGGAATCCATCTTGATAAAGAATATCGTAGCTCCACGGACGCGTTGCCTTCTAGTCGTATTTTTAGGCACGAACAATACCCCTAAGGTGTTTTGCAGATCTCTTCCTTTGTAGATCTAGGAAGAACCTTTCTCTCTCTGAATACGTCTTCTAATAAATCAGAACACGTTCATTGAAGTCGTCGGCTGGTACATATTTTTCACTTCCCGTATATACCGTCTTGGGCACTGTGCTACTGCATTTATGTTGGCGCCACTGCTTAACTCTTTCTACACGCTTTGCCAACGACTCTGTTCTAACATTCGAATCCTCAACGGTCATTAGACCGTTTTAGGGAGATTCTGGCCGAGATCTTCTCCGCTGATATTCTTTCCCTATTTAAACCCTTTTCTTGATCTTATCTCACACGCCTTCCCGATTTCACATTTTTGCAAATCTGTTCTTGCGCTTCTTCTACATCTTGACCTAATTCTTTCATTGATTCCTTCCGCCTCACATCCATGGCTCCTCGAATCTACGACCCTAAGATGATCCTTGTTGACGCCAACAAACGACCTTCTCTTGCTCGTAACGTTGATCACTGCTGTTCCGTCGCATGGCTTTCTGCCAGGGTGGATCTGTGTAAACATCTACAAAATATACTGTAAACAAAAAATAGAAAACTGTCAAAAATAAGTAAACATCAACAAAAGGTCAACATCTACAATCTGTCAACAAATAAGAAGATTAAGACAACAACAAACTGTCAAAAATAAAAGTAAACATCTACAAACTGTCAAAAATAAAAGTAAACATTTACAGACGACAACATGTACAGTCAGTCAACAAATAAGAAGATTCAGGCAACAAAAAGTAAACATCTACAAACGTCAAAATGTACAATCTGTCAACAAATAAGAATATTGAGACAACAACAAACTGTCAGCATAACATATTGAACAACACTAAACTGTAAACAAGCAACAATAAAACATAATATGAACACTCATAAATTGCGAGATTGTGCTTCAGAAATCGCGAGATTGTGCTTTAGAAATTGACTGGAATTCGAATGGTTTCGTTTGAAGGGGAAGGTGAAGAGGAAGAGTGGAAAAGAAGAGTGGAGTGGAAAGAGCCACCCATGAATTTTAGGCGAAAAATATGAAAAAAGTGTGAGAGTGTGTTGAACTTACAACCTATGTTACCTGAAAACTCCAAGATGTTTCCGACACGGAAACGTTTCAGACATTTGGAAACGGCAACATCAAATATAACGAAAAGGGAAACGGTGGGGAAACAACAACATAAATTATATATCAATTTAACGAAAACAAATATATCTCTAAAAGATTTATAAAAAGGATTAAACACATGATATTAAATCCCTTATAAAGCCAAATACAGTAACTTAACAACATACGTAACTCTGAGTAACATAATCAAGTTCAACATCTGAAAAACTCACAAATTAAGGGAAATAGAGTATCAAACAACATAACCAAGCCTTTGTGACAGAGGTGGTCGCCGGTTGGAGCCTCGAAGGTGTTGTGGAAGAGTGGGAGACCGAAGAGGCGGAGAGGCAAAGAGAAATTGTTAAGAAGCGGAAACGACTATGAAATCAGGAATTAGGTTTCAAATTCTATATTTATTTTTTTTCTATATCTTTATTTTTTTTTTTAAATTTAGGAAACTCCACCGGAAACGCGTTTCCGTCCATTTTCCGAGTGTCGTGTTCGATTAAAAAGTCAACGGAAATGTTGACCGTTTCCGAGCCTTCAGGAAACGTTCCCGATGCGTTTTCGGGCGTTTCCGAGTGTCCCGGAGTGTCCGACGCGGGATACGCTCGGTCCTAGGAGTTTCCGGGTATCATATCCTACAAGTGGAAAAGTATAACATAACACAGAGTTCGATGGATTCAGTAAAGGTGTAGAGGATCTGGGCTGCCGGAAGTGGGCCGACCCAATTAAGTTTGAGAAATGTCAGCGTCACCTCCTTCTTGAATCATAATCATTTTCTCCAGTCCACACTGCAACTGCAAAACCCCTTCTTTCCACCGGGCAACCACCGTCGCAATGTCCACCGCCGATCCACCACAAGCTTACTCCCCTTACAAACTTACGCAAACCCTAACAGGCCACAAACGCGCTGTTTCGGCCGTCAAATTTTCCAATGACGGAAAGCTTCTCGGCACCGCCTCCGCCGACAAAACCGCCCGCACCTGGTCCCTCTCCTCCTCCGAAGGCGTTAGCTCCCCCTTCACCCTTCACCATGAATTCCAAGGCCATGAACAGGGAATCTCCGACCTCGCCTTCTCCTCCGACTCTCGCTACCTCGCCACCGCATCCGACGACAAAACCGTTAGGGTTTGGGATGTTGCCGAGGGGAAGCTCATCAAAACCCTACATGGACATACCAATTACGTTTTATGTGTCAATTTTAACCCTCAGTCGAACATGATCGTCTCCGGCTCGTTTGATGAGACGGTTAGGGTTTGGGATTTTGCCTCTGGGAAGTGCCTTAAGGTGCTTCCCGCACATTCGGATCCTGTTACAGCTGTCCATTTTAATCAGGATGGTTCTTTGATTGTTTCGAGCAGCTATGATGGTTTGTGTAGGATCTGGGATGTCTCTACTGGACATTGTGTCAAGACTCTGATTGATGATGAGAACCCTCCTGTTTCCTTTGTTAGGTTTTCACCTAATGGCAAGTTCATCCTCGTTGGTACATTGGATAGTACTCTCGTAAGTGTTTTGCTCTTATTCATTTGCTCTTCATCTGGTTGTGCACATGTCAATTTAAAATGTGCTTCTCATTCTTATTGTTATATTCCTAGTCTGTTTAACTAAATCTCCTGGCTGGTTTAAACTGTGCTGGGAATTTGGATTCTGTTATTAGCTTGAAATCATGCTGCAATGGAAGTTTTGTTCTTGGCTAATAGAAGGACTGGTCAGCATTATACAACCTTTGGATTCAGTGATTTCTAGGAGTTTGTTCCAAGATTTGATTCTGGATTCTGAAGTAAATTAGGCACAGCATATGGTTTGCCATATACCACTAGGAATTTCGGACCAATTGCAACAAGAAGAAAACAAGTGGAATGAGTACAGAAGATTTATCATATGTGGTACTCAACTTCAACATACCAACAAGAATTTCTTACAAAAAACTAAAAAAGATGGGACTGAGAGTGATTTTGATCTAGACTAGAGGAGAGGTAATAGTTGTTTTGTACGTGCTTTATCCCCTTTCATATGTTTAGTTTCACTAGTAATATTTGGATTCAGTGTGAATTAACACTTGGTAGAGAAACCATTGAAAAGAAGGGACGGTATTTCCCCCTAGTTTGAGACATTACCGCCACATTATACATACGTGATTGAGCTGAGGGGAGATGATCCTCATATATACTGATGCTTTTCTTGTGCAAGCATCATAACGATTGCAGCACAACAATGTCAAAAGCTGCTAAAACATGTTCATGCATGGTGCTTCCATGTAATTTTTTTTGTTAATGGTAAGTATAATTAACAAAAATATTGACAAAGAGGTTCAAGAAGAACCACAAGGATAGTTACATCCACTGTCCTCCCAAAATCAGCCCAGGCTCAGGACAATCCCAAAGCCATCACCCTCAATTTGTAGCCTATTCTCTGCATGTCGAGTAGTGTTGATTTTGAATTGTTTCTTTGCAGAGATTATGGAACTTTTCTGCTGGCAAGTTCTTGAAGACATACATCGGGCATTCTAACTCAAAGTACTGCATTTCATCTGCATTCTCTGTGACCAACGGGATGTACATTGTGAGCGGCTCAGAGGATAACTGTGTATATCTGTGGGAATTGCAGTCAAGAAAAATCATCCAGAAACTAGAAGGTCATACTGATACTGTCATATCAGTCGCGTGTCATCCCACCGAAAACATGATTGTTTCAGGCGCTCTTGAAAATGACAAGACTGTCAAGATCTGGACACAGGAGAAGCCCCAATGAATTTGCCCACATCTTTATGTTGCTTGAGTAATGTAATGTGCAGAAACCGGGGTGCAAACTTATTTTGAGTCAGTATCATGATAACTTGTTTTTTGGTGCTTGTCTGGGGAAATATATCCTCACTGTGGACTACAGTAGTTTTATATCTTCCTATAGTGTTAGTTAGAAGTTTCATCCAATTCACTTGTCAAAATACTTTCAAATCTTCCAGGTTCATGATTCATAGCTTGTATGGTTTATGACTACAGATAATTGTCGCCTGTTACTCAGCCATGATCTGCAAATCTTGGTACTGCAGCTTCTGCAAGAAACTGTTGATTCAAGGAAGGATTGGTTTAAGCAAAAGTGCATGTTGATTTTTTTCAGAATTGTCTACTGCAGCAGCACTTTTGGTACATCACATTCAGATAATGCTGTGGTACATGCTATGTCTTAGACTCTTATTTCAAAATTGACATATTCTGTATCATTATAGTTATCTGTAGTTTAAGCAGTTTAGGCACTCATTGAGGTAGATGCCCTTTTTCTTATGTCCACTTTCTGGTTTTAAAATTGACATGTTTTGGATCATTATAGCTATCTGTAGTTTTCGCTTACTCCCTCCGTCCCACTATATAAGCCCCATTTGACCTCGGTGCGGATGCCGATGTACGTTTTGTTTCGTTAATATCTCTAATTGTTTATTAGTAAAAAATATAAAAATTTGATATTGTTAAAGTAATCACTGAGACGAATCAAACAAGATCCCATAAGACCATATTTTTTGTTATATATTGAAAGAAATCGAGGAGATTCTTTCGAATTGTTAATAGTGATAAAAAAGCAAATGAAGCTTATAAAAGGGGATAATAGAGGGAGTAAGACTTGAGATAGAGATTGGTTTCAACTTTTAAATCCCCCTATACAGCATTTACCTAGGTGCACATTGTTTTGGGCTAAGTTAGATTCAGCTCAACCTGTTTTTTAACTATGCATAAATCATCGGACATTTTCATAAAAAAAAACATCACATGGTCAGACTCTCCTCTGTAGCCTCAGATCAAACGGTTGTACAGTGATATTTCATGGCTTCGAGGAGTGAAGTTTACTACTACTATATTTATTAGCTAATACTCTCTCCGTCCCCTTTTATAGTGCTCATTGTTGCTTTTGCACGGAAATTAAGGAATTGAGAGAAGTGAAGTGAAAGGGAGAGAGAATGTGAGTGGGTGTGGGTTTTTATGTAGGAGAGAGAAGATAAAAAGTGGTTTTATGTGAATTTTGAGGTAGAAAAATGTGTAAGAGAAGAGAAATGTGTATAGTTTTTGAGGAAAAAGTAGGATAAAAATAGAAAGAAGGGGGAATGAAAAAAACTTTTCGGGACACATTAAATAGAAACAGGAACTATATAATGGGACGGAGGGAGTAATTGTCTATTTACAGGAAAGATCATACACCATATATATGACATATAGTCCAAGATTCCAAGTCAGAGACTTTCCCCACCAGTCTATTCATGTTGGTCAAAATATTTGAGCCTTTCTTTTCCTCTTTCTGTAACGTAACGGTTGCGCTCAGAATTTTTCAAAGATGGCGGGCTTTGGGCCTTTCTTTTCCTCTTTCACCCTTAAACCACTTTCTCAGTCAATCTTTTTTCTTGACTCTTACAGTAATATATGTATTGATAATCCAAACAACTGAACATTGAGGTTTCTCAACTTCATATCCTCCATTTCATCTGGGTAAGCCTCAATTTCATCAACTTTTCCTTCTCTTGTTCTACGGCCATGAATAGAACTAGGCCTTCTCTTATGCTATGTGGGTTTGTGTTATTCACACTGAATCTATTTAGTGTTCAAATGAGCTATGCAACCCAAACCGACATCTACTGCCTTAAATCCATACTAAAATCCATCCCACAACTGTCAAATTATTCATGGAATTTCTCAGATCGAAGTGAAGGATTCATCTGTGGTTTCATTGGGATTGAATGTTGGCATCCACAAGAGAACAGAGTCCTGAACATCAATCTACAAGATATGGGGTTAAAAGGCGAGTTTCCTCAAGGCATCGTCAATTGCACATCCTTGACAGGACTTAATCTGTCAGGAAACCACTTAACTGGTTCAGTTCCTACTCATATCTCCAAATTGACCCCTTACATCACTCAGCTCGATCTCTCCAATAACCGATTCTCGGGTCCGATCCCAGCTGATCTATCTAACTGTGTCTTCTTGAACTCGCTATTGCTTGATCATAACCATCTGTCAGATCACATTCCTCCTCAGCTTCATGCCCTCGTTCGCCTTAGGCAATTCAGCGTGGCTAGTAATAATTTGACGGGTCGGATTCCTCGTCTTAGCACTGGCTTTCCAGCTCAGAGTTATGCCCATAATCCGGGGCTTTGTGGCGCCCCTCTTACTCCTTGCTCAAGCAGCTAAAGAAGATCTCCTTTGTGCCTCTTCTTAAACAATAAATACTACTGCAGATGGTGTTAGTGTACTCTTTCTAGCTGATTTGTTTTCTGCTGCATTGAGCATGCACCTTTTGTATAATCCATCTCTAATATATACATGGTGACTGTAAGAATTTCCAAAAGAGATGATAGTAGGCTTTACAAAGCAACCTCATTACACCAAATATTTGAAAGTCCACCGAGTTGGAAATAGGTACATTAGCTTTCTATCCTAAAACCAGTTGGAAATAGAAGAAGTAGCTTACCAAGTTTATTTATTAGGTTTTGATATCCACCTACTTCAGAGTTCCGACGAGATACAAATATATTGTTTGATATCTGAGTTTTGATGCTACAACCCTATAATAATAACTAGAAAGTAAGCAATTACAAAGGGAGAGAGTAACCACGAAGGTAGGTAGAATTCACGCCTGATTCTCGCACCAATGCCACCCTCCCTGTCCGAGCCACCTTCATATCCAACATAAAAAGAGAGAGAACTTTTCTAAGAAAAATTGAAGGTATTTAAAGATGCAGAAATTATTTTTATCTAGGAAAAGGATGAGGGAAAGATAAGCTGATAAACCTCACAAATGCCGTACGGCTCCAACAGCTTCTGTAATGCGACCATCTTATCAATATCTCCAGTAAGCTTCAAAAAATACACAGCAAACCCGTTATGCTATGAAATCGTTATGTGGAGAAACGTCTATTTTGGTAGTTTCGGTATTCACCTGGAGTGTAATGGTATGATCAGATACGTCAACAGATCTAGCACGGAAAATGTTTGCAATGTCAAGGACTTCTCTTCTTGCTCTAGTGCTAGCAGCTAACTTGATCAGCATCAACTCCCTCTCAGCAAATGGAACATGGGTAAGATCTTGAATCTGAACCAATTATCCCCATTCTCCAGTTACATGATGTTTTTCTGTTTTTTTGGTTACATAAAATGTAGCAGTGTCACTCACCTCATGTAAATCTATCAGCTTGTGAAGATGCTGAACTAATTTACCAATTGATTCATCAGTTCCTGGTATGACTGTCGTGATACGAGATAGACCTTCCTTCTCTGCTTGCCCAACTGCTAGACTCTTTTATAAACAACCATAGCAGAACATTTATAGTCAAACAAGTCTTAGATGTTTATGTGAGATTAGAGAGAAAATGGACTGAACCTGGATATTGTAACCCCTGCGAGAAATGATTCCTGTGACTACACTGAGAACTCCGGGGTTGTCGTTTACTAGCATAGATATTGTGTGTGATCTAAGCCCACAAGACTGCAACATTATAAACACAATTTTAATTGTACAAAAGAAAAGAGTAAATGAATCATATTGAGCAAGCCAAGAATAATGCCTACATCTTCATCTTTCACAACACCCCAATGCGCGTCAAGTACTCTATGATTTATGTACAAGTCATCAGATGGCTCCACAGGGTAAACATGACCCTTCAAATCGAAAGACGATATCATCTCAGTTGAAAATGAAACTATAAATATACATTCTAATGATAACATGTAGTTCATCACATATATTTACTCTTGATGATGAAAAAGCCTTTCCATTCAGACTTTTTGTAGACTCGATAGCAGGAATTTTTAGATCTGGATACGAAGAAGCCGAAAATCTCCAAAAGGGAGCTGACTCCCCCATACTTTCCCTCTTCAAGGCAATCTACACAAAACCATATTTTTAGTTCATCAATTGCAGCTAGATGAAATCAGTAGGCCTAAGAATCAACCTTTCCAGTTCTTGCAATTTCCTTGATCCCGTATTTTTCGACATTTCTAAGAATGGCAGCCAATTTTCCAGGGTCCCCAGTTACCTAGAAATGAATTTATATAAACTTTCAGCAATAACGTCAAATCAAAGTATTAAACGATGAAGATTGCTGAAGGAAAAGATAATTTGCCTCAATAGTCATGTAGGTTTCTGAGGTGTCCAAAATTTTAGCTCTGAAGATGTTCACCAGCCACATTATCTAGAAACAGTAAACATGAAGTTAATAGAATTAAATTTTATAGAGTATAAGATTCCACATATACCTCATCTCTAGTTGCTGGATCTGCACAAAGCTTAATGAGCATCAGCTCACGTTCCACTTGTGGCTGTATCGATATATCTTCAACCTAAGCGCGCATACGATACGAGTATGGTACATCATCAAATTGAAAGCATAAGGAATAAGATTATAAGAAAATATGTAATAGTGAACCTTCAACACATTCACAAGGTTCTTAAGTTGGTCTACAAGCTGTTGTAAAACCGTTTCAGTTGCAGGTACAACTATAGTGAAAAGAGCCCTGTCCTTGTTCAGTCCAACTGCTAAGGATTCAACGTTATGCCCTCTTCGAGCCAATACTCCTGCAATTCTATTGATTATTCCGCAATCGTCTCCAACAAACACCGATATCGTGTGACGCTTCACTCTGTACAAAAGATTCTCCATTACCCATTAACCAATACTTCAACATGTACAGGATGATAAAAAAAACTTACTGAGATGCAGAAGAGACGAGTCGGGTCGGAACATTCATCATGGACACCATTGTTGGGCCTCTAAAAGAGGAGAGTCCATAGCTCATAAGACTAGTATTACTTGTTGTGATAAAAACAGAGGAAGCCGGCGCCATTAGCTCAGTTTATGCTCGCAGCAGATCGATCGAGGAAGAGAGATTTAAAAAAGTGACAAGGGAAAGGTGTGCAAAGCAACACAACAAGTGATCGATGATGAGAGTGTAGTATCGTGGCTTGTTGTTGGGTGTTAAAAAATGTATTAAATGATATACTAGTAATTCATGTGTTTGTGTGTAATGCACGTGAAAATTGACGCTATTAGTTATTCAGTTATGTGTATCTATCTAGTGAACATAAATCGTATGATAAAGAGTGATAAGGTGAATACTGAGAAAAATAGCAACCGTTAGATTAGGAAACGTTGGATTGGGAAACGTTAGATTAGGAAACGTTGGATTAGGAAACGTTAGATTAGGAAAAGACTGTTGACACCGCCTAAATTTTGTCATGCATTATGCTCTGTGTTATATTGAAGGTTGTACCGCATTTTAACCAAATTTCTGTTATATTAAAGGTTGCACTTGTACCTATTGAAGCCCATTTTTCTGATCCGGTATAACACCTGAGATCCAAGGACGACCTTATTCTTCTGCCTTCTACCAGTAACGGAAAAGGTCCTTGGTAACACTCCATTTTAGGTGTTCTGATTCGATTCCAGCCTCTTCGTGCTCGTCTCCTTCTCGGTTGATCTCCTTTTTACATTGGGTAGACACTCTGACGTCCAACATTAGATGTTGCTCAAATGGGATAAAAATAGGTCCAAAAGGAAGAGGAAGGGGGAGGGAATACATATCGCGTAATGGATGGTAGGAATTGTGAAGGAATGGTGGCCAAAAAGGGTCAAGAGTGAGCTCGAATGGGTACCAATGGAGATGTATTTTGGGGTTTTTCTCTTAACCTATTTCTCTTTTGGTTGTTAGAATTTGGTGTGTTGTGGCATAACAAAGAGAAAAAGAGATCCCTTTTCAGATATGATTTGAGGCATTTTTAGATATTCTCTTGTGGAAATTACTCCCTTGCCCTTTATTATTTGCAAAGTCGGTCAAAGATGCTTAACAAGATAACGGAAGTTCGACCAACATCATCACTCTCTCTGTTGTTCTTGAACTCGGACTTTCAGTCGACGATGTCGTCGGGAAGCGTATCCGTTTGAAAGGCTTCAGCGGAGAAATCTCCGAGATGTTAGGGGAAATCACCCTCGAGACAACAACCCAAGGCGTCAATCTCCCGACCAAATTCTCCGTGATGGAGGCGGAGTCACCTTATAAGTGGTTATCGACCATTCCAAACCACAAAGAGTCGTAAAGATAGGAACCGATGTCCCCAGAGAGATTAGAGGAGAATTGATAACATTCTTGAAGTCAAAAGCTAAATGCTTCGCATGGAGCCACGAGGACATGACAGGCATATCTCCAGACGTGATGCTCCACAAGCTAAACGTCGATACAAAGTTCACTCCAGTCAAGCAGAAGAGGAGGAAATTCGCTCCAGAACGCAATAAAGTGGTAGACGAGGAAGTTAAGAATCTCCTCGGAACAGGTAAGATACGAGAAGCAAAGTACCCCGACTGGCTCGCCAACGTCGTAGTCGTCCAGAAGAAGAACGGGAAATGGAGAGTATGCGTCGATTTCACAGATCTTAACAAAGCTTGTCCTAAAGATTCCTTCCCACTCCCTCACATCGACGCTATGGTAGATGTTGGGCCAGATTCCGGCCCACGTTCAATAGATACCAGGAGGGAGCCCATACGTGTGAGATGGCTGAAGTAATGGAAAAGAGACGTTGCAATCGGAAGGCTTAAGATCTGGTCCATCCGAGCCATTAAGGCCGTAACGGTCACAAGGGAATTTCCCATGTAATTATAGCTAGTAACAGCCTTGACTAGGATAGAAATATAAAAGGGAATTTCCCATATTTGTAAACACACGCTCTCAGTACTGAAAATACTTGTAAACCAATAATCCATCATCAATCAAAGGAATAAAGCAAAGTGATTCGAGTGTTCCTGATCCAAACCCCTTCGTCTCAAGTTCATTGTCTCTCGATCCATATCGTTGTATTGCTTCGGTGATCGTAGTGTTTTTACTCGATTCGGTTGTTTTGCCTCGCTAAAAGGCATAATAATTCTTTGAGATTATTTGCCCAAAACAATTTGGCACCCACCGTGGGGAAATCGATCGATTTCGGGTTTAACTAAGATATCCTATAGCTAACAACAATGGTGAACGGAGACGCTACCGCTCCAGGTTCAGGCCCTATGGATCTCAATCCCGAGGGAACTCCAATTGTGGAAATTCCAGGCGTGGAAATCCCAGGGTCAACCGATGAAGATCTGGCAACAAAATCTGTCGGCGACGTTGTCTCAGGGGACACGGTGCAAACAACTCGTGAGGAGATGCGTCTCATGCATCAATCCATGGAATCCTTGCGCAGAGAAATGGATGAACACCGCCAACGTTACGAGGCGATATCCGCATCCAACACTAGACTAATGAATGAGAATTCTGTTCTTAGAGCGCAGGTACAGTCCGTGGGATCTAACGCGGTAAGGACGCTGGGGGCCAATCAATTGGCCCACGTCCGAACTCGGCTTACCATGGAAGGCGTGGACATGACGCCAGCGATGGACCGTCGAGCGTCAATCGGTAACCCTGAACCTAGTGTCTAAATTCCAATTTCCGCTAACATAGTTACCTTTGCCACTCCAGCCGATCCCATCGTGGACCGAGCAATTGGAACGCATGTTCAGCCCGTAGGCAACATCCAGATGCTCATCGATCAAGTTCTTGGCGAACGTCTTAAGGCTCTGGACGATCGAATCGCGCGCATCCCGGGGGTACCTCGACCCATCGAGAGAGAGGCCCCAGATGGCTTCGAGGATTCTCCATTCGTTGAAGAAATTGCCCGATCCGAAATCCCGAAGAAGTTCCACTTGCCCAATATGGCTAGTTATGATGGGACCAGTGATCCAGACGACCATGTCGCTTTATACAAGCAAAAGCTCATGGCTATCTCGGTTCCTCGTGGGAGCCGAGAGGCAGTCATGTGCAAAAGCTTTGGCACATCGTTGTCTAGACCAACCCTCATGTGGCTCATGAATCTTCCGCGAGGATCTATTGCGTCCTTCGCAAAATTGGTGGATTCATTCAAAAATCAATTTGCTAGCAGTCGCAAGTTGGAAAAACAATCGAGCGATCTGTATTATGTGACCCAGAAAGCTAATGAGTCTTTGTGTGATTATTTACACAGGTACAACAAGGTCAAGGTGTCCATCCCACATTGCGACCCTCAGACCTGGATCCAGGCATTCCACCGAGGTCTGACGAAGGGAAGTGAACTCTACCGGGAACTGACGAAGTACCCGTGTCAGACGTTCGAAGATGTACAAGCAAAGGCAATGGCCCAAGTCCGATGGGAGGAAGATGAGGCTCCACGTAATAGCCCAGACTGAGTCGATCGTAGATCTCGAGAGGATAGACGGCGCGACCATCGCAGTCAACCATATCCTCGAGAGAGACGAGACCGGGATAGGGCAACACCAAGCAGGGAACGTGGGACTGAATGGAAGGATCACCCATCCCTTCCTCCGAAGGTTCAATCTTACAACTTTAGTGTTTCTGTTGCAGAGTTGGTGAAAACTTTCGATCGGTTCAGAAAAGATGTTAGATGGCCGAGGAAAAGCGACAAACCCGAATCAAAGAAAGACATGAGCAGGTGGTGTGACTTTCACACCGATCATGGTCATTACACGGATGAGTGTGTCGCCCTTCGGAAGGAGGTCGCTAGGTTGTTAGCGCAAGGTTTCTTAAAAGACGTCATATCCGAACGCGCGAAGGCAACGCTCGACCGGCGTTACAAAGGACCCGACAACCGTCCTCCATCGCCAGTCCCAGCTAAGATTATCAACTGTATCTCGGGTGGTTTGGAGTTGTGTGGAATATCATACTCGGCGGCCAAGAGACAGGCTAAGTGTTGTGCCCTCGATTCACCTCCACCATCGGAATCAAAGGAGAAGAGGGTAAGTGATCTGCCCTCTATCACCTTCGACGACGCTGACGCATGTGAGGTAGAGCATCACGACGGTTTGGTTATCTCTCTCTCTCTATTGGAAACTGTCTTATACGTAGGATCTTAATTGATACGGGTAGTTCTAGCAATTTAATGAACTTATCAACATTGAAACAAATGAGATTAGGGGAGGACGATGTCAACCTTAATTGTATTCCCTTGGTCGGTTTTAGTGGTGAGGTAAAGTATACGGTTGGGGATATTGTCCTAGCCGTGTACGCAGGAGGCGTGAACCTCCAGGTGAGGTTCAACGTCGTGGATTGCAAGTCCCCCTATAATTGCATTATTGGGAGGCCATGGATCCATGCGATGAAAGTCGTCGCCTCAACCTATCATCAAACCATAAAATTCCCTACTAAGTGGGGGATACAAGAAATTAAGGGAGAAAAAAAACTAGCTAAGGAGTGTTATACGGTGTCCATGAAACAGGCAGTCGAGGACAAGTCTGCATAGCAGTCAGAGGACGGAGAGAGATCGAGCCGATACGTCGAACCTCAGACAGAAAGGTTGGACGAAATTGCACTCGATCCCTCTTCGCCCAAACGAACTGTCCGGATAGGGACTGACCTTGACGATGAGACAAGGATATCTTTATTACAATTCTTCAGACTAAATTCATATTGTTTCGCATGGTCCCACGAGGACATGGTGGGCATTTCACCAAGTATAATGACCCATAAGCTTAACGTAGATTCGAGTTTTCCTCCTGTCAAACAGAAACGCATGAAATTCGCAGCTGAACGCAACAGAGTCATCGACGAGGAGGTGACGAAACTCCTTGAAACAGGCAAGATCAGGGAGGTCGCATACCCCGACTGGTTGGCAAACGTAGTGGTTGTAGAAAAGAAGAATGGAAAGTAGCGAGTCTGTGTCGACTTCAAAGACCTAAACAAGGCGTGTCCCAAAGATTCATTCCCACTTCCGCACATTGACGCTATGATAGACGCAACGGCGGGGCATGAGATGTTGACCTTCATGGACGCATTCAGTGGGTATCATCAGATTCAAATGGATCCGGGGGATCAGGAGAAAACACCTTTCTTGACTAGTCAGGGAACCTATTGTTACAAGGTCATGCCTTTTGGACTAAAAAACGCAGGAGCGACGTATCAGCGGCTGGTTAATAAGATGTTCAAGGATCAAATTGGAGATACGATGGAGGTCTACATCGACGACATGTTGGTGAAATCGAAACAAAAGAAAGATCACATAGAACACCTACAGGAGGCATTTGAAGTACTCAAAAGGTATAACATGAAATGAAATCCTACTAAGTGTTCTTTTGGTGTGTCGTCAGGGAAATTCCTGGGGTACTTGGTCAATCAAAGAGGAATTGAGGCCAGTCCAGAACAGATCAAGGCGATTATGAATTTAAGGCCTCCCAGGTGCGTCAAGGACGTACAAAAGTTAACAGGACGCATAGCAGCCCTTAACAGATTCATCTCAAAGTCATCATACAAGTGCAAACACTTCTACGACGCACTAAAGAAGAGGAAATCCTTCCACTGGAGCGCAGAGCATGAGATGGCATTCCAGGATCTCAAGACATACTTATCCAACCCTCTGCTGTTGGCCAAGCCCAAGGTTGACGAAGCATTACCTCTTTATCTGGCGGTGTCAGAATCATCGGTAAGTGCAGTCCTGATCAGAGAAGAAGATGGACAACAACTCCCCATCTATTACGTCAGTCGATCCTTGCTACCAGCTGAGACGAGGTATTCGTCGTTGGAAAAACTCCTGCTTGCTCTGGTCATGGCGTCCAACAAGCCGCGTCCTTACTTCGAGTCTCACACGATCGTCGTAAGGACCAATCATCCTTTGAAAGCCGTGTTGAGGAAGACAGAATTCACAGGGCGCATCACAAAATGGGCTATACATTTGAGTGGGTATGAGATAGAGTACGAGCCACGGACATCAATCAAATTTCAGGCTTTGGCCAACTTTGTAGCTAATTTCAGTCCCACCTTAGAAGAAGAAGCAGTGAAAGAAGCGTCGGAATTATCTGTCGCAGATCAGAAAGGAACGTGGGAACTTTTCACAGATGGGGCATCGAACGTCAGGGGCACAGGTCTCGGCGTCGTACTGAAATCACCACAGGGGGATAACATAGCCCAAGCCGTGAGATGTGAGTGGGATGCGACGAATAACGAGGCTGAATATGAGGCACTCATATTTGGGTTACATTTGGCAGTTGACATGGGCATAGAGGATCTTAAGGTCACGTGTGATTCATTACTCATAGTTAATCAGGTCCAGGGATCATATGCTACAAAAGATGACAGAATGGCTGCTTACGTAGTCGTCGCTCGAGGATTAATGGAAAAGTTCAACACATTTGAAATATGCCAGGTCCCAAGGGAACAAAACACTCAGGCAGACGCACTGGCCAATTTGGGGTCAGCTCTGGATCCCAAGGAGTTCCCTGTCGTGCCTATCGTCCATGTGACGACTCGTGCTATATCTAAGACAAAGGAAATTTTGGTCAATGAGGAGGAACGCAGTGGGGAGGAAGTCTGGACTACGCCACTCCTAGACTACATGGTCAGGGGCACCCTGCCGGCTGACAAAGCAGCTGCCAAAAGACTCAAGGTACAAGCACTCTCTTATGAATTAATTGACGGTTTCCTTTTCAAACGATCTGTCATAGGGGCAAAGCTCAAATGCCTAACGCCATCCGAGGCGCAAGAATTATTGCATTCAATCCACGATGGCGAGTGCGGGAATCACGCTGGAGGTCGAAGCCTGGCTTGCAAAGCAAGACACCAATGGTTCTTTTGGCCGACTATGAACGCGGACGCGCTGAACCACGCAAAGAAGTGCGACGCATGCCAGCGACATGCGCCCGTCCCACATCAACCATCTGAGTTGTTGCATCCTACGATAGCTCCATGGCCCTTCATGAGATGGGGAATGGACATCGTCGGTAAACTTCCCCCAGCACCGGGGCAAAGAGTTTTCTTTTTAGCTATGATGGATTATTTCTCAAAATGGATTGAAGCTGAAGCCTATAGAGAGATAAAAGAAGCGCAGGTGATATGTTTTATTAAACGTAACATTTTGTGCAGATTCGGCATACCCTCAGAGATTGTCTGCGACAACGGTTCCCAGTTCATAGGGGGCAAGACCAGGGCCTTCTGTGCTCGATGGAACATAAGTTTGGTCACTTCTACCCCTAGATATCCACAGTCTAATGGCCAGGCAGAGTCCAGTAACAAGATCATCATCAACAACTTGAAGAAGAGGTTAGAAGGAGCCAAGGGACGATGGGCCGACGACTTACCCTATGTCCTATGGGCAGATCGCACGACGCCTAAGAACGCCACAGGACAATCCCCCTTCTCATTAGTATATGGGTGCGAAGCAGTAATCCCTGCGGAAGTTCTCCTTCCAACCATCAGGTACGGGCTGCAAAACTTTGACATAAACGATGAGGCTTTGTCACACGATCTAGACACCGTCGGAGAACTCAGGGAGAAGGCTAGGGTCCGGATGTTTAAATACCAACAACAGGTCGTAAGGAGCTACAACAAGAACGTCAAGATTAAAGTGTTTAAGTTAGGAGATTGGGTCTTGAGGAAAACTTTTCAGAACACCAAGGATCCTAGAGATGGAAAATTGGCTCCACAGTGGGAAGGACCATATAGGATCGTCGAGGTCGTAGGACAAGGGGCATATCGACTGGAAAGCATCGACGGATATCCCATTCCTCGAAGCTGGAATGCGACCCACCTAAAGCTGTATCGTTTATGAAAACCTCATTTATTCCTCAAAAAACTATAAATTTGTTATCTCTTGAAAACAGATACTGACACTAGTATAAAAAGGGTAATAGCGTCGTACGACCCATTACCACCCAAAAATACGTTTGTCCTATTTTCAAATAAATGCAGGTGTGACAACAAGGGTCTAGCAGTGAACAAGTGGATCCACACAGACACGCACTCATGAGCTCATGCATACATACAGACACGATCGATCGAAACACAAAGGATTACAAAGGCACGTCGTACCCTGTTCGCCTTATGACAAACAATAAGGTACGATCGTCATACATTACGCAAAACACTATTGCTAAATCATCCTTCGGACGTACGTCATGACTCTAATACTTATACATTCACATTACAGGCCATCTCTCCCTGCCTTGAGAGCAACCAACATCACACAGATCCACATAATCCTTTGTTGACGGACGAATCAGGCGCCTGGGTCAACGTACCCTGCGACCTTGTATACGTCACAAGGTACAGGATCCTTAACCTACGCAAATACCTTTACATACAACACAAAAGAACTTTCTTGTGACCAACAAAATCGTTTTGGACAGGTCGTCATAAAGAAAAGACGGGTTATGCATTAAAAGAGCCTATACGGCCAGAATCCTTATAGAAGTGGGATGCAATCCGCGATGGGGGACGGATTGCCAAAACCATTGTCTTACAAAACCTGCCACCCGCGATGGAGGACGGGACGCCAAAGCAAACCAAGAAGTTCAACAAAGTCAGCAAGAAAATATCGAAAGCTAGAGGGAGAAAGAAGAGTCACTCGCCGGTCTTGGAAGCACTTTCCTTAGACACATAATCGCCAGGAGCTTCGGTCCGACCCAAGCTCGACTCGGCTTCACCAGCATCATCTTCGGGCCTAGGGACGGCATCTAGGTACTCCGCGTGAGGGCAACCATCGGGAAAGTCGGCCAGCAGTCGAGCCTTAGCATCATCCAAATCCCAAGCCACATGCTGTCCCTTGGAGTACTCCTCCATGATCTCAATACGGGACGAGGCACCAAAGTACAAACCGATGGCGACCGCCTTCGACCCACAAGCATTATTTTCCTCCTCCAGAGCCTTGTTATCTTCATTCAGACGATTGATCAGCTCAGCCTCATTCTTCTCAGCTTTCTCCAGCATGTTCTTCGAGTCCTTTACACGTCCTTCAGCAGTCTGTGCCCTGTACGTCAGGTCATCAATAGCTTTGACAAACTTGTCATGACTTTCCCGGACGTGCTGAACAACCTGCGACAAGAGAGATACATTGTAAAAAGCATAAATAAAAAGAAGAAAAAGACTCACTGAAGTAGACTTACCATCCACAGACTGTCACCAGCGAAGGCCACATTCTCTTGAAGACTTTTTAGCTTGACGTCCACAGGAATGACGACGTCCGAGATCGTAGAAATGCCCGTCGTAGCTTCAGCACTGAGTACATCCTTCGAGAGGTCAATGATTTCAGAGGACTTCCGCTTCTCACCGGATTTGGGTTTAGGAGGCAGAGCTTGGGACGAAGAAGGTTTCCCTTTTCCTTGCACATCCCTCAGGTCCTTGAAGGAAAGACGAGCGCTGGAACGTCTTGCGCGAGTTCTCGTCGCTGCCATTACAACATGTCCCCACGGTAAGCAATGACCAACAAAACACAATACACACAAAAAGCAAGATCTAGGACTTACACTTGGAAGGGGTAGAGCTTGGTCCCATGTCGCTTAAGGAGATTGGCTTGTTGATAGTAGAGTTCTGGAAAGTGTGATGAGCGACCGAGAACGACAAAATCCTCTTCAGTTTAGCCTCAATCGCAGGGTCACTAGGACGATCAATGTCTTCAGGAACTGTCAAAAAGGAAAAGTAAGACGAAGTTAAAGGAGTACAAAGAAGATCAACCAAAGGAACAATACATACCTCGACGCAACCACCGAGTCCTCATGAAGCCGCAAACTTCCACCGTGCCAAGCGTCGCTATCTGTGCAAAAAAGTACCATTTTTTCCAACCTCTGTCATTGCAACTTTGACCTAAGGCTATGGGTTTGTAACCAGGGCGAGCCGAAAAACAGTACATATGGGATTTGATGGTCATGAGTTGGTGAAGATATTCAAAATCGGCTAAGTTGAAGTGGAGATCAGGGTATCTTTCATTAAAACGGTCAAGAATCCGGAGCAATCTCCACCCATGAGGCATAATTTGGCAACAGGAAAGGTCATATCGGGCTAGGATATCACAGACTAACTTAGAGAATGGGAAGACATGGCCTATTTTAAAGGGGTACTCAAAGAAACATACCCACTCATCATCCTCGTCGTCGGCTCGTTGGTATTCATCTGGTTTTCGAAGAGTCGACTGAGGGGGGAAATCATAACAAAGGCGGAAGAGCTTTAGGTCTTCCTCGGAGAGCTCGCTGGGGACAGTGTCTTGAACGCAGAGACACGGTGAAAGGTCGACGGCTTCTATCTGAAGATGGTTCGCCATGGATGAAGGAGGGAAGAAGATGAAGAAAGGAAAAGAAGGAGAAACCCACCTAGGGACTCGGAGACGGCAGAAGGGAAATGATGGCTCTCCAGCGTCCTCTCAATTTAAAGCCCAAAAGTAACTGCATGAAAGGATTCAAACCGTCCGCTCGTTGGGAGGCACGTGTAAGGTCGGATGAGAAGAAAAGCAACCGTTCATATTGCCAGTTGGGCCTCATCAACGCTTCCTTTTGGGGCAAATTGTTGGGCCAGATTCCGGCCCACGTTCAATAGATACCAGGAGGGAGCCCATATGTGTGAGATGGCTAAAGTAATGGAAAAGAGACGTTGCAATCGGAAGGCTTAAGATCTGGTCCATCCGAGCCATTAAGGCCGTAACGGTCACAAGGGAGTAAAATTAGGAAATCATGTAATTATAGCTAGTAACAACCTTGACTAGGATAGAAATATAAAAGGGAATTTCCCATATTTGTAAACACACGCTCTCAGTACTGAAAATACTTGTAAACCAATAATCCATCATTAATCAAAGGAAAAAAGCAAAGTGATTCGAGTGTTCCTGATCCAAACCCCTTCGTCTCAAGTTCATTGTCTCTCGATCCATATCGTTGTATTTCTTCCGTGATCGTAGTGTTTTTACTCGATTCAGTTGTTTTGCCTCGCTAAAAGGCATAATAATTCTTTGAGATTATTTGCCCAAAACAGTAGATGCGACGGCAGGGCATGAGATGCTAACATTCATGGACGCGTTCAACGGATATCACCATATACAGATGAACCCCGCCGATCAAGAAAAGACCGCGTTCGTGACAAACCAGGGGATATATTGCTACAAGGTCATGCCTTTTGGCCTCAAGAATGTCGGAGCTACGTATCAACGACTGGTGAATAAGATGTTCGAGGAGAAAATAGGAGACACAATGGAAGTTTACATAGACGACATGCTCGTGAAGTCTAAACAAGCAAAAGATCACGTAACACATCTGAAGGAGGCGTTCGAGATCCTGGAAGAATATAGCATGAAACTCAACCCTACCAAGTGTTCCTTCGGGGTCTCTTCCGGGAAGTTCCTCGGATATGTAGTAGCCCAGAGAGGAATAGAAGCTAGCCCCGAACAGATTAAAGCCATACTCGATCTCGAATCTCCGCGTTGCGTAAAAGACATCCAGAAGCTGACAGGAAGAGTCGTCGCGTTAAACAAGTTCATCTCCAAAGCCTCCGACAGAAATCGACTCTTCTACGACACTCTCCAGAAGAACGAGTCTTTCTCGTTGACGGAACGCCACGGAGAAGCCTTCACGGAGCTTAAGAATTATCTGACGAATCCCTTACTCCTATCGAAGCCTAAGGAAGGAGAGCCTTTGTTTGTATACCTAGCAGTCTCCAAGATTGCTATTAGCGCAGTTCTCGTAAGAGAAGAAGGGGAAGAGTAACATCCCGTCTACTACGTAAGTAAAACGTTGTCGTCAGCAGAGACGAGGTACTCCACCATGGAAAAATTGACCTCGGCGTTAGTAATGACGTCGGTGAAATTGAAGCCCTACTTCGAATCCCATACCATCATAGTAAGAACCACATCGCCTTTGAAAAACATAGTGAAGAAGCCAGAGTTGTCAGGGAGAATGACGAAGTGGACAGTTCATCTCGGCGGCTAAGACATCATCTACGAATGAAGAAAAGCAATCAAATCCCAAGCATTAACAGATTTCGTGGCAGATTTCAGTCCAAACCTAGAGCAAGAAGCAATCTCACAGGTAAACAAGGTAGAATTCGCAAAGTGGACCTTGCACACGGACGGAGCGATGAACTAGAATGGGGTAGGACTAGGCATCGTCATGAAATCGCCACAAGGGGATAGGGTCGTCCAAGCCATAAGGTGCGACTTCAAAGCGACGAATAATGAAGCCGAGTATGAAGCCGTGATTGCCGGTCTACGCGTCGCCATCGACCTACAGGTTCAGAAGCTTGATATCTATTGTGATTCACTGCTCGTAGTCAACCAAGTTCGATATAATACGCCACTAAAGATTTGAAGATGACCTTGTACCTCAATGTAGTAATGGAACTGTTCGAGAAATTCGAGAGATGCCAAATCAGGCAGATCCCCAGAGACGCTAACGCGCAAGCCGACGCGTTGGCAAAGCTAGGTTCATCCATTGACCCGAGAGAATATCAAAAGATTTTGTTCCTTCACCTCAGACACACGTCTATCAACAAAGAAGCAAGTCCAGAACAAACGCTCACAGTAAGGAGTCAAGATTCATGGGTAACACCTTACTACGAGTGGTTGCAGCACGAACGCCTCCCGAGTAACGCGTACGAAGCAAGGCTATTGAAGCAAAAAGTGACCACCTTCGTAGTGGACAAGGGCCAATTACTAAAATGGTCGTCAAATGGTGTGTTCTTAACGTGCCCGACAGAGGAAAGGATCCAAGATATCCTACGCGACCTACACAACGGAGAATATGAGAATCATTCAGGAGGGAGAAGCCTAGCGGCCAAAGCAAACTCGGCGGGGTATTATTGGCCCACAATGAGACAAGACGCGATGAATCACGTCAAGAGGTGAGACGCTTGCCAAAGACACGCCCCGATCCCACATCAGCCAGCAGAAAAACTCCACTCCATAACGTCTCCTTGGCCATTCATGCAATGGGGGATGGATATAGTAGGACACATGCCCTTGACCCTAGGACTGAAGACACTAATGCTCGTCGTTACAGATTACTTCTCCAAATGGATAGAGGCCGAAGCGTTCAAGAACATCAAAGATTCCCATGTCATCTCCTTCATCGAAAGAACCATCATCATGAGATTCGAAATCCCTCACACAATTGTATGCGACAACAATTGGATCGCAATTCATTAGCAAGAACATCGTATCGTTCTGTGAAGACAAAGGTATACGTCTAGTCTACTCGACGCCAAGATATCCTCAAGCCAACGGGCAAGTAGAATCAAGTAACAAGGTCATTGTGAGTAATCTCAAAAAGAGAATAGAAGAATGCAAGGGAAATTGGGCGGACCAACTCCAGGCTATAGTATGGGCTGACAGAACGACGCCTAAGAGAGCGACGGGAAGAACACCATTCTCTCTCGTGTATGGGTGTGAAGTCGTCCTGCCAATTGAGGTGGAAGTACCAACAGAAAGATATCGGTCTCTCCCTGAGGAAAGAAACACTCCAATGATGACGTTCATGATAGATACGATCGACGAGATAAGAGACAATGCAACATCGAGGATGGCGGCACAGAAACAAATTGCTGCCCGAATCTATAATCGACGAGTAAAAGCAAGAACTTTCCAAGTAGGAGACTGGGTCTTAAGAAAAGTATTTCCAAATACCGAGGATAAGAGCGTCGGAAAGCTCGCCGCGTCCTGGGAAGGTCCATACCAAATAGAAAAAGTCGTAGGGCGAGGAGCCTACGAACTCGTTACACCAGAAGGGGTACCATTGATCCGTTCATGGAACGCAACACATCTTAAGAAATATTACCATTAGAGAACGTGATAGTTGATTTGATTTCTACTTGTTCCTATGCATATTTTAGATTTCTCATTATGTCCAAGCATGTTTTAGCGTCGAAACGACAATGAGGTCGTCAAGACTAGGGGTAGACGTCTTAGTTCATCAGAATTCACGAAATCTTCGTTAATACATGATCATATTGCTAATAATTGCCCGAATCAACAAGTCCTCCTTTCGAATGAGAAAGGGAGATACGAGTCTGCTAAAGAGGAGGATAACCAAGAGGAGAAAGTCGGACATATTGAGAAGATTCACTTCTCTGCTGCTGATGTGAAAGACGAGACCTTTCTTTGTATGGCATTGCCATTTGAAGGTCCCTTTGATGATACTGCTGACAGTGGAGACAAATAAGAAGGCGTGGGGGGTACAAAACATCAATTGGAACTTATGAATTACTGCATGGAGTGGGAGAGGGGACGGATTGATGAACACTTCGATCTCCCACTGATCAACCTTGTACAACGTAAGCTGACTCCAACTCATCCAATTTATATTATAAACCTTGTGTTTGTTGTTTTTCCTGATGCAAATTCGAGGACGAATCCTTTTTTAGAGAGGGAGGATGATGTACGTAGGATCCCCGCTGTTGTTGTATGTAGGACCACCACTACTCAGATCATAGACGTCAACATAAGGAGTCAATAGAATGTAGCGGCAAGAGCCACGTCAAGAGGAGTGACGTCTTTCAGGTCGTCTTTGGAACCCATGGCTGTATGGGTGATCTCTAAAGGGCCCCATTCCGAAGACTTACTGTATTGGGAAACCTTACTAAGTTTGGAGGCCGCTGATAAAGAGTTTCCCGGAAGACGGGGACTTCCACGGCGACGACGACGGGGCCGAGTTAGGGCAGGGTGTCCTGGACGGCTCGGGCGTCCATTGGAGAAGATCTTTGGTCAGAATCTACTTCTTGGGCCTATCTTGGCCGTGTCAAAGTTGAAGCCCAACAGAGGCTCAATGACCAAGATATGGCTGCTGCAAGCACCGAATTTGTTTCTGTTCATTTGGGCAAACGGAAGATCGGTTTTAGCTTTCCTTTGGATATGTTTCAGTACTTGGGCATATCTTCATCGTGTCCAAATTTGAGGCCCATTCGATATTGGACGAGGCCGCCATGATCAGAACAAGATTTGAGATTTTAGGGCTTTCTAGGGTTTCTTTTCTTGGGAATACAGCAATTCGGGATGTCTATTTAATGTGTGTTTTTCTAGGGTTTTATGCAGATTAGACAAATTGAGAATTGAGATTACGTTTTTAGTTTTGACGCTGTTTGACGTCGTTTTAGCTGTAGTTTTGGTTGGATATTGTATTGCAAGCGGAAATCCTTGGTTTGATATCAACCTGTGAGAACGATCTATTGGTTGCCCATATTTTTGATCTCCAAACCTCGAAAGAACCCTAGGTTGATTCCTTAGGTTAGTTCGAGTAAAGTGAGTCTTTCTAGATCGACGACTGAGTCAAGAAAGACGTCACTTGCTTATCGAGTCCGAGTCAAGCAAGTTTTCCTAGATCGACGACTGAGTCAAGGAAGATAACACTTGTCGAAGGCCAAGGTTCGTTCTTTCGTCTGTCACAACGATCTCTCGAATCCATCTCCAACATCGACTTCATCCTTCTGTCACCCAAGAGAGCGTTTTCATCCTCAATATTCGATCCTGCGGATTCGTTTGCCATCATTTGGTATCAGCGCTAAACGAGGTAAAACGTTCTAGTTTCGTATTCCCTTTGCTTGAAGTTTACTCACTCGGGTGTGTTTTGTTCAGATCTACCTTAAGCCGAGAGGGTGAGAAATTTTTTTTCGGCCAAAACCTCCTTATAAACGTGTGACGAGCGCCGAAGAGGAGAGTGTGGCCGAGGGAAGCAAGCGGCGTCTCAGCCTCGGGACGGCGGACGGCCAGGGGGGAAACCAAATCCCTAATCCCTTCTTACCCGAACCAACCCATAAATCAAGGGAAGAATCAGGTTTGAGATTTTCTGTTGGGATTTTGTGCAACTATTTTTGGAAGAAAATCAAAAAAATCTTTTTTTAATTCGAATTTTGAAAAGGGCAAACGAGCGGGAAGCGTTTTCAAGCTCCCTAACCTTACACGGCCAGTCGGCCATTTAAAAAAAAACGAGTTTTCAATAACCTGACTAGCCGAAGAGAAATCCGGCTAAGGCGAGAACGTTTTAGGCTAGTAGCCTTGTTTGTTATAGGTTGAGCAGGACCCGGGCTAGTAGCCTTGAGAAGTCCCAGGGGTCAAGCCAAGTGAGTCGGGCTAGTAGCCTCGAACTCCGTCCCAGCGCTTTTCCGCCCGGGGGCGGCTCTAGAGATTTTCGAGTTAATTCTTGTATTTTTCGTTTTTCTTACGAAATTTTTTGTGAAGATATTCTTTTAAGAATAATCTCAATCGAATCTTCTTTTGACTTTTGGAAGATCCTGTTTGTAGCCAGAACCTCATCCCGATCCCAAACCGAGAGAGAACCTTCTAAAAGGGGACAGCGTGAGGAATTTCGAGCCTAGGGCTGCGAAATTAAACGTTAACCTAATTTTGCCTCTTTTATTTCAAGTGGGCTAACAATCTTGCAGGGGAAGATTACGAGGCGAATCGCCAAGTTGGCAAGGCGGGACCCACCGCTCGAGTGGGAGCACGCACACTGAGGCGCGCCTAGCGGGCTGGCCTTTGGACCGGCCGAGTGGCCCTTCCCCCTTCCCACCTCATTTTTCCAAAAATACAAAAAAAAGGGAAGATCTTCTTGTTACCATATCTTGTTATTTGTTTTATTTTCCTTTCATTTAGGAAAATAGAATATATTCTTTTCTTAGAGGATAAGTTGTTACCAAGTTGGTAAGATCTTATCTAATCATAATAGGATTTTCTTTTATTTTCTTATTTTCCTTTTAGATCTTCTAGATTTTATTTCCTTTTCTTTCTTATCTTGTAGGGATTTTATTCTTGGAAGGCAAGCATCCAAATTTTAAGAAGCTCTTGAAACCCTACTACTCCACAGTCGGCCGACCCCCCCCCCCATTCACAAGTTTTCTTCGTTTCAATTTTTCCAAGCAATCATGGTTAATTCAGATATTGAGCGGGCATCACCAGTAACTGCTGAGATGAGAGAGACCATACGAGATGTAATCAAGGAGATGGAGTAGGATCTCGCAGCAAAAATCAGTGCTACTATTCTAGAGGCAATCGACCGACATCAAGGGAAGCACTAGGTAGGAGGCTCGGACAGACCTGTAGTTTATGAGCCTCTAAATGACGTCGACGGGCATACAACAAGAGACCGTCCACTGTTTCAGGCACGAGAGTCGACACCATACCCGACCTATGCAGAGCAAGTCGTTGAACATACCCCTCTTCAACGTACTCGCACTTTCAGGCAACCAGAGTTTAGACAGATGCAACCCAAGGGCGGTTTCAGAATGCCAATCAGGTTCACCTAGGTGGCAATTACCGTGGTCAAGTCAGGCAGCAGAATCCTGTTTATTTTCAGCCGAGACAGGGAGTCCCGACATATCAGGTGTTCGATCAGCGATTAGAACGGCCAACAGCTCACCCTCAAGCAAAGGTGCAGATCGACTGTTTCTTAGGTACATCAGATGTGGAAGCCTACATCAGTTGGGAGTCCCAAACTGATCAGATTTTTGAGTTTTGTGAGTACCCGGAGCACACTAGGGTGGCTATGGCCACTATTCACTTTACAGACTTTGCCCTGGCTTGGTGGAGAGCGGAGCAGATTGAGCGACAGAATCGTCTAGAGCATCTGATTGAGAGTTGGGAAGAACTGAAGCAAGCTATGAGGAAACGGTACATTACCCGCAACTACATCGAAATTGTTCAGGGTTAGCTTCATCGACTTAGAAAAGGATCTTACTCACCGGCAGAATACTTCAATCAGTTGATCCAACTAATCGCAAGATCATACGTGTCTTCTCCTGAAAGGTACGTCGTCCTTATGTTTTTAAATGGGTTGAATGAAGATGTTCGATCTATTGTGCGTACTCAGTATTTTGGTCCTGAGACTGCTATTGAGAGCATTATGCATTACGCTACTCAAATCTATGAGTCCCTGCAAAAGAGACGTCAATTCGGCAACAACAGGAATTGGTCGTCGTCGAGCTCAACCACCATCCGGCCGCCACCGACTACAAAACCGGCCACCAGGACCTCGACCAGAACTGAAGAGCCTCCTAAAGACGGCTCGAGAACTCGAGACAACATTTGCTTCAAGTGTAGGGAACATGATCATATTGCTAATAACTGCCCGAAACAACAAGTCCTCCTTTCGAATGAGAAAGGGAGATACGAGTCTGCTAAAGAGGAGGATAACCAAGAGGAGAAAGTCAGACATATTGAGGAGATTCACTTCTCCTTTTGAAGGTCCCTTTGATGATATTGCTGACAGTGGAGACAAATAAGAAGGCGTGGGGGGTACAAAAGATCAATTGGAAATTATGAATTACTGCATGGAGTGGGAGAGGGAACGGATTGACGAACACTTCGATCTCCCACCGATCAACCTTGTACAACGTAAGCTGACTCCAACTCATCCTATTTATATTAGAAATCTTGTGTTTGTTGTTTTTCCTGATGCAGATTCGAGGACGAATCCTTTTTTAGAGAGGGAGGATGATGTACGTAGGATCCACGCTGTTGTTGTACGTAGGACCACCACTACTCAGATTATAGACGTCAACATAAGGAGTCAATGGAATGTAGTGGCAAGAGCCACGTCAAGAGGAGTGACGTCTTTCAGGTCGTCTTTGGAACCCATGGCTGTATGGGTGAGCTCTAAAGGGCCCCATTCCGAAGACTTACTGTATTGGGAAACCTTACTAAGTTTGGAGACCCCTGATAAAGAGTTTCCCGGAAGACGAGGACTTCCACGACGACGACGACGGGGCCGAGTTAGGGTAGGGTGTCCTGGATGGCTCGGGCGTCCATTGGAGAAGATCTTTGGTCATAATCTACTTCTTGGGCCTATCTTGGCCGTGTCCAAAGTTGAAGCCCAACAGAGGCCCAATGACCATGATATGGCTGCTGCAAGGACCGAATTTGTTTCTGTTCGTTTGGGAAAACGGAAGATCGGATTAAGCTCTCCTTTGAATATGTTTCAGTACTTGGGCTTATATTCATCGTGTCCAAATTTCAGGTCCACTCGAGATTGGACGAGGCCGCCATGATCAGAACAAGATTCGAGATTTTAGGGCTTTTCTAGGGTTTCCTTTCTTGGGAATTAAGCAATTCGGAAAGGCTATTTAATGTGTGTTTTTCTAGGGTTTTAGGCAGATTAGACAAATTGAGAATTGAGATTACGTTTTTAGTTTTGACGTTGTTTGACTTCGACTTCATCCTTCTGTCACCCAAGAGAGCGTTTTCATCCTCAATATTCGATCCTGCAGATTCGTCTGCCATCACTATGAGCCATCATTGAAGTCATTTATAGTAGCCCGAGCTCGTACGGTAGCCATTCAAGCTCATAGAGATCCGGTTCGAGTTAAGATGAGAAGTCAAGTATTGAAGATGAAATATACTAGACTTCAAGACAAAACTCTGGGATTTGGAATCACTCAATTCAATTCCGACCTCGGACGAGAGAGACCGAGCCGTTTGAAAAAGAGCTGTCGGTGACACGCTCGCGACCGCGATCGCGGGATTTCTATGGAGATCACCATCTGCTCACGAGGATTTAATTTGCGAAAAAGCCGTAGCCAACGCACAGGCTGTGCGCGCGGGTCACTTTACCGAGATCTCTTTGTTTCTAATTGTTTTCGAGATTATTTCTTTTAATTGGGTTTTTGCATTTTAGGAAATACATTTAATTAGTTATTTCTTTTATTATTGGCCACCTTATTAACCATATATAAGGTTTTCCCTAGTTATTGTTTTAGGTTCCCAGAGTTTGATATTGAATACAACGTTTATCGTTTATCCTCCCAAAAGAGTGCTTTTGTGAGTAGAGTGCCCTGTGTGCATTGTTGTTGAACTCGCCCTAGTTGTACTTGTGTGTGTCAATCTCTTCCATAAGGTTGGTGCTATCGGGACTCCATAGAGCATCCTCCAGGTGCCTTGGCCTACCATAGCCATTGTGTTTGGCTGTAATCCATTGGGGTTTCTTCATCATTCGGTAAGGTTATTGTTCTTAAGTTCAGGGGTTTTATCGTTGTTTGATTTGGTTCCAATTGGCCTATCATTCGACTTATCCTTCTTTCATCTCATTCTAATTCCGCCTTTATTCTCTGTTCAAGTTTCTGTTCGAGGCTTGGTGTCTAGATGGACAACAACGGCTTATCCCCGCATCAGTTTATATACGCGAGAACTATACGCACTAAATTTGTTACCCATCCACACTACATTTATATACGCCCATAATGAGCGTACGCTCGTTTCGGGCGGATAGGCGAAAATATTTGGTATACGTATAAGAAAACTTATACGTATACAACTTTGTAAAAAATACAAAATACATCTTGTACGCTAGAAATGGGGTACGCCCATTTCGAAAGTACAGTAATGATATTTTTTTCCCAAATAAATGAAAAAAATAAAAATAAAATAAAAAACCCCGTACGATGTACGCCCATTTCCAACGTACAACAAGTTTTTTCTAAAACTTTTTTTATTACGTTTTTTTAAAAAAATAATTAATTACGTTAGCATGTAATAATAATAATAATAATAGGTCATATATCTCATCTGCCTCTTTGCTCTAGTGGGTTCATGAATCATGTTGATATATTTGTAATAT
This sequence comes from Oxyria digyna, assembly GCA_029168935.1. Lineage (NCBI taxonomy): Eukaryota > Viridiplantae > Streptophyta > Magnoliopsida > Caryophyllales > Polygonaceae > Oxyria > Oxyria digyna. The sequence continues at coordinate 5,169,160 of JAPVLV010000024.1, forward strand.
TAATACTACAAGTTACAATCGAATTTGGGTTCACCTCACTATTTTATTAGAATAACAGTTTTTTTTATCTTGGTCTCATATATCTATAGAATTAATTATTTTAATAATTTCGAGAAAAAATAATTATTTAAATTATAAGGTGTATTTTATTGATATATTTGTAATATTAATACTACAAGTGATGATCGAACTTGAATCTACCTCATTATTTATTACAAAAATAGTCAGCAAGATAGGATTCTAACGAATTATCGGCAAGATAAAGATAAAATCTTGCATATAACACATCTAACAACCAATCTTGCATAATAGTTTTACGTATTTTCGATTCAAAATAGTTATGTAAGATTGATAAAATCTTGCATAATAGTTAACGTACAAATTGCTGGAATTAGTAACATAATAATTTAATAAAATAATTTGATATAATAATTTGATAATTTGATACGTACAAAAGGCTAGTTGCTATAAGATTATGTATAAGGAAAAAACAATTTGATAATCTTTTGTTGGAGTAGTGTACGTATAACATGGAGTTGGTTGGGTGATTTTTTGTTGATGAGAATCCAAACAAACTCCATAAGGATATTAATAAATAAAATAGTTTGAAAAATCTAATTATAAAAATGAATTTGTGTGAAATAAAAATTCAAAAAAAATCAACCAATCATTGTTTTTATATGGGTGAGGTGGACCAATCGAGGAAAACGGACTTAAATTGAGTAACGGCGCGAAAATCGAGTAAAACGGACTTAAAACAAGTAACGGCGCGAAAATCGAGTAAAACGGACTTAAAGCAAGTAACGGAGCAAAAATCGAGTAAAACAGACTTAAAATGAGTAATGGCACGAAAATCGAGGAAAACGGACTGAAAACGAGTAATGGCGCGAGCATCGAGTAAAATGGACTTAAAACAAGTAATGGCGCGGAAATCGTGTAAAACGGACTTAAAACGAGTAATGGCGCGAAAATCGAGTAAAACAGACTTAAAACGAGAAATGGCGCGAAAATCGAGTAAAACGGACTTAAAACAGACTTAAAACGATAAAGGGTATTTAGCAAGAAAAGGAGAGAGAGGTGATGGAAGGGGGTATTTAGCAAAAAACTTCAAAAATGAATAACAAGTGTATAGTTTAAGCCCAATTCGTTTAAACGCCTTAAAACGACAAAAATTAAAATTTCAAAATTGTAACATTACACCAAATAAGGCCCATAGTCGTTTTCATTTGTCGGAATCGGGAAATAATTATCGAAAACGTCAACGAGCCTAATAAGGCCTAATGAAAATTTAATGAGGCCCATTATCAAAAAACGACATAAAACGACTTAATAAGACCTTAAACCGCAAAAAACTTGAAATGTAAAAGTAGTATTTGAGCATTACCAATATGACTCTTTTGATTTTATAAGAAATTAACAAAATTAACACTTCGAAATATCTAAACGAACACTTTCACCCAGTAACGAGTTAATCTCAAGTATATAAGTCATATAGTTATACTCATATATGTGTGATATCACTTCGTTACTCAAATAAAGTTTATATAAAACTTTTATTAAATGTTATGAAATACTCAAATAATCCTAAATAACGACATTTCACATCTTCGTACTGTGTATATCGTTTGATTAATCACATATGTATGAGTATTTCCTTAAAACTTTCATTAAATATTGAGTAATCAAACAATAACGACAATACGAAGATGTAGAATGTACAAAATAAGCAAAATAAGCAACAATATGTGATGGATCCTTCTCCAAAAGGATGATACTCTAAACTGGAAACATGTTCATCATCAAACTCCCACCACTCCCTAGATGTTGCATCCTTTACGTGAGTAACATAATGGCCACTGTTTACAGATATCCCCTTATGCACTGGCGGAGCTGGGGGGCTTGGGAGTGCTGAAGCACCCCCTTCGCCTCTAGGAATTCCCGGGAGCACTGGCGATGAGGGCCGAAATCGGAGCGGAGCACCCCCTTCGCCGTCACCTTGAAGCCGTCCTCCATTGAAGCCGATACAAAAGCTTCGTTCGAACAGATTAAAGGTAGGAGACGGGTTTGATTTCAATTACGTTTGGAAAGTGGGCCATTTGCTACTCATTTAAGTGAGTGAGAATGGGTCATTCTGCCCATTTCTACTCATTTGATAAATTAAAGCCCAAATTCATTTATTTGAATAGGTTTACGTGGCTTTGTTAAGCCCGATACAGATTCTTGTTTTATGTACGTACGTATGCATATAAACGTACGTTACGTATGTATACATACATGCTATTCCCTAAAGTATTATTTATTTAACCCAACCCGATTCATATTTGAAGCGGTATAATTTAGTGAGAAAGTTATATCGAATAAATTATTAATTATAATTTATTTTTGTGATTTGCGTATCGCAATTGGATCGAGATTCTTGAAGATCGAGTTCGTTGACAAGACTCTCAACTTCGACTTCATTCGTTCGCCCGCCTCCAAGCCGGCAAGCAAGTTAACTTTGTAAGTTTTCAATTTTAATCAAATACATATAGAATTTAGGGTTTGTTAGATTTTTGTTTCTATATAGGGTTTGTTAGGTTTTTGTGTGGATCATTGATTTATTTGTTGAATTTAATTTGGATTTGTTATGTATATGGTTACTTGTTAATTTAGTTGTCTACTTATTAATATTTTCAGTATGAAGCCTCGCAAGATGGATTTACCCCGTTTAAAGTAATGTAATTTACTGACTTTATTATTATTATTGTTATCGAAATTTTTATAATTACTAATAATAAAAAATATATATATACTATACTATATTTTATTTCGAATTACGCGAGAAAAAAAAGTTCGGCACCTCCTTTCAAATATTCCTGGCTCCGCCACTGCACTTATGTACTAGTACATCAGATAGTTCATATATAAATGAAGATTGGGAAGGATCAGACAACCTCCTGCTCATATCTAACTCTTGGGGAAAAGTAAAAGGCGAAGTAATTTTCTTCTTTGAATTGCACATGTCAGATTCATGTAATTTCACTTTCAGGAATCCACTTGTGTGGGATTTGCTCGTATTAGCAGAAGAAGGAATTCATTTTGGTGGCAGTACATGAACTCCACTGGCTCGTCGACGGAGGAATGGTGGCCTCGGCCATCAAAGGCTGAGAGCAAGACGATGACTGCGCTTAAGGTGGCGGCAATTGTCTGTGGAGGAGCCGGCTTGGTTCTGCTGCTTGCTGCTGGATTGCTGTTTCTGCATCATCTCAACAACAGAATGCCGACAGAATCCAAAAACTAAGGATTATGTGAATGTTTTCAGTCTCTCAATGTATGGTATCAACATTACTACTAAATATTCTTAATTGTATAGAGATACAAAACCAGTCAGTGTATTTGTTTTTTGAACAATACTAGAAGAGAGAATCTTAATAACAAATGTATACGTAAAGTACTCGAGCTTTGCTAAACCAATGAAGGTGACAGCCTTGATTCAGCAACTTTCTGATTAACAATCTTTGACAAGAAAGAAACAACACACAGAGAAACGAAAGGATACAAGAAGGGCTCTGAAAATGTCCAAATCTGAAAGCTTGATAAGATTACAAAGTTTATAGGTAGATGTTAATGATGATAGTAGAGGTGGCTATTGGTCAAAAGGCATCCACTGTAGTTCTAGTTCTAACTCCCCGGATTCAACGTTTTGAAGCTTAAGATCCACGTGTTGTTTCACCTTTCCATCTAATATATTTATGGTGTTGTCTTCCATAAGAGCGTTATCTTGTGATTTGAGCCACTTGCCTATTTGCATATCTGAAAACATTTCCGAGTCTCCATATGCCATGGTTGACGTTATTAGGAGCTGCAGATCGATTTCAGCAACGCCCATTATGTCATCTGCTGAGTATGTGTCGTGGTCAAACACTTCCTGGAGTTTGGAACAAGAGTCACATCAGATTCAGCAACACTCCTCAATATATATCATTATCATTATCATTATCAATAATCAAATGAAAAGTAGTGTACCACTTTTAAGCTTCCAAATTGATGAGGAACAAAAATCAATTGGTCCTCATTCCAAACAGGATTCAAATTACTCTGCATCACAATTATTTGAGCAGTTCACGTATGCGATGAACCTAGTTCACGTATGCGATGAACCTAGTTCACGTATGCGATGAACCTACCTAGTTCACGTATGCGATGAACCTACCTAGTTCACGTATGCGATGAACCTAGTTCACGTATGCGGTGAACCTACTAGTTCACGTATGCGGTGAACCTACTAGTTCACGTATGCGGTGAACCTACTAGTTCACGTATGCGGTGAACCTAGTTCACGTATGCGATGTATGCGATGAACCTAGTTCACGTATGCGATGTATGCGATGAACCTAGTTCACGTATGCAATGAACCTACTAGTTCACGTATGCGATGAACCTAGTTCACGTATGTGATGAACCTAGTTCACGTATGCGATGAACCTACTAGTTCACGTATGCGATGAACCTACTAGTTCACGTATGCGATGAACCTACTAGTTCACGTATGCGATGAACCTACTAGTTCACGTATGCGATGAACCTGGTTCACGTTTGCGATGAACCTTATCCCTTCAAGTGGCCTACCCGATTTCCAAGCGGGTTCATCATTTTTTTTTTAGGTTCATTAATTTTATTTTTCTATATTTTACATTTTAACTTGTACGTTTTAACATCTACTTCCTATGTATTAACATGCAAGTTCACGAGTTTTTATTTATGGGTTCATTGAATCTAACTTGCGGGTTCATGATTTTTCTTAATTGATGAATTTTTTCTTCTTGCAAGTTCATGAGTTTTGTCGTATGGGTTCATCGGATTTTTTGCATGTTTATGGTTCATTGAACCTATGAACCCACAAGTGACAAGTAAAGAAACGTCCAAACCAATGAATCCGCAAGTGAAATCTAGATGAACCTGCAAGTAAAAAGTAGTGAACCGTCAGATTTTTCTTAATTTACGAATGTTTATATTAAAGGTTCAACTTATAATTAACGGTTCATTAGTTTTAATTTGTTTGACTTGCTTTTTAAAATTTCGTCATGTCCATCATTTTTCCTTCTTAGTATCGTCCATGAATCTCGATGTATAATTTCATGAACCTACTCCTACACTGCTATGAACCTAACCATTTTCTATCGAATTTTTGTTCCACATTAACGGGATTTTTTTATGCGTATTCATCATTATTAACTTACTGGTTCATGAGTTTTTTCTGATGGGTTCATGAGATTTTTTCATTCCGGTTCATCATTATTTACTTGTAAATTCATCAGTTTTGTTGTACGTGTTTATGAGATTTTTTATATCAATTCATCAAGTTTAGTTTGCAGGTTCATTAAATTTTTACTTATGCGACTTTATAATATAGGTTTCCTGATGTTGTAAAGAGGTTCATCAATTCATAGTAGAGGTTCATTGATTTTTTATATTAAGATTTTATAATACAGTAAACCTATTATTGAAAGATTATGAACATAAGTAATTAAAAATTTCATGAGTGCAATAGGTATAGTCCAAACGAATAAAAAAAATACAAGTTCATTGGTTTACGCTTACTAGCCATCAATTTAGTCATAAAAACTCGGTGAAGTTCATACAATTAGAAAGTTTCAAATAAGTACAAAACGAGTTATTTCTTATGGGTTCATGAGATTTTCAATGTGAGTTCATCATTATTAACTTGCTCTTTCATCCCTTATGCTACACTTCTCATACCTTCTACCATCAGTTTGCTGATATGTCCTCGAATACATTAGCATATAAGCATCAGTTGAAGTGCACGTCTCCTTATGACCATTCATGACAGGAGATTGCAGCTGATGGATATTTTGATCTTCATTTGAGGAAGCACTGGCTACTTCAGAGGAATTTATATTCTGACCGGATTCTCCAGCCGGTTTTGACACTTTATGTGATGATCCTTCTCCAAAAGGATGATACTCTAAACTGGAAACATGTTCATCATCAAACTCCCACCACTCCCTAGATGTTGCATCCTTTACGTGAGTAACATAATGGCCACTGTTTACAGATATCCCCTTATGTACTAGTACATCAGATAGTTCATATATAAATGAAGATTGGGAAGGATCAGACAACCTCCTGCTCATATCTAACTCTTGGGGAAAAGTAAAAGGCCAAGTAATTTTCTTCTTTGTAGTTGTCTAACCAGGAAAAGATAAAGCAAAATTAGCAGATGTAAAGAGAAGAAAAAGATAGCAGTGTTGGATTGCACGAGTGACAACATTAAATACTACAAAGCAGAAAAATTTATACTCTTTATTAATAATCCACAGTACTGTCCCTTAGTAAATAAATACTTTAGATAGCTGTATCGAAGAAGAAGAAAACTCAGAATATACAAAGGCAACAAATACCATATTTTACTAGTAGCTCTACAGCGCTGGATCATTTTCATAAGAGAATATTAATAGCTTGCAAGCTATTTTTAACTTATCAGGACAGTGAAGAGGCAGCTTATCACCTCGTTAAACCAAACACTTTTGCAATTCTAGAAAAAGAAAAAAAATATTTATAAGAAGTTAGAAGTTACATGACTTAAATCTGAATCATATATATTTTTACCTTTGATCTTAAGCTATGAGAAAAACCATTCATATTGAACCTAGACAGTTGTAAGAAAGTAGAACTAAATAGAAACAAGTTCAGTAGATCAAGTTCACCTAGATATGACTAAAAACTAGAGCTTGGTTCATGATTTTTCACTATAGGTTCATGATTTTTCACTATAGATTCATGATTTTTCACTATAGGTTCATGACTATTATTGTAAACAAGGATCTTCCTTTTGTCTATTTTCTTGTAAGACTGCAAATGAGAAGGTAGAAGAGTGCAATCAATTAGTTTGGCAGTATATAAAAAGTTAAAAGACCTATAACTGACAGGAGGAAGAAAAGGATTACCTTCAGTATTATTAGCACATGCCACACCAACTGTGACGCTCAAGCAAATTGTATATAGTATTTAGCACCATATGTTGCACATACACAGCATCAAGCCCAGTAGTATGATCCCAAGTGATGTATGTCATATTGTTTCAAATATGAGTTGAATCAGATGTGTTAGACTCTGACACGTGGAAACCACCAGATTAAACAAGTTGTTAGAGTTTGTTATGTTAGTTAGTTAGCTTATGCTAAGAGCTTGTATTGCTCACGCTTATATATACTCTCTCTGTAATCACGTTTTTCATTAAATCAATGCAATCATCAAATCTCCAAATCCTCTTCTCTGCATTGTAACATGGTATTAGGCTAGAGAACTCCTCAAGCTTTTCTTCCTTCTTCCATGGTTGCTGCCATGGAGAATTCTTTTGCCTACGCCAATCAACTCACGCTCCATCACTCAGATCACCCTAACTACACCTTGTCCACTCGCCTCTTCTCCGACAGCAACTACAATCACTGGAAACGCTCGGTTGAAGTCTCGCTTCTTGCCAAGAACAAGATCGGATTCATCACTGGTTCTTGTCTTCGTCCGACTGATCCAGTCCAAGCTGAGCAATGGGACAGATGCAATCGAATGGTGATCTCCTGGCTACTCCATTCTTTGGAAGGTAGCATTGCAGATAGCGTGATCTATTGTCGCACAACTGTAGAAATTTGGCGTCAACTTCAGGTTCGATTCTCTCAATCGAATCAAACAAGGATTTTCCAAATTCAAAGAGATCTTGCTTTGATTTCGCAAGATAATCTCTCAATTTCTGTTTACTTCACAAAACTAAAGCAATTATGGGATGAGTACACTCTAATGGTTGAGGAAGACTTTCCTACTGGTGAATCTGCGGCTGCTATGTTTCGATTGTTAGGAAACCAACAGGCAATGCAATTCCTTATGGGACTCAATGATTGCTATGCAACTGTTCGAGGAAATGTCCTCATGATGAAGCCATTTCCATCTGTTGATGAGCTATTCCAGATTGTCTTGCAAGATGAGAAGCAACGAGAGCTTTCACAACGTCCTCCTAGTACTCCTGTGTCTCAAGATTCCTCTGCTTTTTCTGTCAATCGATCAAATGCTAATGATCGAGGCAGACACTCCTCTGGAAATCGAGACAAGAATCACACAGGATCATCTTCTGGTAAAAACAAAGCCATGAACTCTTATTTTTGTGATCACTGCAAGATTTCTGGTCATTCAATAGAGAGATGCTTCAAGATTCATGGCTATCCTCCAAACAACAAGAAATTGGCTGCTCAGGTTGGAGATAAGAGCCTTACTGATGACCAATATAACTAGTTGCTGAGTCTCCTAAGTAAGAATGTTGTGTCTACATCTGAAATGCCTAACACTACTCATGCCATGATGGCAGGTAAAGTTTTCTCTTTCAATGTACATACTACTACTCATCAATGGATCATTGACAGTGGAGCCACATACCATATATCCCCTTACCTAGATCTTTTTCAAGATCACAAACCTTTACCTACACCATCTTACATAACTATACCTGATGGCTCTCACATTCCTATAGTAAATATAGGATCTGAAAAACTTTCTCCTTTGCTTACACTTCACAATGTATTGCACATTCCTTCTTTTCAGTACAATCTCTTGTCTATCCACAAATTAGCCAAAGATTTATCTTGTAACATAATATTTTCTCCTGATTCTTGCACTCTTCAGGACCCTTCACAGAAGGAACATTTGGAGCTTGGTAAATGCTCTAAAGGACTTTACATACTGGACTCACATAATCTTGCTATCTCTAAAGGAAATGTAATGACTTATAGTGTAGATTCATCTGTTTCACATGATGTAAACTCCACTACTAAATCTGTTTCACAGAATTCTGTAATCAATTCTATTGATTTCTCTAATAAAAAGCTTACTGTTTCACATTCCATCTCTTATTATGGCATTGTAGATTAGGTCACTTACCTTTTGATCAAATAGGTCATGTGAGTCCTGGTGCTAGTGTGAAAACCAAAAATCTTGGCTACATCTGCCAGATTTGTCCCCAAGCTAAACAATGTCGAAACTCTTTCCCTACTAATTCTATCAAGAGCTCCAAGCCATTCCAACTGCTCCATATTGACACATGGGGCCCCTATAAACATCCTACTTACAATGGCTATTCCTATTTCCTAACTCTAGTAGATGACTATTCCAGACTCACATGGACTCATCTCCTATCCACCAAAAGCAATGCTTTCCCAGTCTTAAAGTCTTTCATTGCTTATATCTCTACACATTTCCAAACCAAAATACAAGCCATACGCTCAGATAATGCCCTTGAATTTTCTGGAAAGAATGCACTCATATTCTATGTTGAGCATGGAATTCTTCACCAATCTAGTTGTCCACACACACCTCAACAAAATGGTGTGGTAGAAAGGAAACACAAACATCTACTAGAGACTTCTAGAGCTCTTCTATTCCAATCCAAACTCCCTATATCCTTTTGGGGAGAATGCCTCCTTACCTCTACTTATCTCATTAACAGAATGCCATTACCTTCTCTCCAACATAAATCTCCCTTTGAACTTCTGTTCAATGTTAAGCCTACTTACTCTCATCTGAAAGTCTTTGGATGTTTATGCTTTCACACCACACCCAAACCAGGGAGAGACAAGTTTTCTCCTAGAGCCCAGCCTTGTGTTTTCATAGGCTATCCATTTGAAAAGAAAGCCTATAAACTCTACAATCTTGTCACCAAAACCATTATATCATCCAAAGATGTTCATTTTCATGAACATTGCTTCCCATTTCATACTCATTCTTTACCTACTGATACACCTTTACCTACCCTCCCTACAGAATTTCCTTCTACCATTTTCTATCCCAATTCTACTCCAATCACACCAACAACTACACCAGCAGCTGATCACACTCCATTTCATGATTCTATTTCTGACAATGCCAATACTATTTCCCCTCCTATTTTGGATTCTGTTGCACCACAAGATTCCATAACACAAAATATTCCTTCATCTGATTCTCTTACTTCTACTTTACCTCGCAGATCTACTAGAAGTCATTCCACTCCAACATATTTGCAAGATTATGTCTGTTTTGGTGTACAAAGTACTTTTGAAAATGCACCTGACTCCACTTTTCTTTCCTCTACAAATTTTTCTTCATTAACCTTTGTTGCTTCTGTTATATGACTCTACAAGAACTTACATCTTATAAACAAGCCTCCATTGATCCTAGATGGGTTGTAGCCATGGACAAAGAAATCAGATGGCATTGTGGAAAGGTTTAAGGCCCAGTTGGTTGCTAAGTGTTGCAGCTGAAAATCATTGGCCTCTATATCAACTTGATGTGAACAATGCTTTTCTTCACGGAGACTTGTTTGAGGAGGTTTATATGAAGATCCCTGAAGGAATTTCCGCTGCACCAGGCCAAGTTTGCAAGCTACACAAATCATTGTATGGCCTTAAGCAAGCCTCAAGACAGTGGTTCTCTAAACTCAAAGACTCTCTATTGCTTATGAAGTTCATTCAGTCTAAGAATGACTATTCTTTGTTCATCAAGCACAGTGATCATGGCACAGTAATAGCAGTTGTGTATGTGGATGACATTGTGCTCACAGGTTCAGATCAAGCCTCAATTTTGCAGCTCAAGAATCAACTTCATTCTCAGTTCAGTATCAAAGACTTAGGTGAATTGCATTACTTCATTGGGTTTGAAATCACTAAGGTTGATCAAGGATATGCTATGACACAAAGGAAGTTCAGTGGTGAACTTATTCTTAAGAGTGACATTCAGAATCACACCACTTCCTCTCGTGTCCCTCTCACTCCACTATCTTTGCATGAGAAGCTGCATCCAGATGAAGGCTCACTTTTGCCAAATCCTGAGTACTATAGGAGCATGGTTGGTAAGCTAATTTTTCTTACCAACACAAGACCAGATCTGTCATTTTCTGTTCAAACCCTCAGTCAGTTTATGCAATCACCTCGATCTTCTCATCTCAATGCTCTGCATCATGTCCTCAGATATGTTAGTCATACACTTGGCCATGGTTTGTTACTTCTTGGAAATACTAAGCTGAATCTCCAAGCCTTCTCAGACTCAGACTGGGCTGCCTGTCCAACCACTAGAAGATCTGTTACTGGCTACCTTGTGACACTAGGTGGTTCCCCAATTTCCTGGAAGAGCAAGAAGCAGTCCACGGTGTCTCGAAGCTCTGCTGAAACAGAATATAGAGTCATGGCTCAAGCCTCTGCTGAAGTTGTGTAGCTTGTCAGGTTACTTGAAGAACTTGGTGTCAAGGATCTCAAGCCAATCACCCTCTACTGTGACAACAATTCAGCAATGCACATTGCCAAAAACCCTCACGAAAGAACTAAGCATATTGACATCGACTGTCACTTTACAAGAGAGAAAGTCATGGAAGGTTTACTACACTTGTCTCATGTTCCCAGATCAACTAGCAGACATTCTAACCAAGATCCTTCCCTCTCCCTAGCATGCTTATATTTTGTCCAAGCTTGGCATGGTTCACACAGATCTCAGCCTCGCTTGCGGGGGTGTTAGACTCTGACACGTGGAAACCACCAGATTAAGCAAGTTGTTAGAGTTTGTTATGTTAGTTAGTTAGTTAGCTTATGCTAAGAGCTTGTATTGCTCACGCTTATATATACTCTCTCTGTAATCACGTTTTTCATTAAATCAATGCAATCATCAAATCTCCAAATCCTCTTCTCTGCATTGTAACAAGATGAGTAGGTGATTGATAGCTTTATAAGGTTAGAACATATGTTGCTAAGCTAGTAAATTAGCAAAGCATGAGTGTATTACTTAAATAGTAGCATCTAGAAGTGAAACCAGCTAGTATACACTCCCAGTTTAACGTTACTAACAACAACTGTCAGCTAATTACAATCTCAGAACAGGATAGGGAATATGCAAAAAACGTACAGGAAAGCAAAATGGAAAGATATCCCCAAAAACAAGTCCCGGTTCAGCTGCACATTATAAAAACATGTAATGAACAAGCCTCTTCCAGAAGTATGTGAGTTGAAAGATTTTTTTTCTCTAAGGAACATGGTTAAACAGGACAACATTACATTACCATATGAGAACTGAATTCCGTGTTTGACTGCAAATTCACGAGAAGCCACTTATTCTCGGAAGTGGCAACAACTTTTGCCTGAAAAATTGGAGGATGTTCAATTTTTGTCCAATAAAAGCAACACTAGCATATTTATATAGTACATGATTTGTACACATAACCTTCAAAAAGTTAACAGCTCATGCTTGTGTATTAATCTATATAACACGGAACACAAATGTAGTACCTTCTCAAAGGACCCCTGATACATCAAATCAAATGGAGGATTGAACATAGCAGCAAGATTGTCTTGGGGTTTCTCTGTAGTAGATGTACCACCTTGTTCCTTATCCCATACACCAGGCCATCTCATCTCTTCATCTTTCTTGAGTAGATGATACCATGCAGTTCATGTTTTTACACACTCAAGTTCATGTGTTTACACACTAAAGTTCATGTTAAAGATAATACAGTGTGCCAAAACATTAAAGTGCAAGGGAGAAAGAGAAGAATAACAAAGTAGAAGAAGCACAAACCTTAAGGACAGAAGAGGATCGAGAACTAAATGACAGAAGAGGATCGTGATGTGAAGAACAGAAGAGTAATCCTTGCCTGTAGCTTCTTTTTCTCATCATGCATCCAACACTTGTTACACCAAGTGATGATCTGAATCACACTAATTAGCTGCAGAGCAAGAAAAACCCTGCAGATTTAGAAGCATGATTAGCTACCCTAATATTTCCATGTCTACAAAACAAGAGTATAAGTTTAGGCACCAGTCGCCGTCATTTTAAGCAGCAAAAATATTCTTTTGTGTTTTAAATCATAGGTTCAAGTGATTTTAAACATAGGTTCAAAAGATTTAAGCATAGGTTCAAGTGATTTACGCATAGGTTCAAGTAATTTCAACCATAGGTTCAAGTGATATTAAGCACAGGTTCATGTCATCAAAAGGTTTATACAATTGTAGCAAGAGATTGAATAAGAAAAAAAAAATTCAAAAGAAGTCCAAAATAAGGAAATCACGAGATAGAAGTTATAAGAGCCTACTTACTCTGTGTGATGAATACTATGATTAACATCTCCAATAATCGAATTGGACTAACCGTATATGCTTGAAGGAAGGGACTCAGGTTGAGTTACATGATCAAAAATCAAGGCTAGTGTTTGCTTGAATGTTGGTGCAGCATTACTGTACATGATTGCTCTGAATTTTACATGTAACTCCTCACACACGTGATCAACAATCAAGGCTAGTAGGACAGAGCATTAAAATCTGAATTTTATTTACAAAGAAGGCAGCTTAATGTGTACATCCATGAGCCTACTATTCTATTTCTTGAACCAGAGTTGTATTTAATTTTAGTTATCCTGTATGGATTCTTTGTCATCCACGTTGTATTTAATTTTAGTTAACCAACATTTTTTTGGGCGTTAAGTATTTTACAATGTGACCTTAGATGTGATCTTGTGATGTTTTGTAGTGGATTCGGGGTACAAAGGTGCAAGCATATCTTAAGGAAGCGTCATTGGACAACATTATCATATCTGTTGAAGACAAGACCTGGACTGCTTTTTTAGTCGAAGACCAAAGTGAGGGTCTTTCTTATATAACCTCGAGGTTGGTGATGTATGTACCTTTGCTATGCAGACTCTTCATGACCTACGATTCAATATGACGATTGTCCCCCATCAATAGGTTGTAGGCGTATGGCTGGACTTCATATTTTCTATCACTTATGAATTTTATGTGAATAAAATTTTAGGAACATGTTTGTAATCCTTTTAGAAGACCCTTGTTACTCATTAGTGTACTATAATCTATTTTGGTGTTTGTAATGAATATCATTAGTTACAGTATTGTCTCTTTCATGTGTTTGGTTATTTCATTTCACACTAAGCTTCCCTTTTTATACCAATTCTGTTGAGTTATACTGTATGGTTAGGATAGCTTCAAAGTTCCGACCCATGTATTTTTCCGTAATTCAGTGTTGCTTCTGGTTGTTATGCTTCCATAACCATATGGTTGCATGAAAAGAGGTATGTTATGCCTTTTGTATAATCCAAGCTAAAGTTTTTCCAAACGTTCTTAAAACTTGAGTTTATATCCTGGTAGAAGTCAATGTAATTAGACTTAGGCACATTATGTTACAAGTTATGTTTATATGTGTTATGCCTAAATAGCAACCCTAAGATATTGTTATAGCTTAGTTGGATGGCTTTGGTTGAACACATATGGGCTTCTGTACTTGTTATCTGTTGGACTCGGCCCATTTGGTTTTGTGGCTTGGCTGCTTTGTTGCGAGAGCTATATAAGCGTCTCCTTCTGACAAAGCTTGTAAGAAGCTTTCACATCTTACGACCTAGGGTTTACAGAGAAAGAGAGAAAGAGAGAAAGAGAGAAAGAGAGAGAGAAGGAGAAGAAGAAGAGAAGTTCTTCCTCAGCGCGTTTCCACCATCTCAGTGGCGTGTTCCTGGTTCTTCCTTGTCAGCTTCCATTGAAGTTTCTGGCGATTCCTCGAAGACCAATCCTTACTGCTTTCGTCTTTACTTCGCTCTGTCAAGTTCCCATGGTTGTTTCTTTGTGTTGATTGTCTTCTTGCGTTGTTCTTTTGTCGATTGAACTCTTGTGTAGCTTGCTTTGATAACTTTGATCATATAGTGCAACTGGGGTGAGTCTTCCGTCCTGAGATTCCGCAGATTAGGGATTACCGAACCGCGTAAACAATTTATGGTGTTCTTGTGTTCTTCGATTTCCTTTAGTTGAGTATTTGCGAAATCTAAGACCTAAAGATCAATCGGATCTTATTTGTATTGGTTCATCAAAGTGGTATCAGAGCCAAGTTTGTTTCTTGATATCCATTCTTCCGTTGCTTATCTCTCCGTGATCTTAATTCGCCTCCTAGTTGCACATAGATCATTGTCTTTTCACTGCATTGATTACCTAGGGTTTATTCTTGTTTCTTGTTTTTATCATTCAAGCAAGAATAAACACTAACTGGTTGCTTTTCTTTTGTGTTTCTTGACTCCAGAGACTGTCAAGCACAAAAACCACCAGCTCAAGCCCCTCTGAGATCCCTGAGTCACTCGAAGTGTCTATCATTCGAGCCAGGATCCTCAATTCCTTATTTTGTCCTTGATTTTTCAATCTTACAGAATATTGCTAAGTCTTGATCTGTCTAACTACTCTTCTTGTTTACACAGGTGTGAAAGAAGATGACAGATAACATGAGACTTAATCCCTATGATGGACATTCAGACTTCGCCATGTGGAAAATCAAGATGAAAGCTATATTGATTAAGGAAAAGTGTTTCAAGGCAGTTTCTGAAGAATGGTCAATTGGAACAACCTCACAGGAGATGCAGGAGCTAGCTCACTCTGAGATCATGATCCGTTTAGCTGACGACATGGCTCGTCAGGTTGTAAGTCACACTCAACCTAAAGCTCTCTGGGAAGCCTTAGAGGCTATTTACCTTACTAAGTCTCTTCCTAGTCGTATATCCCTCTTGTGCAAACTATTTACCTTTAAAATGAATGTCTCTTTAACTGTTAATGACAACTTTGACACCTTTCTGAAGATGACCCATGATTTAGAAAGATGTGATGATAAAATTAAAGAGGAACATCAGGATGTACTTCTTTTGAATGCCTTACCTTCTCAATTTGACACCCTTAAGGATGTTATACAATAGGGGTTTTTGCAGGAAACCACCCGTTATTTGTCGGAATTTGCAGGTAACCACCCGCTATTAACGTATTTATTTTTAACCACCCAAATTCTATACTTTTCTTACAATTCACCACCCGTAAACAGTTTCCGTTAGATATTCTGTTAAAACTTGTGAAATTACACTTTTACCCCTCCATTTTTACAGAAAATAACAAATTTGAAAGTTATGGGGCAATTTTTGTAATTTCCTTAAAACGAATTGAAAACCTAGTTCATCCTCTTCTTCCACAAATCTCAATCTCAACACCCTCACTCACCTCACTGTTCTGCATTTACAGCTCTGTGGTGGCCCACTCCCCGCCTGCAACTCCTCCTTCTTCCCTCCCCCGACGATTCCCCCTTCCGCCTCCACCTCAGTCGTCCCTTCAAGCCCCGCGGACCGCAGTCGCAAGAAGCTCTCCACCGCCGCGATTGTCCATCTATTTCCAAATCCAAGTCTAACCGGACTATTTCCAATCTATTTCCAATCCCTTGCGCTGCAGATGGAGAGAGCAGTCGCAAAAACCCATTAAAAGGAGGTCCAAATCCTTCGCTTTCACAAGTCTCTTTCCTATCAAATTCTCCATTTGCATGACTGGGAAGAAATCGGGTCGACGCTCGGATTATTTGCTGACGCCGGAGAGTTTGTCGCCGAGCTCGTCTTCGTCTGCGTCGTCGAGCCCTGTTGTTAGGCCATTTGGGATATTCAGGAGGAGTCAATCTATTTCAATCAGGCGGGCTAAATCGGAGTTCGATTAAGAGTTTTATGTTGTTAAAGTTTTGAATATGACCAATCTCTGGTTTGGGTTTATGTTGTTAAAGTTTTGAATCTGTAGAATGTGTATGTGTAATGTCTGCAATGTGTAATTCATGTAATTAGGGTATTTGTTATTGTGGTTTCGGTCCAAGTAGATCTGAGTAATTCAAGGTGGAAAGGTACACAATGAACTTCAGGGGCTGATATTAATGTGTGTATTTTTGTACGTGGCCAGCTCTCCTTCCACTGAATTTCTAGTTATAACATGTCCTAATTTATCTTGCGACTGCAGATGGAGAGAGCAGTAAAGAGGAGGAAGAAGAGGAGATTAGGCATGGCGGCATGGATTTCAGGACAAGAGTTTTCAGACGAATGTAGGGACAGGTTTCAGAGATGGAGATGGAGGTGGAGATTGAGATTTGGGGAAGAAGAAGATGAACTAGGTTTTTAATCCGTTTTAAGGAAATTACAAAAATTGCCCCATAACTTTCAAATTTGTTATTTTCTGTAAAAATGGAGGGGTAAAAGTGTAATTTCACAAGTTTTAACAGAATATCTAACGGAAACTGTTTACGGGTGGTGAATTGTAAGAAAAGTATAGAATTTGGGTGGTTAAAAATAAATACGTTAATAGCGGGTGGTTACCTGCAAATTCCGGCAAATAACGGGTGGTTTCCTGCAAAAACCCCTATACAATATGGTACGGATGAGCTCACTATTTCTAAAATTACTGAGTCTATTATCCAGAAAAATGAGAGTCTTAAGATTTTCAAGACTAAAAATGGTGTTAAAACTGAGGCTAAGTCTGAGGTCATGATGATGACCAAGGGCAAAGGTAAGAAATTTTTTAAGAAGCAACCTAAAGGTAACAACTCTGACAAACTTAGTGAACTTAAGAAAAACTCTAAGTGTCACTATTGTAACAAGGATGGTCATTGGATTCAAGAGTGTCATAAGAAAATTAGAGATGACAAAGCTAAAGAAAAATCTGGATCTTCTGGCTTCATTAATGTTTGTGAATGTAACCCCCAATACTCTGCTGAACTGCTTATGTGTGCTCCTCATGATGACTCTTTTACTTGGATTCTTGATTCTGGATGTACAATGCATGCTACTCCTCATAGAGGATTTTTTGAGTCCATAACTGAATGTGATGAGGAAGTCATGTTGGGTGATCACACTGCCTTAACTATTAAGGGTATTGGTAGAGTTCCTATGAGAATGCATGATGGCAAGATTAGAATCTTACAAAATGTGAGATGGATTCCAAACTTAAGAAGGAACCTCTTGTCTGAGTCTATGTTTGATGATCTTGACTGTCAAATTAACACACATAAAGGAATAAGAGATGTTATCAAAAATGGTACAGTTCTTATAAGGCGCATTAATAAGGGAGGACTTTACTATGTTCAAGCTTCTCCTGAAATTAATGTCTCCACTTTGAAATCTGTTGATAACAGTCAGGATCATACTAGACTCTGGCACTCTAGGCTTGGCCACATTGGTCATAAAGGCCTTCACTATTTGCATAAACATGGCATTATACCTGACAAACCATGTGATCTGAAATTCTGTGAAACTTGCATTTTTGGTAAGAAAACTGCTCACAGCTTTCCTAAGTCTAGCTATGTTTCTAGCAAACCCCTTGAGTACATCCATTCTGACCTATGGGGACCAGCCCAAGTTGACATTGTTGGAGGCAGGAAGTATTTTCTATCTCTTATTGATCATTTTTCTAGGAAAGTTTGGGTCTACTTGCTGAAAACTAAAGATGAAGCTTTTGAGAATTTTAAAAATTGAAATTTTTTGGTTGAAAGTCAGATTGTCTATAAGGTTAAGTGTCTTAAGACTGATAATGACCTAGAATTTTGCAATAGCATCTTCAATGATTACTGTAAAGATAATGAAATTAAGAGACACCTTACTGTCCCAGTCACACCTCAGCAGAATGGAACTGCTGAGAGAATGAATAGAACCTTACTTGAAAAAGCTAGGTGTATGCTCATAAGTGCTGGGATGAAGGGTTCTCTGTGGGGAGAGGTTGTTATTACAGCCACTTATCTAGTTAATAGGACTCCCTCTTCTACTATTGATTTTCTTACACCTCAAGAAAAGTGGACTGGTAAGAAACCTAATCTAACACTCTTAAGGACTTTTGGGTGTAGTGCATATGCCCATATATCTCAGGGTAAGCTACATCCTAGAGCCCAAAAATGTGCTATGTTAGGCTATCCAGAAGGTGTTAAAGGCTATAAACTCTTGGTCATTCAACTAGGAGGATACAAAGTCATTACATCTAGATCAGTCGCCTTTAATGAGGAAGAATTTCCTTTTCTTGCAAGACTAATGCTTTCTAATGAGAATACAGGTACACCTGAAGATGAAGGAGGAACAAATATTCACATTGGACAGTTTTTCCAGGAAAATGACATGCCTGGAACTACAGAGGAGGAATTTGATCTTGGCCAATCAGTTAGCCAAGAATTCTCAAGTTCCAGTGAAGAGCACCCATCTCAGCATGAAGTGGGAAGCTCAAGCAACCAACAAGATGCACAAACTCACCAAATTGGTGGGGTAGTAAGTCCTTCCAACCTCTCTGAATCAAATGAAAATACCCCTGTTAACACTACTCATGTCCCTAAAAATGATATAGTCATGCCTAGCAATGAATTAGCTGATTATCAATTAGTCAGAGATAGGGAACCTAGAGTTAGAATTCCAAATAGAAGATTTGAGGCTAATATGGTTGGAAAATATGACAAATTTATTGAGTTTGCTTTTGTGGTTGTTGATGTGGTTAAAAACAAAATCGCCTCTCAGTTCATAAATTTTGCACTGATAACTTTGTTTATTTTGAGTTTCATGACACTTTCTTTGTTGTGAAGGATCGTGTGACACACCAGGTCCTTCTTCGAGGTCCGGTTAGGGGAGGTCTGTACGAGTTCCGTGCCGCCACACCACCGCTGTCTTCACCGCCGCAAGTCCACGCCACCATAACCTCTTCCTCTGTTTGGCATCAACGATTTGGGCATCCCTCAGATCAAGTCTCCTTTTCAATTTTTAAGTCCAGCCCTAAATTCCCTAAGACCAATCCATTCGGTCCATCTAGTTGTCAAGCATGTGCTTGGGCCAAGGCCCATGCCTTGCCTCACAAGCCTAGTCCCAGTAGGTCCAATGTCCCTTTTCAGCTTTTGTTTATGGATGTATGGGGCCCAGCCCACACTATTTCAATCAAAGGAAACACATATTATCTAGCTATACTTGATGACTTCTCAAAATTCATATGGCTTTTTCCTTTTTCCACAAAAAATTTGGTTCCTCAAATCGTAACTACATTCATTAACTTTGCCACAAAAAATTTCCAAACACAAATATCCTTCATCCAAACCGATGGTGGCACCAAATTCATGCCCCTTAAACCTATTTTCCAATCCTTGGGTATTGCTCATCGGATCTCTTGCCCTCACTCTCATCAACAAAACGGGAGTGTAGAGACACGCCATTGTCGGATTGTTGACACGGGCCTCACCCTTCTCAAAAATGCCTCTCTACCTCTTTCCTTTTGAGACTATGCCTTTGAAACGGCCACCTTTCTCATAAACCGGATGCCCACGCCCATTCTTGATCAAAAGACACCCATTGAGCTCCTCTTTCAAACACCCCCCGATTACGAGTCTCTCAAAGTCTTCGGGTGCCTTTGTTTTCCTAACCTCCGCCCCTACCGCTCACACAAATTATCCTTCCGCTCCACTCCTACTCTCTTCCTTGGGTATGCAAACAAATACAAGGGCTACCTTTGCTACGATTGGACCACAAAACGCACTTACATATCCCGGAATGTGATCTTTCATGAATCAACATTCCCTTTTGCCTCCACAAATACTCCTTCCCCATCCCATGTTCCCAAATTAGCAGCCTTACCCTCCATTCCTCACCTCCTCTCTCAATCTGCCGACCAGCCCAGCAGCCCACCTCCAAATTGTCCTCAGCCCACTACTGAGGCCCATAATCCGTATCCCTCTACCAGCCCATCTCCTTCCCCTGAGCCCACCTCTCCCTTGCCCAATCCACAAATACGTGAGCCCACATCTCCTCTAGCCAACCCACATCCCATGACCACTCGGTCAAAATCCAACATCTCCACTCCCCTCGTTCGAACCGATGGCACCATACCTTGGCCCTCTTGTTCCCTAACCGCCATTGTTCCCGATGAGCCTACCTCCTTCACCGAAGCCAACAAACACCAAGAATGGCGTGACGCCATGAACACCGAATTCCAAGCCCTCCTTTCCACAAACACTTGGACCCTTGTCCCTCCTTCCGCCTCCACAAATGTCCTCGGTGTTCGTTGGATATTCAAAACCAAATATCATGCCAATGGCTCCATTGAAAGACGCAAGGCTCGTCTTGTGGCTAAAGGCTTCAATCAAGTTCATGGCCTTGACTATGGTGAAACTTTTTGCCCGGTCGCCAAACCCTCTACCATTCGCCTCCTCCTTTCCCTCGTGGCAATGAACAAGTGGTCGGCACGGCAACTCGACATCCAAAATGCCTTCCTTCACGGCACCTTGACGGAGGACGTCTACATTACTCAACCTCCCGGATTCACTCACAAAACTTTCCCACACCACATTTGTAAATTGCAACGATCACTCTATGGCCTCAAACAAGCCCCCCGGGATTGGTTCTCTCGTCTTAGTGATTCCCTTATCACTATGGGCTTCTCCCCGTCTAAATCCGATACATCCCTTTTTATCCATCGTCAAGGGAACAATCTAGTCTTCGTATTGGTTTATGTTGATGATCTACTTGTCTTATCTAATAGTGATGTTTTGTCTAACCTCTTTGTCAAGAAATTATCTGGGCAGTTTCCAGTAAAGGATTTGGGGAACCTCAATTTTTTCCTTGGCATTGAAGTGAAGAGAACTCCTGCTGGCTTCTTCCTTAGTCAGTCTAAATACATCAGGGAATTGGTTCAATGCACTAAGATGGAGCATTCGAAGCCAACGTCCACCCCAATGGCTGCAAAATTCGTCTCTGAAACTGATTTGTCCAAGCCGTTTGCTGATCAGACTCTGTACCGCAGCATTGTCGGAGGCCTGCAGTATCTTGCCTTCACCCGACGTGACGTGTCTTTCGCAGTCAACCGGCTGTGTCAATCAATGCACTCTCCCACAGACAAGTAGTGGCAAGGTGTGAAGAGGGTCCTCCGCTATCTCAACAACACCGCTGACTTACAGTTCTTCATTTCCTCTGCTTACAGCAACTCTCTAGCTTCTTTCTCTGACTCTGAATGGGACAAGAACTCTCTAGCTGCTTTCACTGATGCCGATTGGGCCGGTGATCCCCGTGACAGACGATCTACGAGTGCATATTGTGTTTTCCATGGTGGAAATCTGATCTCCTGGCAATCCAAAAAACAGCCAACGGTGTCCCGCTCTTTCACCGAGGCCGAGTACCGAGCTCTCGCATATGCTACTTGTGAGTCCATCTGGATTCAACAGCTCTTGTATGAACTCGGCATCCCACTTCAGCAGCCTCCTACGTTGTGGTGCGACAATATTGGCGCCACGTACTTGGCCGTCAATCTCGTCCAACATCATCGCATCAAACATTTGAGTTTGGACTACCATTTTGTGCGAGAGCGGGTTAGCAATGGTTCATCTCCACCAAGGATCAAAAGGCCGACCTGTTGACCAAGCCACTCCCCACAGCCCAGTTTCTGAAATTGCGATCCCAACTCGGTCTTCGACCGCCTTCGGATCGAGGGGGAATAGTAAGGGATAGCTGAGGGTACTCTTGTAATATCACTTGGTCTGTGCTAGGCCTTCTAGAATAGTCCCTAGGACAGCTAGCACTCTATATACCTGGCTATATATATATTGTATTGTTCACAGTATTGAGATTGAGTAATGAAAAGCCTTATGGCATTATTCAGCAGCAGTGCAGATATGAATTTTATATAACTGTGTTGTTCTACGTTTCTGAGTGAGTACAATTCATTGGATGCATTTCTGTCTGGTTAAACTCAGAAGTGGACTTTCTGTTAGACGTAGTGATTTTTGGACTATTGGTTTGGTCCTTCGTAATTATGGGTTGAAATGTAAGTGTGGGAGATATTTTGAACGTATCTAGCAAATTATATGTAATAAAGCAAATTGTACATAATAACAGGAATAGAGATTTTGAAAAGTAATGAAATAGTTCAACATAATTTTGATGAATATTGAAAAAGTTTTCAACTCTACAGTGAGTTTGTTGATTGCCTAGGCATCTACTTGTTTTCACCTGTTTGTGATATGGATGAAATAGCCCTCTTTCGTTTCTGCTTTTTCCATTCCGGGACTTTCCACTGTCTTCTGTAGAGTTGTTGGTGTTGTTCTCGCGTCCATCTTCTGGATTGTTTGTGGTAAAACTTTGATAAATATATCGGAGGAACGTCATTTGCCAAATTTAAGAGTGCAGTTGAGATGATTTTGGTTCATGAAACATTAGGAAACAACACTATTAATTTCAACAATCATATTTGCAGTGGCAGCACAATCCCCACAAAGCTAATCTTTCGTCACGGAATGCAAAGAATACTGATAAAGCCCCATTTATACTTGTTCAGCTCAAGGAAATGGGATGCCCTTTTCAATAAGATCGTACACATATCTCGATAGACGTTTTGATGTATGGAACATTTGTTTCGTGCTCCATTATTACAGTTTGAAATGTAAGTGAGTAGGAGATTGAAATTGTAGGCAACAAGTTGTTCTTGATAAAGTAAATTGTTCAAAACAGCAAAAGCGAAGGATTGGAAAAGTACTAAAACAATGTTGTTTTTTGGGGTGATTAGTGATAGGTTGTTCAAGACTGGATTGTTTTTTGTTGATTGTCTGGTCATCTACTTGTCCTTGTTGGTGTAAATCAACGTTCGTTTTAATGTATCGGGACTGGGACTGTCATATTGCTAACGGGATATCGAGTCGTTAGAACATGGGTTAGGATTGTGTGGAGTACACACCCATGTAAACGAACTTTGAATCCAGATTCATATTTTGGAGTGTAAGGTTTGAGCATATGATCAGAGATATTAATCGGGTTGGAAGAGTTATGAACATGTTATTTGACATAAAGGTAATATGATAAAGCAAGGTATATAACCCGGACATGGTCTGTCCGTGTTATTTATGTGCTAGAGGAATAAGGGCTTGTAACCCGGTCCTGTCAGTCGGGATAATATCCTGTGTTGTAAGTAACTGCTTCAGAAGATCCGGGTTATAAAGTGTCAGCGTGGAATATTCCACAAACATGCTCTTTGGGCGGCTGTAAACTTCAAGTGTTTCTAGTTAATAGTCTTGATCTTCTAGAGTTTGCAACGTCTTATCCCACTCCAAATTTCGTGTAACCCAAAGGCATGTGAATAGGGTCGAAATATTGGTTTCGGAAAGTGCGTTTAATACGATTCGTTTGTTTATCCAAGCACCAAGATTGATCAACGACACACCCCTTATACAACATTCGAAACCAATATTTATGTTGATCAAAGGGTGGACTTGGAGCGAAGGTATGTACGTGATTTGTATATCATACTGGTTGGTACATGCACAATGCATTTGAGGGCATGCTAAGTACAACCGTAACGTGTTTTGGTTGAAAGGGACATATTTTAGATATTCACTTCGTTCACTTCGAAATAATAATTTTTATGTTTACCGTGTTTGCGCTGAAAGCATAGTGTCGATGATGAATGATCATGGGTGCTATAAAAATAAGCAATGATTGTATGGATTACTCGGTAGTTTGTATATATGTATCATGGTCATCATATATGATAAGGGTATAGTCAAATCATTTTCTGCATGATCATGGTAAATGATGGGTGTACTGATTAATTCCATGTTTGTATTCTCATACGGTATTGATTTTACATGGTATTGTGGCTAATTGATATATGGGACTATCATGTTATTATATAATGCATTGATTATTGATTATCATGGTCTTGGTTGACCGAGAGGAACATGTCCTATGATTCTATCATGGACGGTTACTGCTTCTCATTTTGAGGATGCACTTAAAGGTGCAAAGGGGGCTATTGCAAATTGTTTGTGGTAAGGTGGACATGGATATGGAGATATGATAGGTTTAATATATTACTCACTGATGTGACACTTGTACAACTAGGCTTTATGTTAGTATATATAGGTGAGAGTTAGTTAGAGCAAGCTAAGCTTTTGTAACAACTCTAACAGAACATAATAAAATCTCTCAAGCTTTCTCATCTCTGCTTACATTTCTTGATCTAGATTGTTCTTTAATGTCAACTCTGGAATTCATTTGAATCAAAGGAAATACATCATAGACATGCTCACTGAGGTAGGCATGATGAATTGCAAGCCAACCAAATTTCCTATGCAAAGAAATCTTCAACTCAGGCCACATAGAGGTATTATCATTCCTGATCCAGAGTCTTACAAGAGGATTGTTGGTAGACTTCTATATCTTACTCTTTCTAGACCAGACATCTCTCATTTTGTGCAACAATTGAGCCAATTCTTGCAATGTTCTCGTGTTCCTCATATGCAAGCTGCCTTGTTTTTACTCAGATATCTCAGAGGTACCTTGAACTGTGCTATTGTTTATCCCTCTTCATGTGATTATGTTCTCCAGGCCTTTTGTGATGCAGACTGGGGTACTTGCACTTATACCAGTCGTTGTCTCACTGGTTATTGTGTTTACTTGGGGAACTCTTTAATTTATGGAAAAATAAGAAGCAAAACACAGTTTCTAAGTCTTCTACAGAGGGTGAATACAGGGCCATGTCAGCTACAACTAGTGAATTGGTGTGGCTACAAGGACTCCTTCAGGATTTCCTTGTCACTGTGCCTCTTCCTATTGATTTGCATTGTGACAACAAGTCTGCGGAATTCTTGTCTCAGAATCCAGTCTTTCATGAGAAGACCAAGCACATTAGGATTGATGCACATTTCATTCGAGATATGGTTGAAGAAGGATTCATTTGCACACACCATGTTCCTTCTTCCTTACAGTCTGCAGACATTCTTATCAAACCTTTAGGGGTTGAGCAACATCGCTTTCTTTCTTCCAAACTAGGCCTTATCTTTGATGATCATGCCTAGTTTGAGGGGGTATATGGAGATATGATAGGTTTAATATATTAGTCACTGATGTGGCACTTGTACAGCTAGGCTTTATGTTAGTATATATAGCTGAGAGTTAGTTAGAGCAAGCTAAGCTTTTGTAACAACTCTAACAGAACATAATAAAATCTCTCAAGTTTTCTCATCTATGCTTATATTTCTTGATCTAGATTGTTCTCTAATGTCAATCTTAATCTCTTAGTAGAGATTTTACAATGGATTTTCAATTTTGATGGTCTTGATTTTTCAGTTCATAAATTCCCCAACGGATGGAGGGATGTAAAGATCATAACCACACTTCATAACTTCAAAGGTTACGGAAGTATGATCTTGAATAAATAACGGATGAGAAATATTATGTTCTCATGTATATATGTATGTGGGTACATGTGACATTATCATAAGGTTTGTATGATTTTGGATTTTTCGTTGGTTTAAACGAAAGATGAAAGGACGGTGTTAACCGTTCGGATTTAGTCTCAAGAGACTAAGGATAAGTATCTCATTAGCTAAAGTGAGGTCTTATGAAATTGATGGGTCTACTATACTTTGTATAGACTACTCATGATTCTAGATTACTTGATTCAAGTCTACTAGATTGACTAGACTACCTCGTGTCTACTAGTCATGTGATGCCCTACAATATTCTTGTACCGATTGACTTTGGTTGATTAGATTACTTTTAAGTCTACTAGTTGATCATGTGATGCCCTACGGTACTCGTTTGTTGATTGACTATAATTGACCCTACTATACTTTGTATAGATTGGTCGGTAATTTATAAATGTTATTTATATTGTATTATATATGAAATGTTATTTTTATGGTAATATTATATTGTTTTATATTTTATAATGGATACTATGCAATTGATGGTTTATGTATGACCATGTGTTACTCTATGGAGAAAATCTTGATCATGAATGGCACACTTGTTATGATGGGGATATGTACTAAGATTTTGATTTATTTCAATTTCTAAGGTTATGATTCATGTCCTATTGCTCGGAAAAGATTAGGCACATAATATGTATATAAATGTCGAGTTGTGCCTAGTCGAGCAATGATGTGTGCTAAGAGTACACATGTATAGAAATGGGCTTTTCTATGTTTTCTTACTCTAAGAGTAAAGTGACAAATATGGGTGAAGTCATATTTTGGCTTGATATTGATAAAATATAGTCCATATAAATGGAATATATTAGACCCATGTGAAATTTGGTATAAAGGTGACATAGTCTAAATGATATTAGATGTATGGTAATCATAGGTTTGCCCTAGCCCATGTGAAATATTTTGGTGGTAAAGGTAATGATTACAAATGTTAGACATTATGAAATGTTCTAAATAAAGTTCTTAAGATAGAACTAAATGACTCGGTTGAAGCGTTTATATGTTTGAGTCATGCGGTGTAATGATAACACCTAGCTTCTTAAATGCCTAAACCAAATGGCTTGTTTCTAATGTAAATTAGATCAAGGTTAAAGATGATTTGGGTGTGATACCCATTTGAGATTAGTCACTTGGATCCGTGAGGAAAAGAATGTAATGTCATTTTATTCTAAAGTCCGTGTGATTTGGTAAAGGATCAAGGATTGACACGAGTTATGTATATGGATTCTCCACCAAGGTTGTTAGCTTATGAGCTATGAAAGTACCTTTAACAAAGAAGACGAGTGTCTTTGTAAGATTCTTAAAAGTATTGGAACTAGGACCAATTTTGGATAATCAAGGTTCATATCCATGGGTCGGTTACTCGGATCTCCTAAAGTGAAAAAGACTAATGAGTAAACCGTGAGTTTCCTATATTGGAAATAAGGGAAATTAAGGTGCATGTTGGTCAAGTGTTATAAGAGTTAAGGTGATTTCAATGTCAATAAAATTGTATAGTGAAACTTTAGTCAAAACTAAAGGTGCAGTATGTCTATATAAAGGTTGCGATTCATGTTATGAGTCGTCTTGAACATTGTCTTGTGACATGTTGGTGTTTGATAAAGCATATGTTTATTAATTGAGATATACTTGTAATAGGAAAACCATGAAGGACATGGGGGAGATGTGTGAGATCCTTGATAATAGGACATGGGGGAGGTGCGTGTGGAGGTACATAAGAAACGCTCCCTCGTAAGCACACTCAAGTTGTGAGCTTGAAAGTTTATACCTAGTAATGGTGTTATGACATTTAGCTCGGATATTCATGGTTAAATGAATATGTTTATTAGTGTTATCTAATGATTTATTTAAGGTGGATATGCCTTGAGAAAGACCATTGATTATGGGCTTTGGTATTGTCATTTTCTCTCGGTATTAGAGAGATTTATGGATGCTAGATGATTGCATAATAAGTGTGACAATGGAATGGAATTCCTAGTATTGGTCAATGCCGGTATAGAGGTGGTATGACTAAGGAACTCGAATTTTGAGATCTCGATTGTCTAAAGCAAGATTGTCCAAGTTTCGTTGTTGAAGTGCACATAATGACTTGGGCTATTTCTTAGCCAAGTGAACAATGAAAGGAAAACGCCTTTGGTGTTGGAGGATTAATTGTGGTAAGACGATTACTCAAGAGTTGAGTTGGTTTAAGTTTGTACGTACATGTTATATCAAGTTGACCTCTTGTTGATAGGGGTTAGCTAGGGACTTGGTTGACAAGTCAATTTTAGGGATGGGTTGAGCCCGTTTGAAATCTCTAATGGTGGGACACCCAATTACCCTCTAATACGACGTTAGGGGCTGAATTCAATGTGGAAAGCCCACACTTAGAGATTGGAGCACATGATACATGTATCATCCCAAAGTTGTGCTCGTGCCTGCAAGAATGAGTTAGGATGAAGTTCTCTTCTTAATGGACCTTTTGAAAAAGTGCATGGGCTTGGGCTTGGCTTCAATTAGCATGGGCTTGGCTTTGTATGCACTCATTAATGGATTAGGACACATGGCCGTAAAAGTGTCAAGTAGCACTTGGAGTAGTGTGGAGACTTATGTGTGTTGTATCTTCAAGTATTCAAAATGGGTTGAAGGGTTCAATCCGTAGGACACCCCGATTCTCGAGTATTTGAAATGTGTATGACACTAAGGTGGAAATTCAATACTAAGGATATTTTCATTTATGCATGAGTCTGGTACAAAGACTTGTTTTGAAAGGTGTGAGTCAAGGATTATACTAAAATGGGGGAGGAATGTTGGTGATTTAGTAAATAAACGTTCGTTTTAGTGTATCGGGACTCTCATATTGCTAACGGGATATCGAGTCGTTAGAACATGAGTTAGGAGTGTGTGAAGTACACACCCATGTAAACGAACTTTGAATCCAGATTCATATTTTGGAGTGTAAGGTTTGAGCATATGATCCGAGATATTAATCGGGTTGGAAGAGTTATGAACATGTTATTTGATATTAAGGTAATATGTTAAAGCAAGGTATATAACCCGGACATGGTCTGTCCGTGTTATTTATGTGCTAGAGGAATAAGGGCTTATAATGGTCCTGTCAGTCGGGATAATATCCTGTGTTGTAAGTAACTGCTTCAGAATATACTCCGGATCAGAGAAGATCCGGGTTATAAAGTGTCAGCGTGGAATATTCCACAAATATGCTCTTTGGGCGGTTGTAACCGTTTTTAACCGCCATTTTGTCTTCTCCAAGACATGAGGGACGACCCATACTCTATATATAGAGTCTTTTGGGTGTTGGCAACGTGTTACGAACTTCATCAATCGATTTTACGTAATCAAAGTCACAAGTACAAAACACACATGTAAACTTCAAGTGTTTCTAGTTGATTGCCTTGATCTTCTAGAGTTTGCAACGTCTTATCCCACTCCAAATTTCGTGTAACCCAAAGGCAAGTGAATAGGGTAGAAATATTGGTTTCGGAAAGTGCGTTTAGCACGATTCGTTTTCTTATCCAAGCACCAAGATTGATCAACGACACACCCCTTATACAACAGTCCTCATGCGTTGGTGCTATGGATGACATAGCCCTCTTTCGTTTTTGCTTGTTTCCATCTTGGGTCCTTCCTCCATCTTTTATACATTTTCCCTTGTTCTTCTCGTTCTCATCTCCTGGTTTGATTGTGTTTGAGGAGCCAAATCCAACATTACTCTGAGGCGGCATGATTTAGTAGGCGTTAGTTTTACCGGAACCCTTAAATATTGATATACTATGATTATTACCTTGAAGAATTTCGTAGTACTGATCACGTCATTGCAGACGAATGTTTCATAGGTTCCGTGATCGTAATATGTATGGCTTTTCAGCTCGAGCAGGTGGACTTTCTTTTTCAGTTTGAGCAGCTCTGCTGGAATTGGTTGTTGGCCTTCTATTTGTTGTTGTTTAGACATAGAATCATAAACAAATTTTTGAATCATCTCATACTGTGTGTTTTTTGCGGCTAATTGTATTGTACTATTTTGTTACCTCGACTTTGAGTAGAAGCTTGTGTGTCGCAGCCTTTACCAGTTTTTCTGCAACAGAATCGAACATGTTAATTTGTAATGTCTCTGTCTGATCGAGAACCTCAAGACTTAGCTTGTACCTGTTTTGATTTGTTAGTGGTGGCTTATTGCAATTTTCTACAGTGTTTTCTTATATAAAACATGTAGTTTGGTGTGACCTGATTATGGGGATTTCACATATTCTTTCTCATGCTTCACACCAATTTCCAGTGTCTGATTTTTGTTTACCTTTTTGCATTGTCCATCCAAGAATGATAAGTAGTACCAGCTTCCTTTGAGTAGGATATTTGCAATCTTCACGGCACAATATAATGTAATGGAATGTTGTTGATATGTATCTGTTGTAATTATAAGTCAGCTTAGTATATATGTTTTGAGTATATGTATTATAAGGTTGAGGTTACTTAGGGAATTAGAGACATTGGTATATTAAGCTAAGTCTTAATTTGTGACCAAATTAAGTCATCCCAATTATATTGGTTTGGAGGCTTAAGTGAGGTTACAGATTTGGGCCTGGGCTTTTGCCATAACAAGATTCGAAGCCCATTATAGAAGCTGTTATGTGCTCTTGTTGGCTTGTGTATATAAGCACCTGGCTCGGCACTGTTCGTCATCCAGAGAGAGATTTCACTCGCTCGAAGAAAAACCTAGCTGAGAAAGAAAGGAAGAGAGAAAGAAGGAAGAAGTGGTTCGCGACGTCTCCGATTGTCTTCTCCGGCGTTGCTTGGTGGCTATCTTGGTCACTTGTGTGGAAGTTATTGTGAAGAACTTCGGTTGCCCAGAAAGGGGGTTGGTTCCCTTTAACTTAGTCTTCTTGCTTCTCCTTTGCTTCTGTTTTGCTTCGTTGTTGAGTCTTTGAGTTCCCTGAGTGCTCCCTTGTAATTGATACTCTGTAATCCTTGATCTAGTGCATTGGGTTTGAGTCGCCCGTCACCGGGCTCCGCGGATTAGGGTTTACCGAACCGCGTCAACAGATCTTGTGTCCATCTGCTTTATTTTTGCTTTACGAGTTGTTGCGATCGATCGATTACAGTTGCGAATTTCAATTCTCAAAGTGGTATCAGAGCCAGGTTGTTGTCTCTGATATCTTGGCTTCCGCTGTGACTTCAGATCTTGATCTTATTCAATTAAGACCTTCGAGATTCTCTGTAGTTTCTGTTCTTGTTACTTGATTTTGGAATCAAGCAAGAATTCTAAGTTTTTCTGTCAAATTAGGGTTTCTTGTTTTTACTTGTGTTTTTGCTTCCATTTTACTGACTGTCTAATCTGTCGGGTACCATGGCTGATAACCCAAGACCCAAGCCCTGTGATGGAACCAGTGACTTCGCCATGCGGAAGGTGAAGATGAAGGCTATCTTCATCAAAGAAAAGTGCTATAAGGCCATCTCTGAAGATTGGCCAATCGACATAACTGACTCAGAGATGAAGGATCTACAAGAAATGGCTCACACAGAGATCATGATAAGGCTTGTTGACTACGTAGCTCGTCAGGTGGTTAGTCATTCTCAACCTAAAGCTTTATGGGATGCTCTAGAGTCAATTTACTTGACTAAGTCCCTACCTAGTAGAATCTCCTTGTTGTGTAAACTTTTCACATTCAAAATGGATGTTTCTTTAACTGTGCATGATAATCTTGACATTTTCTTAAAAATGACCCAAGACCTAAAGAGATGTGATGATGACATTAAAGAGACACACCAAGCTGTCTTGTTATTGAACTCTTTGCCTGCTCAATTTGACACTTTGAAAAATGTGATTCAATATGGTCGTGATGATTTGACTATAACTAAAATTACTGAGTCCATTATTCAAAAAGATGAGACTCTTAAAGTCTTTAAGTCCAAATATAAGACCAAAAATGAATCTAAAACTGAGATCAAGGGAGAAGTTCTTATGACCAAAGGAAAAGGCAATAAAAAATTCAACAAAGACAAGCATGATAAAAATGACAACAAGAGATTGGATAAGTCCAAAGTTAAGTGCTTCTACTGTGATAAACTGGGGCACTTTGCCAAAGATTGTCACAAGAAAGCTAGGGATGAGAAAAACAAGGATAAGGATAATTCTGGTTTTTCTAATGTGTTTGAATCATGCACTGAATATTCTCATGAGTTGCTTATGGTCTCTAAAAATTACACCTGCACTGACTGGATCTTAGACTCAGGTTGCACTATGCATGCTACACCCCATAAGGGATATTTCTCTAAACTGTCTATCTGTGATGGGGGGAGGTTATGCTTGGTGATCACACCACCCTTAGGATAAAAGGAATAGGGTTTGTTCCCATGAGAATGCATGATGGCAAGGTTAGGCTCATTCAAAATGTCAAATGGGTCCCTAATCTTAGAAGAAATCTATTATCTGAGTCTATGTTTGATGACTTAAACTTCCATATTAACACTCATAATGGTATTAGAGATGTTATAAGAGATGGGAAAGTTCTAATTAGAAGCATTAATAAGGGGGGTCTCTACTATGTGGTTTCTTTTCCTGAGTTGAATGTGTCTTCTAATTTGATAAGTCATAGTGATTCTGCCTATACTAAGCTCTGGCATAATAGGTTAGGTCACATTGGAAATACTGGCATGCTAAATCTGTTTAAAAATGGTATGCTTGACAAACACCCTTGTGAACTTGACTTTTGTGAGGATTGTGTATTTGGCAAGAAATCCAAACATAGCTTTGGGAGATCAACCTACACAGCCAGCAAACCCCTAGAGTATGTTCATTCTGATCTCTGGGGGGCAGCTCAAGTAGACTCTATTGGAGGCAAGAAATACTTCATGTCGCTAATAGATCACTACTCTAGAAAGGTGTGGTTGAGTCTCCTAAAGACTAAGGATGAAGCTTTTGACTCTTTCAAGTCCTGGAGGACTGTGGTAGAGAGTCAATCTGGCCTAAAGCTCGAATGTCTAAAAACAGACAATGGACTAGAGTTCTGTAACAAGGAATTCAACTCCTATTGTCTTAATAATGGCATCAAGAGGCATTTAACAGTGCCTGGTACCCCTCAACAGAATGGTACTGTTGAGAGGATGAATAGGACATTGTTAGAAAAGGCCAGATGTATGGTGATTAGCTCAGGAATGAGACCCTCTATGTGGGGTGAGGCAGTGACTACTGCTGCCTACCTCATAAACAGGTCTCCTTCCTCTGCAGTGGGATTCAAAACTCCACAAGAATTGTGGACAGGTAAGGTCCCAAACATTGCACATTTAAGACCTTTTGGATGCACAGCTTATTCTCAGATATCTCAGGGTAAGCTAAATCATAGGGCTAAAAAATGTGTAATGCTAGGGTATCCTGAGGGGGTCAAAGGCTATAAGTTACTACTTGTTTAACCCCATGGGTACAAAGTAATAACTTCTAGAAATGTGACCTTCAATGAAAAAGAATTTCACTTCAAAACTAAGCTAACAGCTACACATGAGAATACAGGTACAAAAGAAAGCAGAGGAGCTGCTACTGTCCACTTTGGAGGTCAATTCTTTGCTCCATACCAGAATAATCAAGACCTAGACTTTGAAGAAGAGTTTGACATTGGACACTTCTCACCTGAACAGACTGCTAGCTCAGAAGGGCAAACTGAAGGGTTACAACCAGTACAACATGAGGATGAAGGGGAAATTGGTGGTCAAGGAGACCAAATGGAAGATATGCAACCTCACCAATCAGGTGGGGCAGTAAGTGATCTTTCTACTACCCCTCTTAATGCTAGTTCTAGTAATCATACACATGAAAACATAGGAACTAAGCACCCATTGCAAAACTATCAACTTGTTATGGATAGAGAACCCAGGACAAAAATTCCTAATAGAAAGTTCACCTCTAATATTGTTGAGTTTGCATTTGTTGCCTCTGAGTTGGTTGCCTCTTTTATCCCTGAGACTTATAAACAAGCTATTTCCTGCCCTGAGGCTAATGAATGGATGAAAGCTATGCATGAAGAGATTCACTCAATGCATGTTAATAATACTTGGTCCCTAGTAACTAAACCTAGTAACACTAGACTCATTGATTGCAAATGGATATTTAAACTGAAAGAAGAAACTCATTTTTCTGACCCTCCTAGATATAAAGCTAGACTTGTAGCTAAGGGATTTACCCAAAAGGAAGGTGTAGACTATAATGACATCTTTGCTCCAGTTGTTAAATATAAAACCATGCGTCTCTTGCTTGCTATGACCACTGTGTTTGATTGGGAATTAGAACAGATGGATGTTAAGACAGCTTTCTTACATGGTGATTTAAAAGAAACCATTTATATGTCTCAACCTGAGGGCTTTGTTGATGAGTCCAAACCTGAGCATGCTTGTTTGTTAAACAAATCGATCTATGGATTGAAACAATCTCCTAGGCAGTGGAATATCAAGTTTGATAATTGCATGAGAACTCTAGGTTTTACCAGAAGCAAGTATGAAACTTGTTTGTATTTTAAGAATGTGAAGGGTACTTCTCCCTTGTACATTCTTCTGTATGTAGATGATATACTCCTAATTAGTAACTCTATGATTACTATTTCTGGTGTTAAAACTGACCTTAAAAAGCATTTTGACATGAAGGACTTGGGTCCTGCTCAGAAAATCCTAGGAGTTAATATCATCAGAAACAGGAAAAATAAAACTATGATGTTGTCTCAAGCTGATTACTTGCATAAAGTGCTAGGTAGATTTTCCATGACAGATTCTAAGTCTGCACCTATACCTCTGGGTGCTCACTTGGATCTGACCAGTGACATGTGTCCTTCTACTCCTGAAGAAATAAATAGGATGAAAGATACTCCTTATGATGTGGTTGTAGGATCAGTGATGTATTCTATGCTATGTACTAGACCTGGCCTTGCATTTTCTATAAGTGTTCTAAGTAGGTATATGTCAAACCCTGGTGAACAACACTGGAGTGGCATGAAGTATGCTCAGAGGTACATTTCTGGTACTAAAAATCATGGTCTTGTTTACTCTGAACACACCTCCAAAAATGAGTTAGCTGGGTTGTGGACTTAGATTATGGTAGTAATAGAGACACTCGTAAGTCCATTACCTCTTACTTCTTTACTTGGGCTGGTAATTGCATTTCATGGAAGTCTCAGCAACAGTCTATAGTAGCTCTGTCTTCTACTGAAGCAGAGTTTATAGCTGCTACTGAGGCTTGTAAGGAAGCATTATGGGTGAAAGGAATCATGTATGAAATACAGAATGTTGTTTACACTCCTGTGATTCATATGGATAGTCAGAGTGCTCTATATCTTTGTAAGGATCCTGTTTATCATGAAAGATCTAAGCATATTGATGTTAGACTTCACTTTATCAGGGATGAAGTAGAAAAAGAGCATGTTAAGTTGGTAAAAATTGTTGGTGACATCAATCCAGCAGATTTTGGCACTAAGATTGTTCCCACTGACAAGTTTTGTTTTTGCAGGGACAGTCTCCATGTCAATGATGTTACCTGAGGCATGGATGAGCTCGGGACGATTTGGAGGTGACCCATTTGCACTTAGGTTAGGATTACTGTGTTTATACTAAGTCATGCTTAGAAGGGCAATTGTTGTAATTATAAGCCAGCTTAGTATATATGTTTTGAGTATATGTATTATAAGGTTGAGGTTACTTAGGGAATTAGAGACATTGGTATATTAAGCTAAGTCTCACCCCAATTATATTGGTTTGGAGGCTTAAGTGAGGTTACAGATTTGGGCCTGGGCTTTTGCCATAACAAGACTCGAAGCCCATTATAGAAGCTGTTATGTGCTCTTGTTGGCTTGTGTATATAAGAACCTGGCTCGGCATTGTTCGTCATTCAGAGAGAGATTTCACTCGCTCGAAGAAAAACCTAGCTGAGAAAGAAAGGAAGAGAGAAAGAAGGAAGAAGTGGTTCGCGACGTCTCCGGTTGTCTTCTCCGGCGTTGCTTGGTGGCTATTTTGGTCACTTGTGTGGAAGTTCTTGTGAAGAACTTCGGTTGCCCAGAAAGGGGGCCGGTTCCCTTTTACTTAGTCTTCTTGCTTCTCCTTTGCTTCTGTTTTGCTTCGTTGTTGAGTCTTTGAGTTCCCTGAGTGCTCCCTTGTAATTGATACTCTGTAATCCTTGATCTAGTGCAATGGGTTTGAGCCTCCCGTCACCGGGCTCCGCGGATTAGGGTTTACCGAACCGCGTCAACAGATCTTGTGTCCATCTGCTTTATTTTTGCTTTACGAGTTGTTGCGATCGATCGATTACAGTTGCGAATTTCAATTCTCAGTATCCCATAGTTAGGTTATGCAATATGTTTTGTTCAAACATATTTCAATAATTATGTTTGTTACCTCGGTGGTTCTTGTTTTCAAATTTCTACCCATTTGAAGCATCTCATTCAGAGTTCCGCATTTGAGCTCTCTGTCTACTATTCTAAAATTAGGATCCGACATATATCCAGACCTACGACAGTAGTCTGTTAATAATGTAGTGAATGGTTTAATTAGCATTGTTGGTTTGGCCTGTTTCTAGTTTGATTTTTTCCCTGAGTAATACCATATGTTTTCTCACATTCTACATATATTCTTTTTTCATGAACCTGTGATTTATAAAGTTTAAAATGGACATATATACAGTACTGTTCGTTGGGCATCTTTGATTTGTGGGACTTCTTCTGACATGTAAATTGCAGTTGCACAAGCGCTCTGTAGAATTACGTCACCTGTTTCGTATGAAGGTAATCAGAGTTAGAATTAGGTTGTCCATGTTTTTGCACATTAGGTCATACCATTGTGAACCTTCACATCCATTGAAGTGAGTAAGATGAGTTGTATCTGTCCATAATCCTCAGACTGTCTCTTGAATTCCTCACATGCTACGCCGTACAACTTTGTTTTCATAACCCACCCCATGTCGTCTACTAAACAACACAAAATATGTTTGCAGTCATCACTTGTGGTGCAGATAAATTCAAACTCCAAAATTTCTCGAATACGTGGAGTTTGGTTGTTTTGCGATATGGACAATCCTTGCAGATGGTAGACTTGTCCATCCTGTAGTTGCAAGCCGATTGAATCGACCATTTTCTTATGTGCCCGACTGATGATCGTGCTTCCTTGTTGGACAAACACAAAGTATTCAACGTCATTTTCTATTTTGACTGAATAAAACACATATAAATTGAAACATTAACAGTTCATTCTTACCGTATCGTCCGAAAGAATATAGCAATATGGTTGGAAATGCCCTGCAGGACTGCCATCTACCCATTTCTTACAGACCATGATGGGGGTAGATACCTTTATCCATTCTATGAAGTTGTAGGAAATTTGCACATATAAATTTGCAAGTGAGAAAATGGATTTGCTTGATCTTATATACCACTGGTTTTCCAAATGATTGCAGATTCAAGCTATTATACTGCATGTCTCCATTTATGTTTTAGTTGGGCGGTTTGTATTCTTCCATGAATGGCATTGGACGCCAAAGTAATGGTATTAGGCATTTATTTGAACCTTTTGGGTGGTAGACAAGTATGATTTTTGTTAAGCGTGCAATTTAAGTACGATTTTAATTTTTGATGTAATTCATCCTTTGGTCTCTCATTCATCTTGTCGGCTACGTTTTTTCAATGTGGGGTTCCATGATATATTCTTGTTTTTAGGGGTCTGGACATCTTAGAGTATGGTCATTTAGAATTTATTTTTGCAAAGTGTTTTAAACTACGGAGTAATTTGTTTTGTTGTACAAGTAGACATGGTTATTCACTCAAAATGTTTAAATTTTGACGGAGGCTTACATTTCTGGAATAGGATTTTTTTTAGAAAATATTCCCGATATGGAATCGTTTTGAAAATATTCACGCACCTTATACAAAGCATTTGCTTTAAAAAAAAAATTTAAAGTTTTTATATATATATTATTATATAAGACTTACTCGTGTTTGAATGGCTCGTATGGGCTCGTTTGAAATCGGAATCGATCACGACCGATTTCGTTTGGTCCGTATTGATCCCAGCTTTCACCAGATATGTCTCTCGCTCGATTCTGATTTCGAACGACCGCATACGAGCCACCCGAACACGCGTAATTCTCGTGCGTACCTTCTACTGTAAATGGATATTTACAAATTTGTTCCTATATATCAGGCGATGAGAGACATATCTGGTGAAAGTTGGGATCAATACGGACCCAACGAAACTGGTCGTGGTCAATTCCGATTCCGAACAAGCCCATACGAGCCATCCGAACAAGCGTAAATCTTGTGCATACCTTCTTTCACCAGTTCGGAATCGGAATTGATCACGACCAAGTTCGTTGGGTCCGTATTGATCCTAGCTTTCACCAGATATGTCTCTCATCGCCTGATATGGAGGAACGAATTTGTAAATATCCATTTACAGTAGAAGGTACGCACGAGACATACGCGTGTTCGGGTGGCTCGTATGGGGTCGTTCGAAATCAGAATCGAGCGAGAGACATATCTGGTGAAAGCTGGGATCAATACGGACGCAACGAAATCGGTCGTGATCGATTCCGATTTCAAACGAGCCCATACGAGCCATCCAAAAACGAGTAAGTCATATATAATAATATATATACAAACTTTGAAAAAAATAAATAAACAAACAAATAAATAAAAAATTAAATTTTTTTTATGTGTAAGAGACGCTGGCAATTAAAAAATAAAAATCTGCTTCGGATGAATGACTCTGGTAAAACCAGCGTCTCTCATACGTGAAAAATTTCTGAACCTCATAAGAGTGCTTGGGAATTATTTTTAAAACGAGCCCATATCGGGAATATTTTCAAAAAAAAAAGCCTATTTCAGAAAAAAAAAATCTTGTGCATACCTTCTTTCACCAGTTCGGAATCGGAATTGATCACGACCAAGTTCGTTGGGTCCGTATTGATCCTAGCTTTCACCAGATATGTCTCTCATCGCCTGATATGGAGGAACGAATTTGTAAATATCCATTTACAGTAGAAGGTACGCACGAGACATACGCGTGTTCGGGTGGCTCGTATGGGGTCGTTCGAAATCAGAATCGAGCGAGAGACATATCTGGTGAAAGCTGGGATCAATACGGACCCAACGAAATCGGTCGTGATCGATTCCGATTTCAAACGAGCCCATACGAGCCATCCAAAAACGAGTAAGTCATATATAATAATATATATACAAACTTTGAAAAAAATAAATAAACAAACAAATAAATAAAAAATTAAATTTTTTTTATGTGTAAGAGACGCTGGCAATTAAAAAATAAAAATCTGCTTCGGATGAATGACTCTGGTAAAACCAGCGTCTCTCATACGTGAAAAATTTCTGAACCTCATAAGAGTGCTTGGGAATTATTTTTAAAACGAGCCCATATCGGGAATATTTTCAAAAAAAAAAGCCTATTTCAGAAAAAAAAATTCTACATTTTTGTTTGTGGTTTAAACATTTTTCTGTAACTGTAAACATGGTGCCTCGTATATTTTCATGG
The DNA here is from genome assembly GCA_029168935.1 of Oxyria digyna. Taxonomy (NCBI): domain Eukaryota; kingdom Viridiplantae; phylum Streptophyta; class Magnoliopsida; order Caryophyllales; family Polygonaceae; genus Oxyria; species Oxyria digyna. Next base: position 5,208,721 of record JAPVLV010000024.1, read on the forward strand.
TGTTGTTTTTTTATGCTTATTTCACATGTCCTCCACGTTACTTAGATCGGTATGTGTGTTAAATTACATGTAGTGCATACCAAGACACCGATCCGTTTAAAGAGACCAATTTCTTAATTTGGGAAGAATAACCATGTTTAAAAAGATGATTCTATTCTTAGTCCCTTTGAATACCGTCATTTAGTGAATTGTATCAATATCTTTTGTTTTATCCTTATAAGGTATATATATGTAGGATATTTGATTGCCTCAATCATATATCTTCTCCATTGCATTAAGTGGATGATATATTCTCAATTCTCATTATTTGGATGTATATAAATGGCATTGCAATGCTTCCGACTCTTGCAAAATACAACCATACAAAAGTATAGGAATTTTTTCTGTTGTGCGTGTTGGAACTCGGATTTGTTGGAACCTCGTTCCAACGGAAGGGAAACCGGCAACACTTCGGATTCTCGAGTCTTTATCTTTTCTTCTACTCGCGAGCCATCTAGACTTCTTGCTCCCAAGCGGAATGCTTCTCTTCGAATCTCATGTTTCTCTCTCAGAGGCGGACCTCGCGACTAGCTTTGAAACGTTCTCTCTTGCTTCTAGGTGGAATCTCATTCTCCAAGTTTCCTGCAAAAGCCAAACCCGGAGGTGGGGCTCTCCGGGAAGGGCACTCCGACGCCCAAGTTAGATATGATACAAATAATGTATTCGACAAATTAGCGAGTATAAAGAGTTGTAAGAGTTTGAGGTTTCGTATACGAACGACCTACCTAAGAAGGGGTTTCACACCCTCTTCTACCAAATATAGTCACTAACCAACATATAAGCAAGCTAATAAATGCGCAAGAGTGACATTTATGAGCAGCTTACTTACTAATCATCAAATCATGCCAAGAACCAACGATCATATTGCTTGCCCTTTTCATACCAAGCATATGAATATCATACGAACAAGTAATTGAATGGGCTCAAATCACAATAAAATGGTATAATCTTCTACTGGGAAATCAAATCCACATTATCCAAGCAATTCATCATCTAATTCGGTTAACCTCACTTGATCATCAAGTCCACTAGAAGAGCTAATCCAAAGTGCCTAATCATGCACCAGAGCTAATTAATTAAGTATCATGCCCATTAGTCTACACATTAACTCAGACGTAGTGGAACTTGACTACATACACCTATACTTATCAATTCAAGCAAGAATGTCCAAACCATAATGAATCCACAGTATGTGCACATTGATATTGGACAGAGGGATTTATTTGAAGATTGATTTGTAGCTTATAAAGGGTAGTGAATTGTTACCGCCTTCAGTTCATCGAGGCATACACAACATATATGAACATATAAGAAACTTGGGCATCTGGTTAGTCGAGTCATGTCTCCATCAAATCGGGGAAGAGGGTGGCCGGCGACGGGCTCGAGATGGATGCGATGAGGTCCGTCTGGACATAACTCACGAATCACCATCAAGGTCCAACTGAGCTTCACCAGAGATGGGGGGACGGGGATCGATGGTCGAGCTTCTCGGGAATTCGTCGGGTGTGGGATCTCGTTGCGGGTCAAAGATGACCGAGCGGCTCTGAATCCTCTTAACACCTTGAGCTAACACATCAACCTCAAAATGATTGAATGGTTGAATTCCATGGTCACGAGAAGAACTGAGGGCCAACCCGGAGGTTGGAGGTGAAGCTCCTTCACTCTTCCCCTTTTCTTGTCTGCTTTTCCCCTCTCAGCCCTTTTCTCCATTTCACTGTTCATCTTTATATAAACTTTCCTTATTTAACCTATTGGGCCTTTGCATTGTAATAAGATTTGGACATGCTTTTATCCGGTCCAACAGTGCGAATAATGTCTCCTCCTAATAATGTTGAATTCACTCTAATCACTACATTATATAAGTATATATGGGATATTTTTCAAAATTGTATTGTTTCATGATCACTAAGCGGAGGTGTTGTTTGTGTTTTATTTCTTTTTGTGTCTCGTCATGGTTTGAGTTCTAATTATTTTTCTTTGTGTCAATGAAGTGTCTTGAGGTCTGTTTAAGACCATAAAGCGATTTATTCAGCCTGCATACATAAGATGGATTTGGAGTGGAAAGACCAGGTGGTGGTTTCATGAATACTTCATCATGCAAATCTCCATAAAGGAATGCATTGTTTACATCTAGTTGGGAAATGGGCCATCCTTTTTTCACTACTAGAGATACAAGAGCCCTTATGGTTGTCATTTTTACCACTGGAGAAAAGGTTTCAGTGTAGTCCACTCCTTCTTTCTGTGTGAAACCTCTAACCACCAACATGGGTTTATGTCTTTCTATGGTGCCATCATCTCTGAGCTTTAACTAGCCATTTGCAAGTGATGGGCTTTTTTACCTTAGGGAGAGGAACAAGATCCCATGTTTGGTTTAATGATAGTACTTCAAATTCCTTTGTCATTGATTCTTGCCAGGCAGGGTGCCTAGCTGCATCTGCATAAGACAAAGGTTCTCGAGCAACAGATAATGGTAATAACAAGCTTTGATCATTGTTAGATATTGAAGTGGCACATATGGAAATGATCATATATAATTATTGTGTTTCATCTCTATTATGTCAAAAACTTCCATTGGGTTTCAGCAACTATGAGGATTATATACATGTTCAAATTTCCACTGGTAATGAAAATCCACAACCAAGTCGAAAGTTCCCAATGGGTCCAGACTCCCTGGGGTAATCGAGCCACTTCTTTTGTTCTGACTTCTTGCTAATTAACATGGTATTTTTCGAGCTATGAAATTTATCTTATACATTTATCATTGTTCTATTTAATAATAACTGATAAAATTGGTACTCGAATCTACTCAATCTTGGCACAAACAGAAAGTAAAGAACACGATCAAATGTTATCGAGGTTCGGACTCAGCCTATTCCCCGTGACCTCAAGATTGGAAGCCAAATCAACTAAGCAAGACAAAGCGTTTACAAGAGAGCATTACACAGAGGATCTCAGAACAAGTTCATGCAATACAGAACAAGAGGAAAGCAAAGGTAAAGGAAACTCCCTAGGATTTGTCGCCAACAAGAATGTCTCTCGCGAGCCCGATGAGCATCCAGGAACCTCCAAGACAACCTTTGGAACAGCTAGCACCAACAAGACCACCGTCTTTCTGGAAATACCAAAAGCAAGGCTTGCTTCTTCAGTGAACAGATCTACGAACCACCGTCGAAGATCTGGCTAACCTTTTGAACCAGAAACCCTAGATCGCTCTCTCTCTTTTGCTTGGAAGTGAAGATGCGGAAATGAATAGTGTCAGAGGAGAGAGAAGATCACCGGGTTATATACCAGCCCGCTAGGTCACACGCGGAGCCCTGGATCCCTTCGAACCGGGTCGGATAACACTTCTGGACATCAGATCACTAATGGGCTAATCCCAGCTATATGGACCAAAGCCCAAACATGAACCTTACCCTTATATTCTATACATGAACTCATTACAAATAGATCCAATAACTATGGGTTGATCCACAATAGGAAATCACCCATTACATATGCCCTCTTGATTTGCTATTTCTTACAATGCCTAACTCAAGCTGTAGAACACATCCCTTTACTGAGAGAGGAGTGGATTTGAAGTTGTCCTACCATCGTCGACCAATCATCCCTGCTAGTCATCAAGGAACATCCCAGATATGCAAGAAATCCCTGCAGAAAGCAAACTTATCAGGAGTGACAATCTTACTTCCAAAATCAGCAGGATTAAGGTCACCCTTAATTTTCATTACAATAATCTGTTCCTTTTCCATAAGATCCCTAATAAAATGATGTCTAATGTCTATATGTTTAGACCTCTCATGATACATAGGATCTTTACACAGATACAATGCACTTTGACTTTCAGTATGTAAAACAGGAACATAAGTCACACTCTGAATCTCTTTCAACAAACCAGTCAACCAAATTGATTCTTTAGCTGCTTTAGCAGCAACTATATACTCAGCCTCAGTGGAAGACAAAGAAACCACTGACTGTTTCTGAGCTTTCCAAGAAATACAATTGCATGCCCAAGTGTAATAGTAAGAGGTAACAGACTTTTTGTTATCCTTATTATTACCATGATCAGAATCAACAAAGCCAAGCAATTGTCTTTTCTTGTCATGATCAGAATAAACTAAACCTAAGTTTTTGGTTCCACAAATGTATCTCAGAGTATATTTCATAGCAATCCAGTGAACATTACCAGGATCTGACATAAACCTACTCAACACACTAATAGCAAAAGCTAAATCAGGTCTGGTGCAAATCATGGCATACATTACTGACCCCACAACAACATCATAAAGAATCTTAGACATAGCACTTCTCTCAATCTGGTTTTTGGGACAACCAGTACTTTTGAGTTCTAAGTGTCCTCCTAAGGGTATAGATGTAGGTTTAGTGTTATCCATATTGAACCTATCTAACACCTTTTAAATATAATCCTTTTGAGACAACCACATAAGTTTCTTCTTCCTATCTCTTTTAATTCTAACTCCTAGAATCATCTGAGCTGGGCCTAAGTCTTTCATGTCAAAATACAGTTTCAAGTCTCTTTTAACTCCAGAAATCAAGACTTTAGAACTACACATTAGCAGGATGTCATCTACATATAGTAACACATACAATGCAGAGTCAGACTTGACATTTTTAAAATACAAACAGGTGTCATAACTACTTCTGGTGAATCCAAGTTTCTGCATACATGCATCAAACTTCAAGTTCCATTGCCTAGGGGATTGTTTTAAACCATAGATGGACTTATTAAGTAAGCAAGCATAATCAGGTTTATTTGCATCAGTAAAGCCTGTAGGCTGCCTCATGTAAATAGTCTCAACAAGGTCACCATGCAAGAAAGCATTTTTTACATCCATTTGTTCTAATTCTCAGTCATACACAGTAAACATAGCAAGAAGTAACCTCATAGTTTTATATTTAACCACAGGAGCAAAGATGTCATTATAGTCAATTCTTTCTCTTTGGGTAAACCCTTTATCCACAAGCCTAGCCTTGAACCTAGGTGGGTCATTAGGACTATTCCCTTTCTTAATCTTATAAATCCATTTGCACTCAATAAGTTTAGCATTCTCAGGTTTAGAAACTAGAGTCCAGGTGTTATTAACTTTCATGGATTCTATTTCTTCACTCATAGCACTCAACCACTTCTTAGAATCTAAACACTGAATGGCTTGATCATAAGTATCAGGAGTATAGGTGGGTTTTTTAAGCACATCAGCAGTTATAAAGGCATAATCAACAAAACCAATATGAACTGCAGCAGTTACAAACTCAACAACATTAGAAGAAAACTTCTTACTAGGTATTCTCATCCTAGGTGTTCTATCTCTAGTTAGCTGATAACTATCAAGATTATTATCAGTTACATGTTGTTCTGCACTACTGGAAGAACTAGCAACAATAGTTTGAACATTATTAGTAAGAGTAAGAGGGTTGAATATACATAATCATGCTACGTAGGCGCAACTAGTGTTAGATAAGCCACATCTCACAATCATTAGTGTGAGTGAGCTATGTTGTAATTTCTATGTAAATAAGTAGAGTTCTATCAAACTCCTCTTTCCTCTCCAAAGCACCATAAATGCATCGTGTTGTTCCTCAATCTGTCACTTTCTCTTTCAATTTCAGAATTTATAAGACGCACAAGCTGTCAAAAGAGGTTAATGTTAACTCCAATCCTTGAATTTCTGCATTAAAACATTGTATTATCTCTAGGTGTTTACCATTTAATATATGATTTGCGTATGTGATGGTTTAAATTACACAGTTGCAAAACTACCTCCTGACTTCACAGTGTGACTAAATTTTCTGCTATTGCAATAAGGTTCAGTTATTATGATCACATTTTTCTTAAGAGAATTTGAACCTCAAACTAGGTGAATAGTATTATGGTTAAGGTTTATTTACGTGACATATACTATTACTCTGTTTACAGGTTTTTGGCATATTGAAGGAGCTTATTCATAAATCCATCAATGTGACTATGGTAAATTCATTCCATGAATATATGATTATATGACCATATTTTATTAGGATATTAGAGTAGAACAACACCCACAATTTAAAAATATGGTGCACAAAATATGGAACTACCGTACACAAGGTTCTTTTATGTTTCAATTATTCTTAAAACAAAAAAGAATCAAAATAGAACATAAGACATGGGCTAGGAAAAATATCAACAATATTAATTATCAACTAAAGCAAACAGAGGATACACTTAAATTTCTTCATCAACAATCTATCTATATATAAAAATTCATGGGTTTGAGAAAGTAATGACAATTGGTACTCATTAATGTTTAAACTTAATTTTTTCTCCTTTTTTCTATTTCTCATTATCCAATGATAATTGAAACTTATTAAATGTCTAATAAAACCAAAATTATGTGCTTAATTGGTTAGTATTTCCACCAATTTAATTTATTTATTTTTCACTCTTCACCTCCAATCTGTATGACGATGAAGAGCAATCCGAACAACGTAAACGACTATGTGATTTTGGTACATATATAAGAGATATTCAATTCATTTTATTATAATTCACTAAAAAATACATATATGAAAAAATATATTAAGTATATGAATATAGACAAAAATAAAAAGTGTTTGGCTGGCGCAAAGCGCGGGTAATGACCTAGAAAGTTGTCATTAAGTCGTCATTACTATGTGGCCTCTTGAATTCCTCTTCTAATTTCAACTTTTGATTTTTTCGACTTCTCCGAATGGGATTTCGTATTGAATTCTCGCATCAAGTCGTCGTTACTCTTCTGCATATTGTATTTCGTCGGTACTCATGGTTATTGTCAATTTGTAATTGAACCAATCAATTTGCTATTTTTATCACTTATGTTGTTCGTTTATTTTTGTGCTAATGTCTTGATCTGCAAGTTAGATTTAAATTGGCCTGAATTGGATAAATATGCCATGAAAAAAATTGTAAATATATAATTATCCCAATAGAGTTTTGAGACGAAAAACCGTAATTATCCCGCGCGTAGCGCGGGGGTCCGATTCTAGTACACCATTAATAACTCGAATAGTACCACTTATAAAAAATATATGAGATTTATAACAAAATACAATTAATTACTAGAGTTTCAACATACTTACTGGAAACAAAGAGCTAAAATCAAACATTTAACATATATGGACAAAAACACAAAATATTTTCGAAATACGGTGAAAATAATAACCTTCAAACAGAAAATAAATTTGTATGAATCACTAAACAACATAAAATATTACAATCACTCTGACATTACTACTAATATCACAAACGATCTAAAATCTAGATTTCTCATGTCTCATACTAATGACATCTTAGAAAGTGATCTAAAAATGATACCCAAACTAATTACGGATGAGGACAACGCTCAACTTCTTAAACAACCAACGGGGGAAGAAATTAGAAAAGTGGTCTTCGAACTACCCACTAACAAAACGCCTGGCCCAGATGGTTTTACAACTGAATTTTATCAACAATATTGGCAATGTACCTCAAAAATTCTAATCTCAACAATTCAATCATTTTTCCATTCTGGTATTATGCTATCAGATTGTTCTCAATCCTTCATCACTCTAATTCCAAAGATTGATAATCCTATTACTATCAACCACTTCAGACCAATTAGTCTATGTAACACGGTCTACAAAATAATAACAAAAAATAATGGCTAACCGTCTCCAAATACTACTTCCAAAAATTATTCATCTTGTCAAGGAGCGTTTGTTAAAGATAGAACAATATTTGATAATATCTTAATCTCCCATGAAGTTTTCCACTCATTTCTCAAAAAAAAAGGAAAACGAGGTTGGATGGCATTAAAACTAGATATGGAAAAGGCCTACGCCAAAGTACAATGGTCATTCTTAATTACAATTTTACAAAAGTTTGGATTTCACAATACTTAGATTGATAGAATTATGAGTTGTATTAAATCAGCTTCCTTTTCGGTTCTTGTTAATAACATTCCAGGGCCCACCTTTAAACCCATTTGTGGACTTAGACAAGGTGACCCAATTGCACATTTTCTATTCATAATAGTAATGGAATATTTAGCCAGAACTTTACAAACTAAAGCGGATAAAACACAACATAAAGTTGGAATACAACTTTCTCAACATGGCACTCGTATCCCTTTTCTTTGCTTTGCAGATGACACTCTTATTTTTGCTAACGCAAATACTACTAATATGAATTTTATAAAAAAGATACTAGAAAGGCTTACTAATATATCTGGCTTATCTATTAGTTATCATAAAAGTTCTTTCCAAACAACACCCAATATTTCCAATCATCAAAAACAAGCCTTAGCCTCTATTCTCATTTTACAAATTAATAACAAATTCAATGGAAAAATATCTAGGGGTTCCTATTGTAAGAGGTCGAGTCAAAAGTGAATGTTTCGAATATGCACTTCAAAACACGGCTAAACAATTGTCAAAATGGAATGCTAATTCAATTTCCCAAGCGGGTATCAAAAGCAAATCACCTTATGCAATGCTTCTCACTACCAAATAATGTTTGTACAAGAATGGATAAAATTACAAAAGATTTTTTTTGGAATAAAGACAATTCTAAATACCGGCCACTATCTTCTTGGGATAAAATTTGCAGACCTAAATCACTGGGGGGTTTAGGACTACAGAAATCTAAAAATCTTAACGATGCACTTCAAATGAAACTATTATGGAAATTATTAGTTGATCCTGATAATATTTGGGTTCAAATCATAACTCAAAAATATCTGAAAACTGAAACGATATTAACTTACAATAAGCGAAACAAAAAACAATCGTGACAATTCTCGCGATTACTACATCTCCGTAAAGTTTTCCAAGAAGGTATACTATGGCAAATAGGAGACGGGGAGATCATAAAACTTTGGACTGACCCATGGATACCAAATGTGGCTTTACAGAATTACTTTAACCCTACTTACTCAAATATTAATGAAAATGTTAATACCTACATTTCAGCAAATCAAACATGGGATATACAACGGTTAAACAAGATCTTACCAAATCATATAGTTTCACAAATCACATGTATATATATATCCCAAAATCGGCTACGAAAGATCAGGTTATTTGGAAACTAAACAATTCAGGTGAATTTACATCTGCTTCGGCTAGTTCGATATGTACATAATATAATCAAGACCAATCAAACAATCTTTATGATTGGCTTTGGAAGCAAAATCTACCACCTCGAATCAAAAATTTCATTTGGAAAGTCATCTATGACAATTTACCAACAACAGAAAGGTTAAATAGATACTACAAAGGGTCCCCCCCTACTGCTCCATATGTAACCATTCGTCGGAAGATAATAATCATTAATTTATTCTTCCATTCGTCGGAAGATAATAATCATTAATTTATTCTTCCACTGCCCAAACACAGTTTCAAACTATAAAAAATCGTTTCGATTATTAAATATAAAATTTGAAATGCCTAAAGAAAAACAGATTAATCAACTCATTCATGAATTAATAACTACTTTCAATAACAAGATCATCCAACATATAATTTTTCTATGGTATGAATTATGGATTTTCAGAAATAATGTTGTGTTCCGCAAACAAAATAGGGACAACAGATCCCCGACAGACATTGCATACTTTTATCTCAAACAATGGGAGAACACGCAAACAAAACAAAATGGACAATTAAATAACAACAAACCAAATAGAATGAAAAGAAAAAATACAAAATGGATACCACCACCCCAAAATTGGGTCAAAATTAATTTTGATGGATCACTACAAGATAGAAATGAAGGCTACACCTCTTGCATTGCAAGAAAAATGATGGCACCATTTTGTTCGTTGATAATCAACATTTAATAAATCCCTCCATTCTTCGTATTTTAATATTCATATATTAAACAATATCATTTTGAAGGTGATAATCTAACTGTCATAAACTCCATTATTCGCCAGTGGAAAATTCCTTGGGAAATTTCGCCAATTATTATAGATTGCTGAAAATTACTTCAGAATATACCAAATTTTGAGTTCAAACATTGTTTCAGAGAAGCAAATCAAGCTGCTGATTACCTTGCAAACAATATCCTTGTCATTAAACTAGCTTTATTTGGAAAACAACTCCGCTCTACCTGATGCTAATATCAGGAATATAAGAAGTAGTATTCAGTTACATGGTTGTACTCCATCACTTTGGTCATTTCTTCAGATCGTCCAACGCGACGATCAGGGATTGCCGATGTCTTAGGACTAGGGATCCCGGTTCTTTCCCAATGTAAAAAAAAACATTGTTAATTAGATTTTGTTTTCTATTGTATAATAATTTGTTAAGGAAAAGCTTTTACTCACCGACCAAGTTGCCCTTTTGTACTTGCTCACAGTGTATAGAATAACACCATATTAATCAATTGTTGTATACTTTTGAACAAAAGATGATTAAGCCGAATATAAGATTTACAATGTGGAAACGAAAAACTAGATGTAACACATTTAAATTATAATCAAATTGCTTTATGTTGTTTACCAATATCAATAATTGACGAAGTTTGGGAACAACAAAAGAAATATGAGTTTTTCTGATGTGTACCCAAGGACATACAATAAACAACTAAAGGAGGAATGTAGTACATTGGAAATCTAATAACCTTTTTGTTGTGATGATTTACCCATTTTTCTAGAGAGTGTAAGGCCTAAATTTTTCATTTTTTAGCTGTTTATTGTGTGTCCATGGACATACATTAGACAAACCTAAGAACTATATATACTCACTTTTTCATGTGATAGACTACAACTCCAAGGTCATTTTAATTAGGATGTGGTTTCGGTGAGAATAGTTTTTAAAATGAGAATGTGAAAAAAATTAATGTGCACCAAAATATACTTAAATGTGCAACAAAATATAATTAAATGTGCATTAAAATTTTTGATGCACATCTTTGAAAAAGTGATGCACATATACAATTTTTGTCTAAATGTTCTTCAATTTCTTAAATGTTCTTTAAAAAATAAATGTTCTTCAAATATTGGATGTTTTTAAGTTTGTCAAATGTGCACCAAATTATTATTAAATGTGCACCAAATTACTACAAATGTGCACCATTCTCACGTTCGTATTTTAAAAGTTATTCTCACCGGACACTTTCCCTTTTAATTATACTAAAAGATTAGAAGGGCTAATTGATTTGACATGCATGAAAAATTGTAAAGAAGTTTGGATATCACCAGTATTGACCAAATAATAATTTCGAGTGTCTTCTATCTATCATTTCATTTCATTTTTAGTTCTTATTTTTCGCCAAATCGTCAAACGCCAATTTCATGATTTCTTCATTATGAACATATGTTTGTAATGTATTTGTTTGTACTGTTTTTGTCGTGTCTGTACATTATGTATTTATTTGTGGATGATATAAAATATAATTATTATTTTGATCATATAAGTACCGAAGCCTAAATATAACCTCCGTTTCTAATACATAAACTCTTGTACACACCAAACTTATATAGGGTTCGGGAGACTAGTTAATGAAAAGTTTGGAAAGGAAAGAGGGAGTGAGTTAGGTTAAGAAGTAACAGTGGCAAGTTGGTAATATCAGTGAAATTAGGCGTTGTCTCTCTCCCAATCTGGCCTTGGAGATTCGTGACGTCCATTTCTCTCGCCTGATTTATTTGTGGCTTTGCTTTCTCCACTCGCCCTCTCTTCTCAAACTCACCAAAAATTAACTCTCCAGCTCCTGCGAGCAACAACACAAAAATGGCCATGAATTTCCAACCATTGTCTTTCCAATCTCGCAAATCCCCTTCCTTTTCGGCACATCGATCTCATTCCTTCAGATCTCGCGGAGTTTTCATGGCCTCCACGCTCGGCATAACCTCCAAGTCAGCTTCTACTTCCATCTTTCTTTATCTGCTTTCTTTTGTCTCCTTGTGTCATCTTCTCAATTTCTCCATAATTTTATTCGCAGTTTCCCGCTGCATCTATGAGTAGATCATTAAAATTTCCTCCCATCTGAAATGATCAAATCTTTAATTTTTATTTGAATCCGTTGTTGTTTACTTGTTATCTGTGTGCATTATTAGACTGGAATGAGAAGATTTCATAGGTTTTTCTGTTTATGCTGAATATAGTTTAGTCGTTAATTCCTAGGCTATCAAGAAATGATGAGTGTGGTCCTCATGAACTACTGAACTGTTTCCTCTCTTAAGAAACCATCCTGTTTTCGACAGCATTCTCTGTATTGATACAGCTCCGCAACTGACAAATTTGACTACTATATGTTTGTTTTTTGTGTTTTCTTAATAGCTTTGCCAAACATATAAAATTTATCTTAGATTGATTCCGGTTATTTATATGAATTTTAAATATGTAGTCCTTGTTCTCCATGCCATATGATTTAGTTAAATATTTGATAAATGTCATTTTTTCTTTCGTATTTTTGCCACTGCATTATTTTCCACTGCTGTTGGATTGCATTTGTGTTAGTGAAGATTTCAAGACTGGTGGTTAGGAACTTGTGTAAAATGACATGTGCTTTGAAGAATTCATGCATTAGCTGTTATCAGTTAGGACACTATCCTTACAGTATGAAGATTGACTTTTCCTTTAGTGTCTATTTGCTGCTATTATATTCTATTAGCTGATCATTATTTTGTATCCTGAGGGCATTTTCTTGCATAATATGCATGCCAAATGGTTCCATCAACCTTGTGGCCCTACCTTCTGTGCTTTGCGTACGACTTATCATAATTTGTCGTCCATGTTGCCATTGTTGCTTTGAGAACAATTATATTTCCAGTCCGCATACGAAACACTCAATGATGTAGATGTATTTCCACTTCATTTATTTTTCTAGCTTCTTGCTTTGCACATTAGGTTATTTCTATTTGTTTTAGTAGTTAGTTGAGCACCTAATTCATGTTCATGCTGTCTCCATTGTTTGCTAAATAGAGGTGTGCTGTTCATGTACATTGACATGACTCTCAAAACATTTATTCTTTCTATTGGTTATCATATAGGTGCTGTCATTCTTATGTTGGTTTGATCTAGTTTTCAGCATCATAAATGCCACACCTGTTTCTACTAGTGCCTTCGGTATTTATCAGTTTAACATGTATAATGATTCTAATAGAAATGCTGTTTATGATTCGGTTAGATGAGAGTCACATATAAATGTTGCCCTGCATATTCTTATTTAATCAATAGGCTGAGTTTCAGATTGCCTTTGTTTTGGATAAGGTGATGAGATCCTCTGTCCAAGGATTGAAACTGAATCTTGCTGAGTGAAATTAATGTACAGTATCATAGCCGACCCATTGCTTTCGTATAATTGGATGTTTTTTGCCACCAAAAAAAAATTGGATTTTTAACATTAAGTTTGTGAATAGTGATTATTGAATCTGTAGTGTGTGGTTCTTGTATGTAGTGAAATGCTCATCCGAGTAAACTGTTCCACATTCATGTTTTTTCTCAACATGCTGTGTACAAGATTGCTTTACATTACGAGCTACAGGAGTAGAGTGTTTCACGTTCATTTCTACATCAATAAGGTTTCACTGAAACTTTGTGGTCCAACACTTTCTGGAAACAGGACTGTCTTTAAGGTGTTTTTATGAATGTCCCTACAGTGTTTTCATTGTGATTGATGTGGGAGCTTTCATAGAAATTTTATGAAATTGTTTTGATCTGGCTGTACAAAGCTGATGATCTTATAATTTCAGGGAGATTCCAAATGATAAAAAGCCCTTTACGCCTCCACGAGAGGTCCATGCACAAAAAACCCATTCTCTCCCACCTCATAAGATCGAGTTGTTCAAATCTTTGGAAGGTTGGGCCGAGCAAAATCTGTTGGTGCATCTTAAACCTGTGGAGAAATGTTGGCAGCCACAAGATTTTCTCCCAGATCCAGCCGCTGAAGGTTTCGAGGAGCAAGTGAGGGAGTTGAGGAAAAGAACAAAAGAAATTCCTGATGAATACTTTGTTGTTTTGGTTGGTGACATGATCACAGAGGAAGCCCTTCCAACTTACCAGACTATGCTCAACACTCTCGATGGAGTTCGAGATCAGACTGGTGCAAGCCCTACTCCATGGGCTATCTGGACTCGGGCCTGGACTGCTGAAGAAAACAGGCACGGTGATCTCTTGAATAAGTATCTTTACCTTTCTGGAAGAGTCGACATGAAGCAAATTGAGAAGACAATTCAGTATCTAATTGGATCAGGCATGGTAAGAGTTTAAGGGTTTATTTTTTATTTATAAACAAAAAGTTACTAGGTTTGTTGAGTAATTGGTCTGTGTAATTTCCAGGATCCACAAACCGAGAACAACCCGTATCTGGGTTTCATCTACACTTCATTCCAGGAAAGAGCAACCTTCATATCTCACGGGAATACAGCTCGGCATGCTAAAGAACACGGGGATTTCAAGTTAGCACAAGTTTGTGGAATAATAGCTGCAGATGAGAAGCGGCATGAAACGGCTTACACCAAGATTGTGGAGAAGCTATTTGAGATAGATCCAGATGGCACCGTTTTATCCTTTGCAGATATGATGAGGAAGAAGGTAGCGATGCCGGCCCACTTGATGTATGATGGGCAAGACGACAATCTGTTTGAACATTTCTCAACCATTGCTCAGCGCCTTGGTGTGTACACTGTGAGGGACTATGCAGATATTCTGGAGTTTCTTGTGCAGAGATGGAACGTTGAAAATCTGACAGGACTCTCGGGTGAAGGGCGTAAGGCGCAAGATTATGTTTGTAAATTGGCTCCCAGAATCAGGAAACTGGAGGAGAGGGCTCAAGCTAGGGCGAAGGAGGCAACGCTTGTCCCGTTCAGTTGGATATTTGGAAAGGAACTACGAGTTTGATTTGCAGGACAGATATGAAGACAATGCAGTTTCCTTTGGTGTTTGTTTGTGTAGCAAGTTTGCTTAAGTTTTGCCACCCGTAGTCATCCTTGTTTGTATGCATGCTGAGCAAACTCAAACTTGGCTCACAAGATTTCTGATGTTAGATAACGAGGATGATTAGCAATTTTCTCTTACTTTCTGAACCTGTCTTCTGTTGTGTGCTAGCAAAGTTCTAATAAAAATGTTTTGTTACACGGTTCTTATATACAGCCCGGTGCTTTATTCAAACAACGTCGGGTCACTCGCGTTCTGCGAGATATGTGACACCCGCGTTACGCGAGATTAGCAAAAAATTAGGTTAATTTCATACATGCTAATCTCGCGTTCAGCGAGTGTACGTGTCATCGCAGAATGCGAGTGTACGTGTCATCGCAGAATGCGAGTGACACGTCCCTCGCAGAACGCGAGATTAGCATGTCAGATGGACGTTGTTGTGCGCCATTACTACATGTATTGTCCCCACCTAACTATAATAACTACTCCCTTATTTTAAGTAATCCGTAACACCTATTAACCCTACCCTAACACATCTTTTTATCATCTTTCACCTCTTTCACCCTCCATTAAAACTCATTTTCAAAACCTTTAAACTTCAAAACACTCTAAAAACACCTAAAATAATGGAAGATGAAGAGGAATTCAACAAAGGAGGGAATGGAGATGGTGGTTCATCAAGTTACCATGCAAATGAGGTAATGTTCTTACTTAATTTTTGAATTTTAATTTGTTTTGCACCATTAAGAGCTAAAATGAACTTATTATGTTGTATTTCTTGTTAAATCTAGTAGTAGTAAGTGTTGAAGAGATGACTTTTGCATATAATGTCCAAAACTTAGATGTGTTCATGTTTTTAGGGTTTTTAATGTAGAAACTCAACAATTTCACATGTTATGTTAAATTATCTCGTTGAATGACTAGTTTCAGGAAATAGCAATTTTCCGCGTTCTGCGAGAGGAAGCCACTCGCGTCACGCGAGTAGTGCCTCCCTCGCAGAACGCGAGAAGTTGCACATTACAGAGTATTAACAGAAGCATTGTGTATAGGTGAATTTTTCTCTGTTCACTGGATTGAATGCAATCCAGTTGAATGACTACAACTACCCCTCCCGGAATACAAGGCCATGTTCGCCACCGTCATTTGATTTAGGGATTGACAACTTTGGATATTATCATCAACCATCTTCATATGAATAACATGTGCCATCTACTTATCAATTTCCTATGCCATCTACATATGAATTGTCCGTACCGTCTATTTATGAGTTGCCCGTGCCATCTACTTATGAATTGCCATGTACATATGAGGTGCCATCAAGCTATAATGCGTTTGATTCACAATTTGCTAACCCACCTACAAACGTAGGAGAGGAGATGTGTTTTCTTCCCTCTTTACGCACTGCACCAAAGTTTGATAGTCCCGTATGTGAGGAAGAGGTTGTTTCTAGGGATTATTCGGAATATTTCACTACGGAGCAAGTGTTTGCCTCTAAGGAGATTGGTCATTTGTGGGCTTTGAATGTTGCAAAGCAACACAAGTTTATGATCTCTATTGGAAGGAGTGTACCATCTAAACCGGGGCAAAGTGGTAAGGTTCAAATCATTTGTGAGAAAGGGGGAAGCCATAGGCCTAAAGGTGTCGGTGTTAGATCAAACACAAAGAGCAAGAAAACGGGGTGTAAATTTCAGTTGAAGCTCATGGAGAACCGGGTTGAAGAGAATTGGAGATTAGTGGTTGTTTGTGGTTTGCACAACCATCCTATTGGAGATAGTTTGGTCGGGAATGCATTTGCCGGGAGGCCAACCCCGGATCAAAAGAAAAAGGTTTGTGAGATGGTACTTTCACATTGTTCTCCAAATCAGATTTACACTGAGATAAACAAAGATCCCGGAAGTTGCACAAAGAAGAACCAAGTGTACAATTTGGTAAGACATATAAGGGAAGAGGAAATGGAAGGTAGAACCGTGGTTCAAGAATTCTTTCACCAATGCAAAGAGAGCAACTACTTCATGGAGTATAGGCCAAGTACAAAGAATCCTTCGATAATAGGCGACTTGTTCTTTGCTAGCCCCGAATCAATGAAACTCTTAAAGGCGTTTCCATATGTCCTTTTGATGGACTCGACTTATAGCACGAACAAGTAAGTATTTATCATTCTGTTTTTATGTTGTATTTATCTTATTGTATTTTGGTTTAAGGTACAATGTTCCCTTCCTGGAGATAGTCGGTTTGACTTCTACATGGAAGAATTTTGTTGTGTGCGGGGTATGGTTAGAAGCTGAGAGCGAGGATAGTTATTTCTGGGCGTTGCAGCAGCTGCAGACGATGTATTTGAGAATATGAGCATCGCCTACTTGCTTCGTCACTGATCGTGAGATGGCTCTTATGAATGCAACATACAAGTTATGGTCAAATGCAAAGTTTCTCTTATGTAGACGACATGTAAGGAAGAACATAGAGGCGAGAGCCAAGATAGCTATGGGCACACAAGCATTGGGGGTTCATATTTCAAATGATTATTATAACGTGTTCGAACAAACCACTGAAGAAGATTACAAGAGTACTTTGAAGAAACTTGAGGACGAATGGCGAGCTTATCCAACCGTATTGAACTACGTGAGAAAGAATTGGCTAAACCGTTACAAAGAAAGACTTGTTTCAGCATGGACGGATAATGTCTTCACTCTCGGGAATAACACGACAAACAGGTATGTTCTCTAATTTATGTCTACCTTCTACATATGATAAAAAGAGCTTATGTAATGCACAACTCGCAGAATGCGAGGTGTACACTCCTCGCAGAACGCGAGGAATGTCCTTGATTCCGTGTTGATGCATTTTCGAATGCAAAGATCCTGGAACAATGTATGAACGCGAGGTGTACACACCTCGCAGAACGCGAGATTTTTCACATTACAGAAGGATCCACAGGTTCTGATTTGTATTTGCATATTATTGTTTTTCGAACATTTTAGAGTTGAAGGAGCACATTCGTGTCTTAAGTCATACTTGTCAAGTGGAAATGCTAGGCTAGACACAATGTTCAAAGAATACAAAACAATGGCGGAGAACCAACTTAAGGAGATTAATGTGTCTTTCACCGAGTGTTTGAATAAGAGCTTCACAGTTGTTGAAGGGGCCGACTTGTTTAAAGTCTTGAAGTTCAAAGTCTCTTACAAATGCATAGAATTTTTGCTTAAGGAATACACGAAGGGGGAGAGATTAGGTACGCACTTTAATATGTTTTGTAGCTGTGGGATCAAGATTAGAGATGGGTTGATGTGTGTTCATCAGATTGTAAGACATTGGAAGGAGCAAATACCACTAAGAGTATCAGAGTTGCATCCTTTCTGGAGTACTTTGAGTTTAGAAGAAGTTGATGTTCCCGGCATACTCGAAGTTAAGAGTAAGGTGGCAAGGCGTCTTTTTCAGACTTTCTATGAGGAAACGTTTCCGAAGTTGTGCCCCCATGATCAAGAAAAGTGTGCACAAACTGTTTTAGACATTGGGAGAGTAAATACTCCTCTAAAAGAGCCGGCTATTTCAAAGCACACCGGGGGTCGTCCAGTCGGAGCTCCTCACAAACAACCAAGGTCAACGCAAAGAAGACCGTCTGCATGGGAGCACACTAATGCTGAGATGGATGCTAGAGATTTGGAAGAAACACCCCCAAAGAAGCAAAGAAATGCTTCTAATTCTGAAACATTCAAGAAACCAAAGATTAAGGTGATTGGCAAGTACAAGTCTCAGATACCCGCGTCAATGCGCACCCATGTGAATGGTTGGTTTGAGGTAAATGGAGATGGAAATTGTGGATTTAGAGCAATAGCTCATGAATTGCATGACAACCAACACTTATGGAGGGAAGTAAGAGATTTGATGATAGCTAAGGTCAAAGAGATTTGACACCTAGTTGAAGGAACTTGGATTGGACCTCCACAACAAGCAACTTTGGAGAGCGTTGTACACCAACTTACATGGGAAGGAATAAGAAGGGCTCCATAAGAACACTGGCTAGCTACCCCGGAAATGGGATGTCTTGTGGCATCCACATTCAACATAGTGTTCGTAACGGTGGGAAAAAATGCTAACTACACTTACCTTCCTCTACAACGTCCTACTTGGTTAGAAGATGGCGACACACTTCCGACGTTCTGCTTATTATATATTGAGAATGAGAGACATTTTGTTCCGGTAAGTTTTTGGATCTTCTTATGAATTACTATCTAATATGCAACTTCCTAACGTTGTTGTTTTCTTGTAGTTGCGTCTTGAAGAAAACTGCCCATTACCTCATGTGTTTACTCCTTGGTGGCGAAACGCTGAAAGAGTTTCTTTGCACGATCTTGTGTCACATCGATGTGCCGCCTTTGAAATGTAATGTTGAAGTTATGTTTTATTCGCTGAATTTGTAATGTAATGTTGAACTGGAGATGGTTTTTTAAATTCTTAAACAGGAACTCATGTCATGGACATTTTCTAGAAAATGTAATTCCTCACGTTCTGCGAGGTTGGTGTCACTCGCGGAACGCGAGTGACACCAACCGTGCCACAGACCGTGCATCTCAACTGGGAGCACCCTGTTTCCTATAGGTTACACCTCGCGTTCTGCGAGGAGGTTACACCTCGCGTTCTGCGAGGAGGTTACACCTCGCGTTCTGCGAGGAGGTTACACCTCGCGTTCTGCGAGGAGGTTACACCTCGCGTTCTGCGATGAGGTTACACCTCGCGTTCTGTGAGGTTATGCAAAAAACGAACAGAATTGAAGCAGAACCAACATATCCCTAAACATAATCCAACAAAATTATCCAAGAAACAAAACAGCTAAGAAAGCAATCCAAAACATAATCCAAAACACAAAACGAAAGGCTACTCGTCTTGTTTTGGTCGGAAGGGATGGAGATTTGACATACATAGTAGCATTTGAGCATGATATGAAGGAAAATCCTCTTGAGTGGCAAACCGATACCGGTCCATGTCATTGTACACCCGGCCAATCACCTATACGCAAGTAAACATTCATTCTATGTTAATATTAGACTGAATTAGACTGGAAACGCAAGATAAACCAAAACAAATAATATTACCTGTTTCTCAGTCATCATCCCAGGGATTGCAGGACGGATATACCTATGGGTCCTCTTGATGTACCAATCCATGTAATCATGGGAGCATTCATGTGGTTCATAGGAAACTGGCCCCATCTCATTGAGAGATATGGAGTGAACATCTCTTGCCTCCCAAAGTCATTGGTTGGTGTCATAAAAAACACTATAACACCTAATGTTTTTCAACCTATGAGCTTTGATCGGTTCGATGACTGACCTAGGAATACACTGCAGTCTCCCAAATTGTCGAGGACACCGATCCGGCATGTGTGGTTCGGTAATGTCACAGCACGATAGCACCCCGTGAAATAGAGCGGGAGCGAGCTCAGGATTGGTGAAGTCTTGTACTCCATACGGGTTCCAACATACCTAAAAAGAAGACAGAAAATGCAGAAAATCAAAGAAACAGCTAAGAAACAGAACACTAAAATTCAATAAAAGGTGCATTTTCTCGCGTTCTGCGAGAAAATGCAATGTCATCCAAAAATGCAGAAATTCCCGAAACTATTGACATTACAGAAAAATGCATTAAATTCAGAAACTTACCATCTCCGGCATAAGAATATCAAGCGCGCCTCTATAGTCCCTTCCGACTTGCCCCTTCTTCAGCTTTAGATTCTTAGACATCCACCAGTAGACCCATGGTTGATCCGCTCTCCACCGAGGACGTTCAGTAGGTCGAAACTGGGGGAAGTAGTTGTAGATCCATGCCTAGGAAGTACAAATTACGTTAAATATGAAAATATATATAAGTAAGTAAATTAAACGCTTAAAAAGTAAAATACCTGCAATAAGGTGTAACAAAAAGACATATGGGCACAACCCTGGCGTGTGCATATCCCCAGCTGCCTATATAGATGGGCCAAAGCAGCTGAACCCCACGATATGCCCGTAGCCTGGGCATAGGTTTCCACAAAAGGCCCATATCTAAGCCGAATCAAGTTCTGTGACTTGTCGGGAAATAAGATCGAGGAAGCAGTATACAACACCCAACCTAAACCCTTTCGCTCTGCACCTACGGTTTGACAATGACTTCTAAACCAATAAGCTTTCACCCTCCCAGAATCTAAAGTCTGAGGATCTATTCCAAAAATTTCCGCCCCCTTCCCACCATAGTATTTTATAACCTCCTCATGACTAAACTTGGCATCCAGTTTGTTACATGGTGTCATTGCTTTCCCTTCTATAGGTAGGCCTAAAATCTTATACACATCAAGAACGCCAATAGTGATCTCACCACAAGGGAGGTGGAATGAATTTGTCTCTGGTTGCCATCGTTCGATGAACGCTTCAATCAAAGGAAAGTCGATTTCTTCGTACATCATGTCAGGGAGATCTGACAGTCCAACTGCACCGGGAATCTCTGACCATTCATTGTTGTCCAATGGCCAATAAGATACCTGTGAGGTTCGTTGTTGTGGCTTCATGGGACCTTTGAACTGCAGAAAAATATACAAATTATATTTTGCATAACAAATTTACAACAAATACAGTTTCTGCAGAATTATCAGAAAATGCAGAAAATTGTGCATTTTCTCGCGTTCTGCGAGGCTGTCACTCCTCGCGTTCTGCGAGTCTGTGCATCCTCGCGTTCTGCGAGGAAATGCACATATTCCGCATTTCATGCAGAAACTGTGCAATGGATTGAAAACGCAGACAAAAAAAAATGACTTACCTGCCCTTTTTGAATGTGGAACGCAACATGTGCTTCAAATCCCTTAAGCAACTCGGGATCTTCTGGACCTCCAGGTGTGCCATGAGTGAGCTCAGGATCATACTTTGGCTCATTCTTCTTGGACTTCCTCTTTCTTTTGCGTTTCTCGACTTCTTCTTCTTCTTCTTCTTCTTCTTCTTCTTCTTCTTCTTCTTCTTCTTCTTCTTCTTCTTCAACATCATCACCTTCTTGTTCTTGTTCATGTTGTTCCTCTTCTTCATCCCCAAAAACTTCATCCTCGTTTTCTGCTTCCATCGGTTCTGGGGCTTGATTGTGAGAAGAAGAACCACCTTGTCCACTTTCCTCGGCATATCCACCGCCCCAACTTTGTCCAACCATCCCTTCTCCACCGCCCCAACTGCCTCCCGCCCACCCCTGTCCGACTTCCATAAGTGCATTATGTTCAAGAAACTGGTCTCAACAACCCGGTTGTCCAATAGAATAACTATCTTGGGAAACAAGGTCCCAGCCAACTCGGTATGACTCCCAACTAGGACGCGGTTGTCCAATTGAATAACTACCTTGGGACCAATTGGGATTGAGACGTTCTTCAACGTCGGGGAGTCCCTCTGGGAAGAGCTCTACGGGGTGAGTCTTCTTTGCTTTCCCCTTCCCCTTTGGTTTTTCAACCGGGGGTTCTTCCCTAATAACATCTATGTTTCTCCGACGAGTCGAACGACCGGGACGATACATTACCTAAAACAATACAAAGTAAAATCAATAAATAAACGAATGCAGAAAACAGAAAACAGAACAAACAACCAAAAAAACAAAAACATATGTTCTTTAGAAAACAGAATTGCCAGTTATGGCAACTCCTCGCGTTCTGCGAGGGATGTAGCGTTCTGCGTGAATTTGCACTTTCTTCAGTTTCCGGCGACAGGTTCCGGCGACAATTTCCGGCGAAAATTCAATATTTTAGCTAAAATACCTATCAATTGAAGTAAATTACCAAATAAACATCAAAACCCTAAATAAAATCAACAACCCTAATCAAAAACCCTAACTCTAATGAATTTCAACCTATTCAACATAAAACAACATCCACTCATCAACCATAATTCAAAATCATCATCTTTTATCCATTATACAACCATTTCTAAATCAACATTCAATATCAAAACATCATATAATATGCAATTTTCTATACTAACAACATATATTCATCTAAAAACAACATTAGAAAGCATAAGAGTATTAGAAACATACCTTATATGGAGATTTGAATTGAAAAGAGGAAGAAGAAGTATGTTGAAATTGAGAGAGATAGTAAAATGAGAAGAGAGCGGCGGATTTTTTTTTATGGTGGCTGTAAAAATGGGTCGAGTAGGGTTTTTCCCCTTTTATAGGGGAAAAACTCCCTCGCGTTCTGCGAGGTGACGCTCCCTCGCATTACGCGAGGGTCCGGGCGTTATTTAGAAAACGTCCGGGCTGTATTTAGCAAGGGCCTTTTGTTATCCTGAGTTTTAATTACACAGAAAAAGAAACTTGAAAATTACACAAGTTTTCCTTTTCCTTTCACACGTGTCATTTCTACGTATACTAGACCTGGCAATCGGGTCGGGTCGGCCGGGTTCGGGTTAAGGGTGCTCCGGATCGGGTATTTTTCGGGTCGGGTCATTTCGGGTCTAAAATTACCGGGTCAAAACAGGTCGGGTTGTTACGGGTTTATGGGCGGGTCGGGTCGTGTTCGGGTCTAAAATTACCGGGTCAAAACAGGTTGGGTTGTTACGGGTTTATAGGCGGGTCGGGTTCGGGTTCAGGTCTAAAATTACCGGGTCAAACAGGTCGGGTTGTTACGGGTTTATAGGCGGGTCGGGTCGGGTTCGGGTCTAAAATTATCGGGTCAAACAGGTCGGGTTGTTACGGGTTTATAGGCGGGTCGGGTTTGGGTCGAAAATTTTGGAGTCAAACAAGTCGTTTGTTACGGATTTATTGTCAGATCGAGTCGCTTTGAGTAAAAACTTACCGAGACATAACAAGTTGAGTCGTTACGAAATATTGATGTTAAATTTAGGTCAATCTTAATTGCAAATTTTAATGTATGCTTCGATAGCAACACCACTACATTACCTTCTTTTCATTTATTTGAATAAGTTTGGCATAATAACTTTTAGTAGATTAGCTAATATTTGAAAAAAAAACGAATGAAAACATTTATAAATTACAATTTACAACCTATGGACAAGTCATTAACCATCGACTAAATAAAACACGGTAGGTTCAATGCGACGACAAATAAAGACCTGATATGTTGCTCAAAATCAAAACACATCTTCACAACCATAATCAATCCATCGTTTAATTCAACTCAAGATAGATAGAGTATTAAAATAATAATACATCGATGTTGTTGACCATACATATTGCCACAAGTTAGAGAGTGATGACTAGTTTGATGTTTAGAAAAGGAGGTGTTACTTGAACATGAAGAAGTTTTGATTGAGAGCTACCCACATGGTCAAATATCTCTAATAAGCATTGAAACCAAGTTTCATTCCATTCCGACATCGTTTGGGCGTCGTTTTTCCAAATTGGCCTTAAGCCCATTTAAGGCCTTTAAAGGTCTTTGAGCGTTTACGCATAGTTTCAAGCCTCGTTTAGTGTAAGCGAGACCTTAATGGGACTTTATATGCCTAATAAGACTAAGTTGTATAATTTTTTCAATCATAATAATACATCGATGTTGTTGACCATACATATTGCCACAAGTTAGAGAGTGATGACTAGTTTGATGTTTAGAAAAGGAGGTGTTACTTGAACATGAAGAAGTTTTGATTGAGAGTTACCCACATGGTCAAATATCTCTAATAGACATTGAAATCAAGTTTCAATCCATTCAGACATCATTTTGCCAAATTGGACCTTAATCTCATTTAAGGCCTTTTAGTGTTTACACATAGTTTCGAGCCTCGTTTTGTATAATAAGACTAAGTTGTACATTATTGGTACTTTATATGCCTAATAAGCGAGACCTTACTTTATATGCCTAATAAGACTAAGTTGTACATTAATGGTATTGGCACTTCATTTTAGTAGTGTTATTGATAGATTATTAGTGTTGTTGACAAAGTATTAATGATGTTGACAATTTAATTAGCCGTGTTGACAACTTAACTAACCATGTTGGCAGTCTATTGGTCTCGTTGACAGTTTAATTAGTCGTGTTGACAATTTAACCAGTCCTGTTGACAGTTTATTTAGTCTTGTTGACAATTTAATTAGCCATGTTGACAGTTTACTTTACTAGTTCTCTAAAAGTTTAATTATCCATATTGACAGTTGATTAGTCTTAGTGATAGTTTATTTAATTGTGTTGACTAATTAATTAGTCATGTTTGCAATTTATTATCTAGTGTGTTGACAATTTGTCCAACGTGTTGACAGTTTATTAATGTTGTTGACAATAGTTATCTAGTGTGTTGACAATTTTTTGGGTAAAATTTACAATTTCCGCTTCTTTATTACTTTTATCTTTTTGGCCAAATTTTCGGGTCAAAAACGGGTTGGGGCGGGTCAACCCATTTTTGACCCAAAAAAAATCAGGTCAATCGGGTTTGACAAAAACGGGTCACGGGTTCAATTTGACGGGTTATGACCCAGAAAAATCGGGTTGGGTCGGGTCGGGTTTGCGGGTCGGGTTAATTTCTGCCGGGTCTAACGTATACACATGTATAAAACATTACTCCATCCGTTAAGAAATACTTGTTACTGGAGCAATTTTAGGAAGAATTTATTAATCAAAATTTTATACAAGTATACCCTTCATACATTAAGTAATGACATATAGAATAAAAGAAATAATAGTGAGAGAATAAAGGAAAGAATCAGTAGGGTAAATTTGGAAAAAAGTGTAAAATTACGTTAAAAGACAAATAATTTTTAACAAAATGAGTTGGACTCCATAGACAAGTAATTTTTAACAAAATGAGTTGGACTCCATGCACAAGTAATTCTTAACCGAGAGTATTTTACACAAGGATATTTTAGTAATTTTGAACACCTAAAAGTAAATGAAAAGCTGATGTTTTCATAGGTTTATATTTCTCGGTCATCTTCAACCCTTCTTTAGTAGAAAAGACTACTCCTCCATTTTCAGATCTGAAGTTCTTCCTCAAGCTTTCATCTCCCACCGATGGCATCAAACTCGTCCTTCTTTGTTCATTGCCGAGTGCAATTTTCTCTTTCTCCTACCCCATCGCCTACAAATCGTTAGTCTCTCATCACCTTTTTCGTCTCCTCCGGTGAAGATGGAGCGGCGCCGGTGAAAGAGAAGCGCGTACAAGCAGAGGTGGAGTGGGTCGGAGAGGGTGGATGATAAATTGAAGCTCTAGTTTAAAAATGAGCTTCTAGATCTGAAATTGGGGGGAAATTTAAAACCCTAAAAATCAAAATTGGCAAATTAGATCTGTAATTGTTGTGAACTTGAGATGAATTATAGGTTTTAGCTAGAGATAATTTGGAGAAGGTTCAACCTATTGATGAATTTTTTTGAGGAAGATTGCTCGGCTTCCACTGTAAATGGTTTTGGACGTTGAATCTGGTTAAGAAAAATGAGATGAGTAGAGAGTTTAAGAATTGACTAAACAGATGATTTGATTGATTAAGTGTTTTTAGATAAAAAAAATAAAATAAAATATTGAGTAAAGATAGTAATGGTGAAAATTAGATAGAAAAAATAATATAGATTGTTGATTTAATTAATAAAATAAAGATATTATGGAAAAAAATTAATGTATAGAAAAGAAATGTTGTAAACATTTTAAAACGCCTGAAAAAAAAAATGTTGTAAACATTAGGTACGAAGGGAGTAATTAATAAATAAAGAAGACAAAATTTGACGGTTTGACCAAAGAATTTAAAAAAGTTAAACAAAATAGGCTTCTTTTAAAGGGTACAATAGTATTTCCAACTACTTCTTCACTTTTTATGATAAATACGGAGTACTAATTTAATTATACTTTTCAGCATAAAATGCCCAATGCTCATTGGTCAACACTCTTTTCAATCGAATTTGTGTAGAATCTGTTTTATGTAATTACGCATAACAGGTCCCAATTCTTCTGTTGGAGATTAAACATGTGATTACGCATAACGGGTAAAATCCAATTACAGGGTTATATTGTGGAGATTTCATTTTGAGTGAAGATTTCATTTTGCAGTCATGTGTTGCTGAAAGATAATGAGGACAAATGTCATGTTGAGTTTGATGTGACTTTGGGTGATGCTAATCAAACATAATTAACAAAGATAATTGGGACTAAATTGAGTTTCCTCTCCATAGAAATCCGATACAGATTACACATCCAAGTATAGCAGACACAAGTTGGATCAGAGACCGATCGAACTCTCTGCTTTGATTACACAATTAAATTTAACAACAGCAGGAAACAAAAAAGAATGAACAAATCCCAACAAAAAAGCAGAAAACCCAGGCCTGTTGATTATTGATTGTGATTTAAACCTGAACTTTAAACGGAGGCCAGTTACCGACATTCTCCTCTCCCTGCACAACCTTAGCACTGCTCCTCCCATCAGCACCCTCAACATACGCATAGTACTTCAAGAAGAAGGCCAAAACAAGAATGAGCCACTCGAGACAGAAGATGACAGCGCACAATCCTCCAACCAACTTCAAGATCTTAACAGCATCGTCTTCCCTGACATACGACTTCAACTTTCCAAGGAACTGGTCGGAGCTGGTGAAGATGAGAACAGAGACTGAGCCTTGGAAGATGGCAGTAAGAACAGTCGCCACCATCTGGGCAGCGTACCACTTCTCTGCTCCATCGGAGACGGCGGCGCATCCGGCAAGGGCGCCGGCGGCGGTGACGAGGTGAAGGAGGATGAAGAAGAAGCCGCAGAGGGAAGGGATTAAGCGGAGAGAGAGGGTGAGGAAGATGCAGCTGCTGGATGCGGCTAACAGAGCGTAGTTGGTGATCAGGAAAACCTTCCTCTTCTTCTCGTGGGACTCGTAACCCATTTTCAGAGAGAGAGAGAGATGTGGGTTGTGTTGTGTGGGGATTGAGGAGAGTGAGAGAGGAAGATATAAGGGTGTTGTGTGTGAGAGCAACGGTCGAATTCTGACTGTAAGAATATGGCCGTTGCCAGCTAAGAGATGGGGCTTTTAACGGCTAGTTTTCAAATTCTCACTGGTAGTAAAAGTGCTAGATAATTGTTCGTAATCATTTCATTATTTTAAATTCAAACTTGTAATACAAAATTTGCATTACAAACTACAACTTGATCGACTTAACTATTTTACATTTTTTTTTTGGTCTAAAACGATTTTTCCTCCTTTTGTTTATAGAAGCAACAATATTAAATTTATGCGGTTTCGGTATTTTATATGAATATTCATATTAGCAAGGATTATGTACAAAAACAAAATTGCATCTCATTTTCTTTTGGCAAAAACAAAATAAAAACAAAATTGCATCTCATATGAACAACAACAATATAACAAGAAGAAGTGAAGAACCTACTATAATAGGGATTTTATGAGATTTAATCATATTCAAGAAAAACAAAATACGAATACTAGTATCTACCTATCTTTAAATAAACAAACAATTAGTTAAAAAAAACCCTCATGTAATACATTTCACTGACTATCATCACTCATTACCTACTTTATCATCTATTTATAAATAATCTATCAATATATATATAATGTGATGCGGGGATAAACCGTTTTTGTCCGATCTAAACATCAAACCTCGAACAGAAACTCGAACAGAGAAGATAGGCGAAATTAGAATGAGATAAAAGAATGATAAGTCGAATGATAGGTCAATTGGAACCAAATCAAGCAACTATAAAACCCTTGAACTAAGAAACAAGAACCTTACCGAATGATGAAGAAACCCCAATGGATTACAACCAAACACAATGGCTATGGTAGACCAAGACACCTGGAGGATGCTCTATGGAGTTCCGATAGCACCAACCTTATGGAAGAGATTGACACACACAAGTACAACTAGGGCGAGTTCAACAACAATGCACACATGACACTCTACACACAAAAACACTCTTTTGGGAGGAAAAACGATAAATGATGTATTCAATATCAAGTCCAGGTACCTAAAACAATAGCTAGGGCAAACCTTATATAGAGTCAATAAGGGTGTCAATTAAAAGAAATAAAACCAATAAAAGTATTTCCTAAAAGACTTAAACCGAAATAAATAAATAATCCCGCAATAATAGCACAGAGATCGAAGTAGTAACATGCTGGGCGGCGGTCGCCGGTGGCAAGGCAGCGGGCGCTGCACATAAGCGGCGATCGCCGTTTCCGCTTCGTAGTTAATCGTCTGAAATTGAATTGGCGGCGGGGGCTGCCTTTTGGCGGCGGGGGCTGCCTTTTGGTAGCGGGCGCTGCCCAAAAAGCAGCGGTCGTCGACATGTCTTTTTGAAACGGCTCGTTCTCTCTCGTCCGAGATCGGAATTGAGCGATTCCAAATCCCAGAGCTTCGTCTTGAAGTCTAGTTTATTTCATCTTCAATACTTGACTTCTCATCTTGACTCGAACCGGATCTATACAAGCTTGAATGACTACAATACGAGCTCGGGCTACTATCAATGACTTCAATGATGGCTCATAGCAATCTTTAGCCCTTGCTCCAGTGGTTAGCACATCTCTAGATTTAGGACGAAGTGTCCTCGATGAAAGCTCAGATGCTCTTGATGGTAGCTCAGATGCTCCCGCATCATTCTCCCCTTCTTGAAAAGGATTCGACCTCGAATCAGCTTTGATATGAATAATTGAACGATCTTCATAGGCGTCATCCTCTTTGATGCATAGCTTCCTCTTGAATGCTCCATGTGCATAGCTCGACTTTGATGGAACGATGGATTGCTGCTGGAGCGCTTTTCTTTCCTTCATTCCTTTAGCTCCTTTGTCCTTGTCCTTCCTTTTGTCATACTCATCAGCGACCAGCGAAAAATCCATAGGTGGAAGAACAACATATTTTCTAGGAAAGGTAAACGAATGACAACTAGCAAAACCATCATGGGCAACTCTCTAATCATACTGTCATGGATATTCAAATAAAACTTAACAAGCTTGCATAGGTACAACATCACATAAAATATCATCATAATGTCCTAATGTTATGGTTTCCTTAGCATGCTTGTTCAATTTCCAATCAACACATTCATTAATCCAATGCAGTTTTAAAGGACTAGGGTAGCAAAGTGAAGTAATTTGCAATTTAGTATTCAATTCCATGCTAGCAATATTACCACAACTTCCTTCATTAATAATCATGTTGCAATCCTCAACTTTATCTAGACAATGAGTTTCTCCTAGAATTTCCTCACAATGAGCAGTTTGTACATGCAAATCTTTCCTATCAATCAATGAATCAACATGCTCATACTCAATTTCAACTTCATTATCTAAATCAGTTTTAAGATCATCAACACAAGCAATATCATCAATACTATCACCTTTTTCATATTCAATCTCAATTTGACCTAGGTGATTAAGCATATCAGGGCAGTCATTAATCATATGATTTCTACTTTGACAGTTTAAGCACAAAACATCTTCAATTTTAGTAGAAAGATTAGAAGTGCTCCATGGGTTAACTTCTTGTGATGGAGAGGCAGGCCTTAGATCCCTTTCTCGCTTCTTATCCCTTTCCTTCTTCTTGGCAGCCTCTTTGACTTGACAACTCCAACCCTCAAGCTCGGCTTGGAACTTAGCAAAGTTGTTTTTCACTTGCGCTTGCACTCGCGCTTGCCATTCTTCCGTAGCCTTCTCTATTTCTTTTTGCTTCTTGGCCTTTGTTCTCCTCTCAATCTTGATGGCCAAGTGCAACAATTCTTCCACGGAGGAGTAGCGATACAAATATACTTCGTTAGCTAAATAAGAGTTAAGTATATGAAGATACCTAGCCATAGTAGTCTCCTCATTTTCATGCACATTAGCTCGAACCATAGCAGCCTGCATTGCATTGTATGTCTCCTCTGCTGACATGGTTCCTTGCCTCAAATTTTTCAACCTTTGTCTGAGCTCACGTGCAAAACTTGGATGCACAAAGCGAGCTCTCATCAAGGTCTTCATTTGCCTCCAAGTGTTCACGGCTGGACCAAGTGCTCTTCTCCTTTCTTCCTCAAGGTTATTCCACCATTTCATTGCAGAGCCGGTAAATTCACGAACAACAAATCTTACCTTTTGGAATTCCATGAAGTTATGACAACTCCAAATCCGCTCAACCTTGGTTTCCCATTCCATATACTCATCCATGTCCCAACCTTCAAATCTTGGAATTTTCAGCTTGATCTTGGCAAGACCAATTTGCTCTGGCTCACGTCCTCTTCTTATTTGGACATCTCGGTATGGTTGCCAATCTTCACTCTCCATGTACTCCTGCTGATATCCCCTTGGAGAGTTCAATGTCCTAGACATGATCATAGAAAAGACTAACACATAACAATGTTAAGTTAGTGAAAACGAAAACAACTTACAAGTGTTTACTCTCGTGTGTTTCACTCTGCACACTCTCTCAATTGTTGTTGTAACAAACTTTTCTTGATGAATTGTCTTGTATGGACCAATAACCCAATAGATTGAAACTAACAAGCTCCTAACACTAATATGAGTGATGGTAGAGATGGAGATGGCTAGTGTAGGGGCGGGGTTTCAACTTCAAGGTTCTTACTCAAAATAAAATGACTCAACAAAAGAAAGAAACAAAGACTCAAAAACGCTTGCAAGATTGTAATGCAAACAACTAATACGACTCAAGTTTGAACTCAAGAGGGCCAAAAGGAAGTGTACCTTAACTTTTCCCAACTGGTGTTAGTGAAGGATCGAAGACGGAGTCGAGAGGGCTAGGGTAAGTTCGGGAATGCCTCGGGGGGTCTTGAAGTCGCATAAAAAACTCAGCAGGGAGGCGGCGATCGCTTCCTTTTTCCGGGTGAAAATCTGTTTTCTTCGTTCGGGCTCGTGGCAATCCCGGTTCCTCTGATCTCTTGAATTCCGACTCAAACACTATCAAACTAGACTTTGACTCAACAAAACGTAAAAACAAATGTTGACTTGAGACTTTTTCTTTTTTTTCTTTTTTTTTTGTATTTTTCTTTTCTTTTCTTCTTTTTCTATTTTAATTTTGAAAATATTTTTTTTGTCTCAGTAAAACGAAATACAGACTCGATATATGAGATATTAATCTTAGCAAAATAAAATAAACAAAAGACTAACCAACTTGATTTCCTTGTTGAAGAGATAAAATTTCCTTATAGAAGATTTGTCTTGGGCTCCAAGGAATGAATTTCTTCAGCAACTCTAGGGTTTCGTTACGGCTGCGTTTTTGGTGGTCAGGGATGAATTTGTGATGTGGTGATGGGATTAATGGATTTTGGGACAAGGGTGCTCCAATCTATCGATCTCCACAAACACGAATCGATCCAAGCTTCTTGTACACAACCTGAAACAGACTCAACAAGAAAGATCAAAGTATCGAAGACTCAAAATCAATCTCTGAAAGAAACTGACAAACAAGAAAACAAAAACTTACTCTTTTTTTGTGTTTTTTGATAGTGGGGGTCTCGTGATGTTCTTGTGAAGACAGGATGGTGTCAACACAGCTCTGATACCAATTTGATGTGGGGATAAGCCGTTGTTGTCCGATCTAGACACCAAACCTCGAACAGAAACTCGAACAGAGAAGATAGGTGGAATTAGAATGAGATGAAAGAAGGATAAGTCGAATGATAGGCCAATTGGAACCAAATCAAACAACGATAAAACCCTTGAACTTAGGAACAAGGACCATACCGACTGATGAAGATACCCCAATGGATTACAACCAAACACAATGGCTATGGTAGGCCAAGGCACCTGGAGGATGTTGTATGGAGTCCCGATAGCACCAACCTTATGGAAGAGATTGACACACACAAGTACAACTACGGCGAGTTCAACAACAATGCACACTACTCACAAAAGCACTCTTTTAGGAGGAAAAACGATAAACGTTGTATTCAATATCAAGTCTGGGTACCTAAAACAATAGCTAGGGCAAACCTTATATAGAGTCAATAAGGGTGCCAATTAAAAGAAATAAAAACCAATAAAAGTATTTCCTAAAAGACTTAAACCGAAATAAATAAATAATCCCGCAAAAATAGCACAGAGATCGAAGTAGTAACATGTTGGGCGGCGGTCGTCGTTGGAAGGGCGGCGGTCGCCGGTGGCAAGGCAGCGGTCGCTGCCCATAAGCGGCGATCGCCGTTTCCGCTTCGTAGCTAATCGTCTGAAATTGAATTGGCGGCGGGGGCTTCCAAAAGGCAGCGGGCGCTGCCCAAAAAGCAGTGGGGGCTGCCCCAGACATCTCTTTTTGAAACGGGGGCCGCTTTGGAAACATGTCGCCGACATCTCTCGTCCAAGATCGGAATTGAGCGATTCCAAATCCCAGAGCTTCGTCTTGAAGTCTAGTTTATTTCATCTTCAATACTTGACTTCTCATCTTGACTCGAAACGGATCTCTACAAGCTTGAATGACTACAATACGAGCTCGGGTTACTATCAATGACTTCAATGATGGATCGTAGCGATCTTTAGCCCTTGCTCCAGTGGTTAGCACATCTCTAGATTTAGGACGAAGTGTCCTCGATGAAAGCTCGAATGCTCTTGATGGTAGCTCAGATGCTCCCGCATCATAATGGTTGCTCTTAGATGAAAGTAAATGTAGCCAATACTTATTTGTAGCAAAAATAACTACGTGTAGATACTAAAGCAATTTGGGAGTTTACGATAAAAAAGAATAATAACAACTCAACTCTCAAGAACACTAGGTTAACAATGGTGAAAAGCTTCGACTTTAGTATTATTATCTCGGTGGCTGACTTGATCACAGCGAAGGAAAAAACCCTCTTTAAATTCAAATAGGCCCTTTTTTCACTTTTCTGAAAGTATCTATGTTTGTGAGACGACATATAATGGTGAATTCTCAAGTGTTTGAGGCCATGTACTCTTTTCATATTTTTTTTGGTATTTTACATATTTTTTGGTCTACAACAATTTTTCCTCCCTTTGTTTATAGAAGCAAGAATATTAAATTTATGCGGTTTCGGTATTTTATATGAATTTTCATATTAGCAGGGATTATGTACAAAAACAAAATTGCAGCTCATATTTTTTTTGGCAAAAAAAAAAATAAAAACAAAATTGCATCTCAAATGAACAACAACAAATATAACAAGAAGTGAAGAACCTACTATAATAGGGATTTTATGAGATTTAATCATATTCAGGAAAACAAAATACCAATACTAGTATCTAGCTATCTTTAAATAAGAAAACAATAGTAGTTGATAAAAAAAAAAGAGGTTGGTTCGGGTGGGAATGGGGGGCTTAAGAGAGAATAACGAATGCTTCGCGTTCGTTAGATCAAAGCTGGAAGCTTTGATCGGACGGCTGGGAGTAATGGTGGGAAAAAGAAGCCACGTCGACGATCGTGCATTTTGAAACGTCCACACGCCCACCTAGTTGCTTCGTGCGAAGCACGCGCAGCGTGCGTAGCACGCATATAAATACCCCATTAAAAGGCGGTTTCCAAAGCAACGCTTCATTTCTCATCCTCTTCCCGATACTCTCTCAGTAACACCTTCCAGTAAAAACCCTAGAAATCGATCCGAGGAGAATTCCAGTCGTCGCTCATCGCAAATTCTAAGAAGATGGAAGGATCGATGCAAGAGAAAACTCAATCTTCAGGTATGAACTCGTAATCACTCATAACCTCTCATTTACTCGCAAAGATAATGCTCAAATTGTGAGGATTGTGCAAGAGTTTACAGTTCTGCTGGTTGTTATAGTGAACTCGTAACCTCTCGCTTACTCGAACAGATAATCAGTTCAATTATGCAGATTGTGCAAATGATTACAGATTCTGTTGTTTACATGGTGATATACAGTAAACTTGCTCAATAACGTAGCATGATGATTTTACCGAGTCAAAGAGAATGCATGTCCAAAAAATTGATGAAATGTGCATCAATATGTGAAGAATATGCATCAAGATCATTGTAATATGTGTATATTTCTCTATGTATGTGCATCAATATTACCTGAATGTGCATCAGTTTGTTTTTGAATGTGCATCAATTTTTTCATGAGTGTGCATCATTTTTATTCTAAATGTGCATTAGTTTGTTTTTGAATGTGCATCAATTTTGTCATGAATGTGCATCAATATTCTAAATGTGCATCAGTTTGTTTCTGAATGTGCATCACTTTTGTCATGAATGTGCATCAATTTGTTCGGAATGTGCATCACTTTAATTCTTTATGTGTGCATCACTTTAATTCTTTATGTGCATCAGTATTATCATTTAATAATTTTTCATTTTTTATGGATTACATCAACAGTAGGTCTTGTAAACCAAGAAGCTCTTCCTCAGCCATCTCACGTACCTGAGCAACCTGACCTACATGAGCCATCTCACGTAGCTGAGCCTACTCCAGTACCTGGGCCTACTTCTGTACCTGAGCCTACTCCCATAAATGAGCCATCTCAAGTAGCTGAGCCTACACCGGTACATGAGCCATCTCCCGTACCTGAGTCATCTTCGGTACCTGAGGAATCTCACGTAGCTGAGGCTACACATGTACAAGAGCCATCTCCCGTACCTGAGGAATCTCTTGTACTTGAGGCATCTCATTTACAAGATAAATCTACAGACCAAGAGGAATCTCCTGTACATGAGACATCTCCCGACGAAGAAAACAGAACAAAGAAGAAGAATGACAAAGCCAATGAGAAAGGTGCGTTAATTTCATTATTTATCAGTTTACATTTGTAAATGTGCATCAATTTGTTTATGCATGTGCATCAACTAACTGATTAATGTGCATCATTATCATTCAGATCCAACACCTCCTAAGAGAAGAAAAACAACAGCTCACAAACAAATTATACCTGTTAGATGTTCGCCAAGATTCAGTTCAAGTCAAGAGGATAGCGATGACGTACCAATTCAGCGACGAGCAGAGAAAATGAATTTGCGTCAGAAGCAAGAGAAGAAAGCTGTAAGAAAACCACAGCCTCCCAAGAAAAAAGAACCTGCTAAGTTGCCTAAGCCATCCAAAAAACAAGAGCTTGCAACAATCCCTCAGCCTGCCAAGAAACAGGCACAAACAAAGAAACAAGAGCAAATTGTAGGTTCCAAAAGAAAGAATGAGATTGTTGTTGTAGAACCAGTGAAGAAAGCTAAAATTGGGATGAGAGAGATAAAGAAGAACTTTCCAACATTAAAGTGCAGAAGTTCTCCTATGTGTATGGTGGTTACATTAAAGCAGATGACTGATGAGAAAAAAATGGTTGTAAGAGAGTGTGGATTTGGTCCATTGCTGCAATGGAATATGGATAAGCTTCCAGGGAAGCTTAGCCATTGGCTTCTTACAAACTTTGATCCTGTATCCTGTAATTTGATGTTGAGTACAAATGGAGAAAAGCACCACATCACCAAATATGATGTGCATGGCTACTTGGGATTGCCAGTTGGGGGAAAGGTTATTGATCTCACAAGGAGTACAACTGAAGAAGAAGATATTTTTGCTCAAGAACTCCTGGAGGAATTCCGCGGAGAGTTTGGAGGTGATACAAAGACTGGACAAATGAAGCCTATGGATCTGGATAAAATTCATACATCAAAGCTTTCTGAGAAGCTTCTGAGTTGTATGGTACTAGATGAATGGTTCAAGAGGAACCTTGTGATTTTTATAATAAACACAATCATGGAGAGCCATCAAAGTGGCCGCCTTAATGTGAAAGTCATAGGGCAACTTGAGAACACTAGTAGTATTGATCAGTATGACTGGTCAGCTCTTATGATTGATCTGCTAGTCAACGCAAAAGAGGCATGGGATAAAACTAATAGTGGGAATTTCAGAGGGCCAATATTGCTTCTACTGGTATGTGCATGAATATTACTCTATATGTGCATCAATATTAAACTATATGTGCATCAGTTTCGATATGAATGTGCATCAAGATCAATATAAATGTGCATCAATTTCTTTAAATAATGTGCATCAGTTTCAATATGAATGTGCAACAAGTTCAATATAAATGTGCATCAATTTCTTTAAACAATGTGCATCAATTTCTTTAAACAATGTGCATCAATTTCTTTAAACAATGTGCATCAATATTACACTATATGTGCATCAGTTTTGTTCTAAATGTGCAACACTTTGATTATGAATGTGCATCAAAATTAATAGTGTTATTTTTTTTCTTTTACAGATGATATATGTTGATCGGATTGCACTGCGAACTCAAGAGATTGATAGGCACGTTCCATTCATTACCAACTGGAATTCTGAAATGTTGAGGAAGAGGGAGATTGAGGAAATTAAAATTGGAAGTTTTGGAAAAGGTTATGTCAGGATAGCTCTGGACTTCAAGGAGCAAACACTGTTGAGAGAATCAAATGAGAAGATAGAAGAATCTGAGAGAAAGGAAGAGAGTAAGAGAGAAGAAGACAATGCCAGTAAAGAAGATAATGATGCTACATTTTTGGTAAGCCTTTTTTATTGTGCATCAATTTTAATTTGAATGTGCATTAAATTTATTCTAAATGTGCATCAATTTCATGAAACAGAAAGAGTTGGAAGACCACATTAAGAGCAGCCAAAAACTTGCTCTTGAAATTAGGAGATATGTTGAGAGAGTGTCTAAGGCTCCAAAACGTTTGGCCAAGAACAATCTGTTTAAGAAGGTCAACAAAGCAATAGACAAAATGTTGAAAGTCAAGGTCTCTCTATCAGAGGAGGAGTCACAAGAGGAAGTGGAGGTTAATCCAACCTTAAATGAAGAAATGTTTTGGGATGAAGCTTCAAAGTGCCTAGAAGAAATCAAGAAGACAATAAAGGCAACTGAGGTTTATAATCGAGAAGACAATAATCGAGAAGACATTCCTTCATTCGGTTTGGGGATTAATGGTACTCCACCAAGACAGATCCCTCATATTCATGTGCATGATATAGGCTCAAAGTTTTATAAACGCACTTCGTTCAGGGTAATGGACTTAAAACTTTTGTGCATCAATATTACTCTGAATGTGCATCACTTCTGTTATTAATGTGCATCAAATTAATACTAATTAACATTTAAAAATATTCTGCTTTTTTTACAGATTCCTAGAGAAGTAGTAATGAGGTCAAACAATGAAATGGAATCTGAACCTTCTACCACTGTTGATGCTGAGTTGGAAAAGCAGCCATCAACAGATATATATGTGCAGGTATTCTAAAATGTTCTCTCTCTTTTTTCCTCTAAATGTACATCAGATTTCTAATAAATGATCATCATATTTGCTATGTGTTCAGCAGGGAATTGTTGCATCTATTATAGAACAAGTGCAACAAATGGCACAAGAATGTGGGGAGGACTTGACAGAGAAAGAAATTTCAAAGGAACATGAGAAGGAAGCACTGCCTCAGATTAATGTGGAACATGAGAAGGAACCACTGCCTCAGATTAATGTGCATAACTTTAATTCTATATGTGCATCAATCTTATCTAAATGTGCATCAATTTGTTGATAAAATATTTTATTTGTTGAATAGGAACCACTGCCTGAGAAGATGTCAGAAACAATGCCGATGACTATTGATAGCGAGGAACCACCACAACAAACAGAGAGGGGGGAAGAGACGGAGAAGGTAATTTCAAAGGAACCTGAGATTGATATTGGAAAGGTAAGAAATGTGCATCAATTTATTGAAAATGTGCACCGGTTTGGTGTTAAATGTGCATCAATATTATAATATATATGCACCAGTTTTGGTATGAATGTGCATCAGTTTGTTGATATATAATTTTATTGTTGAATAGGAAGCACTTCCTGAAAAGATGTCGGAAACGATATCAATGCCAATTGATCCCAAGGAACCACCGCATGTGGATGCTGGAAAGGAAGTTGGGAAAGAAGTTGAAAAGGATGTCATAAAGGATGCTGGAAAGGAAGTTGCAAAGGAAGTTCCGAAAGAGGTTGCAAAGGCCGTCGGAAAGGAAGTAATTAAGGATGTTGATGCAGGGAAATCAAAAAGAAGCCAAACAGTCACATATGCCCTTAAATCACCATACAAGGAGAGGAAGGTAAATATAATGGAGAGACCATCAACAATTGAGAGCAAACTGTTCAATTGGATTGTTGCAGATGGAACAGAACCAGAATGTATTGTGGTAAAAACAGAAGAAGTGCAACTTACCAAGAGACGGTTCAAATGCATGAAATTTAACTCATATATGGAAGAAGATGTGATGGACTGGTGGGTAAGATTGCTAAACCACAAAGAAATGATCAAGAGTGATGATAAACCACTACGATATTTCCCTGACTTGAATACTACGGTAAGAATATCTTCTTGTTGTTCTCCACAATAGTACTAAATATTATAGAAAATGCATTTCTGAATAAATCTTTAAACTCTTTTTTTCTAGACTTATCCTCTCATGGACTCTGTGGAAATTAAAAATTGTCAATCATGGTTCAATGAAAGTATGGATAAAGGCATAAAGAAGCTGCACAACAAGAAGGTGGATGATATACAACTGGTAAGATTTTGCTGTTAATTGTGCATCATTTTTATAATATATGTGCACCAATTTTGGTGTGAATGTGCATCAGTTTGTTGATATATAATTTTTTTGTTCTTTTGTGCAGTTTGTCTTCCCCATTTATCAGTAAGAACACTTCTATGTCATCGCTATCAATCTCACAAAAGCCAGATATGACATCCTGGACAACTCGTCCAAGAATATGAGCATGAAGAACAAGTATGGCAATATTCCCGGGAAATTGGTAAGTATTTACAAATGAATGTGCATCAATTTACTTCTGAATGTGCATTAGTTTTATACTGAATGTGCATCAGTTTACTAAATCAATTTTCATCATTTGATCAGAGGGAATATTTTGCAAGCTACTTAGAAAGCCATGGTTTAGTGGGAAAAGCATCAATAGTTCGAAACCAGAGGAAGATGCCAGCTCAAAGAATAGCGATGCCATGGCGAGACGCCAAAAACAAAGTAGACTGTGGTATTTATGCTATGCGGCACATGCAGACTTATTTTGGAGCTGGAATGACAAACTGGGAAAGTGATCTGATTCAAGGGGATGAGAAACAAATGCAAACAATCCGCATTAGGTACTTGAAAGAAATGATTGACAACAAGTACAACCTAGTGGGAAAAGATGTTCTTTCAAAATTGAAGTACTAATTTGTAAGATGTGTACTTGTTTTGTGTCACTTAGACAGTTTGAATCGTTTTGTGTGCTTGGGGCACTTTGACACTTAGACAGTGCAACAAATTGTTAACAGGGTGCAACAAATTGCTTCACAATGTGCATCAAATTGCTTAACAATGTGCATCAAAATGCCTAACACTGTGCATCAAACGCTAACAATGTGCATCAAAACGCCTAACAAATGTGCATCAAAACGCCTAACAAATGTGCATCAAAACTTAACAATGTGCTTCGAAAATCTTCACAATACGCAATGGAGTGCTAAACAATGTGCGCCAGGAAATGCATAACAAATGTGCATTAAAATTCTAAACAATGTGCACCAATTATCTGAAGGATGTGCATCAAAACTCTTAATAGTGTGCATCAAAAAAAGAAATGTGAAAATCAAACAACTGGTAAGGATTCTGGCTTGAACTTGCATGTCTTCTTGTTGTGACCAGGCTTTTGACAGATGTTGCAAACCCTTTTATCCTTTGATGAACCAACGATGACATTCTCATAAATGCTTTTTAACCTACCTTCTTTTGGCCGGCCCTTGTTCTTAGATTGAGGAGGTGGAAGAACAAAAATTTCCTCTGGAACTTGCATGTCTTCC
Organism: Oxyria digyna; assembly: GCA_029168935.1. Classification (NCBI taxonomy): domain Eukaryota; kingdom Viridiplantae; phylum Streptophyta; class Magnoliopsida; order Caryophyllales; family Polygonaceae; genus Oxyria; species Oxyria digyna. The sequence continues at coordinate 5,249,342 of JAPVLV010000024.1, forward strand.
TCTTGCTAGGTGAATCAGTATTAGAACATGCATCTCTAGAATACACTTGTTTCTTCTCCTTGATCAAACTCAAAAGATCTTTCAACTTTTCAGGGTTATCATCAATCATATTAATGCAACAATGGATTTCAGAGAGCAACTCAAATACCAGAACTTTCTTATCATCCAAATCATCACTACCATTGAAGACATCCCCATCAATCTCAAAAGCAGGCTTGAAAGATGATTTTGTTGTCCACCTAGGGTTGATATATTTCTCAGGCAACTTATTCCTGAGATTATTAAACACCATGAACATATGACGACATGGTATACCCATGTTCATAAACAAGTTGCAAGAGCAACTAATATCTTGAGTTGTTATACTATGGCGCACAACACATTCAGGGCCAATAGTACCACTCACATGCCAATATTTAACATCATCTTGAGTGTTGAGATCTGTCAGACGACAATCATATACTGAAGCAATTATTTCTTCTTGCACATCCTTGAAGACATTAAGCGTATAAACTGATGCACATTCAACTTCAATAGGCATCTTTGTCTCATATATTGGAACTAAAGTGCATGATTCCATGTCAAGCTTCCTTTTATTGTGACGATGTGCATCAATTGCATTATAAAATTGCAACAAAAACAAAATCAAAGACGATGATCGTCCAATGAAGTTGGAGAAGAAAGAATTCTGACTTTCTGACCTAGATGTTGTCCTTAGCAAACCACCCATATGATAACCTTGGAAGAATGCAGGAATCCAGTATTGACGCAAATCAAAGATTGTTTGCAACCAAACATTTTCCTCAAGCCTAAAGTCAGTAATAATAGAACGCCAAGCTTCCTCAAACTCAAGGGCCCTCAAATCATTACTCCACACAATAGAGTTAAATCTCCTCCTAAAGTCTTCCGTTAATGATGAATCAAGCTTAACCTTAACAGGGACCTTAAACATAATGTGCCACATGAAGAATCGATGAACTACGTTGCTAAACACCTGCTCAATAGCTGCTTTGACTGCGGCGTCTTGATCAGTTAGTAAAATATATGGCTCATGCCCCATATCCTTTTTGAAGTTCTCAAACAACCACACTTAAGAAGCAATGTCTTCTTTCAACAATAAGCCAAACCCAAAGGTAATAGAGCTCTTGTTATTATCAACTCCAGTAAAAGGAACAAAAACCATATCATACCTATAAGAAATCAAACAAAAAAGTGTCAATGTGCATCAAAGTTGCATTGAAAGTGCACCAATATGATCTATATGTGCATCAGTTTCGTTCTGAATGTGCATCAACATTGCATTCAATGTGCACCAATATTTTCTATATGTGCATCAGTTTCGATACGAATGAGCATCAAATATTTAACCATGTGCATCAATAATAATAGAAGTGAAAAGTATGAAAATAGTACCTGTTTGACTTATAAGTCGCATCCGCTGAAACAACATCACCGAAGAAAGAAAAACTCTTGCGTGAAATAGGATCTGAATAAAAAAGTCTGCAAAGTTGATTCTGATCATTTACTTCATAATCAAAGTAGAATGCCTCACATCTCTCCTTTCTTCGCAACAAATTGTCAATAAGCATTTGGCCATCACATCCAATCATGTAAGTATTCAAGTCTCTCTGAAAATTCTTGAAGTCCACAAGTGTAGCACCCACATTTGAATAAGAACCAACATAATTCTTGAACAGCTTGTACGCTTTGCTAGTGCCAATATTTGTTTTTAAGCAATTGATGATGAAATCTTGATGAAAAGGAGTGAGTTTTCTGTTGTCCGGTGCAAAATGTCTCTGCGAAAGAGGTAACAACGGATGTTTGTGACGTTCTTCAAACATTTTCAAACAAAATCCTTCCCTTCCTGCTTGCCGAAATATAAAATGTGCAGGACAACCACAACGATTAGACATCCTCCTTCGCTTAGGCTCACTGTTTTCACCATTAGAAGGTTTGTATGGACCCAAATATCCTTGCATATTACAAACAAGATACCGCCACAGTTTAGTACCATCTTTTGCCTTTGTTCCAGTAGCTTTTCTCATAGTAAAACCTACTTCAAGAGAGTAAAACTTGTAAAATGCTTCAGCTGCATCATAGTTTGCAAACATCTGCCTATAGTATCATCACTACAGATCGGGACGTAATAGGTTGTATTATTTGGCGAAACAGTAACAACAACACGAGCTTCATCTCCTATAGTTAAGAAAACAAACCAAATAGTTAAAAGGATTGAAACAATGTGCATCATTATAAAACACAATGTGCATCAATATAGAACACCATGTGCATCATTATAATGCAAATGTGCACCAATATGGTAGTAATGTGCATCATATATTAGAGAGAGTAACACATAAGCAACCAATGTGCATCAATATAGAGCACAATGTGCATCAATATAACCAAAATGTGCACCAATATGGTAGTAATGTGAATCAAGTTCATTGAGAATGTTCATAATGATTCATAACATTGCGTTGTGCATCAAGTTCAACAAAAAGTTCACCCGTTCACTTGGATTTGAGTATGTTTGATCATATAAAACTTCAAAATAAACAGAGGAGAGCAATCGATAGCAAAATTGCAAAAGGATAAGAGCCTACAACCTGAATTCATGAGAAATTGAAGGAGATTTGAAGATTGAAACCCCGAAATTTGCAGGATAAACAAAAGAGCGTAAACATTCCTGAGGAAAACAAACCAGAGAAAAAAAAAGACGAAAGGAAGAACGATTAATTACAGGAAGACGAAAGGAAGAACAAGAGCGAGCTAGGCTTAGGAAGACGGCAGGAAGAACGAGAGCAAGCAGGCTAGGGCTGGAAGCGTGGGGGAAAAGAGATCGCGAGAGTAATGTAACAGAAAGGAGAGAGAGAAAAAGGAAAAAAATAAAATTAATGTGTTTCATACGCGCGATCACACGCGCAGGATCTCAGCCATTGAACGCATTTCAGATCGACGGCTGTGAGCCGTTCTCAGTTCTCACCGGGATTAAGTTTCCCACAGGACACTTTCCCAAAAAAAAAACCTCATGTAATACATTTCACTAACTATCATCACTCATTACCTACTTTATCATCTATTAATATCTAATCTATCTATCTATATATAAAAGTTGATGGGTTTGAAGAAGTAAAAGCAACATGTACCTAATAAATGTTACTCCAATATTTTAAATCTTTATTCTAATTACCTATTATATTAAATGTTAATTTCATCATCAACTAAGAACGCACCATCTTCGTCTCTTTTCTCTACCACAATCTCCAAACTCATTCGCATCTCTATCCCGTTCATCAATTCCTTCATTTCATTGCGACGCCCCCTCCTTGCCCCGATTAAAAAACAATCTGGATTAATTAGATAGTTTTATCTATATATTGACAACACCTAAGATTGATTCATATGTGCCAAAACATGTAACACGCCAAACAACATTGGCCAGAGTAGATTTCGGCTGTAAGCAACTGTTGCAATAGTTGTATTTGCATTTTACGAGTTTGTAGAATTATATTATATCATCGTTCACTCATTTTGAATTTATAGCCTATTTAATGACTAGCCGCAACCGAAAAACCGTGATTTCCCCGCGCGAAGCGCGGGATTCCGGATCTAGTCTATATATAAAAAGTGATTGCTCTTGAATGAAAGTAAATGTAATCGATATTTGTTTATACCAACGTGTAGATACTAAAGCAATTTGGGGGCTTACGATGAAAAAGAATAATAACAACTCAACTCTCAATAACACTAAGTTAACAATGGTGAAAAACTTCAACTTTGATATTATCATCTTGGTGGCTGACTTGATCACAATGAAGGAGAAATCCCTCTTTAAATTCAAATAGACTCTTTTTTCACTTTTCTGAAAGTATCTAGGTTTGTGAGACGACATATAATGGTGAATTCTCAAGCGTTTGCGGCCATATACTCTTTTCCCTCCTTGAATTCTGAAGCGTTTGGACACTAGGAAGATCTTGGTATTTTTGTGTTGGTGCTGTATTTCTTGGTAAAAATAGCATTTGTTAAAAAATATTATTTCAACTTGCTATAATCATATGTGGTATGATATTTTTACCTCTACATTGGAGATGCACTAAGAAGACATGACTAAGGGCATCATTGAGTATGCTAAAAATGACTATAACAAATTTATAGCAAAATCACTCCCCAATAACAAGTTAAAATGAAAAATATTCTCTTAGAGATTCTCCAATTCTCCAAGTGCTTGTTTGGTTGAAGACTAAAATCGTAGGAACTGAAAATCTGCGGGAAATGGAAATGAATATTTGTGTTTGGTTGGAAATTTTTTTTGCGAAAATCATGAGATTTCGATCTTCTGAGAATTTCAATTCCTCCATTATGTGGGAATTGATCTTACCTAGTCCCCCCTAGGCAATTCACTTTCCCCTATTTCTACACATGCAATTTAAAATTCCCCAATTTTGATCTATCTATTGCAAATTTTAACCCCACACATTTTCTCAAAATCCCCTATATTACAAATCACCTTATTTCAATTCACATGAATTACAATTCCTACATTCAACCAAACAAGCATCAAAAGATAAATATACCATTCCAAATAGCATTTCATATAGCATTTTTGATGATGTGTCAAAAAGATATTGGATTTATTTAATAAATAAAATTAATATAGAAAGACAAATTTGAAAATTAGTCTAAGAGAAAACAAATTTTAGCATTTGTTGTTGGTGTTGTCCTCCTTAATAAAAATAACATTTGCTAAAATGTACTATTTTTACTTGCTTTTTTTTATAGGCCTAGTGCCAAATCGGCACTGGACTTATATATTGATTAGTTGCTCATTCAAAAGCTTACTAACAATATAAGGGATGTTGGAGTTCCACATCCTAAGCTCATATAGCCAAGGATCACATCTAGCCAACTCGTGTGGAACTGAGTTAGCGCTTATAGGAACGTAAAGCCATTTAATCTCTAGACAAAAACTTGCTAAGATAATAATATCATCAACTTGAGAGCATGGATCAGTCTCAACTTCAGGCTAAAAAGGACCGCCAACTGAAGTCCTATGTCTCCATTAGAGATGCCCTAAGACATAGTCACGTACATATATAATAAGAGCCCGTTTCGATTTTTAAAACATGTATTATAATATTTTGTTTATGTTTATATACAGTAGCTTTAACCGTCATGTTTGGTTAGAAAACTTGTGGTAACGTTGAGCTCGACTCTTCAATTTGCTTCTCCACCGCCCACCACCAATCTCCAATGGATTCCTTCTAAAAAAAACTTTTAGTTTGCTTATCCGCCTTCAATTGAAGTTCAATTTATATAAATTTCATCTATGTCCATCCCAAATTCAGATTTAGGGTTTAGTTGAAAAAAGATTAAAAGCTCTAATTTTTACAGGTATAAGATAACAGAGAGTAAATAGTAGTTGTGAAAGAATCTGTGCTTCTTCTATTGACAGGGGAATCGTTTTATAAGATTTACAAGATAGAAATATACCGGGAATAAGATAGAAAGAGATAAAAGATTACATAGGATATTAATAAAGATAATCTATCCTAATACCCCCACAAACTCATCATCAACTAGATTTTGCAACGACATTTTGTTTCTTAGACGACCAACTGATTAAGTTGCCGCCATAAAAAATAGCGAAGCCATGTTGGGAACGAGAATCATCATCATTTGTAGCATGTCCGACATCAGTAAAGGCAACCAGACGAGAGTCAGAACTAGGACGAAATATAAGACCTGCTGAGATAGACCCTTTGAGGTAGCGTAAAATTCGCTTAACTGCTTTCCAATGAATCTCTGTTGGTCGATGCATGAACTGACAAACACGACTAACAGCATAGGACAATTTCGGACGAGTGATAGTAACATATTGAACGGCACCAACGATACTACGATACAAGCGCGGGTCAGACATGGGATCACCTTTGAGTTCAAGACGAGAGCCAGGTTCGGCCAGTGAGCAAATGGGCTTCACATCCTGCATGTTTGACTTGTGAAGCCAATCTCGAATATACTTTTGTTGAGATAAGACTACTGCACTCTTGGTGCGATGCAACTCAATACCAAGGAAGTAGTGAAGATCACCGAGATCACGCAACGCAAAGGTCTGATTGAGAAGAGTAACAAAGTGATCAATAGCAGCAGCGTCAGAGCCTGTAATAATAAGATCATCCACGTAAACTAGAACATAGCCCGAATGTCGAATGAAGAGAGTTGTACCAGATTTGCATGGCTTAAACTCAAGACGAAGTAGAAAAGAAGATAACTTATGGAACCAGGCACGAGGAGCCTGCTTGAGACCGTAGATGGCCTTCTTCAGCAAACAAACATATGATGTGGACGAGTGGGATCAACAAATCCGGGTGGTTGATACATAAATACTTGTTCAGATAAGTCACCATTCAGAAAGTCGTTATTTATGTCGACCTGTCGAAGAGACCAACCATGAGATAGAGCTATGGTGAGAACAATCCTCATTGTAGTTGGTTTGACCACTGGACTAAATGTGTCAGAGTAGTCCACTCCTTCTTCTTGGCTAAAACCCTTGGCTACCAATCGTGCTTTGTAACGCTCAATCGATCCATCATACTTGCGTTTCACCCTGTAGATCACTTACAACCAACAATGTTAGCATTACAAGGAGGCGAGACAATTTGCCACGTCCCGTTACGTAAGAGAGAATCTAATTCAACCTGCATAGCATTTTGCCATTCTGGGGATTTGGAGGCTTGAATACAAGTTTTGGGTTCAATTATGGGTTCAGATGATGGAGGTAATAAATATTTTGTAGTGGTGTAAGTTTTGGGCTTGAGGTTGTTGGTTTTTGAGCGAGTAACCATTTCATGATTTGTATCAGGCACAACACGGAAATATGAGGAGTAGTTGGGAGAGGGAGATGGAGATGGAGGACTTTGAGCAAGAGGTGTGCAAGAATTATTAGAGGAAGAGGGAGAGGTAGATGTACCTGTGACAGTGTGAGGAGATGCAGCGGGAAGAACTTCCTGTAAGGCCGTTGAATCCGGAGTACCTGCTGGGATATGGTTAGGCACAGATGGTGACATAATAGGAGGGATAGGAGGTGATGATGGTAAGGAAGCAGCGAGTTGTAAAGGTGAGAGTGTGGAGTGCGAGTCGGAGATGGGCGGACATGGGGCTATTGGTGTAGCATGAGAGGGATAGGGAAAAACAAACTCATCGAAAATCACATGACATGCTATGTAAACTCTACGAGAGGGAACACAAAGACACATATATCCTTTATGTCTGGAACTATACCTAATGAAGATGCAAGGAGAAGAGCGAAATTCCAATTTGTTAGCAGTATAAGGACGAAGGAATGGATAACATAAGCAACCAAATGATTTCAAAAAATTGTAGTCGGGTGGTTTCCCATAGAGGCACTTGAATGGGGATCTATTGCTGACAATGGGAGTGAGGGTATGGTTATGAAGGTAAACTGGAGTGTGGAAGGCATGTTCCCAAAAGAAGGTGGGTAAGTGGGCGTGAGCAAGTAAGGCTAGACCCTTTTCGACAATGGTACGATGACGTCTCTCGGCTGCTCCATTCTGAGACTGAGTGTGCGGGCAAGAGACTCTATGATGGATACCCTGTGACTCAAGATAGGTGGACACCGTTCGATATTCCCCGCCCCAGTCAGATTGAAAATTCTGGATTTTTGTGCAAAATTGTGTTTCAACCATTTTCTGAAAGAGTTGAAAGAAGTGAAGAACTTGAGATTTTTGAGCCAGAAAATATATCCAAACAAATTTAGTGCAATCATCCACAAATATTAGAAAATATCTATTTCCATTAAAAGAGTTGATAGGGGAAGGACCCCAAACATCCGAATAAATAAGAGAAAAAGGGCGACTACTAGATTGACGTGTGCTTGGAAGAGGCAGCCTATGACTCTTACCAAGCTAACATGACTCACAGACTGAGGAAAGGTTATGTAATGAAACTGGTAATTGAAATCTACTAACAAGACTTTTCAAAACAGATTCATGAGGATGACCAAGACGATTGTGCCAGTGTTGGAGAGTAGTCTTGGAGTCGAGGAAGGCAACCGAGGAGGGTGACGTAGAAGTTGATGGGGTTGAGTGTGGCGAGTTGAGCTGGTAGAGTCCATCTTCAACGGTGCCTTTTAGGAGCGTCCTGCCCTGCTGATCCTTCACAAAACAACAAGTAGGGTAGAAAATCATGTAAGCATTATTATCTTTGGTGAGTTGGGAAACACTGAGAAGGTTCTTTTTGATGAGTGGAACAAATAGAATATTATGGAGATGGACATGCTTATGCAAAGCAGGTAAAGTTTGACTACCCAAATGTGTAATAGGGAGAGACATACCATTGCCAACTTGTAAAGCATCATTGCCATTGTAATCTGAGTGTACAGAGAGATTACCAAAGTCAGATGCTACATGATTAGTGGCACCTGTATCAAAGTACCATGTTGGATCCACAATCTGAGATGGAGGAGCTTGTGCGTGGAAGGCATGACGTTGTTGTTGCTATTGGTGAGACTCGTAGTCACGCTGAGAGTTGTTGCCCCTTCCAGAGTAACTACCACGACCATTGTAGTTTCCACGACCAGATCGCAGACGAGTGGGTGGAAATTCCTGAGTGTTCAACCGCTGCCAACAGTTAATTGCATCATGACCAGTCTTCTTACAAATCTGGCATGAGATTTTGGGACGAGGTTGATCTGAGACAGAATCTAAAGCAGATGACGAAGACCGAGAGGAGGAGCCTTTGCGAGCAACATTGGCAGAGGGTTGCAATTCTGAAGTTGTAGCAGAGGACGATTCTTGCATCCTCTCCTCTTCTTGCAGCAGTAATCCGAGTAGATCGTCGAAGGAGACAGGTTCAACACGCATATTAAAGGCAGTGCGAAAGGCGGAATACGATGCATCAAGGTCGTGAAGAATGCATTCAACTAATTCTCCATCTGGTACAAGATAAGAGCATTCCGCAAGAGAATCTAAAAAGTTGCGCTTGTTCTCAATATAATCAAGGATAGAGAGATTGCCTTTTGTAAAATTTTGCATCTGTTGTTTGAGACGCATCAGACGAGCCCGGGTTTGGGCATAGAACATGCGCTCAAGAATGGACCACGCTTCATGGGTGGTGGTGGCACGAGCAACATGCGCCAGAAGCGAATTGGACAGCGTGGATCGGAACCATAGGAGCACCAGGCGATCCTTCTTGCGCTAGTTGATGTAGTCTGGATTAGGATTTGTTGGTGTTAGCGGATCTGTGTTGGAGGGAATTGTCTGAGGTGGGGCATCTGCCGGCTGGAGAATTGAATCAAGATCATAAGCTTCAAGGTCGGACTTGATGGTGTGACGCCAAAGAGTGTAATTTGTTCGTTCAAGACGAAGATTAATATTGGGAAAGTTAAGATTTCCGGTGTGGGTTGCGCCTGTTGCAGCAACAAGGATGGATCCGTTACCAGAGGAAGTATTTGTTGTGTTTGTGTTTGGCATGGTGGCGGAAGCGAAGAAAATTGAATCGATGTGAAAGAATTTGTGCTTCTTCTATTGACAGGGAAATCGTTTTATAAGATTTACAAGATAGAAATATACCTGGAATAAGATAGAAAGAGATAAAAGATTACATAGGATATTAATAAAGATAATCTATCCTAATAACAGGAGACCTCCTAGCTGATCATTGTGTGAGGAGGGAACGAGAGCACCGACGGAGACTATATTTATAAGAAGCACCGACGACGACAATGGGAATAGATGAAGTACAGAGAGATGCAGGATTGCGGAAGCTGAAATCCAAACAAGGAAAAAGCATCGTTCACCTTTTTTAAATTAAACTTTAAAAATAAAGCATAAATGATTTATAATTAAGACATCCAAACGGACCCTATGAGTAGCCCTTCAACAAAAAAAAACATGGAAAATAACCAAGCAGTGGAAGCGATTCAAGCGCATGCCAGGGCTAATGTTATTCGACGTGCTAAGGCCTTGCTTCTTTCAGGCCTCATTCCACTCATCAAATTTTGGTTCTTCTCGGCCAATATTGTTCTACAACAAAACTATTACTTACCTTTTGATATCATTTATCATAACCTAGACTGATGGAAGTGGGTATGATAAATGATATGAGAAGGTAAATAATGGTTTTGTTGTATAAATCATCTGCTTGTGATAGGAGGACAACACACGTAACTTAGTTTGCAGGGATCAATCGGGCAAAGGATGGAACCAGCTTGGATAATATATAACCGGTGATCTCAAAACCCTAAAGACTTGCCATACGGGAGAAATTATGGCTTAGAGGAGCGTTGGAATACAAGGATGGAAAGAATGGGATCTGATTGAAATTATGACTTAGAAGAGCGTTGGAATACAAGGATGGAAAGAATGAGATCTGATTGAAATCATGGCTTAGAGGAGCGTTGAAATCCAAGGAAGGAAAGAATGAGATCTGATTGAAATTTCAAACGAGAACAAGGAAAGGAAAAGATCGGTGCACTGCACTGTCAAGACTCAAGACATTGATTTGGGTGAACTCCAAAGTTTACCCTCAAACAAAGATATTTATAAAACCGACCCATACTTAATTTTAAATTAAATGTGGGTATCCGAATTTAGTAAAAGATTATGAGTTGACCCTACAGGTTTTCTAAAATTATAATCTACACCCCATTCGAATAATCATGCACTTTGAGGGTATAAATTAATTTAAATTATTGTCCTAATAATTTAAACAAGGCGCATAATTTATTTGGCTAAATACATGTCTATTTTAATTATTCGCAAATTGAATTACAATAATGTCCTTAGAAGAAAATAGGGATATTACATTTTCCTTCTATCTATATCTTAATATAAACACGGTAAATAGATATTCTTTTTATATTATTTACTTACGTCCATGACATTGTCAAGAATATGTAAAGACGTATTTGGAGAGCGTCTTGAAACAGATTTTGACCACTTGAGTAGAGTGAATTCCTGTAAGAGAGCTAGATAAGTCAATTTGGATTGAATCAATGGTCTAGTTAGTTGAATGATGAGAGATAGACATAGATGGGCATTTCTTTTATCCAATCCTGCATAATATGATTACATCAATACTAAAATACTCCGTATCCTTGATATATAAGAATTAGAGACCATGTTCAGGTGCAAGCTTAATCTTATGTTATATTAGTATTTACTCGATCATGTATTCGTATCAAAACCATATGGACATAAAGGATTCTATTGGCAGATCTGTTTTCTCTCGTTGCATTAAAAATTGATCTTGCTGAGGAAAAATAAGGTTTCCAAAGCTGAAGAAGAACCAGAGCTACATAATACAACTATATGGATAAGTTCTAGAGCTATTAAAAGAAACAGAATATCAATTTATTAACAAACAACCTTGGATTGCAAATTTTTCTAGAAAATGAAGATACACAATGCTAGCTCAACCTTGATAATTCCATATCCTAACCTGGAGAAAGATGTCCGTCAGGTTAGACATGCAACGTAGCTCATTTATTAGCTCCCTAGCCGTGATTGTTGGGTCACCCCTGTACTCAATTCCAGTTAATGTATTTTTCCTTGAATGAATAGTTTGTTTTATTTCTAAACAGGAAAATAGATCTAATTCTGTGCTGGAACTAAGACAATGAAGAAGTTTGGTATTCCACAACAGTTCTAGTAAAATTAAGGAGGAGCACCTTTATTTAACTCCTGAAGCATGTGCGGATGGATGGATCATAAAAGAATGAATCAATTGAAAAGCTTATTCCTACGCCTTCTTGCCATGCCCACTCCACAGTTTCCGTTGAAGGAAAATAGATCAAACTCAGTCTACAACTCGAGAAGAGAACCGAGCTGAACTGCGCAACTTAGCACTTCTCACACTCAGCTGAGGCAATTCAGAAGTGCACTCGGAACCATGTTGTATATAGTCTCAGAAAGAGTAAATTTCACCTTCATAGTCATGAACTTTTTATCGAAGTTGTTGTCCTCAGACGCCATCGTCGTCATGTTTGTTTGGGAGAATTCCACCGAGCGTTTGGAATTAGAACTGTGACAGCAAAACTGGCACACTTAGACTTCACATTGGCCTCGAAGATCTGCAAATTGATAATTTGATGCCAAAATTCAGTGTGAGAATACAAATTAAAAGATACATTTATGCAGATGAAGATCTAGCGAGATAGGGTGTAATTTGGGGAGAAATTACTCAATGATAATTGGGTAATTTGAAAATCTAAATTGCATAGGAGTCATATGGCCTTACATCATTGTAGAAAACTGCAAAAAAAAAAAAGCAAGACGAATAATACAGATTAACTTTATCCAAACTAAACTATAAACTTTAAAGGAATAAAAGAAAACAGTACAATAGGAATTGCCCGAAGCATATTACCTTGACAACATCAAGAAGCTCATCGGTTTGTTCTTCTGCATATTTCTCATCAAAAAGCAACAATCCGGGGCTTTGAAACCTCAAAACAGCGAAACCTTTACGCAGATCTGTCGATGTCAAATTACACAGTAGAACGTAAATAACACAGTAGAAGAACGTAAAATATGAAAATGCAATATAAGAGAAAAGAACCTTTGTTTACCCGAATGATTAAACTACTATATTGAATATGTGCAAAGAAAAGAGAGAAGCAATGGGAGAAAAAATAAGAAGGAATATGAACCCAAACCGACTGCAAAAACTGAAAGTACTACTGAACCCGGAAGCAGAATTAACATGTAAAGTTTCTCAAACATAAGGGTGGTAACAGTGGTTCCAAAAATTTTAGATGGCTTCATCCATTACTGCTTAAATTAGGGTTAAAGAATTTCAAATGAAATTGGAATCAAATAATTCGAGGGCGAAATTTTGGTTGGTAGCAACGTATCGTCCGGAGCAAGAGCAATCTTTTTTAGGCAAAGGATGATTTACGTTCTGCACGAAATCAAACCAGCGAAATTAACAATTTGCAATCGAGAGCGAACAACAAGACTAATATTCAATTCCATCAACAAACAGATAAGGAATCGCCTATTTTCCCAAACCATAGCAATTTACTACTGCAAAATCCAACAATGACCACATGAAAAATTAGCAAAAAAAAACAAAGAATATATCTATATTAATGCTAAAAAGATGGGAAGCCTAATGAAGTAGATTCAAACAACCTCTAAAAAATAAGTAAGTCATAATACTAATTCTATTAATATGAACAACAGAGACTACATATATCTAGATGTATGCAATCATGGATGCTACGAACAAATAACAGAAAATACAAGCCACAATAAAATTTAAATCAATGAAAAAAACAGAGACACACCATTGCATCGGATAAGCCCTGACCAAGGACGCTTCAATTGTATCACCTTAAAAGTTCATAAGATCTCTTTCCCCACATGAATGGCATGGAAATTGGAAACTAGAAGAAGAAGACCAATGAGAGCATTCTGTTAGAATAATTGATTTATTGTATTTATTATTGCAATTTCCTTTCAGCATTATCTCTTGTAATCTCTACTATATAGACCATTACACCCTCAATAATAATAGGCAAGCCATCTGCGTATTGAGGCTGTATTGTTGCTTTTAAGACTAAGAGCAGCAATACAGGCTCAGAAGTTTTGTGTTCTTATTTCAGCATATAGAATTCTCACATTTGAGAGAAATTGCGCATTCAAGGCCAGCAAGCCAGAAATGGTGACGTCGTCCTTCATCAAATTAAAAGCATCCTAGACCCCCTTTTACAAATGTCTATTAAAGCAACCTTTGTCTTTAAAATCCATTTTAATAAAGCTAATATACAGGACTAAAAAAATGTAAAAATTTCAAACAACAAGTTGGGGTGAAAAGAGACCTTTTAATCATGATCAAGTGAAAATATAAAATAACTATCTATTGTTTAAGACACTAACTAATGTGACAGAAAAGAAGTATTTTGTTTCTAATTTCTTATATACTAATGCTTATTATTAAGATTTTCTGGAAGAAAACATTTAAGGTTTTATTTAACTTTACCCAAGAAATAGTACCTTAAGATGATTAGCGATCTTCCTCATGTTCTCAATGTATTCTAGAAGTGGTACATGAGGTCCAAGCCCTGATGGATTAGGTCCCATTGAATCATTACCTCCGAAGTAAACAATGACCAAAGATGGTTGTATAATATTTTCCTAGAAACAAAACAGTATAAACACCACATCAGAAACATATTTGCAATTAGAAACTTTAATCTTTTACTTGATATTATCGATCATCCTTCTTCTCTAGCGTAACTCAACAGAAATCGCAATAAGGAACTTGATTTCATTCTTCTTAGAAGTTTTACATGCATATTTTGCATAATCTAATTGAACAGATTACAAAAGAACCAAAAAGAGCAGCAGGATCTCAACCATAAGGTGAGTACTAGAAAAACACTATGCACATATTATTTACAGTAATCACACATGAAAATGCCATAAATGAGTACTCAACAATGGTGTTTAATACAACATCGAATTGACCTTCTATTGTCTTTTCCCAACCTACAAATTCAGAGAAAAATCTCGATGAAACAAAGTATGATGCAGAGAAAATAAATCTCAAATTAATGATGGAAACATCGAACATGAATTTTATAAGATCAAAGTTCATGTAGCTCAGTTGTATACCCGTGGCCCGTTTTTTTGAAAGGTTAGGAAAATTCATCACAATATAAAATGCATGAAGTCTGAAAAATCCACAATCAATCACCTATCTCATCAATTCTGACATCAAGCAAAGTTGAAGTCATTTCTACAATGCAATTGAGTGGGGACAAACGACGACTGGAAGTTAATGTAACCTCAACAGCTATTGCAAAGCAGAAAATTGCAACTTAAGAATATAAAAAAATATGAAAACAAGAAAATGAAGAGATATATAAAAGGCATTCCAAGGAATTCACTGACAGAAAGAAAAACAAAAGCTCCAAGGCATTCTCCACTTGACCATATTTTGATAATCTAAGCCATACTTTATAGCTTTCAAAGTTTCATGTAAAAGTGCATTAGCCTTAATCAAAGGCTTCTCAGCTTCAAGAGCTACATAAGAAGCTTCATGAAGATCAATGGCTTCCTTAATGTCTTGACACATGGTGTGTCCTTGACTGCTCCTTCTTGGTCAAGAAAATCAGCAAATACACTTGCATATAAATAGGGAAAAAAGAATTCACGATTGTAAGTTATTGAAATTTTAATGTATGGTTCATATGTGTAAATCAACCTAATTTACTCAAACTGGGACTCCCTGAATTTCGATTCTTAAGCAAGAGATATAGAGAAATATCTTCACTATTCTTCAACAACTGAAATTTTATACTCATGTAAAGCTTTGTCAATGCGAGCCTGAAATGATGAAACTCTAACAAAATGCACTCAACTAATATATATTGATATACATACCCCCATTGAGTAGCACCAAAACAAAACTGCAATATGAGAGAGAATGGTAGACTATAAACACAATATAATTGAATTCAACTACACCATAGTTGTATTACTAACCAAAGCATGTGAAAGCTTTGGTAAAACAGAGAAACTAAATAAAGAATACTAATAGTAACACACAAACAAATAATATTAACCTATATTAGCATCCACACCTACACTAACCATCTTATTAGGCCTTGTTCTTCGTCTCAGCCACCAACAAACAAACAAATCAATGGACAGTGATAGTCATGCAAAGGAAGAAATCAAATCGAGAATATGCGATTTAACCTAATCGATCAATTCCACAGAAATCAAATCGGAACAAAAACAATTAAGGCCGAAAACAAAGAGAAGGAGATATGCACCACTATAAGCGATGCCAGAGGAAGCGACACCGCAAGTCCTGGACTGGATAACGGTGTTCTCCTGCCTAGTGAACGGCTGTCAAAGAAGACCGGCCTTCACGAGCAATTTCGTCCACGTCTAGACGAAGAAGAATCCGAGAAGTCCGGCCGAAACATTCAGCGAAGGTATGATACCAGCCTCTCAACAGACATCGACCCTACAGAACTATCTTAACTTCGAACGGCCTCTCAACGGACAACGTCCCGACATCCGCCGCCCGATCTAGCGGCGCAGAAGCTTCATCCGGCTTTGCGCGCTCTTCTTCAATGGAAGCCCTCTCGGAATACTCCATCGATCGATTGAAGTGTGGTGCAAAATTAGACGGGAGGAGAAGGAACTGTAGAAGTTGGCTGGAGGCGGAAAGGAATAAGGATTAATAGATTGGGATTTTGACGAAGAAATGGAGGAGACGCAAGTAACGTCAAAGAGGCAGATGTATGTGTTCTTACGAGGCTATTAAAAGATTGGAAAAATGTAGGGTTCAAGAGCAGTAATGAGGTACAGTTTACATTTACTTTCTCAAAGTCATGGATTATTATATAGATATAGATAGATGATCTATGACGATTTTATAAAAGTTATGTTTTAACTTAAGAATTAATGTAAAATATTAGTAAAATGTAAAAAAAAAATACAATAAAGATATATTAATGATGTTAATTTGCTTAGATACGAATGAAATCGCATTTTATTTCTTATAATAATAGTTATTTATAATAATGTGAAATTACATATTAATGATAGTGGACCAAAACAAAATTTATTAAAATTAAATTGTGATAGTTTTTTGTAATAATAGATTTAGATATAAAAAACTAATAGCTTAACAAACTATTCCTATAATCACTCTCAAAACTTGAAAAACATCTATATATGTATATATTAAAACATAATGAAATGGAGCTCTCTCCTTTATTCTAGGGTTTTTAATCCTACGTGTCATTTTGTAGATTTTTTGAATTTTTCTTAAGCATTTTGATATTTTTAATAAATTAAATACTAAAAATTTGTGTAGTAGTTAGTTGCTATTATTTAGCTTTCCATTTATTAATAATTTAAGATTATTCAATAAGTAATTTAACTTATAAATATACATATATTTATACACTATTCACTACTTTGTTAAACCAATTTTTTTTTAATAATCAATATAAAAATTAAAATGTGCATATATTTGAAACATATTCTTACTTATACTTATACACTATAATTTTTTTATCTTCAATTTTTACACTTATACATTATTTTGAATTATATAGTTTTATATGAATGAGAAAAGAGTTTAAATTAATATATAAATTTGTTAAAAATTGTTTTATGACAATTTGATCAAATAAGAGGCATAAAAGCTTATTTATATTTGTTGCATATTATCTATATATATTCATTTTTTTTAACAAGCAAACAAAAGGCCTATTGTTTACAAACAAATCAGGCCTAAATCATCTTCACAAATGATCTTGAACAAATCTTTCATGGGAAAGATCCTTGAGGTTCTTGAGAGAAGAGTTCTCTGAAGTCGCAGAATGTCCGAGCTCGAGATGCTAGAATTCCATTGAATTAAAAAATCTCGGAGGTCTTCAATAAGGACATTATGAGATGCCAAGTAATCAGCAACTCTATTACAGTGACGACGCACAAAATAAAACTGATTCATGAACTAAATAAAGTCGCGCATGGCGCGGGGAATAGACTAGTATATATATTATAACAGAGCTATTTTGAGAGCTCTCTAATTCACTTTGGCCCCACTTATCCTATGGGGAATTTTCTCCTTAAGTCTCTCTATATTAATTTTACTTTTTTTTATAGTTTGTTCTAAACCCATAAAATCTAGAATCCATATCAGGTGAGAATAATTATTATTGTGCGAATATGCGAATAAATGCACATTTAGGCCATTGACGTGCACTTTCTTCAGTAATGACATGCACATTTAGGCCATTGACATGCACTCTGTCAGATTTGCATGTCATTGATAATATGTGAAAAAAGTGCATGTCAATGGCCTAAATGTGCATTTATTCGCATATTCGCACAATAATAATTATTCTCACCTGATATGGACATTATGAGAAAGTGCATATTCGCATATTCGCATATTCGCATATCAATGACATGCAAATCTGATAGAGTGCATGTCAATAGATCATTTATGTGAGCTAAACCAAAAGGTCTTAGAATTATGGATTGATGTCAAGAATTTTGGCCAAATGTGCAAAAAACTAGCTTCTGGTCATGGATTATTGTTGTTTAAAAAAAGGGAATATACTTAGTTGTTTATTAGTTCATGTCTCAAAGTGATTGAAAGTGCTCTTTAAAACAATCAAGATCATATCAGAGAGAAGCAACACTACACACTCAGGTGGCAAGATTGTTATCTCGAGGGACAAATTCAAGTCTCTCATCAAGAAAACGGAGAAATCAGATGAGCCAGAGGAGTTAAAGATATCTTCTTTGACGGGCACAAAAAATTGTGAAATATAGTGCGGATGAAGCACTCAAGAAGTTGGAGACTGCAATGGAGATAGAAGACATAAAGACTACTACACAGATGACGCTCAATTAAGAGGAGATGGTTGAGACTTCAACAAAGGTGTCATCAAATGAGAGTTAAGAAGATGGAGTGAGAAGAAGCAGAAGAACACGACTAAAATTGAATCAAGAATTATGTCGGAGCCACCTATCTACCATAAGGTTTAGATGAAGAAACCAGAGTTACTAATGGTGGAGAAGCAGAGGAGCTCAATTTCAAGGAAATATAAGCTATTCATTTATTTATAATCATGTATAGTTGGAATAAAATTGTCAAATGTTAGGTAAATAAAGAATGACGGTTATCTAGCCACTAATCAAAGCATGTAGTACACTACATCCCTCAAATGAATCGAACTATGATCAAAAGGCTCTCTGCCATGTCGTAAATTCCCCAACCAATTGTGAGTATCGATCATAGTTGTCCTTGTCATGACATCTGGTTGGGGAATTTCGTCAAACAAATTTTGGGCATAACTTAACTTGTTGAAATTCACATACATGCCGACCAAGGTGTTGATTAGAGGAGACCTGGGATTGAGCCCAGATTTAACATGTGCATGTGGAATAGGAGGTGGGAAGGTGTCGATGACATATTTGAAGGTGGCCGTGGTGGTTGGTGAGTGATTAGGTTACCTCCAGGATGTCGGTTGACTTCGGAGGTCATCAGAAGGTAATCCAGATGACGCAGATGACTCCAATAAAGATTTGTCGTTGGCGGGTGTCGCAGATTTCATCAAACATGAAACCAGGGAAGAGTACCAAACAACCATCATATATACCACAAACTGACCACCCCCTTACCTGATCACGAAGCTGCAACCATCATATATACCACATGTTTAGGTGACCCTATAAACAATATCTAATTGGATCCTCTATTGCAAATGCTACAACCGCTACACAAACATCATAATCATATTATCAATTAAGAACTAATAGTTTTATTGTAAAAACTTTCCATGCAAACGTCATAAAATTGATTAAGCTACACAAAGTTAAAGATGAGACACAAAGTTACAGATGAGACTGAGAGACAGTGGGTTTGCTTATAAATTACCCATGTGCAAGTTGTCTATGGAGAATCAATCGCCAATCATCAGCTTATCCATGTGATCAAGCATTATATAGAATCAAACTCAGGTGAAGGTAAGTAAGCTAGATATAAATATGTCAATGGATAAATTTTAGACTTAGATAATGATTTAATCATGAGACAGTTTCAAAATACTCCCTCCGTCTCAAAATGTTAGTCCCATTTCAATTTAATACGCATACCGATGGATGTCTTGTGTCGTCAATATCTCTAATTTCATGTTAGTAAAAATTATAAAATTTTGATGTTATTAAAGTACTTATCAGACGAATAAAACAAGACTTCACATGACTATATTTTTCTTATACATTAGAAGATATCTCGATGATTATCTTATATTGTGAATAGTGTCGATATTTTTCATGGGACAAACATAATGAGACGGAGGGAGTATAACCAATTCAAGAGTTTATTCTCCATTCCCTGCCTCTCATCTTTTCCATTTTTGTCACAAATTATCATAAAAATTAAAGATTGCGTGATTCTCCAAAGGTAGTGACAATTAAAACCTATTCATGTGGTTAGTGAACATGAAGGAAGCCAGAATTGGAAAGGAATCCAGGCTAAAAATCTCAAGTTTTTTCCATCCTCCCACCCAAAACATAAATAAAGAAAAAGAAAGGCATTAAGTTTCTTACCCATAGAGCAAGGATTTTGTGTTGATGGATTTTGTGTTGATGAATTTTGTATGAAATAATCTAAAAAGCTTGTCAACAACCCATGACAACACAATTATAAAAAACGTACCAGATTGCTTTCTTCCAAGCAAGATCCATTGAGGAGGGCAACCATCAGGCACCCAATATGTCACGTCGATAAATCTGGGTCCCACCAAGAACGATCAATGGATTACCATCAGGCATCCAATATTTCATCTCAAAAACTTGATCAATCCTCCTTTTCAACCTTTTATAATAATAATTAGAATAAAAAATAATTATGATATAAAAAATAATACGGAGTAGTAATAATAATAGATTATAATAAATATAATTATTAATTATTATTATTATATTATTAATTTTTAAAATAATGATAGTTAGTATTAAATATAATAATACCTATATAGTAATGATAATTATAAATATTTTATTCTTTAATAATAATAAAGATTTTTTTATTTAACAATTAATTTATAATAATCAATTATTAATCATATTTAGTATTATGTTTTTTACTAATTATTATTATGTCATGATAATAATTATTTTTAAGTATTGAAGCTAAAATTATTAATATAATAACAATTATTAGATTAACTAATAAAATATAATAATTATTAATAATAATGGTAGGAATCGTTCATTCCGACGGCATACCAAACACCAAGCTTCAGAAATGATATAATCTGATTCCTGATTTCATTCTCATTTCGATTTCGATTCCAGACAGCATACCAATTCCGATTTCGATTCCAGACAGCATACCAAACAAAACACGGCATTAGGGGATTGTGTGAATGTAGCTTATAATACAGCAAATGTAAGCTCTAACTCGTCTTCATCTTTCTTTTTGTGTACTTAATGAGAATAACTAATGACTTTTTTGCTATTCTAAAACAGAGTACAGCAGAGTACAATGAAAGATCTGCAGAAGCCAATTTGATTTTTGACTCGGAAGACGTGTGGGAAGCTTTCAACGATGCAGTACTCAATTTCTTGAACACTTCTTAAAAGGCAGATTCATTGTTAGGGCAAATGAGCACAACCAAAGACCAATTTGACTACTTATGGTACACTTCCAAGTGATTGATTTCTTACTTAAAAAACTAAACTAGCTGATTTTGTTCATGTTTCTGTAGAAATATGACTCCAAATTTCATATCCATGCACAGGTTCGAGGTTAATTCTGAGATGAACCAGAAATCAATGTGGTATCTCAGGCACATGCTGCTCTAGCTTTGCACAAACAGCAACTACATTGGTAATGCCTAATCATAAGTGTAATTCTAGTGCTTCGAGCTAAACAAGATCCGAATCGCACAAGCCAATACTTATATCGCGAAATCAAAGTAAAGCAAGTTGACACAGGAGCTTGTTCACGCAGTTCGGGAAATCCCCTACGTCTGCGGAGCCTCAGCGGGGAGACTCGGCCCAAAGCTTTCACTAGAAACTCAGAAGTGTTCAAGCACAGATAACAAGCACGCAACCAGATCAGCAAAGCCCTAACAAGAGTTTTCTATCACAACAGAAACAAGAAAGACCAAGACAGAAGGATCTCTCTTCTCAGATGAACAACGAGCTTCGAGATGAAAGCTCTCCAATCATTCGCCACCAACAGATCTCTAAAGGAAGCCACCGGAGAATCTCTTCTTCACCGTGAGAACCGCCGCGAATCGCCTTTGCTTTTCTCTCTCTTTTCTCTCTTTTCTGAAAGCTGCGTGTGTTGTAATGAATCAGAAACCCTAGGTTCTTTAGCTTAAGTACCAAAGAAGCGTCCAATGATATTAAGCCACATGGGCCTAATAACAAGTTATTGGACCAACACAGAATAAGGCCCAAAACCACAAGATGACATATTACAACATGAGCCGTCCAACCGAGATAACCCGGGGTTGCTCAAGTGTATGGTCATCAAGGATTAAAGCCAAACAAACTCCTATCAAGCTAAGCATCATCAAGTTACATACAAGTCAATCAAGTGCTCAAATCTAGTTACATAAGGGACTATAAACATTAACAATAAGAATCTAATATCATAAAAAAAGAGAAAAAAACAAAGTTGATTAGAATGGCTACTCTTTCTTAATCTTGAACACAATTCAGGAGGAAACCATGGGAATCATAGCGTCATGGCTGAACTACCTGTATACTTAACACAGCTCTATTGATCTATGATTGATCTATCTTCATTGTTTTTCAAGGATTCAGGAGCATTTATGGATAGTAAATTTTTGGGTTGGCCAAAGTGGAAATAAGATGCTCTGAAAGAGTAACTTATCAACTTCATTTAGGCATACAAGGTTTCTTGCAACCAACTTCGTTTTTTTATTGCTGTATACTGATGATGTGAACTTTCAACTGCACAAAAATAAGGACTACAAAAATAAGGACTACAGTTACATGGAGTAGTCTTCAAGATCACGCTTCACAGCATCTCACATGGTTTAAGGTACATCACCAGAAATTTTTATGATTTAAAGCTTGATGATCCAAAATCTGATATGGGTCTTGTTTTCTTATAGGCTACATTTGACTCTCCAATGGGGGACGAACCGATTGCTTTGAATCTTAGCTCAATGGGAAAAGGGGAAGCTTGGATGAATGGGGGAAGCATTGAGAGTTACTGGGTTTCATTTCTTACTCCCAAGGGTCAGCCTTCACAGACATTGTGCACTACTGTTTTTTTTCTGGTCGAAATTGTAAGCACTGTATGTTTTACACTATTGTTGTTCTTATGCAATCAGGTTTAGTGTATTTTTTTTATATAAAAGGTTGTTTGGTTCAACTGATCAGGTATCATGTGCCAAGATCATTTCTCAAACCCTTGGGAAATTTGTTGGTTTACTGGAAGAAGAAGCTTCAGCAAATCCTTTTCAAATTTCACTCAACATCATTTCCACCACTACACTAGCCTCCCGCTAGTATCACAGAAATTGTCTACGATTTCTATCAATTCTCTTGGAAAATTTGTAACTAGAGGGCAAGTAAAAGAAAGAAAAGATCACATGCTTAGATGCTACAATAAATTATTATATAACAGGGAAGATTTATATGGAATATAAATATCCTATCATGAACTCCAAGATAACTAAACTTTAACATAATATATTAAAAATGGAAGACAAAAATACTATTATTGGATCACAATTCACAAACATAACTTTTGTAAGTAGGAACGAATGTCACAAGCCCAACTAGAGTGTATAAACATCAGTATGTATGTACTAATCATGAACGGTGCAACATGCACATGATGTATGATGATGAATAGTAAACTGGCAAACAGCTAAACAATGAAATAGAGGCAACAATAATTTCAGCAAGAAAATTGCAATGATACTGAGCATATAGAAGTTCAACAAACTAAAATACAAGATCTGGATTAGCAAGAAACAAGTAATGCAGCATGTAATACCTGGCATTCAGTCAAAGTTTAGCCACATGAAACCAAAAAAACATCTCAAATTTAACGTGGCGTCACATCTCAAATTTAACGTGGCGTCTATACGCACTACATTTTCTCTCGAGCCACACTACAAAACGATACGCCCATAATGAGCGTACGCTCAAAACGGACGGACAGTGCAAAAATTGGATGATACGTATACATACGTATACGTATTCTTATATCTATACAATTTTGTAAAAAATACAAAATACATCTTGTACGCTAGAAACGGGCGTACGCCCATTTCGAGCGTACCGTAATGATAATTTTTTCCCCAAATAAATGAAAAATTAAAAAATTCCGTACGCTTCCAACGTACAACATTTTTTTTCGAATTTTTTTTTATTACGTTTTTTAAAAAAAAACAATTAATTACGTTAGTATATAATAACAATAATATGTCATATATCACATCTGCCTCTTGGCTCTAGTGGAAACGAGCTTCATAGATTGCCTAGAGGTTTTGAGTTCGAATCTCAACACTAACATCTCACCTTTTTTATTTTTTGGTAAAAATTGATGGAAAGAGAGGTGGGGGAGAGTCAAACTTGAGACCTCATGGGCATGTAATGAAGTGAAACCACTACACTAATGAATCATATTGATATATTTGTAATAACAGTTTTTTGATCTTGATCTCATATATCAATAGAATTAATTATTTTAATAATTTCGAGAAAAAATATTTATTTAAATAATAATGTGTATCTTATTGATATTATTTATAATATTAATACTACAAGTGATGATCGAACTTGAATCTACCTCATTTTTTATTAGAAAAATAGATTTTTTATTTTTGTCCCACATATTTATTGATTTAATTACTTTAATAATTTTGAGGAAAAAAAATTATTCAAATAAGCAGGTGTGTAAGCTTTTTTATATTTATAATATATTTTAAGATAAAAAACCATGATAATCCATATCATTCCCAAAATATTTTCTTTGTATTTCTAATATTATTATTTAAATGATATATATTAATAAATAAATTCTTATTCAATATAAAACAAAATTTATTTCAACAAAAACTACAAAATTTATACAATATATGACAAATGATAAATTATGTTTGAAAAAATATGTTTGAAAAATTCCAACACAAACTTGGATTAAAGATATCAACACCATCGATGGTTAATTATGTTTGAAAAAATATAAAACATAGTCTTATTAAGATAAAGTCCAAAAAAAGTCTCTCTCACCAGAAATCGGACTCGAAACGGTGTGTAAATCGAGAAAACCCGACTTAAAATGAGTAATATCATAAAAATCGAGAAAAACCGACTTAGAACGACTAATGGCGCGAAAATAGAGAAAAATGGACTTAAAACGGGAACGACGCGAAAATCGAGTAAAACAGACTTAAAACGAGTTGGCGCGAAAATCGAGTAAAACAGACTTAAAACGAGTTGGCGCGAAAATCGAGTAAAACGGACTTAAAATGAGTTGGCGGAAAAATAGAGTAAAACCGACTTAAACGAGCAAATCCGACTTAGGGTATAGGGTATGTGGTATAGGATAGTGGATAGTGGATGTGGATAGTGAATGTGGATAGTGGATATTGAATGTGGATAGTGGATATTGAATGTGGAGAGTGGATGTGTTAAATGGATAGTTTGAGCCCAATTCGTTTAAACGCCCTAAAACGATAAAAATCAAAATTTCAAAATTGTAACATGATAGAAAATAAATCCCATAGTCGTTATCAATTCTCATAATCGAAAAAAAATCATCGAAAACGTCAACGGGCCTAATAAGGCCGAATTAAGATTTAGTGAGGCCCATTATCAAAAAACGACATAAAACGGCTTAATAAGACCTTAAACCGCAAAAAAATTAAAATGTAAAAGTTGTATTTGAGCATTACCAATATGACGGTTTCGTTTTTATAAGAAAATAACAAAATGAACCCTTCGAAATATCTAAACAAGCACTTTCACCTAGTAACGAGTTAATCTCAAGTATATAAGTCGTATAGTTTTACTCATATGTGTATGATATCACTTCGTTACTCAAATAAACTTTACATAAAACTTTCATTATATATTATAAAACACTCAAATAATCTAAAATAATGACATTTCACATCTTCGTATTGTCGTTATTGCTTGTTTAATCATATATGTATGCGTATTTCATTAAAACTTTCATTAAATGTCGTTATTTTGGATTATTTGAGTGTTTCATAACATTTAATGAAAGTTTTATATAAAGTTTATTTGAGTAACGAAGTGATATCACACACATATGAGTAAAACTATACGACTTATATACTTGAGATTAACTCGTTACTAGGTGAAAGTGCTTGTTTAGATATTTCAAAGTGTTCATTTTGTTATTTTCTTATAAAAACGAAATTGTCATATTGGTAATGCTCAAATACAACTTTTACATTTCAATTTTTTTGCGGTTTAAGGTCTTATTAAGCCGTTTTATGTCGTTTTTTGATAATGGGCCTCACTAAATCTCAATTCGGCCTTATTAGGCCCGTTGACGTTTTCGATGATTTTTTTTCGATTCTGATAATTGATAACGACTATGGGCTTTATTTTCTATCATGTTACAATTTTGAAAATTTGATTTTTATCGTTTCAGGGCGTTTAAACGAATTGGGCTCAAACTATCCATTTAACACATCCACTATCCACATTCAATATCCACTATCCACTATCCACATTCACTATCCACTATCCACATCCAATATCTTATACCCTAAACCCTATATATTAAACCCTATACCCTAAACCCTAAGTCGGTTTTGCTCGTTTTAAGTCGGTTTTACTCGATTTTCGCGTCATTACTCGTCTTAGCTCTATTTAAGTCAGTTTTACTCAATTTTCGCGCCATTACTCGTTTTAAGTCGGTTTTACTCGATTTTAGAGTCTTAGGTCGTTTTAAGTCCGTTTTACTCGATTTTCGCGTCATTACTCGTCTTAGCTCGTTTTAATTCGATTTTCCTCGATTTTTGCGTCATTACTCGTATTAGGTCGTTTTAAGTCGATTTTCCTCGATTTTTGCGTCATTACTCGTCTTAGCTCGTTTTACGTCGGTTTTCCTCGATTTTTGCGTCATTACTCGTCTTAGCTCATTTTATCCTTATCTTGTCGACAATTCGTTAGAATCTTATCTTGCCACCATATCAATTTATTAGATGTGCTATATGAAAATATTTTTCAAACTGATATGAAATGAACCTATAAATACAATAATTAAAGCATTAAGGTACGTTCGAAATGGGCGTACGCCCGTTTCTAGCGTACAAGATGTATTTTGTATTTCTTACAAAATTGTATACGTATAAGAAAACTTATACGTATACCAATTTTTTTTGCGTGTACGCCCGAAACGAGCGTACGTCCATTATGGGCGTATGGAAATGTAGTGTGGATGGAAAAAAAATGTAGTGCGTATAGATTTTGCCAAATTTAATGATGATAACTAGCTTTCAAAAGTAAATCTTCAGCTGCAACATCTTCTACACTAGGCAGTTTACGAGTTCACTGAAATTCATCACCGACTTGGAGGCCCATTTTGAAGATTGGGCTAATGGCCCAAAATAAAGAAGACTAATGAAAAATAAGTAAGTCTAGAATTGTGTAGAATAGTGGATAAATTTGGAGATTAATTAAGAAGCTTCGAGGTTAGCTTAATGGATAAGATCAAAAGAAATTTCTAGACTAATGTAGCAAAGTTGGCTACCGACCTTGTAGTCCTATATATAGGACAATTGGCTTCCATTGTAATTCACTCCACAACTACAATAAAAAGCCACGTAATTTCCTTGTATAAATCCTTCCTTCGTTTGTGTTTTCTTGTGTGTATTACACCAAAATCTCCACCTAAATTAAATCTTGCCAATACCACAAAGCCCTCCATTCCTCTACATTTGGTATCAGAGTCGGGTCGTGTTGCGGGCTTTGCGGTTAGTCGGGGTTCGGCGAAATTTTACGGTCTGGGATCGTAGTTGTTGCTCGGAGAATAACGAGGTTTTCGTCGGTGTTTAGAAATCTCAAGTTGCGTCGTTGTGCTGCCGGATTAATTGCTCGGAGCAATGGAAGATATATCGGGTACGACAAGTGGGGTTGAGAAGCTAAACAACAACAATTATACATATTGGAGATCGTGCATGGAGTCATATCTCCAAGGGCAAGATTTATGGGAGACGGTAGCGGGTGCAAGCACAACTCCTCCAGATAGTACTCCAGCAAATGCATAGGCCTTACGGAAATGGAAGGTACGTGCCACTAAAGCCTTATACGTTATTAAGGTTACTATTGAGTCACATTTGATTGAGCATATTAGAGATGCAAAGACTCCGAAAGAAGCATGGAACACATTTGCATCTCTATTTTCACGTGCGAATGACGCACGATTGAAAATGCTAGAAAACGAGATAGGGACAATTGCACAAGGTCAAATGTCCATATCCCAATACTTTATGCGGGTGAAGAATATATGTCATGAAATATCCCAGCTAGATAAGGAGTCAGCTATTAGTGAGACACGTATGAGGCGTATTATTATACGCGGTTTAAGATCGGAGTACAATGCCTTTATCACGGCGATACGGGGATGGCCCACGCAGCCATCGTTGTTGGAGTTGGAGAATCTCTTGGTAAACCAAGAGACACTGGCAAAGCAGATGACCGGTCTTTCTGTCAAAGACCATGAGGAGGCCCTTTATTCAAATAAAGGGAAGAATGAAAGGCCGTATTATAGGAGGAAACCGGATGAGTTTAAGGGGGGACCGAGTAGTGATAAACAGAAGAGTCAAGGAAGCATGGGTCCTACGCAGGAGAAGGTAGGTCCAAAGAGAAACTTTGGGAGTTGTTTCGGGTGTGGCAAGTTGGGTCACTTTGCTCGGGATTGCAGAGTGAAGATTGTCGAAGGAAACTCGGTAGAGGAAAAATCAAGAAGGACTCGTCCAGATGATAGTGAAGACGAGTGGGACGTTACTGCTTCATATGCAGCAATAGATGAAGAGTTGGAAGATTGTGCTCTGACTACTACGGTAGTAGATATTCCAGAGGAAGAACATGTGGAGTCGCATGCTGAATCATCGGTAATCAGTGACTTAGGACCTGAGATTGAGAGTCCAAGGTCTCAGAGTGCTTCAAGCCCTTGGAAGTCAGGTGTAAGGAAATCACCTGAAAAGGAGATTATGTCCACTGGAGGAAGTAGCTCGAGTAGAGATGATGAAGATGCAGAACTTGGTAGAGCGGTCGATGATGAATCTAGCGCTCGAAGGTCTACAAGGATGAGGAAACCAAATCCGAGGTACGCAGATGCAGGATTTGCTGAGGTTATATCCCTTCAGCAGTGTTGTATTTCTCCAAACAAGGATGAAGAGTCAGCTTCATACAATGAAGCAAAATGAGTCATTGAGTGGGAGAAAGCAATGAAGGAGGAAATAGATGCATTGAAGAAGAACGAGACATGGGAACTCGTTCCGGTACCTAAAGGAGTGAAGTCGATATCTTGTAAGTGGGTGTACAAGATCAAGCGGAGAAGTGACAGGTCGATTGATAGGTACAAGGCCCGCTTGGTAGCTCGTGGTTTCTCTCAGGAGTATGGCATAGACTATGAAGAGACCTTCTCTCCAGTAGCTAAGATGACTACAGTCAGAGTGCTTATATCTCTAGCAGCAAGAAAGTCATGGAAGTTGTGGCAGATGGATGTGAAGAACGCATTCCTCCATGGAGATATAGACAGAGAAATATTCATGGAGCAGCCAGATGGGTTCATAGATCATAAGCATCCAGAGTATGTGTGCAAGTTGAAGAAAGCCTTATACGGGCTTAAGCAGGCACCAAGAGCATGGTACGGAAAAATTGGAGAATTCCTCTTGTTCTGCGGTTATCAACTATCTCCAAGTGACTCAAGCTTGTTCGTGAAGCAAGTTGGAGGTAAGTTCTCAATCATATTACTATATGTAGATGATCTTATATTCACTGGAGATGCCTTAGAGGAGATTCAAGAAGTCAGGAGACATCTTTCATCACGGTTTGAGATGAAAGACTTAGGAGAGTTGAAGAGCTTTCTCAGGTTGGAAGTCGAAAGAAGTTCTATAGGATTGTTTGTGTGCCAAAGGAGATATGCAGAAGATCTTCTAAAGAAGTATGGGATGCAGAATTGCAAGCCCATAGACTCGCCGATGGAGGTAAGACATATGCTACGTGCAGAAGAAGGAGACGAGTTAGAGGATACTCGATTATATCGACAATTGGTGGGTAGTCTGATATACTTGACTATAACTCGACCGAATCTAGCATATGCAGTCGGAGTGGTAAGTCAGTCTATGCAGAAACCAAGGAAGCCTCATCTTGAAGCAGTTCGAAGGATAGTAAGATACGTACGACACACAGTGGAGTATGGGATACTCTACAAAGCTAAAGTCCAACCTGAGATTGTTGGATTTACTGATGCTGATTGGGCAGGAGATCCTTCTACTAGAAGATCAACTAGTGGATACGCATTCAGCTTGGGATCGGGAGTTGTCTCGTGGTGCAGCAAGAAACAGTCAATTGTCGCATTGTCATCTACAGAAGCAGAGTATAGAGTAGCAACAATGGCGGAACAGGAGTGCACTTGGCTACTACGGCTAGTTCAAGACTTGGGCCAAGACACAGATTACACAGTTGGTATATATTGTGACAACCAGAGTGCTATAAGGCTGGCGACGAATCCAGTGTTTCACGCAAGGACAAAACATATTGAAGTGCATCATCACTACATACGAGAGAAAGTCTTAAGTGGTGAAGTAGAACTCGTTCCAGTAAGCACCAATGATCAAGTAGCGGATATATTCACAAAAGCATTGGCAGTACCAAAGTTCGGTAAGTTTCGGTTCATGCTTGGAATATGCACCAGAGAGTCGGTGATGAGGGGGTGTTGAAATTCATCACCGACTTGGAGGCCCATTTTGAAGATTGGGCTAATGGCCCAAAACAAGGAAGACTAATGGAAAATAAGTAAGTCTAGAATTGTGTAGAATAGTGGATAAATTTGGAGATTAATTAAGAAGCTTCTAGGTTAGCTTAATGGATAAGATCAAAAGAAATTTCTAGACTAATGTAGCAAGGTTGGCTACCGACCTTGTAGTCCTATATAGGAAAATTGTCTTCCATTGTAATTCACTCCACAACTACAATAAAAAGCCACGTAATTTCCTTGTATAAATTCTTCCTTCGTTTGTGTTTTCTTCTGTGCATTACACCAAAATCTTCACCTAAATTAAATCTTGTCAATACCACAAAGCCCTCCATTCCTCTACATTCACCAAAACATTCCAACTTTATTTGCTTACTTCAGTCATAAAACATCTTCTACACAACGAGGGCACTTCCTTCAGTCAACGTTTCCACAGCTACGGGAAAAGAAGACTGTCCACATAGTTGTATCCGACTTCGACACCTGGAGCAAACTTAAGTTTTTTCCTCGAGTATTTACATCCAGTTTTGGTGCCATTTAAGACCAAATCATGCCTATCAGAGTCAGTCTTAATTGTAGCAAGAAGCCTAACATGCTCTTATGTTTCTCCATCTTCTATATCTTCCATCGCCCAGAAGACACGGTCTATACGTTCAGAAACCTTAAAATCAAGCAATTTAACCCATGACCCTTCTTGCCTCGTGAACATCATAGATTTACGACGAAACTGGTAATCCCAACATATGAGTGAAAGCTTGTCTTGCCAACGACAAGGTGCATTATCATGACACGACAACGGATACGGCGGCTCTATGAAGCCAACACATTCCTGCACAAAGTCAAATGACAATATGACACTTCGATTGATGGTTAAATAGGAAGTCACACGGTTCTCCTCATAGCCTCTCCAGTGAGCCACGCCTCCAATCATTACAGGCAGACCTCTCATGCCACTTGTTGCTTTCTCCAACTTTCCTTTTCCTGGAATCTTAGTTACTAGTCTCCATTTCCCTCGAACTGATGAGTAAAGAAGGCATTTAACAGAAGCAGACTCTTCTTTGAACATCAATATTACTACTTTAAATTCTTTGGTGACAGGGTCAATCCAAAAAGCAAAGCAATCGTTGCAGTTGATTTCATATTTCGGAGGGATGAGAATAGGGTTTGAAAGCTTAGACATGGCCGGGTTCCAAAGCAAGACGGTGTTTTTTTCATCACAGATAAAGCAGACTAGACCGTGAAGGGTGTCAACAAGAAAAATACATTTATAAATAGTCACGTAAATGATTTGTATATAAATTATGTACATGTAATATTTTGAAGTTGTAATTCTAGCGCTTCGAGCTAAACAAGATCTGAATCGCACAAGCCAATACTTATATCGCGAAATCAAAGTAAAGCAAGTTGACACAGGAACTTGTTCACGCAGTTCGGGAAATCCCCTACGTCTGCGGAGCCTCAGCGGGGAGACTCGGCCCAAAGCTTTCACTAGAAACTCAGAAGTGTTCAAGCACAGATAACAAGCACGCAACCAGATCAGCAAAGCCCTAACAAGAGTTTTCTATCACAACAGAAACAAGAAAGACCAAGACAGAAGGATCTCCCTTCTCAGATGAACAACGAGCTTCGAGATGGAAGCTCTCCAATCATTTGCCACCAACAGATCTCTAAAGGAAGCCACCGGAGAATCTCTTCTTCACCGTGAGAACCGCCGCGAATCACCCTGGCTCTTCTGTCTCTCTTTTCCTCTTTTCTGAAAACTGCGTGTGTTGTAATGAATCAGGAACCCTAGCTTCTTTAGCTTAAGTACCGAAGAAGCGTCCAATATTAAGCCATATGGGCCTAATAACAAGTTACTGGACCAACACAGAATAAGGCCCAAAACCACAAGATGACATATTACAACATGAGCCGTCCAACAGAGATAACTCGGGGTTGCTCAAGTGTATGGTCATCAAGGATTAAAGCCAAACAAACTCCTATCAAGCTAAGCATCATCAAGTTACATACAAGTCAATCAAGTGCTCAAATCTAGTTACATCAGGGACTATAAACATTAACAAATGCCCTCCTAGTCCTGACTGTAACTCAAACTCCTAACATTTCTAGTGAAAAGCTTTTAGACCAAGTTCCCATCCTCTTCATTGGCTCAGATCCAACTCTCAAGTAACACCTGTAATGTGCAAAGCATTCCTGCAGAACACAAATTTATTAGTAGGCACTATTTTAGTTCCTAAATCAGCAGGATTTACATCACCTAAGATCTTCTTTACAATGATGGCTTGGGATTCTACTTTATCTCTTATGAAATGAAACCTAACATCAATATGTTTGGTCCTTTCATGATAAACTGGATCCTTACACAAGTATAGGGCACTCTGAATGTCAATATGTAAAGTAGGAATATAGACCTTACCAGTGATCTCTTCTAAAAATACCTTGAAGCCATATAGCTTCCTTAGTATCCTCTGTTGCAGAAATATATTTTGCTTCAGTTGAAGACAAGGCCACAATAGGCGGTAGTTGAGACTTCCATGAAACACAATTTCCATCCCAGGTAAAAAAGAAAGAAGTGGTAGATTTCCTATTGTCTTTATTACTAGCATAATCAGAATCCACATAACCTTGGAGCTCAGTTTTAGGCAAATGCTCACCATATACAAGACCAATGTTTTCAGTTCCAGAAATATATTTAAGCAAGTATTTCATAGCATGCCAATGTCTATCCCCAGGATTGGACATATATCTACTTAAAACACTTACAACAAAAGCCAAATCAGGTCTAGTACAAAGCATTGCATACATAATAGATCCAACAACCACATCATAAGGAACCTTTTCCATTTTCAGTTTCTCAGACTCAGTTACAGGACATAACTGTTTAGATAAGTCTAAGTGCCCTCCTAAAGGTATAAGAGAGGGCTTAACATTAGTCATAGCAAATCTCTCAAGAACTTTATGCAGGTAATCTGACTGAGACAAACACATAGTTCTCTTAGATCTGTCTCTAACTATCTTAACTCCTAATATCTTCTGTGCAGGACTAATACGATGCACTTTGTATAGCATAACTAGGGATTATTACATTAGTTTAGGAGTATTATCATATGTGTTTCGAGTAGACCTGTCAAAAATCGACCCAACCCGATGACCCGACCCGACCCGCCCGAAAAATATTAGGTTGAAACCCGAAGAATTTCAACCCGAACCCGATCTCAACCCGAACCCGATCAACCCGAAAAAATTCGGGTCGAACCCGTCCGGGTCGAAGCAACCCGTTGGGTCAGCAAATTTTTTTCACTTTTTCCTTAAAATATTGCACATATAAAATGGTAAAAGAAAACCTAATTATTTGTTCTTTCTTCTCTTGTCTGTGCGCAGCCGCTGCCTCTTATCAATGGTGATTGTCGGTTATTTTTTCTCTGTTCTTCCCTCTCTCGTCCATTTGTAAGTTGCAGTTCTCCCTCTCTCGTTCGTCCGTTCTTCGTTCTCTCGTCGTCCGTTTGTGCCAACGACGATCACATAGCTGCCTCGTATCTTCTCTTCTCAGAGTCGAATCAGGCTTTTCTTTTGCTAGAGAAGCAAGGAGACCAAGGGATATAAACGAAGTCTGAATGGTTTTTCGAGTTTCTCTGCGGAGCTGGGTGCATTTGAGTTTACGGCTCTTCTGCGTTATCGCCATTACTAGCAGCGGATAACTTGTGGAGGAAAGTTGGGTTTCTCAACAGGTTAGGTCTACTGCTTAATTCTTCACCATTAAGATTTTCATGAACAAGAAGAGGAAATGAAGGTTGGACATAGTATGATCAACCTGATTTGTTCTTTCGATTTTGGGTTTATAAACCTTGTCAAGCCCGCTCTCTCCAAGATAAAAAATTTCTCTGAAATTCTTAGTTGTTGCCGCCAATTCGCGGAATCTGAATGTATGTGCAGGAGTGCTAGGATTTAGCCTAGGCTTTGGCTTTTCTGAACAGAAGAAACTCAACAACTCAGTTACTTGATAAAAAAAACTAAGCAAGAAATCCAGTGAAGTGTAATTAGGAATTGTTACCTTGGTAGAGATCAGATGGTTCATCCTACATATCATCAATTGTTGCACCAGGAGAGAAAAAACAACAAACCATGATTTTTTTTTGCTGTATGATGCTTGTTGTAAGGAGATGAAGAAAGAGTAAAGAATAAAATTTGGGGATTGTTGTTCATATATATCTTACAGATGCAAGCAACTAGGTGAGACAAATGGGTTTGAGTTGGACTTGAAATCGATGTTTGAATTATTGCCTTTTTGAGTTTTTTGTTTTATTTTTGCTTGATTGTAAAGTACTACAGTAAGTTGGTTTATGGCCTAATTGGTCAATGTCAATGAACTTTTGAGATTGATTAATGTTAGCATAAATTATAGAACTATTTGCCAAGACTCACGATCATATATATGCTCCT
Source organism: Oxyria digyna (assembly GCA_029168935.1). Taxonomy (NCBI): domain Eukaryota; kingdom Viridiplantae; phylum Streptophyta; class Magnoliopsida; order Caryophyllales; family Polygonaceae; genus Oxyria; species Oxyria digyna. Next base: position 5,284,307 of record JAPVLV010000024.1, read on the forward strand.
CCATTTCTTTTATCCAATTAAATTATTTCCATGATCCAATCATAGTATGCTCCTCCGTTTCTTTTTATTTGTCATTCTAAACTATTTTTCGTGTTTCTATTTAACATCTGGAGGAAAACTGCGTCAGTAGTTTTTGCTTTCTTACTCGTCAGTAGTTTGTGCTTTTTTCTAATATGCAGTCAATACTTAATTAGTCATACATAAATATTATTTTCTGCTTCTATTTTTATACAGAGTAATATTAAATATTAAACATGGCACCGAAAAAAGCTCGTCCACAGAAAAGTTCAAATGCACCTTATCTGCCATTTCTACCTGGGTTTGGAACTAGTTCAACATCTACCACATTATCATCTCCGACAATAGTCGTGGATGAGTTTGCAACCACTTCAACTCCATGTAAGAACATATTCTATGAATCATTAGTACTCATTATAATTGTACTATAGTATTTATAGTTTTCTATTAATTCTATTGACAATTATGTTATTTTATCTCTTTGTGCAGTTGGTTCATCATCATCATCACCTCTTGGTAAATTAAGTTTATCTATTCTTGATTCTATTATTGAAAGTTTTATTTATTTAGTTAGTTATATAATGATTTCAACATCTTTGTAGTGATTTATAGTTGTTTCTTTTTTTTCTTCTACAGAAGATTGTGTTTCCCCTACCGTCACTTCAGATATTCGGAAAAGAAAATGGACTGCAGAAGTGTGGGTTGATTATCACACATTTGATGGAGAAGTATTTGAAGATGGTGTAGATAGGGCCATTTGCAAGTTCTGCAATGAAGGACCAGTTCTCGCCCCGTCAATCAATGGTACATCTAATTTCAAACGTCATGCTAAGGATTGTGAATCACGTAAAAGAAGTGATATTGGGTCTTCAAATGCAAATGGAGAATATAATTTTAACTTGGCTATGTATAAGGAAGTAGTTGCATTATGCATCATTAGACATGCATACCCTTTTACGTTTGTGGAGCATGAGGGAAATAGGAATCTTCATAGGTTATTAAATCCATATTACAAACCCATTTGTAGAGGCACAGTTAGGAATCACATTATGAAGATTCATGCAAGAGAGAAAGATAGAATTAGAAATTGTTTGCAAGCACTTCCAGGAAGAATTTGCCTTACTAGTGATATGTGGACTTCTTCTAAGGGTGAAGGGTATCTTTCTTTGACTGCTCATTATATTGATGATGATTGGAAGTTGCGTGCTCTAATTTTGGACTTTTGTCATGTGGATCCACCTCACACTGCAGTAGTGTTACATGATAGGCTATTGGGTCTCTTAAGGAGTTGGAAAATCGAAGAGAAAATATTTTCCATCACACTAGATAATGCTCGATGCAATGACAATATGCAAACTATGTTGACTCAAAGTCTCTCTGTATACGATTCTTTGTTATGTGGTGGTACTTACTTCCACGTTCGGTGTAGTGCTCATATCTTGAATCTAGTTGTTCAAGATGGTTTGCTATTAATTGATGAAGGTGTGTGCAAGATCCGTTTGTTGGTGAAGTATGTTACTGGTTCAGAGAGCAGAATCTTGAAGTTTCAAGAAACAGCTTTGTATGCTGGGATTGATTGCTCTAAGAAGGTACGTTTGGATTGTTGTACAAGATGGAATACTACCTATGTAATGCTTAACAGAGCTCTGGTATATCGTTCTTCTTTTATAAGGAGTATGGAAAGAGTTGAATCTGGTTTTCCCCCTCTTCCAACTAGTGATGAATGGGTCAGAATAGAAAAACTATGTGCATTGTTGAAGCCTTTTGATGATCTTACAACTCTGTTTTCTGGGAGGAATTATCCTACATCCAACTTATATTTGCACAACATATAGAAAATTAAGCTTTTGTTGGTGAAATATTCTTCTTGTGCTGATAAGTGTTTGAGTGAGATGGCGTCGAATATGAAGTTGAAATTTGACAAGTATTGGGAAAACTACAGTTTGTTACTGTCATTTGCTGCCATGTTGGATCCTCGATACAAATTTCAACTTGTTCAACGTTGTTTCAAAGAATTGGATGTTGAATCTTTCACATTGAAGCCCGAAAATGTGAAAACCCAATTTCGCAACTTGTTTGATGAATATAAAAAGCGGGCTGGTTCAGAAGTTGGAGGAAACGTGGTCGAGGTTGAGGATCAACAAGGAGAAGATGTAGAGGTAACCTTGTTCAAAAAATATATGAATTCTACATTTCGTTATTGTTTGATGTTTCTGCAATTCTGACTTGTTATATACATTCTTATATGAGTGTGTTGAAACTTCTTAGGAGTCTACAACTTCTATTTTCTTATTCTTCTTAAATAACTTGTTAGTTTTATTATACATGAAGCATGTATTTTCTTATAATAGTATATTAAGGTAGTTATATTTTGGGTATGTTGTCTTTTGTCTCTAAATGTTTGCAAATTGAATATATTCAATTGATAATATTTTTATTTTTTTGTAGGGACTTGATGATTATGATGTATTATGTGTGGGTGGTTGTGAATTAGATGCTTATTTGGAGGCACCTAGGGAAACATACAAAGGAAATGTGCTTGTATGGTGGAAGGAAAATGCGAGAAGATATCCCTTGGTCGCTCAAATGGCAAGAGATCTCTTAGCCACTCCCATTACCACTGTAGCATCTGAATCTGCTTTTAGTATGGGGAGCAGAATTATTACGAGGTGGAGATCTTCCCTTGATACCGACACAGCTGATGCTCTTATGACTACTCGCTCTTGGTTATATGGTTTTGATGTAGATGACGGTAAAGTCAAATTATATATAGCATAATCTGTTCATATAACAAAGATCATATCTTATAACTACTTTGCTAATGTTTTTATACAAATTTCTGTATTGCAGAAGATCAAGAACATCAAGGACCAGAATCTGAAACCACAAGACAAGACAATTAAATTATGCAAAATACTGTTTAATGGTTTATGGTAAAAAAAAATTAATTATGTTATGGGATTATCATCGGTAAATTCGTTATGATTGAAACATTTTGCTCTTTTGTAATGTTATACAATTTAACTATTTAAGGTATGTGTTCTCTTTGGATTATAATACATGAATTGTATGTCATGATTATACTCTCTTTAAGATTCATATATAATTTTGGGATTTTAAAAAAAAAGTTATGCTAGAATTTTCATTATTTTATTAATAAAAGGATGAAATATAAAATCGTTCGACCCGTTGGGTCAACCCGAACCCGGCTCAAACCCGAGCGAAACCCGAAAAATGAAACCCGATAAACCTGTGACCCGATGGACCCGAACCCGTTTTAGACCCGAACCCGATCGACCCGAACCCGAACCCGACCCGATCGACCCGTTTAACAGGTCTAGTTTCGAGTCATTATTATGTTCTGAGATATTTATTAAGAAGTGAAGAAATGAAGATCAGAACCGAAGAAGAAGAGATCAAAGATTGAAGACATGAAGACTTGAAGATATTCTGCGGAGCAGCGGCGATCGCCACTACCATCCAGGCGATCTCCATTCTACAACAAAAGAGTTATGTGAGTTCGAGAGATCATGGCGATCGCCATGGGGCGACAGAGACACGGCAGAGATTTAAATGAAGACCGCGATCGCCAGGCATCTATGGCGATCGCCACAACAAGGCCGAAGATATTCCAGACTTTCCTTATTTTGCTTTGCTTTTATTTCTTTTTATTATTTTATTATTTTCCTTATTTTAGTTTTAGGATATATCTTTTACCATATATTTTTAGGGTTAGTCTCTATTTATACCCTAGTTCGCATCATCTTTTCCATCAGACAATTTAGTTCTGCAACCATGAGCAGGAACTAATCTCCATTGTTTTACTTAGCGGTTGAAACCTTCAGTTATTAAGTTGTGAGATTTCTAAACTCTTGTTCTTTTCCTATGGGTTTGTATTAATTCTCTTGTTCTTCATCTATTGATTTCTATTAGTTTTGCTAGCTTGATCACCTAGTTTGATTGATAGTTTTCTATTGCTAGACTAGAAATATACGGTGGAATTCCTTGTCCTTGTAGCATTCATATCTGCATGATCTGGTAGTTGATTGCTTTTATGAAAGAGAATTGATTGCATGTTAATACTTGACGGTTGTAAGTTATTGCATGCATCCTTATGATTCTTGTGCCCTTTGCTGCTATTTCATCTAATCTTGAGAGGTTTTCCTGATTGTTGAATAGTAAGTATTATCAGGACCGGTTGGCCTGCTGATATATTAAATATTGGAATAGGAACATTCCCTAGGATTGAATAGAACTTGAGATAAATCTATGATCAACTTGATTGACTGTTGTGTGGATACTTGCTAGGTGAAACCCCTTCTCGTCATATTCTCACCCAAACTCTCTTTGTTTGATACTTGTTACTTTTGTGTTTCATACAATCAAAACCCCCCTGGTTACTTGTTACTTGTTCACTAGTTGATATTTCACTTGACTGCATTGATTTGGTCTTTTGATTCCCTTGGGTTCGACCTCTGCTTACTTGCTATACTCTAGTTAGTGTTTAGAGTTTATTTCTTTGATTTGGCACTACGACTTTAGCCTCATCAAGGACCCAAGTCCTTCATATCAAAATGAACTTTCAAATCATTTTTTACACCAGAGATAACAACTTTAGAATTACTGATTAGGAGGATATCATCCACATAGAGCAAGACATAAACAACATTTTTATTCTTGACATTTTTCAAATACAGACAAGTGTCATATTTACTCCTAGAGAAACCCAGAGAAAGCATACAAGAGTCAAAAATTTTATTCCGCTGTCTAGGTGACTGTTTTAACCCATAAATGGACTTATTAAGTAAACACACATGTTCAGGATGTTTCTTATCAATAAAACCCTTAGGCTGTCTCATGTATATAGTTTCTTCAAGGTCACCGTGCAAGAATGCAGTTTTTACATCCATTTGCTCTAATTCCCAATCATTAACAGCAGTCATAGCAAGCAACAGTCTCATAGTTTTGTATTTAACTACAGGAGCAAATATGTCATTATATTCAACTTCTTCCTTTTGAGTAAAGCCTTTAGCTACCAACCTAGCCTTATATCTAGGTGGTTCAAGTTTAGAAGTTCCTTCTTTTATCTTAAAAATCCACTTACAATTAATAGTTCTAGCCTTGTCGGGTTTAGGAACTAGTTTCCAAGTGTTGTTAATTTTCATTGATTAAAGTTCTTCATGCATAGTTGTAAGCCACTCATTAGACTGTTTACTTCTAGTAGCTTCTTCATAAGTTTCAGGAGTTAAGTTCTTAACAATGTCAGCAACAACCAAAGCAAACTCAACAATATTTTCATGTACATTTTCCAGATTCTCATGAGCTTTTTCAAAGTTCTCATGCACAGGTTCAATTTTCTCATGTAGGTTAAGGTACTTTCTGTTAGGAATCCTTATCCTAGGTTCCCTATCCCTAGCAAGCTGGTAGTCAACTATGTCAGTAGGAAAAGGTATATTTTCTTCATGAAAAACATGCGAAGTATTGTCAGGCATAGTGTTTTCATGTATAATAGGACTACTGGCTTCAGTAGACTGAGAATGAACTGTGTTAGAATTACTTACTTCCCCACCTAATTGGTGAGGCTGCTGTACTTCAGCACTTTGTGAGTTGTTGTGAGACTCTGCATTGGTCTCTTGTTGTCCTTCAATTGTTTCAGCATCAGTAGTGTGTTGTCTCGAGAGTGATTGTCCTTCATCAAACTCCTCCCCTTCACTGTCACCAACTTGATCATTCTTATCTTCATAGAACTGACCATCTTCTATTCCTTGTGTGTCATGTTGAGTACCTGCATTCTCAGTAGTGGATCTTAGCTTTGACTTAAAATGGAAATCACTTTCATTGAAAGTCACAGATCTAGCAGTTATAACCTTGTAACTACCACTTTGAATTAATAGAAATTTATAACATTTTACCCCATCTGGATATCCTAGCATAACACATTTTAAAGCTCTAGGTTCCAATTTTCCTTGAGAAATGTGGGCATAGGCAGTGCAACCAAATGGCCTAAGATGACTTAGGTCTGGTTTCTTGTCACTCCACATTTCTTGAGGTGTTTTGAAACCTATAGCTGAAGATGGAGACCTATTGATGAGATAGGCAACTGTTATAACAGCCTCTCCCCACATAGTCTTTTTCATGCCAGAACTGAAAAGTAAACACCTAGCCTTTTCTAGAAGTGTTCTGTTCATCCTCTCAGCAGTGTCATTCTGCTGAGGGGTGCCAGGAACAGTGAGGTTACGTTTAATGCCATTAGTCATACAATACTCATTAAAGGGCTTATTACAAAATTCTAGGCCATTGTCAGTTTTTAAACATTTCAGTTTGTAACCAGATTGACTCTCAACCATGCATTTCCAATTTTTAAAGTTTTCAAAAGCCTCATTTTTAGACTTAAGTAAATAAACCCAAACCTTTCTAGTGTGGTGATCAATAAGGGACAGAAAATAATTTCTACCTCCAATAGTTGATCCCTATGCAGGACCCCAAAGGTCTGAATGAACATACTCCAGAGGGTTAGCAGCAACATATTTGGATTTACTAAAGTTGTGAGAATGTTTCTTACCAAGCACACATATTTCACAAAACTTCAAATCACATGGTTTCTTGTCAATCAAACCAGTAACAAACAAATGATGCAGACCAGAATTTCCTATATGCCCTAGTCTATCATGCCATATCTTTGTATGATCATAACCACCATTGTCAATACCTCCAGTGGAGACATTCAATTCAGGAGAAGCAATAGCTTAGTAAAGTCCTCCCCTTTTTATGCTCCTAATAAGAACTTTACCGTTTCTGGTAACATCTCTTATTCCATTAAAAGTATCAATATAGCAGTTAAGATCATCAAAGACAGATTCAGACAGTAAGTTTCTTCTCAAATTTTGGACCCACCTAACATTCTGCAGGACTCTAATCATGCCATCATACATCCTAAGAGGTACAGTTCCAATTCCTTTAATAGGTAAGGAGGAGTGATCACCTAGCATGACTTTTCCTCCATCACAAAGTTTTAAGGTTTTGAAGTAGTTTTTGTTAGGTGTAGCATGCATAGTACATCCTGAATCTAAAATCCAGGAATCATCATCAGATAAGGGGGCAACCATGAGAAGTTCATCACTATATTGTTGGCCAGACTCACACACATCAGAGAAATTAGCTTCTTTTTCTTTTCCTTTATTTTTCTCATCTCTTTTCTTTTTATGACAGTCAGAAGCATAATGACCAAGCTTATCACAATAATAACACTTAACATTTGAAGTGTCTTTATCATGTTTTTCAGAGTTATCTCTCTTCTTTTTAAACTTGTTTTTCTGCTTATTCTTTCCTTTAGCCATCATTACTTCATTTCTAGTTTCAGACTTAGACTCTGACTTAGATCCAGTTTTAGTCTTAAACACCTTAAGGCTTTCATTTTTCTGAAGTATGGATTAAGTGATCCTAGCTATGGTCAGCTCATCTCTACTAAACTGAATAACATCTTTCAGAGTATCAAATTGAGCAGGCAAAGAATTTAGCAACAAAACAGCTTGGTGAGTTTCTTGAATGTTATCTTCACATCTTTTAAGATCTTGGGTCATTCTTCTAAAGTTGTCAAAATTATCTTGGACAGTAATAGAAGAATCCATCTTAAAAGTGAATAGTTTGCACAGTAAAGAAATTCGACTAGGCAGTGATTTAGAAAAGAAAATTTCCTCTAAACCATTCCATAGAGCTTTAGGTTGGGTAAAGCTTACCACCTGACGAGCTACGTCGTCAGAGAGTCTAATCATTATTTTTGAATGGGCAAGATCTTGCATATCTTTTCTTTCTCCTTCGGTTATGCTAATGTCCCATTCTTCAGAAACAGCCTTCCAACACTTCTCATGAATCAGGATGGCTTTCATCTTAACCTTCCACATGGCAAAATCACCAATGCCATCAAATGGCTTCAGCCTTGCTCCTTCAGACATTGTCAATCACCTGGGATGACAAAGGAATCAGTTAAACCACTGAATTAGGAGTAACAACGGCTAATCAATAAACCCTAGAATCTGTAATAGCAAAACAGACAAAGGGCTCAGATCAAGAAATCAATAGTCTAATCAGTTTTGAAAGCAAAAACTGATTAGAGAACTAAAGAAGATTCTTGAATAACAGAGCAAGAATCACAGGGGATCACAGATGCTCAAAATCAGAGATACAGCGGAAGCAGAGAACACTAAAAGTATCAGACAACTTGGCTCTGATACCACAATGTAATTCTAGCGCTTCGAGCTAAACAAGATCCGAATCGCACAAGCCAATACTTATATCGCGAAATCAAAGTAAAGCAAGTTGACACAGGAACTTGTTCACGCAGTTCGGGAAATCCCCTACGTCTGCGGAGCCTCGGCGGGGAGACTCGGCCCAAAGCTTTCACTAGAAACTCGGAAGTGTTCAAGCACAGATAACAAGCACGCAACCAGATCAGCAAAGCCCTAACAAGAGTTTTCTATCACAACAGAAACAAGAAAGACCAAGACAGAAGGATCTCCCTTCTCAGATGAACAATGAGCTTCGAGATGGAAGATCTCCAATCATTCGCCACCAACAGATCTCTAAAGGAAGCCACCGGAGAATCTTTTCTTCACCGTGAGAACCGCCGCGAATCGCCCTTGCTCTTCTCTCTCTCTTTTCCTCTTTTCTGAAAACTGCGTGTGTTGTAATGAATCAAGAACCCTAGCTTCTTTAGCTTAAGTACCGAAGAAGCGTCCAATATTAAGCCATATGGGCCTAATAACAAGTTATTGGACCAACACAGAATAAGGCCCAAAACCACAAGATGACATATTACAACATGAGCCGTCCAACAGAGATAACTCAGGGTTGCTCAAGTGTATGGTCATCAAGGATTAAAGCCAAATAAACTCCTATCAAGCTAAGCATCATCTAGTTACATACAAGTCATCAAGTGCTCAAATCTAGTTACATCAGGGACTATAAACATTAACAGAAGTCATAAAAGTTATGAAGGTCTTCTAAAAAAAAAGAAGTTATGAAGGTAAATAAGTAATGATGGACCGTACATTTACAAAGAGGAATTTTATTATTGACTTTAAATAAGATAGAAGTAGATAGGACACTAAATTTAATTTATATCGAGCTTCAGTTTTACATCAAAATTTTAGAATGGTGATCTTCTTGGCTAATTTTAGAAGGGTGATGTTCTTGGCTTCAAGCATCAAAGCTTAATCCAAATGATCTTTTTGGGTTTAAGCACTGGAACTTCATTTATTGATCGATTAAGATAGATTCAAAGTTAAACAATGATCGTTTTATTTATAGATTAAAGTAGTCTCCATCTTTCTATCTAAGTGATAGTGTATAATCAGGCTCATTACCTTCATCAAGTTTACGTGCCTTCCTCAATCTGTATAAAGGAGGAAGTTTTGTAACAAAACTCAACTTGGGTTGAAACATTGTATGAAAAGTCATAGGAAATTTTGTAACTTGAGAAAAAAATCAGTACCATCATCTTGAACGCGGACAACAGTAGCTTGAGAATGCGGATGATTAAGGGAATTGGTGACCAATAGGACCAATCATGAACAAACATATGAATTATGCAAGTCTTACGCAATAAAAAAGACCAACGCAATCTCCATTAAGAGTTGGAAAGAACAAAAAACAAAGAATATTACCGATATATTCCTGTAATTCATTTGTCCTAGGACCCTTTATGCATAAGATTAATTTAACAAAATTGAAGCTTTCACACAATCTGCAGAAAGGAGAAATATAAAACATAATATGAGTCAAATTACTCAAGCCAAAATTACTCAAACCATACCATCCTATACCAAATTCCAAGCATTTAAGTAAAGTGTGGAGAAAAGTGAGAGTTAAGTCCTAATTTGGTTAGAAAAATAAATGAACATGATTGTCCCTAGACTTTTACTCTACCAGTCAGTTTCTATTATGCATTCTATCCAAGGAACGGAAATGTGGGCACGACTATCTTGCAAGTTATTTTTCATGCTTTTCTCTGAAATTTTTAATTGGACATCAAATTGGCATATGGATTAGTAACGTCTTAGTAGAAAAAATGAAATTGATAGTGATATTGATTGCAGTTTGTCCCAGATTGATTGATTGCTTACTCTCATATAGAAGCAAAAAAAAACAGTTTTTGACATTTTGTGAAAATCTTAAACTTAGTGAAGAATTTTCTTCCCATTCACATCTCATGTTATAATGATTTTACTGATGTAAGACCAACCAACAACTCCACAAAAAAGGTGAGAGCTTCACCCTACTAACTCCTCAGCAAGTTATGGAGCAAGGGATTCCAGTGATTCCGATTGATCACTTTGTGAAGAAGAGGTCTAAGGGACTAACTTGTTAGCATTACCAACCACTTTAAACACCACTCGTCCAAACACCTACACAAAGATAATCAAATGAGTAAGATGATAAGTAAGTATCCAACACCACGAAGCATTTATAGGAGAGACGAACAGGTTGAAAGCTCCATAAATCCACATACTGTTACGGGAGAAGATTGAAGCTGGAAAGGTCATCATTAACGTCGGTTGGGAGAGTGGGAAGGAAATTCGGCATAAACCCTAGTTGGAGACTGAAGGATGGAACTGTAGTGAGGTCCTTACAACTAATGGGCTTCCGACCCATACCAAACCTCCAAATTTAGGGTAAGTAACGTTTTTGCACTTAAATTTTTAAATGTATTTTCTAATCCTAAAAATTTCTAGTGTGGTAACTAACCTTTTTTGTTGATGACAATTTGTGTTGATGACAATAATTTTTTTTTATGACAGTAATTTTTTTTTATGGCAGTTTTTTTTTTAATGACGGTAATTTTTTTGATGACAGCAATTTTTGTTGATGACAGTAATTTGCGTTTTGATATTTTTATATCATATTTGATTATAATTTTTGTCATCATTTTTATTAATATTGTCATCGTAAGATGAATAAAAAACACTGATGACATGAACTGTCATCCGATGACATGAACTGTCATCCGATGACATAAAATATCAACAACCATTCCAAACCTAATTCTACAAAAGCACCACTATTATAAAATGTCTTCAAATTAAAATGTCATCCAAACTTTACAAAAGTGTCATTATAGCCATTTAAGTGTTATTGTCATCTCACCTAAAAAATGTAAATCAAAATATTTTTTACAATTGATGACAGTTTATTATTCAATACCAATCAAAACCTTTCTACTTTCCTCTCTTCTTCTTCCTTTTCCTGTTATTGAACGTAGCACCTCAACGTAGCACCTCTTCTTCTTCCTATTCTTGAACGTAGCACATCTGATGAGAGTGTAAAATATTGAGTGCATAATTAGTGAAGTGTCATAATCAGAATTAATTTAAATTACTGAAGTGTAAAATACACATTGCAAAAAGAAAATGATTGAGAGAGGTGTATTACATGGAGATGAGGGGTCCTTCATGTTGACATGCCTTGTCTCAGTTTGTGCTTGGGATTCACAGTGCAAAGTATGTAAACTCGTCCTCTACGTTTCACAGTCTTGCAAAAGTCACACATCTTTTTGACCGACGAACGAATCTTCATACTGATTTCGTAAGTCATGCATAAGAGAGTGTGCAGAAATTAAATTTTACAAACTAGGAATGTCACTACATCAATTTTTGTAGAGGAACTACTTCAATACGCTATATTGTAGATTACAACAAAGTCACACACACAATGTAAATTACTACAGGGATGAAGCTAATCAATAATCATCTTATTCAAGAAGAAAATTTATAAAATGAAGGATTAAAATAAAATACTAATGACAAAGGAACACAAGAAAATCTTAGCAGCAATGAAAGTACCTGATAACATGGATTCTTTAGCAATGGACTCGAAGTTGAAACTCTGCTTTGGAGCTTTGGATGATGGAGATGACAGAGAGGGGTGACTGGACAGCCGAAATAAGCCTTCAATTCGAAATCGTTCACCACAATCTGATACTCGCAGATGACATAGACTTAGAAAGCGGCCATGAACTGTCATCCGATGAGGGATCCGAAATCGGAAACGCCAACCACCACAGCTACGATGTTAGATCTGAAACGCAATGAATGCAGGTCGGATTTTCGATGACGAAGCCCGCGGAGCAGTGGAAGGGAGTCCGTCGCGAGGGAGAAAGTTGTCGAGGAGGATGTGTATGGATCCGAGCAGGAGGATGTGAACGGATCCGAGCAGGAGGATGTGAAGATCTTCGTGTTTGCATTGTTTAACAAGAATATGAAGCTGAGGGCGTCTTCGGATCGAAGACGAGGAAGGAGAAGAGAGAGATATGGCATGGAGATGAGAATGGAGGCGGAAAGAGAGTGGAGGCGGAAGGGAAAGGAAGGGGAAATTAAGTTAGGGTTAGAAAAAAGTTAGTTTCTCCAAATTAAATGGAGTAAAGTTAGAAACTCCTCTCATTGTCTAATTAGGGGCAAAGGGCGCCGATTTGCGTACGAAAGCTACAAACACATAGCCCATCTTCTTAGTATTGGGTTGGAAGTAATGTTAGTGCATTAAAGGTTGGGGATTAGTATTTATTACCCTAAACATCTAAATTTATATTATACTAGGGAGAAGGTTCTCGCGCTCCGCGCGGGTCTTATATTTTTTATGTGTATTCATGTTTTCATTAGCTTTTTTGTTTTATTTAGGTAGAAATATTTCTGATACGTGTGAGAAAAAATATTTTTTTTATTTTTAAAAGTAATATTAAGACTATGTATCAAAGTGTATAATTGTTTTTTTAGTTTTACATTTATAAATAGAGGTGAATATTTATTTTAAATGTGTGAAGCTATGAATATCTTGTTTATATATTACATTATTTATATTTTCAACTATTTATGATTTTGGATTAACTCTTCTTAGTAGAATTTACAAAACAATTGCTTTTCTTATTTATAATTAATTACATTTTATTTGAAAATCGACATATATATAAATGTTAAAGTTATATGATTTTAAACACCGTCTATATATATAAACTTAAGTTCGAATCGGTTAGGATAAAAGTTCTCCTTTATTTTTATGAAAAAGAAAATAATCATCTTGTAAAGTGTAAGTTTTAATAAAATCTCCATATAGTCAAATTTTATGGATCTTGATCCATCCATCTATGATGTATAAAAATCACCAAATAAAAGATAAACAACATTGAATTGAGGAGTGTGAATCAACCAATCAAAATATGGAGAATTTAATGTTAGATTTTTAATTTTCTCTCCGCAATTTTTATATTAGATTAGATAGATAGATTAAGATTAAGATTAGATTAGTTTCATATTGGGCTTCTATATTAATGGGTCACAAATTGGCCCTTAAATTGGGTATCACATCCTCACAAACACTAAAAAGATACAATAAAAGAGATAAATATTAATCAATCAAAGCAAAGGTAATAAATGCATTAAGTGAATTTTGAAAGAACCTATAATTTTATATTAGATTAGATTAGGATATTTTAATATTTAATAAACAAAAGAAGGGCATATACCACATTATTTGAAAAAAAATCAAGAAAAATAATAATAATAATAATAGCGTAAAGATATTTTGTATTCTAACAATAATTATTTATGAATTATATGATTTATTTATTTTTTATTTTAGTTAAGAAAATGTAATGTAAACTTCTTTGTCACTCTCTATTTTTATTTTTCTATTTTTGTTTAGAAACATGAGATAGATTATTAATTTGTGTATTCTAAATTAGAGGAGAATAAAATATGAAGTTTACAAACATATGAAATATTATAAATATGGCATGCGAGAAACCGTCTATATTCGACTTCAAATTATAAAGTTACCCGTTCTTCTAATGTTTGGCCAACTAACCACTAGCAACTGAGCAAAGCAAACAAATGTTCTTTTCTAAAGCTAAAATGCAAGTGCTTCTTTGTTCCTAAAAAATGTGCATTGAAATTAACATGGCACCATCTCTTTCCCAACTCATACATTACATGAGATGATCCATGTCCATTCCAGATGACATGAAATTATCAATGCTTTTTGTGAGTCTAGTCAGGATCTAATTTAACCACAATATGTGGATATAAATCCTGCTCTACACCCAAACAAAAAGGAACAGGGAAAACTGAAAACATGTTTAGTGTAGGAGTAGTTCTGTTATCTGCTGTGAATCCGATTGTTTGCTGACTGACTTTCGGAACGATTCGGGAGAGGTTTTGGTCGGATCAGGATGATCGCCTGAAGGGGGCATGCACCTTTTCGAGAAAAATGTTACAATGTTTGTGGTATTCCAGCCTCTCTTCTCTGTTAAGACGAAAACCAAAAGGTTTTGGTTAAGAAAGATCAGAATCAAAACAACTGAATCTCATAATGAGCACAAACCTGGAGTGTAGGACAGTCCCAGTTTGTCTAAGATTTCTTTCTTCACCTGCATGACAAATGACAATACTGGATTGAGAATCGAGAACTAGAAAATTGTATCCAAACACGGATTCGTTAAGCTGAAAAATAGGATGAAGTTGAATGAGTAAAAATGTACCAACCTGCCACCTATTGTCCACAAAATCCGATATCTCGCGCACATTGTTTCTTAGCTGGGATTTCGAAGTCTTGGGAAATAATTGCACCAGAGACTCAAGAAGTTTCTTTATACCATATGGGCAAGAACGGATAACAGACACCTAGAGCATAAATAAACAGTAAACACAGTCAATGAAAAAAAACTCCAGCTCCATTTTCTATATCATGCTTCCAAAATGTAGTACTGATTTTGGAAAAACAACTTACAAATTTGAGTAAATCGATATCTGGTATTGCTGTCAAGCTTCCTGGTGGTAACAGATGACCTTTTCTACTTGGACTACAATTTTCTTGTTCCTCGCTCTGCAGATTGTTGTCAGAAAGCAGGTCCACAATCGAATCGTTTCGAAAGGGGCGCATTGCAAGAGCTTGCAGACACATCTGCTCCACTTTGGGAGTACCAGTGAGGTTGTCAGAAGATAACAAGTGGGATTTTTCATGCATAATATTTGCTATTATAAGAGGTTGGTTCTTCCGAAGAGCATGCTCGGTCAAATTGTGCAGATGCTTTAGCTGCCGAACCCAGATGAGGATCTCTTCACTATCAGCTCCAGTGTTTATACTGTGAGAGAGTCCAGCGTCATCCTCGTCCATATTGCATGGGCTTCGATCACTTTGTACTCCCTGCATGTAGAGATAAAGCCCACACTATTGTAAAAAGCATTTACTGGGATGCAAATTCTAATTAAAGGTATGGTATCTGACTAATAAATTTTCAGATATAGAGCTACATTGAGCCTTTTCTTTTATGGCATTATGATGACTATCCATTAGTAGAAAAACAAAATGTGCACATCTTCACATACGATACATTTCACTGCCTATAAATGAAAGACATTAAGCCACAACATTAGACATCAAACTTTGCAATCATAAAACTAGCTATTATCATATTCTTCAGTTCTACACTCCTACTAAAAAGCATTGCACTTGGCACTGATGCAACACCTACTCCATCTCCCCGCCATTTAAAACCTAGAATCACATCCTGACACTTAGCTACGAATATGGTTAAAAGGCTTCTCAGAACAATCAATTCAGGAGTCCTTTACCAGCAAACAAATCCTTCTTTAAACCAAGCGTCAGGATGTGATTCCAGATTTTAAATGGTCGCGGAGGTGTTGAAGGTAGAGCAGGAGTTGCAGCATGCAGTGCTTTTTAGTAGGAGTACAGAAGTGCAATATATGGTACTAGCTAGTTTCATGATTGCAATGTTTATCGACTTTGTATTTAAAAAGCACTGAAATGTATTGTATGTGTGCACATTTTGTTTTCTGCTAATGGGGCAATCATTATAATGACATGAAACAGAAACGTCAAGTTTTCTGTTAATGCACAATATTTCAAAGAAAAAGAACACCACATTCTAGTATTTTCCAAGACAAGCTATATATGTACAGGTTAAGAACTAGCACCTCAGTTTCTGAAAGATATCCATCAGGTACAAAAAACCCATCACCAGTTTCATCTTCATCGCCGGCTTTTAAGGATCCGTCTTCCATGATATCCTCTTCATCCTTTTCACATTCTGAGAGGCTCTCGCCAGGTTCCTCCTGCATTAAAATTAAATATAGTGGACAAATCATTCATTAACAGATGCAGCTACACAGATAAGCAATCAACTTAGCACCCATTTTAACTTCATTAAAAATGATCCTCACGTGCTTGATAATCAAGCATAATAACACAGATAAGAAATAAAAAATACACAAACAAGTACCTCTTCCCATTCTTCATCACTGTCAATATCATAATCCAACTCAGAATCCTTCTTAAATGGATGGCGTGGTCCAATAGCATGACTGCATCATATTATAGAAAATTAATCAGAAATGAGCTTTTTACTTTACCAGCTTCTAAGAAACCTGTTTAAGATTCATGTGGGCAACCAGATAAATCTATCTATCTACTATATAATTTGCGCTTTTTTACAAATGAATGCTTAGCATTGAAGTCCAAAGTGTTTTGATTGGTTTCACAATAAATTTTACTTCCCTTTCATTTTAAGAAATTAAAGGCCACAATAAATATTTTTGCATTTTTATTGGTTAATGACACTCCTCAATTTACTACTATTATTTTTTAAGTTGGTGGGTTTTATACATTATAAATGGATCAAACTATATAAAAAATTGAATGTGTGAAGGTATATAGAATTAAAACTTAGATTTTTAAAAGATGATTATTTTATTTTCAATCTAATATAATCTAATCTATCCAATCTCATATATAAATTGCGACTTTAACAAATGGATCAAACTCTATAAATGAGTTTTTATTCTCTCTTATTATTTGAATGGTTTGCTAAACACGTATGTCTAATACGGCCCATTTTTACGAGTCTTATACTTTTTTTGGAGTTGTCCAACAAAGAGACGACCCATTACTTTCGACTAAAACAAAAGACACAAAACCCTATTCTTTTCAAATTCCTTATTCTATTTTAGTTTTGAATTTCAAAATGGATTAATTTGATGATAAATCTCAAATTCGCCTTTTCCCTATCTTGCTCTTGAGTTATGTGAGTGAGTAATTTTATGTTAATAGTTTTGTTGTGTATAAATACACTAATTTAATTAAACATGGTTTCTTCAATGAGTAGGTGGATGTTTTTGTTGTAGTTTGATTATAAGTTGATGTTTGATATTCTTTTTTATAGTTTTAATTATAAATTGAAATTTTGATATTGAATCATATTGAAAAAGTTGGTAAAAATTATAAATTTGGTCTATACAATATTAACATATCTAATAGAAGCATGAATCACATATCCAAATTATCTTTCTAGAGACGCTAACAGGACAACAAAGAGCAATCAAGAAGACAATCAATCAGTAACGTTTATATAAAATAATATAGACCCGAGCGTAGCGCGGGACACAAAATACTACTTGAAGGATAGAAAAGAACAAGTAGGCATCAATTATTAAATGACTTTAATATAAAGCAACTCAATTGATCAGCCATAAGCTTTAGTATTAATTATTAATTTTATTATCTATCCTACCACGATAAAAAAATTTACCCCTCACCGCAAGTTAAATATGATAAGGATTACAAAAATCATCTGGAACAAGAATTTTTTATCAGGAGATTGGACTTGTAATATTCATAAGCAAATTTTATGGACTCATAATTTGATACTAGTCTTTTTTCTTCTTCCAAAGCAAAATCATATACTGAATTCAAGAGGGCATTACAGGTGACAAAAAAGAATACAGTAAATACCTTTTCTTAGGCCATACACCATAAAATGCAGGTCTGTGACTCTTGTCAAATTGCAGTAGTTGCATACTTCTGTTACATTTTCTTATAAGAGAACTGACATTGGGATTGCATGTTTTGTCATCTATTCTTGTTTCTTCCCATCTACATACCGGGCTTCCAATGCTCAATTCATCATCCTGTTCTGGTCCTTTATTGCCACTCAGTTTTAGTTCATTAATTAGAGCAGTTTTAGGCTTTTGACGTAGACCCCAATGCTTCCTTTTTCGCTGCCTGGTAGAATGGCCCACAGAACGCCAAGAGTCCAAATGAGACCTGCCCAATAAGTAGATTCAAGAGCTTAGGTAAAAATGACTTTAACATTTAGCTGTATACTATACAGCATTTCGCTATTGCTTACTTGCGTATGTCAGTAGTTCTAATTTCACAGTTTTGCAACAGAGCACAATCCATTGAGAGAGTTGCTGGTTCATGCTTATTCTCGCTTCTAATTGGCAAATCAGAAGATGTAGGATTGCATAAATCTTGATCATTACAAGAAGCTGGACTACTTTTCTTCTGGAGGAAACGTTGCATGATTGAAGCTTGCTTTTGTATAGTACGTTGTTTTTTCTGCTCAGCATCTTCTTTCTCCCTGCGTCGTTGGTCTCTCTCCAATTCCTCTTGCTTACGTTTGAGCTGCTTTCTCATTTCAGTTTCTTCTATTTCACGACGTTTCTCATCCTTTTCTGCTTCTTCTTGCGACTTCCTGAGATCCTTTTCCTGCACAAGACAAATTTGAAAACAAAAAACCATTTAATATACTATAAGATAGCCAACAAAAACCATGAGCAAATAATGGACCATCAACTACATGAATCATTTTAATAAAAAAAATTAGTAAGAAGACCATAATATTATTAGCATAAGTGTTGTTCTCTATACTTGAGCACTTGTCTATTTAGATATATGCATACGAGAAAGCAGTTAATGGTTGTGCATCTGTCATTATCCGCTGAACAACAAAGATGGACTCTTGCTTCACTTAAGACACTACTATTAAGCAGTAAACTAGCGCAAGACCCGTGCCATGCACGGGGATATGTTTATATAATTCAATAATAATTTTATAATCGAGTTAAACATATGTTTTATATAATTTATAGTATTTTATATTGCTACAACCTCAATAAATATCTATAATAAATAAAATATATTTATGTGTTTTTTCATTGGTTAAGTATCAAATTTTTAGTGGATACTTAAAAATATAATTAATATTGAGTTTTATTAAGTTCTTGTTATTTTTTAACATGGTTAGATATTTATAGTTTTATATCTACTTCAAATTTCATTATATATCAAAAGTAAAATAGATGAATGATAATTAGATAGATTAAGTTTAATTAAATGTAGAAAATAATTTCCTCGAAATTAATGTTTTTATTTTTCTTAATGTAATTTGTTAATATGTTAATAATGTTTTAAAATAAATAAATAAATAGCCTAACAACTTTCCTAAACTCAATCTAAGAGCTCAAAAGGGGTGAGCTTTAATATATAAGATAGATCCTATTAGGCAATACACATCTCTCAGCCAGTCGAGATAAGAGATGGAAAACTGCAACAAAAAGGAAATTGTCACCTACACTTTGCAACTTTTCCTTTTGGCGTTCCCGATCCATCCTTTTCTTCTCTTTTTCCTCTTCACGTTTGATTTTCTCCAATTGCTTAATAAGCAGTTTTTCTTCCCTTTTTGCTCCCTTATCAGCCCTGAAAACAAGTAGAAACAGGGAAATATGCCTTCAGCAAAATGAAGAGCAACAAACAAAAGCTCATTGACCAGCTGCAGAAAATCATACATCTCAGAGCCATCAACTTTTGTTGAACTTTCTGCTACCAGACGGATATCTGCCTCATTCAGGACCTTGCACAGCTTATCTGATGCTTTCCTCAAATCATTATTGTACCTCTGGCAGTCCATAGGGTTTTGCAGTAAAGATAATAAGGCTGCAAAGGGTTATAAAATCATTTAGCAAAACTGCAAATATTGCAGGAAAGTAACATAGTTGAAGTATCAAATATCTGAAACAACTACATACAGAAACAGCAAAGAACTTAATACATAATGGTAGGGATACAGATATGCAATCAAGGATTTGATAAAGCAGAATAGTTGGCAGACCAATTGAATACAGAAACACTATAATTTTCAGAATTTGCTTATGTAGAACTTAATGAGCACTAGTCAGTGTGGAACTAGATTGTGAATGGAAAGTTACATTCAGACAAAAAACAGATATTTGCAAACTGATTACCGGAGATAGCAGTGATCCTCTCGCTTATCTTTCTACGGCAAGTCCGCCGAACCTTTAAAGCACCGCGTATAGAAGAAGGTAATAATTTCATTTCCCTGGTCTGAAAACCACAAAAGGAGAACATTAACACCCAAGAACTCCTCTAACACATAATTATCATATCATCAACAGATATCGGGAGAATGAATCCACATGAGATAAAACACAAACAAAAGCGATCAACTAATTTATAAGGCAAAACCAAAATACAAAATATAGGCCAGTAACATATTATAAGCACTAACAATCCGCCTCCGGAATAGACAGCCAGTTAAAAATATGCAAAAAGTCATTAAACATGAATCACAAGTAACTTTAACACAGTAAAAAAATCCTTACATGTCAAACATCCTCAATCAAATAAATGATTCATATTCCAAACAAAGCATAGGCATCCTTACATGTCATACTAATTTTATTGCAAATAGCTATAGGCATCACCAGGGGTATAAGTTACAGATCTATCAATCATGATACTATAAGGTATACCTCCCAGCACCAAAGGCAAGACTCTGTCTCATCTTCCAACACATCCCCTTCATTGATTGGGACACCATAGCAAGCTCTCCGCCCAACATTGAGAACGTTACTCTTCACACTGGCTATAGTAACCGTGCTATCTCTCTCCTTCAGTTTCACGAATATCTCACTCGACAGCTTCGAGTACGAATCACTCTTCTCCTCCAACAGCAGAGCAATCATGGCGCTCAAATTACAACTCTGGAAATGCGACTCCTTCAGCGTAGCAACTCCACTCTCGCTAGCCAGCTCCTTAAAGTACTGAATCAAGCTCTGAATCTCCTCATTCAGAGCCCTAATCTTCGCTTCCCTCTCACCGGGAACGATCGAGATCTGATTATCCCTCTTCCGTTTCACCGACAGATTCTTTTTCCCTGGCAAATCCAAGTCAGTTACCACTTTCTCCGCCATTGAATGCCAACCACAGCAGTAAACACGAAATGTTCGCGACAGAAAATGGGAAGCTTAGGGGTTTTGCAATTGAGATTCTGAACTAGGTAGAAGAAATCTGGTTTGGAAGAGGATAAAAGAGAGATCAGATCGGCAATCAGAGAATCAAATTACTGAGAGGATTTTTCAGCGAAATGAAGCAAATGTGAAAGAGATGGGTGGCGTTTGATAAAGAGCAGGATGGAAGATGAAGCGATTTGTGTTAATTCGAGAAAGACATTATTTTCCCGCCGAGCGACACAAGCGAAGCTGAGGAATTGGCTCCAAAACTGCAAATATAATAATATATGTTAATTTCGGTGATGCATTTCGCGCGCTTCTTCAAAGCTGGCTCAAATTCCAAATTTACGGCCAGCCTAGCTGGTTTAAATTGGGCTGGCCTTCATTTCTATAGCCCTTGTCATAAAAAAAACTCCTCAAAAACGGGTTAAGTAACCCTATTTTTGTGAAGAAATTAACCTGTTTTATACAAGGAAAGCAATATAACCTTTTTCTTTTCCAATCTGTTACACGTGCGTGACTTCCTCTCCTTCCCTGCCGATTTTCTTCTTCCTCCAGCTTCTTCTCCCTTCACGCCGATCTTCTTCCTTCTCCTTCTCCACACGGATTTCCTTCGTCCTCCTTGCAAGTGTTGTCATCCTCGCACTTCCTCTTCATTTGGAGCGAAAAAGCTCATTCCTTCCCGCTGTTGTCAACTCCTCCGAGCCGCAGCAAACGCCTCCACCAGGAAACTCGAAGCCATGCATAATCTCGGCTCACATCGACTGAATTTGGTGGTTCAAATCAAATTTTCTGGTAAGTGAAATGAAGCACGCTTCACGCGCTTCATAAGATCTCTTTCGGGGTAGATTCTGGGATGAAATTCAATGTTTGACATCATCAAACTAACAAAGCATCAATCTGTCGTCTCGATATAAGAAACTTCCTAATGCAAAATCGAAATCGAGGTAAGATTCAAACTATCATCATATAATTATATGAATGTGAATGCTAAAACACACGAAATAATTAAATAAGCTGTGATTTTAAAGACTTTCTGTATTTTTGATGACAAAATGTTGCTAAAAAAAGGATTTTGGTGGACGAATAACATGAAGAACAATGATTAAATAAAATAATGAAAACTAGATGACAGAGTGTTGATGAATATAGATGAAACTGATGAATGTTGATCCTGATGACAATATGATGCTCATATAGAAAGTTGATGACATAATATTGAACTTAGATTTAAAAATGTAAATGTGATGACAGTTTGATAAATAGATGATGTGTGTGACAGTAATGACAGAATGTTGATGGATTAGATGACATAATATAACAATTCAGGAATTTAAACAGTGATGACATAATGTTGATGGATTAGATGATGTGTGTTGGATGACAGAAATGAGATGATGGTATTGTTGTTTAAGGAAAGGAGTTGATGACAGGATTTAGAATTTAAATTTATAATATGAGGTATGATGACAGATTGAAAATTGGATTCATTACAATTCAGGAATTGTAGAGTGATGACAGAATGTTTATGAAGACAATAACATGTGCTATACAGGTACAAAAAATGAATATTCTAACTGTATGTTGGGGAGGAGACTGGAAGATGAAAGATGGTTCGAATGCTTATGTTGGGACATTGATTTCAAAAGCATTTGTAATCGACATCAACATAGGGCTGGATGGTGCAAAGGATACCATTATTCAAAGGTTTAATTTGAAGACACAAGCACATGAAATTGAGTTGTCGCACTTGAATCCTTTCCAGAAAATTCAGATACCATATATTGTAGAGACGGACGAGGACTTCAAGTGTTTCATTGACATCAACAAATCAGAGAAGGTGCAATGGAGTGTGCCTTTGTATGTGACAGAGAGAAAGAAGAAGAAGACAACTAAAACGACAGTAGTGAGTGAAAAAAACAGCCTTGTTCCATTTCAGAATGATTATGAGATGGAAGGTGGGAGTGAGGTAATTAGTTGTGAATCAAGGGACAAAATTACTGAATGAGGAGAAATTATGGAGGGTGATAGTCCTACTTATGAAGACTACACAAAGTTCATCCATATTCGACAGATTTTTGACTCAAAGGAGATGCTCAAAGTTGCCATTAGGAAAGTCGTTATGAGGGAGAACTTTGTGTACAAGGTATACAAGTCAACCCCTTATTTGTTTACTGTTAAGTGTGCAGATGAGAACTGCAACTGGGGGCTGAGGGCAATGGTGTTGAAAGACACACATTTCTTTGAGATAAGAAAGTATAGAGAAGAACATAGATGCTCTTTTGACTTTAGGTGTGAAAACCAGTGCAAGCCAACATACAAGATGGTTGGAGAGCAGATTAAAACAAGGTAACAAAACATATATGCAAAATAGTTATGGTCTTATACAAACACATTAATATTGAAAGATGACAGTTTGGATGATTTATTGTGTGTGTAGGTATGAAGGGGTGAAAACTGGACCGAACCCTAAAAGTATCCGGAACGACATGAGGAAACAACATTGTATGGATGTGAGCTATTGGAAGGCTTTGAAGGCAAAGGAATGTGCACAAAATTTGATTAGAGGAACACCGGAAGAAAACTATGGAATGTTGCCTATATATTGCCACATGATCAAACAAGTAAACATAGGCACATACACAAAGCTAGAGGTTGATGACGAAAATCGCTTCAAGTATGTGTTCATAGCACTAGGAGCAACAATAAGAGGATTTGATCAAATGAGAAAGGTATGTAGACATACCTTGCTATACTTGATGACAGATAATGATGATGATTAAATAGAAATATATTACAAAATATTATTACACTATAATCTGGAAAATTTGGCATATAAAAAAAATGATGACAATTTTGATACAATAACATTCTTCGAGATATTAATTTTGCTTTATAACATACTTTTGATGTAAGTGAAATGAAGCGCGCGAAGCGCGCTTCATAAGAAATATAAAAAGATAAAATCTTACAATAGATGGACTAAGGATGACAATATGTGTTGATGACAGAATTTTAAAATAAGGTAAAAGCATGACAGGATGAATGAGGACATTGTTTGAAAATATATTAAAAACATTAATGATGACAGTATTTGATGAGTGTATTATTACAAAAAAATCTCAAAATGTGTATTTCTCAGAATATGTGTTGAAGGATGCATGATGACAGATTTTGATGACATTTTTATTTGACGATAATGTTTGATGACATAATTCTTAAAGGATGCATGATAACAATGTATGAAAAGAAAATATAAAAAATACAATAAATAGTACTATATTTCAATGGGTTTGTAACAAAAATATATAAAAAATGACTGTGGATGACAGAATACTTCTGTTTTGAAGGTAATCATGGTGGATGGAACACATTTGCATACAAAGTACAAAGGACACCTATTGATTGCAACTGCGCAGGATGCGAACCAACAAATTTATCCATTGGCGTATGCAATTGTTGATTCAGAAAATGATGGATCTTGGACATTCTTCTTCCAACAGCTTATCACAGTGATCCCTAGTTCACAGGAATTGGTGATTGTGTCTGATAGGCATCTAAGTATTATAAAGGCAGTGGAGAGCATTTATACATCATCAAAGCATTGTGTGTGTAGAAGACATGTTCATCAAAACCTCAAGACAAGGTATAAGGACAGGGGTGTGCACAAGCTCTTCACTTTGGCTGCAAACAGCTACACAAAAAGGGAATTTGAGGAGAACTTCAAGAAGATATGTGCAATTAATCAGGAAATGGGGGATTACTTGGTTATTTCCAAATTTGAGAAGTGGGCAAGATCACACTGCAAAGGAGACCGATACAACATAATGACTACAAACAATTCAGAGACCATTAATAAGGTCCTACTAGAGGCTAGGTCATTTCAGGTTGTTGCCCTATTGGATTGTGTTTTAGAAATGCTGATAAGATGGTTCGTTGAAAGGCGCAACAAAACAGAAGAAGCGCTGAGCAAAGTGGTGCCACCAAACATAGAGGAAATTCTTCAAAAAAGGCATAAACTGTCCAAGAAATATGAAGTGAGGGCATTGAATGGGTTCCAATACCAGGTGATTGGAGGAGATTTCTATGGAGTTGTCGATTTGGAAAAAAGAAGCTGCACTTGCAGAGTGTTTGATCTAGATCATATTCCCTGTGTACATGGAATGGTGGCAATGCAGAAAGCAAAGGTGAAGGTGACAGGATTTGTGAGTGACTACTATAGATTTGAGAATTGGATGAATTCTTACAAGAAGACCATATATCATGTGCCTAGGCAAACCGAAGAAATGATTCCAGAGGAGATAATGAACATACAATGCCTACCTCCCAAGCCAGAGAAAAGAACAGGGAAACTTAAGAAGAAGAGAATATCGTCTGAAGGTGAGTTCCCAAATCATAACAAGAGGAGGTGTGGACCAAGAAGACCCGCAAGATGCAGTCTATGCGGATCCACTGGACACAACAGAACATCATGCATGAACAAAACCCCAGAAGGCAGAAGTTCACCTTTTGTTCTAGAATAGTTTGATTACATTGATAAAAAAATACTATTACACATATATAGTTTGCATTATTGTCCTTTTTGAATTGATTTGAACAAGTATTTTGGATGACATAGCACATGATCATTGCAATAAATAAAAATTGTTGAACAATTGGATGAATATATTAAATACTTAGTTGTTTTGCATCAGAAAAGCTCACAGATGGAGGTAGATGACAGATAAGAGTTGATGACAGTTGAATAGTCATCAACGCATAAAATTGTCATCAAGGTGTAACACAAAATTATGAGAAGTGAAATGAAGCACGCTACGCGTCCTTCATAAGATAAATGCAAAATTTAAAATTCAAATGATGACAGATGACAGAATATAAAGAGATATCTGATTAAAAAGTTGATGAAAATTTAAATAATTGGCCTATAAGACAAAATGATAACTCTCTCATCCGTGATGACAAAGTATATGATATCATAACATATTAATAAACAGATGGATTTAAAAGATTGAAAAATTTAGAACATTAGATTACAGATGAAAAAATAAATGACAACATCAATATCTGTCATCGAAAGCAAAACAGGAATTCATTCTTTTATTGCATAAATTCAACACAATAAAGTGAAGTTACATTGATGAAAGATCATAAAGGAAAATACTAATCCCATAGAAAAAGAACACAACAACACTCAGATAAGCCATAAAAACCACAAAAAATCCATAAGTAGATGACAGAGAGACATAAAGAGCTAAGCTCTTTTGACAACCCTAACCGGGTACACAAGCATACTAGCACGTCTCCCCCTCACTTCAAATAGGAGACCTTGATCCTTCTTTATTTTATTGTCTGCAACAAACTTCCTCCAGCCTTTACCAAACCTATAGCAATTGTTTGGGTTCCCATGGTCACTGAATTTCACCATTACATCCCAAACTTGTTCTTTGTCTTCCACAAAAAAAGATGAAAAAGGAGAATGTGGGATATCCGGAATGGAAGATGAGGATATATATATATATAGGAAAGGAGTTAGGGTTGCAAAAGAATACATTAAATTGGTCAAACACATTTAATGTTATTGGTTGTTAGGAGACCAACAACCAAACTCAAACTTTGAATTATCCTCACCAATGCATGTTGGTTTCGAAATTTTAAATTAACATGCATTGGGGTTCACCAGAAAAAACTAAAAAAAATCCCAAAATTAGGCTGCATGAAGGATGATGACAGGTGAAGGCTGATGACAGAAATATTTTCGAGTGGATATAACAGTCATCAAAGAATTATAAGAAATTGTATGAGGAGGAGAACAAATTTAATAATGATAAAAAATATAATTTATAAGATGACACTTGATGACAATATATTAAGTGAAGATAGAACTGTCATCAAACATTGACATACTTAAATGAAAGATGACAGTTGATGACAATTTTTAAATGAACATAGAACTGTCATAAAAAATTGACACAATGAGTGAGATAGAATGATGCTTTAGATCATTGCGATCAACAATCAGTGATGACAATGATCTAAAAGTAAAATAGGTACAAAAAGTATGACAGTGTAATAAAACTTTTCTGTCATCTGGATGACAGTATGATAGAATCACAATCATTAAAAACTATATATAGGGGACAACCATAAAACACTTTATATAATTTGTCATCACTAAAATAAGATTGCAAAACAAACTGTCATCATTACAAACACTGGAGTACAAAAAGGCACACATTATCCCAAATTGTCTTACACAAGTGAAACAAACACTGTCGTCCAGTATATCACTATTAACAAGTTTTTACTGAAAGTGAAAACACAAAGCTGAATCAATTCTATAGCTTTTTACGATTAAGAGGAAGAGGCTTCCACACAATCTCTTGGTGAAATAGTTCAATTGCCATCTTCTCCCTAAGTGCCCTCACATGATCGTCATCCAGCTCATCCAAGGAACTCCCAAATGCAAAAGCTTCAATGTACTTTAATGTAAAGAGACCACAATTACCACTGAAAACCAAAAGAAACATAAAAATAAAAATGGTTATGCAGTGTAACATTGAAAAAAATAAATACATAAGAAATTAGAATAAGTTAAGAATAAAATGCTTCAAAAAGAAATAATGAATACATACCCTTTGTCTTGGGGGAGAGTACAATGCCTAGTGAGAGTGAAATCATTGTCTAGGTTCCCGAGGTGATTGAACATCCCACTTCTGTTTAACAAAACAGGGAGTAATTTGCAAAGAGGCTCAAGACATTCAATAATGAATTCATCCTTGTAGAAACTAGCTCTCGAATCTGGGGTATATAAACAGTCCATAACAGTAATATGCTTCTTAACCAAGTCTATCTCTAGAGCAACCCAATGTTCGTCATTGATATTAAATGGTGAGTAAACCCTTGAGACGCCATTACCCCACGATTTCCCATAGGCTGGTGGATGAGCACCAGAAAAGTAATCAAGATGGAAATTAAGGTTGTAATCTATACCAGACAACACCTTCTCAAGACACTGGGGGTTCATCCTACTAAACCAAACCCAGTCCAGAATAACTACATCCTTGAATTTTTCCCCCTCATCAAATATTCTTTTCCTCATGAAATATAGGGCTTCAGATAAATGTTGGAAAACAGAAAAGAATTCTAGCATTTATATACAAATACATAAATAATAAAAATATAAAAAAACTGGTTTCAATGATAAAACACTTACAACGTCGTCGAACCAAGCATTCTTCCTAATCAACTTCCGGAAGAAAGGCTTAGAGAGGCTAATATCATTCCCTTTAATAGTGGCTTCTTCCTTGCTGCAAAAAATGAAGAGGAGAAAAAAAATGTCATCAGACAATATATGTCATCATTCAAAAACTGAAAATAAACAATACCAAAATATCATGATAAAGTGCTTGATGACAAATGTATAATAGGTCATACAAAAAATTATGATAACTGAACATAGAAAAGATGATGACAATGTCTTGATAGTTCAGATAATAAAGTGCTGGATGACAAGATTGATGACAGAAATGTCATCAAAACCTAAAAGTGTTTGATGCCAGGATTGATGACAGGACTGTCATCAAAACTTATAAGTGTTTGATGACAGGATTGCATCAAGCACACTTGGAGACAAAATGAAGCGTGCTACGCACGCTTCATGAGATATAAACATAAAAGTGCACTTAAGCCATGAAATAAAAAGATTTGATGACAAATTTAAGCTAAGAATTAAAATAATATAATAGATATGACAGAATAATGATTTGATGACAAAATAATGACAGAAAAAAATGAATGGAAAGGGGTGAAAGTTTAATTAGGAGGGGTATATATAATTTTCTTTTAAAAATTTAATTAAAAAAGGGGGAGGGTTAGTTACCACTTTAGATTAGAAGGGATGTTATATTACACTCAAAGAGTGTAATAAAGGGCAAAGGGCCCCGTTTTGCGAAAAACTCCTATGTTTTTTAAGTTTCTGCATCACTTTATTAAGTTATAACAAAATACCCTACTATATAAACAATAAAAAAAATCTGGAAAAATTCATTACTCACCTTCTTCCCAAAATCAAAACGCTCCCCGCCGACTGTCTTCTCCATTGATTCTCCATTGATTTTCCATTGATTCTCCGCCGACTTTCTTCATCCTCCGCCGCCGCCGCCGCCGATTGTCTTCATTCTCGCGAATTCTCCGCCGACTGTCTCCATCCTCCTCACGCTCGCTGATGGCGCCTCGATCGGAAGAATTTTCTCGATAAAGCTCGTGCCTCCAACCTTCCGCATCTTCTTCTTCCTCGAATTGTCAAACAAACAACGAAAACTGAAATTCAAGAACAAAAACGCAGCGAGAAGAAGATTCAACTGAAGAAACAGTATAAGAGATTACAGAGAGATAAAAAACAAAGGCAAACAAAAAACGACACCAGCAAATCTACTGCAAACACAATGCTAAGCGCCGAATCTGTAAACGACACCAGCAAATCCATCGAACAAGAGGTAAAATCATGATAATAATGATATAGAACTTATTTGGTTGAAAGATTATGAAATACATATATAGTTTGATGACAGAGAATGAATTACATTAGGATTTTATGAATTTTTGGGAGATTCCATCAAGGATTAAGAAACACAACTTTTGTTGACAAGTTTTGACAATGTATGTTGACAAGATATTAGTGTGGATGATTTTATTGGTTGTAGACATATGTTATATAACATGATTATTTAGGTTGTTGAAATATTTAGGTTGTTGACATATTTAAGTTGTTGACACGTATATGTTTATTGATTAGATTTTATTAACACGTAAGTGAACGAAGCACGCTATGCGCGCCTCGTAAGAATAATAAACTTACGAAGCGCGCTGAGCGCGCTTCGTTAGTAATTAGGAATATAATTTTGGACCTGATTGAATATTGCTGATAGGTTAAATGGAAATGTTTATATTCCATAGGCAAAATGTTGACAGATAGATTAGTTATACTTCTCTAAAAAACTATATTAAATATATTTGCAGATAAAAATGCACATTCTGACAGTCTCCTATGGCGAAGAAATAAAAATCAGAGATGGCGTTATGGTGTCTGATGGGGGAATCATATCGAAAGCATTTTTAGTTGATAAGAACATTACTCTACAAGAAATGAAATCCTTGATTATACAATGGTTCAAACTAGAAACAGAGGAAATGAATCTACAACTCTGCCATCTTAATCTGTTCCAGAAGATCAAAGTCAAATAGTGTTGAGACAGATGATGATCTTGCGTCATTCATGGAAATTAATGACACAACACAAGTGGAATGGACTTGTCCACTATATGTATCAAAGGAATATAGGATTTATGAACAAAAGATAGCAAGAGAGAATGAATGTAGTAGTATAGTGGCAGTTAACATGGATGAAGACATGTTTCTACCTATGGAATATGAAGTGCCAACACAAGGGAATAGCGAAATGATGGATTGTGAATCTGCAAGCAAGATAATGACTGGAAAAAAAACAGGGGAGGATGAAATGAGTCACAGTGGAACAGATGCAGACTATGTCCATGTGGGAAAGCTATTTGACACAAAAAATAAGTTGATCGAAGCTTTGAAAAAGTTGGCAATGACTGAGAACTTTGCTTACAAAGTTAAAAAATCAGATCCAAAGCTTCTAACAGTGATGTGCACAAATACCAGCTGCAAATGGAGATTGAGGGCTATTGCATTACAAAACACTCCATTCTTTGAGGTGAGAAAGTTTCAAAGAGAACATACATGTTCCTTTGACTTTAGATGTCAACATGAGTGCAAACCAACATACAAAATGATTGGGGAGCAAATAAAAACCAGGTAATGTGTATAAAAGTTTCTGTATCATAATATCAATATATTAATTGCTTGAACCAAAACAGAGAACTAATATTAATATGATAAACATGCAGGTTTGAAGATGTTAAAAATGGACCAATACCAAAGAGCATTTGCAATGATATGAGGAAGGAACACTACATGGATGTTAGCTATTGGAAGGCATGGAAAGAAAGAGAACATGCACAAGATCTAATACGAGGAACACTAGAAGAAAACTATGCACTCTTGCCCATGTACTGCCATATGCTCAAAGAAGTCAATATAGGATCATACACATGCCTAGAAGTTGGTGAGCATGACGACTTCAGATTCGTGTTTGTATCTATTGGAGCATGCACAAGAGGATTCCAAATAATGAGAAAGGTATGCCAGTTTATAACTGCTGAGTAAACATTAATTAAATGACATTGATTAATACAATGATTTATTGTTGCCAAATTAAATTAAACATATGATGACAGAATAGAAAATGTAAACATTACGTCTGCTTTTGACATTTTAATTGTTGTTGACAACATACATTAATAAATTAGAAATCTAAGATAAAAAGATGGAACAACTTATTACAGTGTTGACATAAATATATATTTGAATTATAAAATAATACATTCGATTGGTTTTGACAGGTAATCATGGTAGATGGGACTCACTTCCATATAAAACACAAAGGACATATGCTTATTGCTACAACTCAGGATGCAAACCAGCAGATCTATCCACTTACATATGTTATAGTTGATAGTGAAAATGACATATCGTGGACATTCTTTTTTACACAGTTTCTGAAAGTCATACCATGTACAGAAGATTTGGTAATAGTGTCAGATAGACATCTCAGCATTGCCAACGCCATTCAAAGAGTGTACACAACAACAACTCATGTTGTGTGCAGGAGACATTTAAAGAAAAATCTGAAGACAAGATACAAGGATAAGGGTGTGCACAAACTATTCTCTCTGGCTGCTGATGCATACACGCTAAAGGATTTCCAAGAGAACTATGGGAAAATTTGTGAGATAAATAAGGAGATGGGCGAATACTTGGAAGCAGTAGGATTTAAAAAATGGGCAAGAGCACATTGCAAAGGGAATAGATACAGCATAATGACAACGAACAACTCAGAGACAATAAATTCAGTAATACTGGAAGCAAGGTATGACAGAATTATAGATATGATGACACTTTACCAACTATGAAGTGTCCAAGATATTTTAAAAGTTGTTGACGCTGTTGAAATTTGATGTTGATAGGTCTTTCCAAGTTGTCGCTCTACTAGAGTTTCCGCGAGATGTGCTATCAAGGTGGTTTAATGAGAGGCGCACAGAGGCTGAAAAAAACAATAGCAAGGTGACACCAAATATCGGGAAAATACTGGAGTCTAGGTACCAAATGTCAAACGGGTATGAGGTGAGAAAGCTAAATCAAGCTCAATATCATATACTTGGTGGAGATTTCTTTGGGGTGGTCAATCTATTAGAAAGGAAATGCACTTGCAAAGTCTTTGATGTGGACCACATCCCGTGTATGCACGCTATAGCTGCAATACAGAAAGCAAAAGCAACAGTGACAGATTTTGTGAGCGACTACTATAAAACTGAAGCTTGGTCAACAACATATAGAGAAACAATCTACCCTATGCCAAGAGAGACAGAAAGGAGTGTACCGAAAGATGTAACGAATACAATCTGCATGCCACCAATTGTGCCGGCAGATAAGGGGAGAAGAAAGAAGAAAAGATACCCATCTGAAGGTGAGTTCCCAAACAGAAGCAAGAAGAGAAAAGGAACAAGAAAGCCAGAAAAATGCAGCCTCTGTGGTAATATGGGACACAACAAGACTTCTTGCCAAAAAAACTTTGCTGACAAGATCAGGACAGAGTTATCAGTGTGGACAACATTTTAGGATTTTAATTTTCAATTTTTTACTTCAATTGAAAGGAATAATAGTTTTATATCTTGTCAACATTGATATTCATATTGTAAACATGTTTTACACACAAACCATTTGGGTTTTGAGATAATGTCAAAAATACTAATTCTGAGAATAATGTATACAGGTTAATGTTGAGAAGTTGACATTGTGATAAAAAATGTTGACAACATTGTGTTTATAGATTTGTTGACAGCTTGTCATATTGTGATGATAGAAATGTGTTGACATGCAAACCAAATGGTAACAGGTGTGAAAATATTAACAGATTGGGCTGATTGCTCTCAAGTTTATTACAGAGGTGAAATGTTGACATATTGTGATGACAAAGATTTAGAATGTTGACAACTTATGCTGACACGTTGTAACAAGTTATTTAACAGTTAGGTATGTTAACGAAGCGCGCTACGCGCGCCTCGTAAGAATAATAAACTTACGAAGCGCGTTGAGCGCTTCGTTGCACCTGAGTGAGTATTGTTGACAGACAAAGAGAAAATGTAATATAACCATAGGCAAAAATAACACAAAATCTGACAAGCAATTCACTATAATACAAAAACTAACTTACACACACATTGGCTTGCAACAAACTGCATTCAGCACAAACTGTTGTGGTAAACAGAAATTGTCTTACAAAAAGTGGAATAAAAATTGTCTTAGAAAGCTGAAAACCAAAGTTGTCCTAAAAAACATTAAGTCTGAACAAAATCAATGTCAAACAAACTATAGCAACAACACACATATTACATGAAAAATTAACATTCAAGTTCAAGCTCCAGGTGGGTTCTTCTCAGATGGAAATGGCTTGAACTCCCATTTCACATTAAACAAGTCAATCATCATCTTCTCCTAATGAGCCCTCATGTGTTCGTCATCCAGATCATCCCAGCTGGTGCCAATGGCTAAAGACTCGATGAACTTGATACAATATACAACACAATTCCCACTGAAAATCAACCAAAAAAAAAGAGAAAAATCAGGAAATGTATAACAGAGGAACAATAAAGAAAGAAAAATCTAAAAAAAATCATATACTTACATCATCCCATCCTGAGGAACATCTTTGCGCCTTGACCATGAGAAATCCTTGTCCAAATAATTAATATGGCCAAACAAGTTGGACTTTTTCATAACAACAGGGAGCATACGGCATAAACTTTTAATTCTATTCCAACAATAAACATCATTGCTTATCTGCACGCTGGAATCAAACACAGTGGCATGTCACTTAGCTAGGTCTATCTCCAAGGCAACCCAATGCTCATTATCAAAGTTGAAGGGGGTATACACCCTTGTCACAGATTCAGACCAACACCTCCCCTCATGTTTTGGATAGAGACCTATTAAGTACTTCTGGAAAAAGAGAAGCTCCTTTTCATCGTCTTTCTGAATAAGAGCTTCCTTATCCTCATTGAAATGCCCATACCAAATCCAATCCATGATCGCAACATCCTTGAATTTGTCATTGTTTTGGTTTATATGCTTCCGGAAGAAAAATAATGCTTCAGAGATATGCTACATAACAAAAAACAAAAGAATAAAGAATAAAGTTAAAAGATAAATAAAAAATAAAATAAAACTATACAATAACAACACAAATAATAAAAATCTGCAAACTGAAAGTAGACGAAATAATACAAGACTGACAACACAAATATGGAGCATACGTTGACAGGACAACAAATATTCAAAACTTTTAAAATGTTGACATGACATATACAAAATAATTAGCTTACACAATCATTTAACCACTTGGCTTGTCCAGCAGAACTTGTGCTTTTCAACAACAATTTGTTAAAAAAGTCCTTGGTGAAGTCAAAATCATGTTCCTTACGCCTAATAACCTCCTTCTTACCACTGCGAC
The DNA here is from genome assembly GCA_029168935.1 of Oxyria digyna. Classification (NCBI taxonomy): domain Eukaryota; kingdom Viridiplantae; phylum Streptophyta; class Magnoliopsida; order Caryophyllales; family Polygonaceae; genus Oxyria; species Oxyria digyna. The sequence continues at coordinate 5,319,071 of JAPVLV010000024.1, forward strand.
AAAGAGAAGAAAATTAGTAAACACAAATATGAAAAATATAGAAATTAAAATAAATCAGAAATATAAACATACGTCAAAGTAAACCATTCGTAGAACTTTCTGCGATCATCGTATCCATAGAATGAACAAGGTGGACGACTAGGCATTGAAATTTTCTTCTTCTTCTCAACAGTGAAAGGGCTTTGAACAAGAACACTTGGGGTTGCGACCCTGGAAGACTTCCTTACTTGAACTTCAACATTAACAGTATTTTTAGGAGACTTCTTCACTTGCTCTTCTGACTCAACAATGTCTGGGAAGCAGGAAGAACGGTATCCAAAGTGTCTTGAGAAAGACTGATTCCAGAAGAGATGAGTATAGAGTCCTTCTTTGAAAATTCAGGGATGCTGTCAAGATATTGATCAATACACCCACTGTCATCAAGATATTGACTAGAAGCACACACATCAGAAGTGTCAACACCTTGTGCATCAGGTAAGCTGTCAACATTTGGCCCAAGTGTCATGTTGTCAGCATCTTGAACCACTTCCATGCTGTCAACATCTTTCCCCACTATCAAGCTGTCAACATCTGGCCCCACTGCTTTGCTGTCAACTTTAATGTTGTCAACTTCAATGTTGTCAACATCTTTGGCATTTGAAGGAGTGTCAGCAATGTCTTCATTGGGCTCTCCAGATTCAGCTACTGGCAGATGTTCAGCACTATCAACTTTGACATCCCTAACTTTCCCCACAGCACATCCACCAACTACAGCATCAGACATTGAAGGAATTTCAACACCTCCAGCTTCACCCAGGTCCCCTTCCTTTTCTGGAGCTCTATCTTCCTTCTGAGAACGGTTAGTTCCATCAAATTCTGAAGAAGTCACCAAGTTGTCAACATTGTCATGTGTGCTAACATCTACAAAATCTTTAGATTCATATTGGATGCTCTTATCTTGGAACGAGGCCTTGACGTTGCTCTGCATCAGACTAGATAGGTCGTGCAACTTCTTTGCAACTTGAACCAACGTCAAGCCATGTTCTTTGGTGGAAGATTGAACTTCGGACATGGCATCGCACGGAAGTTCAATTTTTTGGCTCAAAACTTCAAACCGTCCAACCTAAGCAGCATCGTTTCCTTCTATGTCAGCTGAGGGACGAACAGACGTTGTCCTCTCACTGTCAACAGAATCACATGCAGGGCCAACTGCATTTGTTTCCATGTCAACATGAAAAGAAGAAGATGGCGGTTGAAGAGATGATGGCTTACCACTCTCAGATGAGGACGAGAACTGAACAATAGGTGGGGCATCTTGGGCGGCTAGCTCTGGGATGTCTAACCTTAGCTTTCTGATGATGTTGTCAACATCAACTTTGACAGGGTCATACACAACAAGGGTCTTCACAGAGTCCTGCTTTGCCTTCTTCAATTCTGGCTCGGAACCACTAACTTTAAATATGACCTTGGGGGCAAGCAGCAGGCGGATACTTCCTCTTCTTAATTACAACTTTGAGATTAGCAGAATGTTGTTCATCTTCAACCTTACCAGCAGATCTTGTTGCTCTTCTGGGAGACAAATGTGAAGGGACAGCAGAAACACCAGCAGAATCCTTTCCATCTCCAACCTTCTCCGGAGACTTTGATGCTCTTTTAGGAGAAGAATATGCAGGGACTGAAGAAACACCAGCATGCACCTTGTGCTTGCCGGGCTGATTGCTCTCAAGTTTACATAATCTTGGAGATTTTCTTGGAGAGTGTTCAGAAATAAGGATTTTTCGATTTTGTTTGGTGAGCCTACGTGTATAAGTTCTAACAACTAGAGGGGAATCTGTCAACAAAGTATAAAGAACTCTCAAAAAATAGAAAAAACAAATGTCAACCAAACAAAACATGTGCAATAGAAAAAACCAACAACATGTCAACAATGTATAAAATTGCCAAACATATCATACCTGGAGTGCTGACAAGTTTCTTTCTCTTACCAACAGCTTTTCCAGCCTTTGACACATTAGAAACTGGATTGCTGACAGCTTGCTTCTCTTTACAATCACCTTTGTCAACCTCTGCAGCATTATGAACTGACCTGCTGACAACTTCCTTCTCTTTGTTGACAACTTCCTTCTCTTTGTTGATAGCTTGGACAACCTTCGCCGCCTTCTGAACTGGCTTCTTGACATTCCTTTTGGGAGCGATTTTCACTGGCTTAGACGCAACCTTCTTGGCAGTCTTATCTGGTCGCTCGGATATTACCGTGTCAAAAATAGGTTGCTCTGAATTCTCACGAGCAGTGGCAAGAACTTTTTCAGCATATCCATCAAACAAAGGATCTTCAACCTCGTCGACAAAATTGAGGTGCCGAAATGTAGAATGTTCCTCGTATAGAGACGGTCTGCACAACTAAAATAATGAAAACATAGCAAAAGAGTTATATAAATATGTTGTCAACAAAAAGAGTTAAGATATAGAATAATACCAAAGGATGAAGATCAAAATGATCTGAGACAGAATGATACCAAGCAAGCTTGGAATTATCTCTTGAGAACCAACGTTCTCCATATGGAATAGTCTTAAGAGAGGCAGTAGCAGCTCCAACAAAATCACAAAACTGATGAAAATGTTCAAGCACCCAAACCTACAAAAAAAAAGGATTAAAAAGGAAAAGGGATAAGAATGTCTTCAAACAACTAATTGAAATAGAGAAATGATAAAATAAATACCTGAAAAGCAAGAGGATAACCATGCAAAGTATAGCAAACTCTATCGTTAGAAGAACCACCTCCTGTACATTTTGCATTGACTGGAGCATCTTGAAAAGCCCGGATAGTCTCTAGATATACTTCCCTACCCCAAGGGTAATTCACAAAAGCTTCATAGTTGCTAGCAAGCTTTAGAAACTTCAATTTGACAGCAGAGCCTTTCCTCTGAGGCATCAACACACCTTCAAGAATAATAAGGTGTGCTAGAACCATCTTGCGCTCACCAGTCGAAATGGCAAACTCTGCAATAATGTCGTCAAGAGTGACCTTGCTTTTGGTTCCAAGAGAACACTCAAAGACATCATCTGGGATGACATGGCCTTCAAAATCAGTGCACTTCAAACCCGTGATCGCAACAAAGTCTTGAAGTGAAAAAGACAGCACATTGCCTTGCATATTAAACCACATTTCGTACTTCTTTTGTGTCTTAACTGCACGCATTAAAGCGTAATGAACTATGACGTGCGAATAGTTGAGCTGGGATGTCATGCTTAAGATGGTTTTGAAGACACCAGTAGAAAACAACAGATTACTGACATCATCAAACTGTCCCTCAATCTGATCAATTACAGAAAATCTGTGGTATGTTGTAACCTTGGGAGCCACAAACAAAACTTTGGAAGCGAAAAACTGTAACTTAGACACATCCATGACACCCTGTCAACAAAAAAAACCAAATACAGAGTGTCAAAAAATATATCACAAAAAGAGATAAAAGCAGAGCAAGGTGTCAACCATAAAAAAAAAAGAATGTTAGAAATCTGAACAAGTTGTCAACAATAAAATCTGCAAACACCAAAAGCTGTCAGCATGCCATATTCAAAGATGTAAATATGAACAATCTGTCAACAATAAGCTCTCGAGACACAAAAAGTTGTCAGCACGCCATATTCAAGATGTCAACATGAACAAGCTGACAACAAATAAGATCTCAAGACAAAATCAAGCTGTCAGCATGCCAAATTCACAACATAAACATGACAAAAATGCCAAAAATAAAATCTGCAGACACAAAAAGCTGTCAGCATCCCATATTCAAGAACATAGACATGAACAAGCACTCAACAATTACATCTACAGACACAACAAGATGTCCCCCATGACAAATTCAACAACAGAAACTAAAAAACAGTAAAGAATCAACAAATAAAGTGAAAATTCAAAATAAAACACAACATGACATATTCAACACACATTTGCACAGTGCAAATGCTCTGAATCTGTCAACAAACTTAAAAACAGATTATAACAACAAAAAAAGCAAACATAGACAGTAACAAAAATGAAAAACCTAAAAAACACACAGATAAAGACGCATGCAACTAAAAACAGCCTTCAAAATCTATGTTTCGAACAAAAACAAGCTCGATTTCGACTTGAAACAGAGGAACGAACACAAAATCACAGAAATCATCCAAAATAAACAAAAAAAAAACAACAAATAGAAGAACGAGAGAGCTAGATACCTGATTTGATCTGAGAAACCGCCTCAAAAACTGGAAAATAGAGATGAATTGATGAGAACTCGAGCAGGTGAAATCTGAGAGAAATCGGAGAGAGAACTCGAGCACAGAAACTGAAGCAAATCGCGAGAAGACGACGACGGAAGCAAGGACGGCGAAATCCGGCGAGGAAGGAGAAGATGAAAATCGGGAGAAGGTGAACGGTTTGATTTTTTGATTTTGGGAGTGAATGAGGGGAGATGATGGAGAGAAATAATTGCGCGTGTTTTGAAAATTGATCCGGAAAAAGGAGCGCATGTAATTGGGAGGGGGTAGGGGTAGAAACTATCAACTTAGTTTAGGAGTGCACTTGTTAAGAATATAGTGCCCAATAGGGCATTGGGCACAAATCCTCCAATTATTTTGGTTTGTTATGAATGTGGGCGTTAAAAGTAACATGGATGGACAATAAGTAGATCCGTTCGGGTTCGGGTCAAACATGTAGACAAAATTTTCGGGTTGAATGGGTTCGAGATCAGGTCGACCAAGTGGGTTTCAAATGTTCTTTTTTTTATTGTAATAAAGAAAATAAAATTTTAAAAATATTTTTATAATAAAATAATATTATTATATTGTTATTTAATAAAATATATTGTTTTTTTTAATTTAAATAAAATAAAATATGTGAAAAGTGGGTCCCTCCACGAGTTTCGAGAAGTTCGGGTTGATCCGGGTTTGACCCAACGAATTCGGGTTGGAAACTGGTTTGAGGTTCACACACTTTTCGGGTCAGGTTGGGTCGAGTATTTTTTCGGGTCGGGTCGGTCGGGTCCACCCAACAGGTTGGGTTAGCTTTTAACAGGTCTAACAATAAGTATCTATCATGAATGAACAAATCTATATATATAAATATTAAAAGAGAGTTATATCACTACTAGAGAAATGTCTTTTAGTAATGGTTGAATTCATCACAAATGGCGACATAATTTTGGATTTCGTCGGAAATATTGATAGTGAGTGAAACGTCGGTATATTCGGTGTGGTTGATACCGACGATTATAGATATCAAAATCACCGACCACTCTATTCGTCGGTACACCTCCAACACTATTTTATATCGGTAAGAATCTGTCAGGAAAAGACATTTCTCTAGTACCTTTTTTTATTTATATTGATCTAAGAATTTGATTCAACTAATCTTTGTTGTGATATTTCGAATTTATTTTTATTTAAGAATTTGATTAAACTAATCTCTTTCAATTTTTATTAACTTTTTTACAAAAATAATCTAACTTATTAAGATCGTAACAAATCTAAACATCGCTCAACTACACAAATTCACCCTTTTCAATTAGTATGATAATTATCTTCTTTTTTCAAGAAATGGTTAACATATTAACTGTTTGATTTAATACTACAAAATGTTGCATATTACGCAAGCACTTTAAAACTTGAATAAATTTTATCGATCAAAACTCACAATTGTAAAAAAAATTTATTTATAATAAATATAGAATTTATCTTATTAAATAATTCAAATATTTAGAATTTATATAATTTAGAATTTATATAATTTAGAATTTCTCTAACATCGTAAAGATATCGATTTTCATAGGTTCTAAATTTGAGGAAGTTTACATGACCTATCTCCTTGCATGTTTCTATTTTTTAAAATTTATATCCAACTTTATCAATAAAAACACAACGTTCTTAGAAGAAAATTGTTATAGTTAAAATTATCAATATATATGTTAACTTTTAATTTATCAAGCTTAAATTTCTAGAAAAACTTTTATATAAAAGCGAAGTATGAAATAATATTCATGTAATAGGTTATTGACATATTTTTTCAGGTGAGTTTGATTTGATGCATGTGGTCTTTCCCTTCTGCTGAGTTTCTTCTGGGTGTATTTTGGTTGTATTGGCATTGGTTTGTCTATAATTTTTATTTTTATTTTTCTTCTATCGTTTTCCAGTTGTGTTTAGCGTTTTGAGCATCAATAACTCTTGGGAACATGTGATGTGTAGTAATTAAGATGTGCGATACTGTTTACGCATGTTTTTTGGGCTCCCTTGCCGCAAGTCTTTTTTAGCGGTGTGAGTTTTTGCGCACAACTATACAAGCGCTTGTCACGATCTTATTTCACGCTTCTTTTGTTGTGCTTTATACACCGTCCAACGGTATAGCTCCAGACGCTTTCAAGCATCGTTGCGGTCTAGCATGAGCAACGCAACAGATCACAGTTGTGAGGATCCTGGAGGTGGGTTGTGCCACTTTTTCCCTCTTGCGTTTTGCTTTCATTTTGACCGCTTTCCTTTAGTAGGGACCGTTCGCTTGCTGATTATATCATTATAGCTCTAGTACGTGTTAGCTGTTCAGTGGGGTGCTCTGCATCTGCCGGTGTTGAGATATGATGAGGTTTTGATTGAATGACAAACATCCACTAATGGCTTACTTGAGTGCGTAGGTATTGTTACTAGTTTGTGCAGGAACAAAGGAAGTCTACTTGTATGTAGACAGGAACGAAGGAAGTCTACTTATGTGTAGACATGAACAAAAGACGTACAAGCAGGTACGAAGGAAGTCTTGCTGGAATCCATGAGACGTAAGGTTACGACGAATGGAAGACAGATGTGAAGAATAAAGTTCATCCGAAGAAGATTATTGGTCGAAGATATCTTGGAGAATGGACTTGAAGAATTATGGAAGAGTTGCATTTCAAAGAAGGAAAGAAGATCTTGTCAAAGAAGGAAAAGAAGAACTCGCCAAATAAGGAAAGTGGCAACTCAGAAGAAGGATGGGCATTGGACGCGCGTGTGAATGTTGCCAAAGGAATAAGGAAATATTATGCGCAAGGAATATTTCCTTATGCGCTTTGTTTCCTTATTTGATCTAGGCGGCGCGCCGAAGTGTAAGGCCCAAGGTGACTACTTGGAGAACAAGTTTGAATGTCACACGGAAGGAAAATTTCTTAGGAAGAGAATTCCTTGTGAGAGATATTTTAGGAAACGATTTCCTTGTAGAAAGATATTGTGAGATTTATGGTAATATTAGAACGGCTAGATTGGTAGTTAGGGGATCTGTTGATCTCTTGCCTGATCTTGTCTTGAAAGACGTCCTATATGTGCCATCTTTCCACTGCAATTTGATTTCTATTGGGAAACTTGTGTCTGACAAGAATTCAGTGGTTATGTTTTCACATGATAAGTGTGTGATACAGGATTTGAGGTCAGAGCAGATCACGACCCTTGGTAAGGAGGACATGGGCCTTTACTTCTTACAACCTTCAACACATGTTGTGCAAAGTTCTGCTTTTGTTTCCAATGTTTCTCCTGTATTTTGGCATGCTCGTTTTGGTCATTTGCCAATTAACAAGCTAAAACAATTACCATTTGTAATAGGTGATTTTAATAAAGCAGAATTACTTGCTTGTGAGTCTTGTGCTCGTGCTCGCCATCACAGGTTGCCATTTCCTCACAGCACTATACATTCTGTAAAGCCTTTTCAGAAAATCCATCTTGATGTCTGGGGGCCATACAAGACCCCTACATATGATGGACATAAGTACTTTCTTACAGTAGTGGATGACGACAACAGAATAACATGGATTCAACTAATGCACTCCAAAGGATCTTCATTTGATTTCATCAAAGTATTCTTGGCAATGGTGCACAGACAATTCAATAGAAAAGTTCAGTGTATTCAATCTGACAACGCCTTGGAGCTTGGTTCAGGAAGGACTGCCTCTGAGTATCTGGCCTCCCAAGGGATCCTTCTTCAGACAAGTTGCACAGCAACCCCTCAGCAAAATGGGGTAGCTGAAAGAAAGCACAAGCATATACTTGAGGTAGCTCGTGCTCTTATTTTCCATTCCAAATTGCCTTTGATATATTGGGGTGATGCAGTCTCTACATCTGTTTACCTCATCAACAGAATTTCCTCTCCTATTTTAGGCCACAAAACACCTTATGAACTGCTTTTTCAAGCTCCTCCTAAACATGATCATCTAAGAGTCTTTGGCTCTCTTTGTTTTGGCTCTACTCTCAAACAAAACCGTGACAAATTTCAAGCAAGGGCTACACCTTGTGTTTTCCTAGGATATCCATCCGGGAAGAAAGCCTACAAACTTCTTTGCCTTGATTCCAAGAAATTTTTTTACTCGAGAGACACTGTCTTTCATGAGCATATTCTACCCTTTACCTCCTCAAACAAACAACCAAATATCCCTCTCTGGCCAACTATACCAGCAACTACCCTTGATGATCATGATTCCCAAAATCAAACACCAACTTCTTTTTCTACCAACACTGAGAGTTCTATTCCTAACCCTCCTCTCAGACGTTCTTCTAGAGTTCCCACCACTCCAGCTTACCTAGACAACTATGTGTGCCATGTTTCTTCGACTGACCACATGTGTTGTCACACCCTTACCACCACTCTTCCCTTTCCTACTATCATTGCCAATCCCACCTACACCCCTATCACTGAACCAAACACATACCAAGAAGCTAGTACTGTCAAAGAATGGAAAACTGCCATGGAACAAGAATTTCTTGCTCTAGACTTGAATCACACCTGGGATGTGGTTCCTCTTCCCAAAGGGAAGAAGCCAATCAGCTGTAAGTGGGTGTATAAGGTGAAGCACAAAGCTGATGGATCTGTGGAACGCTACAAAGCAAGACTAGTTGTACGAGGCTTCACACAGAAGGAAGGCATAGATTATATGGAAACATTCTCACCAGTTGTCAAGATGACAACCATACGTAGTTTACTTGGAGTTGCAGCTAAGAGACATTGGCAAGTTATGCAACATGATGTCAATAATGCTTTCCTTCATGGTGAGCTACATGAGGAAGTCTACATGCGCATTCCTCCTGGTATGATTGCATCTTCCCCTAACTCTGTTTGTCGCCTCAGAAAGTCCTTATATGGACTCAAACAAGCCTCGAGACAATGGTTTGCTCGTCTCTCTAAGGCCTTACGCACAAGAGGTTATGTCTCTTCCCTCAATGATCATTCTCTCTTCTCCAAAAAGGACAATGGCTCTCAGGTTTTTGTGGCAATTTATGTCGGTGACATATTATTGACTGGAGATGACCCTGCTGAGATGGAAAATTTGAAAACTTTCTTACATGAAGAATTCAGGATTAAGGACCTTGGAGCTCTGAGTTACTTCTTGGGCCTTGAATTCTCTAGCAACACTGAAGGCATCTTCATCTCAGAGGAAATTCATCCAGGATTTGCTTGATGAAAATGATTGCTCCACTGCACTTCCTGTATCCACACAAATGGATGTCAACCTCAAACTTCGCCTAGACTCAGGATCTCCTTTGCCAAATCCTACAGTCTATCGACAGTTAATAGGGGAACTGAATTTTTTCGTGCACACTCGACCTGACTTGGCTTTCACAGCCCAGATTCTCAGTCAATTCCTTCAGTCCCCTCATTCAGATCACCTCAATGCCGCCCATCATGTGCTTCGTTACCTCAAAGGCACAACTGGTAAAGCTCTTCTCTTGAGTTCCACATCGAATTTTGCTCTGCAAGGATATTGTGATGCAGATTGGTCCTCATGTCCCAACTCAAGGCGCTCTGTAAGCGGTTTCGTAATTTTTCTTGGAGATAGCCTTATCTCTTGGAAATCTAAGAAGCAACAGACAATTTCACTCTCCTCCGCTGAGGCTGAGTATAGATCAATGTGTCGTCTCACTGCAGAGTTGGCATGGCTGAGTCGTCTCTTGACTGAACTTAGTGTACCCAACATAGCCCCCATCCCTGTTCGTTATGACAACCAAGCGGCCATCTACATAGCTCGCAACCCTGTCTTCCACGAACGCACGAAACACATTGAATTGGATTGCCACTTCGTTCGTGAAAAGTTGCTTGAAGGCTTGATTTCCCTGTCACACGTGCCAACTGCCTTCCAACTCGCAGATGCTTTAACGAAACCAGTGGCCGATACAAGCTTGTAACACTTCTTCCCAAGCTGGGTATGGTCAAAGACCCTTCCAGAGTGCGTGGGGTGATGGAGTTAGTGATTCAAGGGCACGTGCGAAGCATGTGATCCCGCCTTGTATTCCAAATTCTGTTACTGACAAAATTGTAACAAACTCCTCCACTCCTTTATAAGGCATTTTGCCTCTGAGTGTTAATCAAGCTAATGAAAATTTTCCCCCAAATCCACTAGCAGAGTCATGACTAATGATCCACCAACCTAGGGGAAGACAAGAGATTGGGGTTCATGAAATTCAAAATGAAGCTATTGATTTGTTCTCCAGCAACCTACTTAGGAATTTTTGCACCTAGTGAACTACTCTACTATCATATGAACCTCCCCTAATAGGTGATGAACTTACTTTAAAAAATCCTTGAGGTGAACACTGATAGATCTGGCATCTGTTATTCCTATAGGAATTCTCATTCTCTTGTTTGTAAACAAGAGTGCTCAACCTAAGAAAAAACTTATTTGTTGTGCAACTCGTTGTATTAATTCTTCCTTGCCAACTCTTTTTTTTTGCCTCGCATCCGCAATGTGTTTTCTCGTTTTTTGAATGCTTATCTCTACTTGTAACTTGTATTACAGTTTCATGAGTTCAGAAAATTGACTTGTAGTAGTAGTATTAATTGAATTGTGTAAATGATATTTATTTCTGTTCCTTACCAATTGTCTGCAAATACGTGAGCATTGTAAGAATACCAAGCAAAATCTTATCAGATTTCTTGTATTGTAATCTGTGTATAATGGAAACTCTTGAAATTTGTCTGCTTGAAGAAGCAGGGGTAGCGGCGTGATTGCCCTTCTCGCCATGCCCGGAGAAAGTGCGATGCGCGCCCAGGATGTCCAGAACCTTCTTCACGATAGCCTTAGACTCCGACCTCGAAGTGATGGCCTTAAAATCAACTACACAACCAACACAAAAAAAGGATCGCATAAGAAACAAGGATGGAGAGATAAAGAAATTTGAAGTACGCGTAGAGAAGTGTTAAGAACTTACTTATGGGAGTCCATTCCTCGATAGGGCTGGGCACGGGTTGGGTAAACCCGAAACCCGGACCGGACCGGACCGAAAAACCCGGACCAAACCCGGACCGAATAAGTTTCGGGTTGGTCTTCGGGTTGGCTTTTAGTGGAGTTCGGGTTTCGGGTTGGGTTGGGTTCGGGTTCGGGTAAACCCAATTTTTTCGGGTAGACCGAAATTTTAACAGTAATAGAGTAAAATTGTAAAAATGTGATCTAACCAATTACCCAAATACCCAAACCCAATACCTAAATTTACACACGATTAACAATTACAACCGTGGAATATTTAATTGTTATCGACTTATCGACTTAAGTTGTTTTAAACATATTTTATGTATTTTGAATCATGTTGAACATTAAAATGTCATCATTTATAAGCTTTTGACTTTATATTACTTGTTTATTTTATTTAATGTTAGGTTGTTTGAATTTTTACAGAAAACAATTGATTAAATTTAGAAGCTAAGTGTAAATTGTAGAAAATAATTTTTTTAATCAGAAGTTCGGGTTTTTGCCCGGACCGGACCGGACCGACCCAAACCCGGACCGACCCAACCCGAAATTTTTCGGTCCGGTCTTCGGTCCGGTTTTTTTTGGAATTTCGGGTTTCGGGTTTTCGGGTTCGGTCCGGTCCGGTCCGGTCTCTGGCCCGTGCCCAGCCCTATTCCTCGATCAGACCAATCATCGCCCAAAGTCGACTTCTTAATGAAATAGAAAGAATCGGTGCAACCACGATCGGTCGTAGATGCCCCACCCCGGTTCTTCAGAGCCACCCTACAAGGGTAGGGGTTGATGAGAAAGTAAGATTGCATCACGTATGCAATCGTGAGTCCCACTCCATGGTTGGCGACGACATGGTCGAGTGTCGCAAAAATCCTCCAAGCACCCAAGAGTACTTGTCCCACAACCACGCCAAGGAGTAGCATGAACGATCTCATCAGCGACGAGAATGGGAAGCGGTGACCAACGAGGAACAGGTACATTCCCGAACGAAAACTTGTATCAAATTCATTCTGTAATTTCTGCTTCTGTTGAGAATGAGCCGCACCCGCGGCCAGGAAACCGCACCCGCGGTTTGTGCTCTCAAGTATTTTCGGAAAAGAGAGAACCGCGCCCGCGGCTAGTAAACCGCACCCGCGGTTTGTGTTTGCCAGAAGTCTCACTACAAGGAGAGCCGCGACCGCGTCTCAATAACCGCGATCACGGTTTTCTGACAGCCGAGTATGCAGAAATTGACCCCGAATACAAGCTTTTCGCCCTCAGGTCTTTCAAACCATGGTTTGCCGATATCGTGAACTACCTGGTTTGCGAAGAATTCCCGCCGAACTACACCAAAGCTCAAAAAGATAGGATCAAGCGGGAATCACGTTTTTACGTTTGGGATGACCCCTACCTTTGGAGACATTGTGTTGACAAGGTAATCCGACGATGCCTCCCGGATAACGAGGTACAGTCTGTCCTTACTTTTTGTCATTCTCATGCATGTGGGGGGCATTTTGGGGCTAATAAAATGGCTAGGAAGGTATTGGACGCCGGCTTCTATTGGCCACACATCTTTCGGGATGCGTTTGCCTTTTGCAAAGCGTGCGACCGATGCCAAAGGGTCGGGAAAATTTCTAAACGAAATGAGATGCCACAAACACCATTAGTCTTTTGTGAGATTTTTGATGTTTGGGGTATTGATTTCATGGGACCCTTTCCTAGTTCGTTTGGGAATTTATACATTTTACTTGTGGTGGACTACGTTTCCAAATGGGTGGAAGCGAAGGCCACCAGAACTGATGATTCCCGAGTGGTAGCAGGTTTCTTGAAGGAGAATATCTTTTCTCGTTTTGGGATTCCAAAGGCTCTTATAAGTGACCAAGGTACTCACTTTTGCAACAAGACGGTGAGTGCACTTTTAAAGAAGTACCATGTCACTCAACGAGTCTCAACTGCTTATCACCCCCAATCCAATGGACAAGCTGAGGTGTCCAATAGGCAAATCAAGGGGATTCTGGAAAAGACGGTGGCTCCTAATCGAAAGGATTGGAGTCTAAGGTTGGATGATGCACTTTGGGCGTATAGGACCGCCTACAAAACTCCAATAGGAATGTCCCCATATCGACTTGTGTTTGGGAAGGCTTGTCACCTTCCGGTGGAGTTAGAGCACAAGGCGTGGTGGGCGGTGCAAAAATGCAACATGGAGTTGGATGAGGTAGGAGACTTTAGGAAGTTGCAAATCCAAGAGCTTGAAGAGATACGCCGGGATGCGTATGAGAATGCGGTGATCTACAAGGAAGAGACGAAGGCTTGGCATGACAAGAACATCTTGAGGAAAGATTTCAAGGTGGGAGACAAGGTCTTGCTCTACCAATCTCGTCTTCAACTTTTTCCGGGTAAGTTGCGATCCCGGTGGAATGGCCCGTATGTTGTTGCTCGCGTCTTTCCTCATGGCGCCGTGGAGTTGTTTGACAAAGACAACCACAACGTCTTCAAGGTGAATGGTCAAAGGTTAAAACCTTACCATGAGGGATTCACCAAAGTGTCTTTCGATGAAATGGCTCTAGAAGAGCCAACTTTTGAAAATTGAAGACGGGAAACCAAGTCGAGCCACGACTCTAACCAAGGCGCTGCTTGGGAGGCAACCCAGGGTATTCTTCTTTTTCCCTTGAATTTCATTTTCTTTTTAATTGTTTTGTTTTCTATTTTCTAGGAAGTCAAGACGAGAAGACGATGGTCGTTTGCTACTAAAGGAATTGACGGTTCTTCTTTCCGTTTATGAAAAAAAAAAGAAAAAAGAAGAAGAAGGAATTGACGGTTCATCTTCTACCCTTCTCCATATCGAATTTCATCTTCTACCCTTCTCCATATCAAATTTCATTCTCTACCTCTCACCACATAAAACTCTCCCACCTCCCACTTCCCTCATACCCTACCTTCCACTTCTCTTTCTCAAACACCAACAACCTCCCACCAAACCCTTCTCTTTCCCAACACCAACACCCTCCCACCAAGTCCTCCTCCCCAGTCGCACCCGCGCCGGAATCCAACCGCAACCGCGGCTCAAAAACCCGCGCCCGCTACCTCGCCCTGCCCAGAAGTTCTCTGTCTCGACGAAACCGCACCCGCGGCTACAAACCCGCACTCGCGGCCTCGCCCTGCCAAGAAATTCTCCAGCCCGCAGAAACCGCACCCGCGGCTCCCTCCTCGCCAGAAATCAGACAAAAGCAAAAACCGCACCCGCGGCTCCCAACCCGCGCCCGCGGCTTTCGCCTCTGTCGTCCATTGTTTGCTGATTTCAGTAAGTTTTTCTGACAACCGCCCTCATCATTGTTGATTTTCTTATGCCTCGGGGAGGGCTTTTTGCTATTGTGCTGCTGCTGCTGCTTGGTATCTTTGTTGTGTGCGGATTTGTGGTAGCATTTGCTTTGTGTATACACTTTGATGGCTGCAGCAGGAACATCTCGAGGCCACAAAAATGATTTGTGGCAACAACAGGTTCAGGCCAACTTAGCTTATTTAAGGGCTAAGCAGTGTGTAGCCACGAGATTTTTTCATCGACGTACGCTCGATGATTTGGGTATGACTGCATGCACTGAGGCCATGCTTGAGCACACAGGGTTGCATGGTTTCTTGTTCAGGTCAGCTCCCACTCATGCTGAGGCTACCTATCAGTTTCTGGCAAGCCTTAAGTCCAAGACCGTCTCGGAGACCACCTTCATCTCGGCCATCCAGTTCATTTACAATGGACGATCCTTTACAGTTCAGGCTGAACAGCTGCGCCACATCTTGGGAATCTCTCAGGTTCCCTCTGCAGATTATGACACTACAGTTGGTGACAGCCCTACACAGGTCTGGTACACATGGACGGGACAAGTTCGGGACACCCATGGTAATGATTATAATGCTAAGATGTCCCATCCATGTCTCCGCCTGACACAGCGGGCCCTATCTATGGCCTTCTTTGGGCTTTCTGAGGTGAACAAGGTGTCTGCCTACCAGCTGAAGTATCTATATGCTCTTATGCCGAAATGTCAGGTAATTCCGGATTGGCTCTCACTATTTGTTCACTCCTGTAAGACAGCCCGCTCAAAACCAAGGGGACAGATTGCTTTGGGTGGTATGATCACCCTCATCTTAGAGGCTGTCGTCCCCGACTGGGAGACGCTTGACTGCGTAGGTAGTCCGGACCCCTCAATGGGTCCCTATTTGTTGGATGCCACATTTCTGCAGACTCGACTTAGGTGGCTCAAGTTGGTTACAGTAAATGAGGACGAGTGGATGTGGGTTTGGCTCGGTCCTCCCGAGATTGCTCTCACAGAGGATTTTGCTTATGGGTCAGCACATACTTTTAGGATCAACCCTACACCCGCTCCCCCTCGTGCAGCTGCTCGACGACGAGCTCACGGTGGGATCAGCATCCAGGAGCCGGTTCAGCAGCCGGATCAGCAGCCAGTTGACCTTGAGGATGAGGATGAGGATGATGATGACTTCCAGGAGCCTGCCCCTCGTTTTCAGCCTCAGAGGCAATGGGGTGAAGGCTCATCATCTGCAGCTCCTGCTGACATACCTTGGGAGCAGCGTCTTTTCGAGCGGATTGAGTTTGTCTACCAGTCGGTTCAGACGGTGAACCAAAATGTTTAGAGGCTGCAGCAGTCGGTGGATGACTTACGGCTCGACATGCATGCTCGTTGGCCCGACTATCCAAACCGGGATGACCCGAATCAGTGGGCTTCTTTCTCTCTTCCTCATTATTTTTCTATGTCTTACACACTGAGGGCATTGTGCACTTCAAGTATGGGGGAGGGAAATTAGTTCATTGCTTATCCTAGAGTAGTTTCATTTCCTTGTTATTTCCCTTCGGTTTTTTATTTTGTTTGTACTTTGCATGGAATTAAAAACAGAAAAAGCCACAAAAATACGAAAAAAGGCAAATGAAAATCCTGGGATGGAAAAATCCATGCAATAAGCGGGTAGTTCGGCTTTCATTAGGCTTGGCAAAAAAGAACTTGAGGGCGGTAAGGAATGGTGAGATTGAAAATGAAATGAGTGGCTAGGTGAAAACCTTTCGAGGCGCCTAGGCAAAATGTGTGAAATGAGTGTCTTAGGACAAAATTTTTTGCATGTTAACCACTATGGAAGACCAAATTGATAGATTTCTTTCTCATCATATTGTTTGTATACTAAATGTGTTAGTGATTTGTAGTTTCTTTCTTTTTCATACTTCCTGAGATCTTTGAGTGATTATTGTAAAAGAGTAAGTTTCTTTTAGCTTACTCGGGGACGAGCAAGGTCTAAGTATGGGGGAGTTTGATAAGTGGTGTTTTACATACCGCAACTATGGATTATTAGCTAGTTTTGTATAGGATTATGTTATTTGTTTCTATGTAATCTGTATCATGGAGCTGTTCGAGAGAAGATTTACATACAAGATTCCAAGAGATGATACGAAGCATTGGAAGCATTGAAGCATAAGGAAGAAGCTGCTGAAGACGTGAAGACGAAGACGAAGAACTGAAGAAAATCAATAGATGCTACCTCAGACAACATAGCCGCGGGTCTCAAGCCGCACCCGCGGGTTTCACCTTCAGCCAAGGTTTTCGAGAAAGCTCAAGTCGCGCCCGCGGGTACCAAACCGCGCCCGCGGCCCTCTGCCTTCCTGAGAATCTGAAGAATCCCAAACCGCGCCCGCGGCTCTCAACCCGCGGGTGCGGTTCCTCGACAGAAGAATCAAATTGATGTCTTTGCCATTTGAAGTAATTTGTGTTTAATTCTGTAACTTTCTATACGTTTTTAGTACCTTAATTCGGCTGTTACATTAGCTGATACTATTTAGGTGGTGGATGATCATCCTTGATCATCCAACCTTTGTTTTTGCATAAGTTTTTGGAGAGTTTTTCACATACTTATGAGTTGCTAAAGTTCTTTGTTTCACTTGGCGTTTGAAGCTTTTGGATTCAACAAGTTGTGAGTTTATCCTTTCCCTTTGTCTACTCTTTGATTGTCTCAACTCTCTTGTTTGTATTGTCGATGAACTAGATTTACTACTTTAGATTGATCACCTAAGTTAGTTTTATCTTGTTCATATTGCTAGAGTTTGATACTTCTAGTTGAATTATCATACTTGTTGTGTAGCACAATCTATTTGCATGAACTAGTTGTGATTGTTATTAGAGAAGAGAGTTGAGTACATGTCGAGTATCCGACTAGTTGTCCATGATATTGCATGTATCTATCTATTCCTGAATGCATTGCTACTTTGTTATTGAACTTTGATAGTTTCAAGGTTATAATCGAGTAAGGGTTATTAGGAGTAGTTGGACTAATAACTATTCAAGAACAGGAATTAGAACGATCACTTGAGAACTTGACATAGGGATAAAAAAGGATTCTAAGATCAACTTGTTAATCTGATTGTGGATAATCGCTAAGTGGAACACTTCGCTTAATCTTGTTATAACCAAGTTGACATTCGATACTTCGTATCAAAACCACAAACCCCCCCCCCCCCCCCCCTTTGGTTACGTTTATTGGTTAGTCATTGTGATAACTTAAGAATTTGATAAACTGATTCTCTTGGGATTCGACCCTTACTTGCACACTATATTACTTAGTTTGCATGTTAGGATTACTTGACTTGGTACACGACAAATTCGCCTCGTCACTTATCCTTTCGACGAATTTGTTTCCCCCTAAAGACTCCACCTTGGTGACACACCTTTTGCAAGGGTTTTCCAATGATGGTTCCTTGGGTGATTCCAAATTCACGTTAGGTGACTCATGAGTTTTAGGGTTTTTATCTGAGCCATATCCAATTCCACTGCGGGGCACAAATCGACTTGAGTAAATGGTTTTTAGGCCATTTATGTAGGATCTAGCATGCTCATCTAGCCACAACTTTTTCTTGTGATCCTCATCTTCCGTGAGTACCACAAGATCATTACACAGCTTCTCATTCTCATGAACCAGAGAAAGCTTTGTATTTTCGAGCTCAGAAACCTTACTCTCAAGGGATATGATCTTGTTTTTGAGTCCGGGGCATTTTTCGCAAGAGCTAGATGAAGAAGAGGAGAGGCTTTCTAGCATGGTAACTTTTTCAGACAAGAGTCTTGTTTCATTTACCACTCTTGAGAGTTCCTCCTCTCTCTCATCTAATTTCTCTTGGATATCCTCGTTCTCTTCTCCAAGTCTTCTAACAATATGAATTAATTGAGTACTAGACATGCTTTGTAATTTAGTGATGATGGAAGAAAGACTTACCTCGGCTTCAGGTGTGCTATCTTCGGCTTCAGGTGTGCTATCTTCGGCTTCCATGAGGCACACTTCCTTCTCACTCTTCTGGTCTTCTTGATCTGAGTCTGAATCCTCCCAGGTTGCCATCATTGCTCGCTTTCCTTCTGGAACGGGTGGTTCTCCCGCTCTCCTTTTGTAGCAATTTCTGGCAAAGTGACCAGTTTTCTGACAATGATAGCATATGACTTCCTTCATGTCTTTCGTTCCGTCAGAGGGACGGGAGTCACTCCTTCCCCCTCTCCAAGCTTTACGAAAGGCACTTGTGATCAAGGCTACAGTTTCATCCTCTTCAGCCTCGACGTCTTCCATCTGGGATAGATCAAATGCTTTTTCAACTTTCAGGGCAATGGATTGACTCTTGTCAACCTCCTTTCTTCCTTGGAGTTTTCTTTCGAGAATCCCTAAATGACTTTTGAGGCGGCAGACTAGATCTTCTAGGGATATGTCTTTGATGTCCCTTTGTGCTTGTAGAGCATTGATGAATCCATCCCACTTGGAGTTTAGTGCTTGCATGAATTGATGCGTAACCTTCCATTGTGGGATGTCTTCACCAAGAAACTCTATTTGGCTAACATATCCTTCGAATCTGGCATGAAAATCTTCCAAAGATTCGTTCTTTTCTTGGAGAGCATTCTCATAGTCCTTTTGTGCGGCTAAAAGGCGATTTCTCTTCACATCGCTACTTCCTGAGTAAGTTCGACTAAGTGCATCCCATATTTCTTTCGCAAATTTGTATTTTAATACTTTTCTGAGATCACTTGAACTTAGAGCCATGTGAAGGTTCTTCTTGTCCCTAGCATTCTTCTCCAAGACTTTGTAATCGGCATCATCGTAGTCGATTCTCTTCTTCTCTTTGGTCTTGTCTTCCTCGGCAAGGTCCATAACAACTATATCTCTGAATTCAATGACCTTTCATAGTTGGGCATCAAGGGATTGAGTATGGGACTCAAACTGGATTGTCCACCAGTCATACTCTCTCGGCTTCAGCATTGGGGGTTTCTAGAACGAGTCGTTGATTGCATTGTTGGATGACATCTTTTCCTGCAAAGCTAATTGAAACAATCTAGAGATCAGGCTCTGATACCAATTGTTGGATCGATTAGCGTATAAAAACTCAAGGAACAAAAGCTATTGTTCCTTGACAAGTAGATAATGCAGAAAGACAAACAATAATGTAAATCAAACCTGGACACGATGATATATAGTGGAAACACCCCAAGTACCAAAAAGTCTTTGAGGCAAAAAACCACTCCTCTCTAGCTTTCACTAGAGAGAGTTTGAACGAGTCTAGTTG
The DNA here is from genome assembly GCA_029168935.1 of Oxyria digyna. Classification (NCBI taxonomy): domain Eukaryota; kingdom Viridiplantae; phylum Streptophyta; class Magnoliopsida; order Caryophyllales; family Polygonaceae; genus Oxyria; species Oxyria digyna. The sequence continues at coordinate 5,338,842 of JAPVLV010000024.1, forward strand.
TTTTATTGATATCTTGATTACAATAGAACTTGGATCACTCACCTAGACGGCCTAGCTAGATCTCGGATCACTCTTCTCACTTGAATCTCAATCTCACACACGTAGAACAACTCTAAACTGAGTATTAGGTTTTCGCTCTTCAAAGTCTTACTAAGCTATGCAATTCCCATGCAATATATAGCACACTAAATAGCTCAAACTTGCTCAACATGTCCAGTAGGTAGAGTAATAGTAAACGGGCTAGTAATAGACTTAACATCAGTAAGACAACCAATATCACAGCACATGTGGTTGCTTGCACAGTATCCAGAATCCAAGAATGATTAGAGTTGGAATTCGAAGTAGAGAGTAAGGTTTTACCAGCGAAGGCAACAAAATAAGTGGAAGGATTGATGTGAGATTGATCACTGAGCAACCTCATCAACTGAGAGTATTGATCCTTGGTGAGAGCAGTTCCAGAAGAAGATTCATCAGATACTTGTCCTGCGAAATTTCTGCGATCAGAGGAAGAAGTATCATCTCTGGAAGGCCTGTTTTTCTTAGGAGGAAATCCAATGATAAAGAAACAGCGATCGATGGTGTGACCAGGCTTCTTGCAATTGGTACACATCAAGGAAGAGCGATCACCACGACCTCCATTGGAAGACCTATTGTTGTTGCTCTGTCGTGATTCAGATCGGCTGCTAGTAGATCGATCAGAATTGACATGAAACACAACTGTCTCTGTGATAGCAGGTGTGGTTTAGATTGATCGCTGAGACTCTTCTTGAACGAGGATGAAATAAGCTTCGTTCACAGTAGGAAGAGGACGAATCATCAAGATCGTTCCTCGACACACAGTATAAGTGTCATCAAGCCCCAGAAGGAAAGAAATTAAACGCTGTTCTTCCTCATACTTCAAGATTTCCCGGAAGGAACCACAAGAACAAGGTGGATAATGTCGCACACTAGACAATTTGTCCCAAATCGACTTGACCTTAGTGAAATAGGTTGAAATAGAAGTGGAACCTTGAGTAATTGAGAGAAGCTCCTTCTGTAAGCTGTACAAGTGAGCACCATTAATCTGGCCATAGTGAGCTTCAAGTTCATCCCAAACACCTTTCGCAAACAAGTTGTAAATCACACTGCTGCGTATTTCGGTGCTGAGAGTGTTGACTATCCAGGAGAGCACCATGTTGTTGCACCTCTCCCATAGAGGTAGATCTGGAGAATCCAATGGCGGCTTAGGAAGGGAGCCATTGATGAAACAGATCTTGTTCTTGGACGACAATGCGACGGTCATGGTGCGTTTCCATTCACCAAAGTTGTTGTCGTCGAACGGTTTGGTCACCAGAAGAAGGCCTGGATTATCGGAGTTCGAAATGAACAAAGGATTGCTAGAATCCATGCCGGAGAACAGAGAGTTATGGCGGAAGGGGAAGGTTTAGGTTTCTCGATCGAGAGCCTGATACCATGCTAGTGGATTTGGGGGAAAATTTTCATTAGCTTGATTAACAATCAGAGGCAAAATGCCTTATAAAGGAGTGGAGGAGTTTGTTACAATTTTGTGAGTAACAGAATTTGGAATACAAGGCGGGATCACGTGCTTCGCACGTGCCCTTGAATCACTAACTCCATCAGACTCAACAAGGAACTTTTTCACGAGCAATATACAACCTGCTGATAGAAGGGTTCTGGTCTTCTAGACAAATTGGACAAGATTCTAATTAACGACGTGCTTACCCTTTCTCCTCCGCCTGCTTCCTTAACCCTGGGCCCTATGATCACTCACATGCTTGCTACTGCGCAACCTGATTTCACTGTTCTCCCTCCTTTCCGATTCTTCTATAATTGGGCATCTCATGAACAAATCCTCCCTGTTGTGGTCTCGGTGTGGGCTCATGAATATGAAGATCAATCAATGTTTAGAATTGTCAAAAAGCTCAAACAACTCAAACACATTCTTAAGAAGTTTCACAGTGCTAACATGGAGAGTTTGCAAATCAATATAAATCATTTCAGAGAGTAGCTTGATCTTGTACAGATGAACCTCATCGATAGCCCTCTTTATCAGAATCTCATGATGCTGAAAATCTTGCTCTGAACCATCTCAAACATAGCAACGTCTCTCTTAGAAAAGCATGTACCCAACTCGCAAAAATCAGATGGCTCAAGTTCTCTAACCAATGTAGCTCATTCTTCTTCAAGAGCATCAAAACTCTTTGCAAGGCAAAAATTCAGCCTCTTTGGGATAACTCCTATACGTAAATTCTGAGATTTTTTTTTTCTCAAATAGGCTTTCTTTTAGAAAATATTCCCGATATGGGCTCGTTTTGAAAATAATTTCCAACATAGACACTCTTATGAGGTTCGGAAATTTTTCACGTATGAAAGACGCTGGTTTTATTTTTATTTACCACCGTCTCTCATCCGAAGCAGATTTTTATTTTTGAATTCCCCGTGTTCTTACACATAATTTTTTTTTTTAAAAAATTGAATTTGTATAAGGCGTTAGAATATACAAAGGATTTGTTTTAATTTTTTTTTTCAAAGTTTTTATATATATATTATTATATATGACTTACTCGTGTTTGGATGGCTCGTATGGGCTCGTTTGAAATCGGAATCGATCACGACCGATTTCGTTGGGTTCGTATTGATCCCAACTTTCACCAGATATGTCTCTCGCTTGATTCTGATTTCGAACGACCGCATACCCACCCGAACACGCGTAAGTCTCATGCGTACCTGCTACTGTAAATGGATATTTACAAATTCGTTCCTCCATATCAGGCGATGAGAGACATATCTGGTGAAAGCTGAGATCAATACGGACCCAACGAAACTGGTCGTGGTCAATTCTGATTCCGAACAAGCCCATACGAGCCATCCGAACAAGCGTAAATCTCGTGCATACCTTCTTTCACCAGTTCGGAATCGGAATTGATCACGACCAGTTTCGTTGGGTCCGTATTGATCCCAGCTTTCACCAGATATGTCTCTCATCGCCTGATATGGAGGAACGAATTTGTAAATATCCATTTACAGTAGAAGGTACGCACGAGACTTACACGTGTTCGGGTGGCTCGTATGGGTCGTTCGAAATCAGAATCGAGCGAGAGACATATCTGGTGAAAGCTGAGATCAATACGGACCCAAGGAAATCGGTCGTGATCGATTCCGATTTCAAAGGAGCCCATACGAGCCATTCAAACACGAGTAAGTCATATATAATAATATATATATAAAATCTTTGAAAAAAAAAATTAAAACAATTTGTATAAGGCGAATCCAATTTTTTTAAAATTTTTTTATGTGTAACACGGGGGAATTAAAAAATAAAAATCTGTTTCGGATCATATGTGAAAAAATTTCGAACCTCATAAAATTGCCTATGTTGGGAATTATTTTTAAAACGAGCCCATATCGAAAATATTTAAAAAAAAAAGCCTATTTCAGAAAAAAAAAAAAAATCTCAATTCTAAAGTTGGTCAATCAATACACCGAAAATGTTCCAAAGAGGTTCTTTTTTAAGCACATGATCGAAATCAGTAGAATATTTTGAAAGCAATTATATACTCCAATAATTATTAAGATGGTTGCCGCCCTATCAATATCATAATATACAAATCGAGAAAAGTTCAGGTAAGCTTAACAGTTAACATAGAAAAACCAAAACATTTAATAGATAATAAGCTAATCGAATGGTAATGTTCGATCATAATCCGGTGATCATGTCCGTTTTAATAATTTAATTTTTTTTTTTATAAAAATCACAAAATTGTTGTTGCATGACTCACTTAAAAAGTTCAAAATTACAATCTAAAATATAAATATTATTTTGTTATTGAACCTTTCTCGCAGACCATCCTATAGTGGCCTCATAATACGCACGAGTGCATGACAAAGTTGTAAAATCTAATCATATCCTTAGGAATAAAAGCTATGAGAAGCAAATATCAGGTTAACATGGGCGAGTTACACTTACAGCAATTTGATGAGTTTATTAATATCACACGTAGCCGAGTTCAACAAATATAGCAAGTGTATTCAAATTTTGATTGCCATCTAGGGGTATGTATGAACTGAAAGACTAGCTAGCTGCATATATAGGAGCATGGTGTTCAGTTTATTACTGTAATTATTACTCCCTCCGTCCCAATTTGATAGTCTCATTTGATTTTCTGACACTATTTACGAACCGAGAGAATTTTGTAGATTTCTTCCAATATATAAAAAAGAACATAGTCGTGTGAGGTCTTATTTGATTCGTCTTAATGAGTACTTTAACAATATTAAAAAATTATAAATTTTACTAACATACAATTAGAGTTATTAACGATACAAAACGTGCATCGGCATATATGTCGGAATCTAATGTGTCGATCAGCCAATTGATCCAGCATTATCTACTTTATTCTTTTCCTTTTGAGGATTTTACTTCTCTGCAATACATGTAGACTTGGCCAATCGCGCGGGATCCTCCTAGTCCGCCCTAAAATTTGGGAGGATATGAGTAAGAGATTTTACCCAACAGGGCTCTTTTTAATACGGGAGGATATGGTATTGGAGTAAGACCTTGAGGGCCGGCCCTACCCGGCCCATATTATATATAGTATAAAAATTATTAATATAAACTTCTGAGATTGCTATTTAAGCATGCATTTGCACGATTTTAGTATGCGTTTTTGGATGATGAATTGCTATGTAAGCACTAAATAGGTTTTGAATGTTTTAATAACGCGTTTTCACCCGGTTCCAACATTAAATTTCTTTGTGTAAGTAGTTGAGGGTCGTCATGTCCGCCCTTATGTGAGGATATTGGTAGCGAAATTGTCTCATTTTAAATGGAAGGGCTTGACCCGACACTGTTAAATGGGTAGAATTTTGAATTAGACTCGGCCCTGGTCAGGCCCGGCCCACGTCCTAATTCGACCAGATCTAATTACATACATGGAATATCACTATAACATACATATGCTCAATCATAGTAAAACAACGCACAATCAGTCTCTTTAAGCGTTTTACTTAAGAGTTTCCAAGACTATAAATTCATATAAATTATAGCTATATATATCAATTTGGTCATATACAAAGGCATATGGAATATAATGACATGATATATGATGCCCGCTGGCTCTTGAGACAACCAATACTTTCGATCAATTCGATACTAACCCATATGGTATGAAGATGCTGTTCTTCACCAAGCATACGTACAGACATTGGGATGCATATTCGGATTAGGTTATATCATGTTTGTTCGACAATGATGTGTGATGTACGATGAAGAATATATCTATCTATCACGTTTCGACATATAGATGCAATTTTGTTGTATGGCTTGAGAGATTTACAGCACTGGAGCTTATTAACAACGCTACCTTTAAACTTGATCAACTTTTGTATCAATTATATTAACCAAGACTCATACACTATTCTCTATGGATATACTATAACATTACACCAAATTTTGAAAAAAAAACATTCACTATTTCATGGAAAGTCGACATACTTTAGGCGATAGGAATAAATTAGATTCTCAAAGATAACATTGAACCAATGATGCTTAATTATACTTCTAGTTGCTATCAAGAAACTAACATGGTTCTAGTAGACTTCCTAAACTTTAGTGCTCGTTTATTAAATGAAAGAAATGTATGACATAGAAATTTGATTTCTGTGAATTAAATTCGACTATATTTTTTGTAGTCTATTACTCAGTATATAATAATTCGACTACATGTTTTGTAATCTACTAGTATATAACTATTAACTATTAAAGTAAACATCCTCTTATACCAAATGTCATTCCTTTCTTTAATCTGACACATATTATAATATCATTGCATTTGCGATGTGTTAATTCTCTATTCAATATATCACTTTCTTTTTATCATTTTTTTGATTTTTATAATAATATTATAAATTATAAATATAGCAATATCTAAAGTTTTTAATAAATGGAAAAGTATCATCTAATAGATTATCTAATAGATTGTTAAAATGATAAATGAGAATGATTGTAGATCATTGAATCAAGAAAGATCAAAGAGCCTAGATGATGTCACGTGACGCCACTTGTCACCACCACCGGACTTCCACCGGCGGTGCCGGACCGCCTCCAACCACCGCCGACCATGTCGGACCACCTTTAGGCCTCACCGGAACAAAATTGTCACAAAGATTGTATAAAAAAATTGTTCACATATTATTACAAAATTATTTATTTCTCAAAAGTTAATTACAATTGGCTTAAACGTTCATCACGTTGTTCATAAATGTTCATCACAATATTCATAAATGTTCATTTGGATATACTCTACCGAATGTTCATCACATTATACTTAAATGTTCACTAACAGAATATTCATCACATTATACTTAAATGTTCACCAACTGAATGTTCATCAAATTATATTTAAATGTTCACAAAGTTTATTACACTTAAATGTTTATGTTATTTGGACAATCGACAGACCACCACCGGACCACCACCGCACCACGATTGCACCACCACTGACCCACCATCAAGCCAGCGCCAGACCACCGGACCACCACTTATGTGGAACACCACTTTAATATAATTTCTATTAAAAAACACTTAATTTCCATCAAAAATCACCTACTCATACTTAAATGTACACCATCTCATACTTCAATATTCACAAGGATTTAATAAAATGTTCATTACTCAAAATTCATTACAATCGGCTTAAATGTTCATCACGTTGCTCATACATGTTCATCAAAATGTTGATAAATGTTCATTTTGATATACTCTACTGAATGTTCATCACATTATACTTAAATGTTCATCAACTGAATGTTCATCACATTATACTTAAATGTTCATCAACTAAATGTTCATCAAATTAAATTTAAATGTTCACCAAGTTTTTTACACTTAAATGGTTATGTTATTTGGACAAACGACGGACCACCACCGGACCACCACAATTGCACCACCACTGACCCACAATCAAGCCACCGTTGGACCACCAGACCACCACTTATGTGGAACACCGCTTTAATAAAATTTCGATAAAAAAACACTTGATTTTCATCAAAAACTACCTAAATGTGCATCATCTTATACTTAAATGTTCATCAAACATCCTTAAATGTTCACAAAGATTTAATAAAATGTTCATTACTCAAAAGTTCATTACAATCGGCTTAAATGTTCATCACATTGTTCATAAATGTTCATCAAAATGTTGATAAATGTTTATTTTGATATACTCTCTAAATGTTCATCACATTTTACTTGCATGTTCACCAACTGAATGTTCATCACATTATACCTAAATGTTCATCAACTGAATGGTCATCACATTATATTTAAATGTTCACCAATTTGAATTAGACTTAAATTTTCATTTATTTTTATACTTTAACTTTTTCATTTATTGTTGGACCACCACCGGGCCGCCACCTGACCTCTGCCGGACCTCCTCTAGACCGTCACCGGACCTCTGTCGGACCGCCGACAGACCTCCACCGGACTGTCGTCGAACGTATCTAATATGAATGAAGTATCTAGTATTTGTGTGTGAATTACATCATTCAAACCGGGAATTTTCCAAGTGTTTGATCTTGATTGAAAGGGTCTAGAACAAGATCCGTTTGGATGTCTTTGTCCATGTCGTTTCATCCAACCCTTTTAGACATTCGAATTTTCTTGGAGGAGAGGTATACTGGTCAAAATACGATATTCAGAAAAGGCGTTCAACGTGATTCAAACCAATATACAAATCAATCATTATTCTCTTGTTCGTGGTATTGATACTACCATCCATTTCATGTTTGATTTAACCACGTAGAGACACTCACAACCAACATATTCCAATCCAACAAAACAAGAAGACGACCCTTACAGACATTTGACTATAACATCTATATATTCTTTCACTATACTAGAGTCTCTTACAGATTGAGATAGATTGAGATCTAAAAGAGAATGAAGAAGGACAAAGAGACGAGAAGTTTGGAGAATATTGGATTTTGATTATTCAACCAGTTAGTTGTACAATTGTGACTGGGATGTATAGGAAACTAACTAACTTCGCCATGTCAGTGACATCTAACCAACCTGACTTGTACATAAAAAAAAATGCTAACATACACCTTATACACATAAGCATATCTTCATAGACTCCCTCCCCCTCAAGTTGGACAAGGGAGAGAAAGGCCAAACTTGCGATAGACAAACTGATGTTGTTGTGTACCAAGTGGCTTGGTCACAATATCTGCCAAATTGATATAAGAAGGAATATGAATAGTTTCTACAAACCCTTCCTAAACCTTTTTCTCGAATAAAATGGAAATCAATTCGAAGGTTTTTGATTCGCTCATGAAAGATCGGATTCTCTGCAAGTTGTTGTGCAACCATGTTGACACAATGGAGAGGAATTGGTAGAGGTACAGTCACACCGAAATCAAGTAACAAATCTTCCATCCAAACCAATTCACTAGAAGTGTTAGAAAGACTTATGTATTCCCCTTCAGGAGAAGATCGACTTAGATATAGTAGGTTGCTTCTTTGTTTTCCAAGATACCAAAGAAGAACCAATAAAGCACAATATCCAATCAAATATTGGCTAGAGAAACTGTGAAAGTTCTCCAATCCGTATCACAAAAGGCAATACTAGGTAATGTTGTCTGAGTAGAATAAAATAGAGAAGCCTGAGTTGTGCCTTTGAGATACCGAAGAAGATACATGGTTACATCCATATGTGGCTTACGAGGAGATGCCAAAAACTGACTCAACTTCTGGACAGTGAAGCAGATATAAGATCTAGACAACGAAAGATATAAGAGATGTCCAACCAAACGCCTATAAGTCTCTGGCTCTGCAATGAGAACTCCTTTATTGCCTAAGTTGCAAATTCTTTTTCATAAGAAAAGAGGACGCTTTGCATTTGAGGAGACCAACATCAGTTAAGAGATCAATGGCATACTTCCTCTGATGCAATCGAATTGCAGTAGAAGAATGGATAATCTCAAGACTAAAGAAATAACGAGCAAGACCAAGGTCTTTTATAGTGAAAGCCTTGTCAAGAGATGCTTTTGTATCTAGAATTTCAGCTAAATTGTCTCATGTCAAGAGTATGTCATCAACATAGACAAGAGCTACAGTGATAGAGTCAAAAGATCTCTTAATAAATAATGAGTAATCTTGGTGAGACTGCACAAAACCCAAACTCACCAAATGCTTTGTTAACTCTTTGTTCCACTGACGACTAGCATGTTTGAGGCCATACAATGAACGTATCAAGGGAAAAACTTTGTTGGACAACGCTTTAGAATAGCCTAAAGGGGAACCACGTAAATATCCTCATCCAAATACAAATGCAGAAGAACATTATTGATATCAAGTTGATGCAAAGGCCAAGAGTAAGTTGCAGAAAATGCCAACAACATTCTCACTATGGTGAACTTTTCTACTGACGAGAAGGTATCCTTCTAATCCTTGTTCTTTATTTGGTTATATCATTAGCAACGAATCAAGCCTTTAATCTTTCAACCTCTCCATTTGGTTGAAACTTCACTTTGTAGATCCATTTGGAACCAATGGCTTGTTTCCTTGGTGAAAAGGATGTTAACTCCCAAGTTTCATTAAGTTCCAGAGCCTCTAACTCCTTATTCATGGTTGCAATTCAACCAGGATCCTTAGAAGCTTTAGAAAAAGAGTTAATGGAAGAAAAAAAACATTGAACAAAGACTGCACATATCAAGGTGCATATCCCACAAAATCATAGGAAGAAATCACATCAAAAGCCTTAACAAAAATGTATGTCACCGCACTAAGTAAAACACTACAAATAAAATCAATGTACTTGACTACTTGTTTACTGACCCTCGTAGATCTCTTAGGCTCCATGGACACAGGAGGCTGAACAACAAGAACTAAAGACTCTAGAATATCATTAGAAGGACCTACCACCCTAGGTAACTGAGGAGCATCACTCAATCTGATATGTTCTGCATGGGAAAATTAGGAACTTGAATTGGTTATAAAATAACTTTCCCAAGAGTTAAACTAGTAGAATCTCCATACTCATCAATCCCATGTAAAACAATAGACAATGTAGGAGAAAATGAAGGACAAGTATCTACAACTGTGAAAAACTTCCTCTTGGAAAACAACAAGCCTATTGACAAACACCTTCTTGGTGTCTAAACAATGGATCTTATATGCCTTTTGCTTAGGTAGATAACCCAGAAACACACACTTGGCTCCCGAAGCATCATTCCAATGAGAAGCACAAGCATCCCATTAATAGAAGGCTATCTAATCTAGATTCTTGAAAAATAAACATTCATATGGAGTTTTCCAAGAAAGGACTGAAGAAGGCATCAAGTTAATCAAGTGTGTAGTTGTCCAAATGTAATCACCCCAAAATGCATAGGTAAGTTTTCTCGAATTCGCAGTGCACAAGCTGTCTCATCTAAAGTCTAAACGTTTATGTTTACGCTCCACCCTACCATTTTGTTGACAAACACCATGCACTGATCTTTGGTGAAGAATCCCTTTTGCGTAAGAAGTTCAAAAAACAATTTCTGTGTAAATTCAATATCATTATGTGATCAAATTTTGTTAACTTGTCCACGAAACTAAGTTTCAATCATATTAAGAAATTGGACTATCTTGCAAAAAGTTTGATCTTTTCCATTCATAAAAAATATCCAAGTTGCTTGTGGATAATCGTCCATTATTGTACGAAAATATCGAGTCCATAATGAGAAGTTATTCTATAAGGACCCTATAAATCCATGTGCATGAGCTCAAAAAAATTTGAAGCAATAGAATTATTGCGAGAGAATGGCAACTTATTCATCTTAGCAAGTGCACATATATCACAAGAAGTCTGTGGACTATCTAAATTTAAAGAACAACAAACTAAAACCGTAAAATGCTTCAAGGATGTGTAAGCAATATGTCCCAACCTAGAATGAAGCAATTATGTCTTGCCCTCTTTATTAGAAACAATACTTAGTAATCTTGAAGAGGAAATAGTCTCTCCATTAACAATATTAAAAAGCAATCGCTTTCCATCCACAAGTGATCCATCAAAACTGTAAAGCCCTCCATCTTAATTTCCTTCCAGCAACAAGGCATTGATTAGTTGTAAGGTCATGTAACCAACAACCATGGATCCCAAAGTTGAAGTTCTGAGACTCATCAGTCAATAATCGAGCAACTAAGATCAAATTATGTTTGAATGCATGAAAATATAACACATAATGCAATGTCAATGTATGGGATAGATGCATAGTGCCATGATGACTCAGTATTTGAGTAGTGCCATCAAGTAAGCCCATGCGAATTGGTTTATCTAATTCTCTAAGCTCAGTGAGTCAATCCTTATCAAAAGTGACATGATATGTGGATCCTAAGTCCATAATCCATGTAAAATCATCCACAGAATATGGATACACAACATCCAAATAATGAAGATTACCTGCAAAGTTCACATGTCTATTACTTGTACCTTCATCTCCATGTTGTTTGCCTTTTATTATCCTCTTAACCTCTTGAACCACTGCATTAATCAAATTAGTATCTGACTTTTTTTTTAGGTTCATCTTCTTTAATAGGACTATTATAAGAACCAACTTATTGAACATTTCTTGTGAAGGTTTAATAATCAATTCATTTATAAAACTGAGTTTCTTTTTTAGATCCTAGAGCAAGTTTAATACTCCTACTCCAACCAGGAAAGTTTTTCCCATGAAATTGAGCAGAAACTAACTTCATACCTGAATGATCAGAGTTAGATAGGAAAAGAGGATCAAATAAACGATTACCTCCCTGCATATGAAGGTTGCGATGATCATGTCTTGGCATTTGACCACCAAAGTGACCATCTCCTGGCGCGCACAGACCATATCCACCAGTGTCGTGCACATGAACTCCAGATCAATCACAAGAAGCACCATCGCCAACATATCCACCATTGTCGTGCATAGGAACTCTAGACCCATCACCAGACGCATCACCACAGATATTAATGCCAGGTAAACAAGCATTAAGACCACAAGTTACAGATCCTTTGTCCTAAGCCATGAAATCTTTTAATCAAATGTGAATGATCACGTCAAAATCCTTCGCCAATCTCCAAAACCTCAAATCAACAACAACAGTACCTTCTATTGACCTAAAAAACCTTCGATCGAGTGTGAGATCGTCACCGTCAGAGCCTTTGATACCATATAAGCTATTCCATTATACCAGAGTCTCGTACAAATTGAGATTTGTAAAAATGAAGAAGAACTAAGAGAGGGGAAGTTTGGAGAATATTGGATTTTGATTACTCAACCAGTTTGATGCACAATTGTGAGTGAGAGTGTATATAAACCAAAATAACTAACTGACAAGACTCCTACATTACCTATTAAGGATAGATTTGCTCTGACTTATGCTAGGCGAAATAAGTAGTATTACTGATGTTTTAATATTATTATTAGTTTATTAAATACTATTACATTTTTATCTTATTTAGCTTAGGAGACTATTTAAGGATACATATTTTATGTTTAGCAGTCATTCATTCAATAAACCCTAATCCCTAGTAGTTGAATCTCTAAAAAGATTCATTGGTTGTTCGGTCTCAAATTAAAAGATCAAAACTCTAATATTAAGTCTTGAAGAATCAAGTCTCAGCATCTGGTATTCAGAACCAAGTTGTGAAACTCTCCAAAAAAAAAATCCCCTTCATCACCGATGACTGTGAAAGAACTTGAGGAAGTTACAACTCACCATGAAACCCTTATCCAAGAAATCTCCACCACCGTCTAGATACACTACACCAGTCGATGGTTGACTTAACATGGCGTCGATTTGGTTCTCGTATAAACTTAGACCCTTATATTACTCAATTCGAGACGATGATCAACTTGGTTACCGGGTTCGAATATCCACACCAAGGTAGTCTCTTTTTGTCTAGATTGCGGGATGATGTCCAAGCAGGTCGTGATTGATGCGGTTCACAAATGGCGTCCTTATTTGTTGGGCCACCACTTCAAATTTTACATGAACCATAGAACCTTGAAGTGTTTCCATGAGCAATGGTTATCATTCGTGGAGTCACAAAAATGGGTGTCTAAATTGTTGGGGTACGACTACGAGATATGTTTTCGCATAGGCAAACACACCTAGTCTGCCGACGCGTGTCTCAGACGCTTCAATTAGAACTTTTAGCTATGTATGGGACTGTAATGAATAGCTTGTCTCAGATGACTTCAGAATTTTTTTTGCATCGTGAAATGCAGCCCTTAATTGCCTCCTTGCAACGGGGTCTCGCTTCAATAAAGTCTTATACCCTGGTGGACAACATACTGCGGTACAAGGGGTAGATTGTTGTCATACCTGGTTCCCTGTGGTGTCAAAAATTGCTTGAGGAGAATCATGCAGCCTCGACTGCAGGACATTATGGGTTCCTTCGCACTTATAAGCGACTTCAAAGGGATTTTTTTGGCGCGACATAAAGGCTATTATTAATTAGTTTATGGCTCAATATGGTGTATATTAATGCAACAAAGCTGAGGTAGTGGATCCCCCGGGTTACTTAGCCCCTTGTCTATTCCGGAGGATGTGTGGCTTGACATTTCTATGGATTTCATTGAGGGGTTGCCTTGTTCGCTGCATAAGACGGTGACTCTAGAAGTGGCTGAACGTTTATTTAAGTACGCTTATTTCATTGCCTTGGCTCACCCATACACTAGTAAAGTCGCGAAACTCTTTTTCAGGGATGTGGTTCGGCTGCATGGTCCCCCTCGTTAGATTGTCAGTGACAGAGATCCAGCTTTTATTGGCAATTTCTGGACGTTTTGCACTGCAATAAACTCAGTTATGTCGGAGCTCCGCATACCACCCGCAGTCCGACGGACAAACTGAGGTCACTAATCGCACTTTGGAGTGCTATTTATGTTGTTTTGTGAGGGAGACGTGGGTCACTTATTTACCATGGGTTGAATGGTGGTACATCACTACTTACCACTCTGCTATATATTAAGATGTTACCATTTGAAGCATTTTACAACAGACGTACCGCCACCTTTGATTGTTGTGTATGTTCCAAGATCGACTAAAAAGTGCAAGCAATTGATGTTGACTGCGTAGTAGGGGTCAAACTTTGGCTAGCCTATATGCACACATGGTTGCCGCTCAGGAACGCATGAAGCGACTAGCGGACCTTAAGCGTACTGAGCGTTCTTTTACGGTTGGTGACATGGTTATTCTGCGTGTCCAGCTGTATCGGAAACTAACAACATCAACACAAGCTTATACTAACCTTTTCCCCCAAGTTTCATATATGGGCCATTCAAAGTGATCCAACGGATAGGCGACGTGGCTTACAAACAACAATTCCCAACGCAGTGCGAAATCCATCTAGTCTTTCATGTGTCCTTGCTCAAGACATCTCTGGGATCTCAGATTGATGTCTCTACTGATCTACATGTTCAGTCGGACCGTGCCATCTAAGATCTTAGAGGCACGCTAGCCAGTACACTCTTCACTTTGGAATGGTTAATTCCGTGGAAGGGATATATCGAGGATGAAGCTACTTGGGAAAGTGCGGCGGATATCTGGCGTGTTTTCCGTTTTTCAAGGCTTATGGACAAGTCTTCTGGCAAGGGCGTAGGATGATAGGACTTCTACTTTATCTATTAAGGATAGATTTGCTTTGACTTATTTTAGGCATAATAAATAATATTACTAATGCTTAGATATTATCATTATTAGTTTATTTGATATTATTAGATAATTATCTTAATTGGCTTAGGAGACTATTTAAGGATACGTATATTATGTTTTGCGGTCATTCTTTCAATAAATCCTAATTTCTAAGAGTTGAATCTCTAATCAAAAGATTTTGATTATTCGGCCTCAAATTAAAAGATCAAAACTTTAATATTGAGACTTGAAATCAAGTCTCGTCACTAAATTTCCCACGCCAATGACGTCTAACCAAGCTAACATATATATAAACGAAATGCTAACATAAGCCTTTTACACATAAGCATATCTTCATAATATCATATTAAAATGGGGTTGGTTTGTACTTTGTAATCTTATGTTCAAGATGAGATTATTTTACTCTCGTATTTACACACTTACTTTCCTGTTTGGTGATGTTATGGATGGAGATCAAGAAGAATTGATGTGGGTACATTTTTATCTAATATTTTGCTTACGAGTAAGACTCCAGGGTGTTTGCCTCTGCATAGTTACGTATACAAAAAGCATCATATCATTGAGTGGTTAATAATAAAACATACTCTCTCCGTCTACTAATATAAATCTTTGGAGCCTTTGAGAGGGGAATTTACGATTACTCCCTTCGTCCCTTTAAGTTAGTCTCATTTTCTTTTTGGGCGTCCTCTAAAGTTAGTCTCATTTTCATTTCTATTCATTAAATTTTCCCCATAATACTCTTACTTTATTTATTTTATTCATATCTTAGCAACACTTTATCAATTAAATCAACATTTTCCATTGGTTAGATTTTATGATTTAATGTGTCATTACAACTTTTTTTTATTAGACTTGCCTTAATCCAAGTACAAAGGACACAATGTAACTAACTTATTAAAGGGATGGATGGAGTATAATTTAAGACTAAATTTATCCTTCATTTATTTAATTAATTTAGTAATACCCAAATATCTACTTGCTCTAAATAGAATGAGTCCATAAAAAATAAGGGTGAAATAGAAAAATTTTGTCAAACAAATCTAAAAAGACTTATATTTCGTTACAAGACAAGAATGTTTCAAACACTTAAATTGTTAGACTGAGAGAGTAAGAGAGAATAACATATCAAGAATTCTGAAAGATAAGTGCCTCAAACTAATGTTTTGGGCAAATAATCCTTATGGACTAACTTGCCTTTAAGATGAGGTGAACTAATCGAATCAAGAAAATAAATACTAAGACGTCCTAACAATCGAACCAAATAAATGAATAAGACGAAAGGGATAACTTAGCTAGATGGGCAAGTGTTGATCTTGAATATCAAACGATCCTTGATTAATGAACTTCAGAATGCTTCGTTATCTCTCAAACAGATTGATTACAAGAATGAATGCCTATATCAGCGTAGAACTTCAAAGTTACATCATAATCCTATATATACATGTCGAATACCCTATGATTTTTTTGTTAGGAGAATCACCAGATCTCCCTTAAATCTCGGCCTCTCCCTATCTCAACCAAGCCACTCCGGATCGTGATCCCCAAGTTGTTAATCTGCCATCTTTGGACTGTGGGCCACTTGACGAAACTAAGCCCAAAATTCGGCCCAACAACTAACACCAAATTGTGACGATGACACAAATCAAGAAGTGAAAACAAGTTAAATTCATAGATTAGGTAGAATATTTGACAGTAATGGAACATGTTGTATATGAGCTAGCTAGATAGTGAGAGTGGAGTATGGGTACGTAATCTCATTGACGCAAGACTTTCACTAATCTCCCTAATTAGAAAAAGGTATCACCCAAAACAGAAGGAAGTGACATTCTCTCTGGTCTTAGAATTAGATTCCCACTTCCTCTTTACTACTGGCTTAGCTAGCTAGTACTAGCATAGTAGCATGCATGCCTCTCTTCATCATCACTTTTTCCTAACTCATTCACACTGTTTCATTGCTTTTATCCCTTGTATTTTCTTCTTCAATTTCTTTTATCCACGTATTATTACTATACTCGTGAGTCGTTGGAGGGACAAGAATAATACGAGGAAAACCAGCTGAACTATTCTCTGCAGTCTGAACCCAGAAAAAAAAAAAAAAAAAAGGCAGGGGGAGATGGCGTGTGATGGAACAACATATAATTTCCTTTATTTTCTTTTTGAAATAACAAGGCAAGGGAGCTGGAAAATACTCTATAAATAATGCCCATGACTTTAGAATAGACTCCATCAAAAAACATACACTAATTGGTTAATCAGGATGCCGCCTAGAGGAGAGATAAGAGACCCTTTAATTGTAGGGAGAGTGGTAGGAGAAGTGTTGGACCCTTTCACTAGGAGTATACCCTTCCGCGTGTCCTACAACTCTCGGGATGTCACTAACGGTTGCGAGTTTAGGCCTTCTCAGGTCGTCACCCAACCTAGGGTTGAAATTGGTGGTCATGATCTTCGTACTTGCTTCACTCTTGTAAGTCGTCTTTCTATCCATGCATATTAATTACTTAAATCAATCTCTACTCTCCTAACTAATATATCATCCATTAATATATACTTATGTAGATTATGGTAGACCCTGATGCTCCTAGCCCAAGTAATCCACATCTCAGAGAGTACCTGCATTGGTATTTTCTCCATACATACTATTGAAAATTGCTTCTTTTATTTATGCATTCTGAGTTCTGAATCCTTTACTGAATTATCTTATAGGTTGGTCACTGATATTCCAGCAACCACCGGAGCCACCTTTGGTATGTCTTATATATTTAGTTTTAGTTACTTAGATTTCTTTTATCAACATATTAATTAGCTAATGTAATTTTTAGAACTTGTCAGAATGTGATTCAATTACATGGAAGTTTGCACAAAACATCTAAGAAAACCTTTCTATTTCACCTTATCTAATTTATCTGGTCGATGTGGGCTGATCGTATATGGGCCTAGACGTACACAACTAAAGTGACGTTTTATGGTCATTGTCGTCTTTTCTAAAACTGAGTAATTACTGTGGGTACAAATTATGGAGGGTTGACTTCTTTTATTTCCTCATAGAGAAAAGACGTGCATGAAAAATATGAACCCCTTCTAATTTGAGTAGAGAGACATTACCTACAAAACCACGGCATCTTAACTCCGGGTTCTCAATTTAGCAACCATGACCTCATACTATGTGACATTTTATCCGCGTTCTATGATTAATGATTTGAAGTACTTGCATAGGAATTATATTAGAGATAACATTAAATAAGTTATGTGTAACTTTCGATGTGAGATTACTTATTTGTATACTAACATATGTACATGTGAATGTATAGGACAAGAGGTGGTTTGCTACGAGAGCCCTCGACCGACGGTGGGGATTCATCGGTTCGTGTTGGTGTTGTTCAGGCAACTGGGACGACAAACTGTGTACGCTCCAGGGTGGCGTCAGAACTTTAGCACCCGCGACTTTGCAGAGCTTTACAATCTCGGCCTCCCTGTTGCAGCCACCTACTTTAACTGCCAGCGTGAGGGAGGCTCTGGTGGACGTCGCCGCTAGCTAATTCGATCATCGAACAAATTCTACTTCAACACCACATATATTAGTTCCTATCCACCTACTTAAGTGTGTCTAATTTGACATGTCATAAAAGTGTGCTTGTGAAGAACCTACAACTTTTAGTACGTGCCGGTCTGATTTTATAATTTGAAACTATGCTTGGACTTGTTTGCTACACATATATATGCATCATGGCCTAGTCCATATGTAACGTGTGCTTCATATGCTTGGACTTGTCTAATTTGACATGTTAAATGTGGCGTGAAGATATGTAAAATTATGTAGACTCATTGATAATCCATAGACTGTCCGGAGAGCCCAGTTAAGTGAGACACGAAACATGCATGGATAAGCGCAACGTGCGCATTGGGCCCAATAGATAAGTTTACGAGCTTTCATCCAGAAATCAATTGACAATAAGATAAGTAATTCATATGTTTATATAGTAGCCCATACAACATCCTTAGAAACATACTATTGTTTTTGGGGTGCACACGTTTACGTGCGCTATATATAATATATTTGAAACACAACAACACATAAACACAAGTATAAAGTAGTATAACTTATAAGTTGTGAAAGAGTCGTTCGAAGACGAGCATCTCATGATGCGGCAGTGCAACAAGCACATTAACAGCATCAGGATTCTCCCCATGATGGCAGTCCGGGAAGAGCAAGACAATATCCTTCCTCCTATGAACAAGCGGGCAACTGTACTTGGGCCTTCCCCAGGGATACTGGACTCGGTCCAGGCCCAATCTCCACCACGAAGATATCAAAAACTCACCATTCGGAAACCCTTTATTAACCTCACCCCAATCAATAACCGACCTTGCGTACTCATCACTCATCCTCATCGACCCTTCCGTCACCATCTCCACCAGCTTCCCCAATTCCGCATCCTCCATCTCCGTCTTCTTCATCGTCGCGTACGCCGTCAGCACAGCGTTCCCGGTGAACTCCTCCGGTAAACGCGGGTTCAGCCTCCCACGAATGTCGATGGCAAACAACAACGTCGACTCTCTTTCTTTGTCCAGCGACAGCGCCTTGCATCGCCATATATGGGCCGCTACTACGTTAAACCCGGTCACCTGGACGCAAAAAATATCACCATATTAGATAGACTGAGGGGCGTCCACAAACGAGCATTAGGCCTAACAGATAAGCCCATGGGTTCCACCCTAAAACCAATCGGCAATAGGGGGAGTAATCCATAGGATTATATATGAGGCTTCTTTACTCCCAACTTCCGATGTGGGATACTATTCTCAACATGGTAGACTCCAGATGTAGTCATTAATTCATTAATGACGAATTGGGTCAACAAATCTCGTGTCTTTACTTTCGTTTTTATCGTTATTATATATTCTAGATCAAACATGGTCCTAAATTATTATTGTACCTTTGCTTTTGGGGCTTGGGCCTGGGCCTTGAGGATGTTGATGTCTTCGGGGGTGAGGCGGAAGACCTTGAAGTCGAGGTCGTTGGAGGTTAAGTCGAATACGTTTGGGCTGGGCTGGGTTGTTTCGTCTTGGGCCTGGCCCATTGCGGTGTTGAGATTGAGGAGCTCGGGGTGGGAGAAGGTGACTTGGGGTGGGGTTCGAGCCGCTAGGAGGTTACGGTCGTTGCATGGGGGGATGGATAAGGGGAGGTCGGCGGCGAGTGAGGCGAGGTTTTCGAGGAAGGTTTTGAAGGCGGAGCCGTCGAAGGTGGCGTGGTTGGTTTGGAAACCCATGGCGAATCCACCGCATTTGAACGACGTCGTCTGCATGTGTCACATCATATGTTATGTAAATCAGTAAATGTAACGTAATGTACGTAATGTGTGGTTATTATGTGCATGAAAGCAACAAGTTAAGCAAGATAGGGAGAGGGTCCATATGTCCTCTAATTCCTATTCACTAGCAGAGTAGCAGTTGGGTGTGTGAGTTCAATGCGCTTGCATTTTCTGCTGTGTGGGTTCAATGCCCTTAAATACTCACTACTCCTATCATTACAACTATACGGGATTTAATTATATATAGCCGGTCAAATAAAGACGAACATTTAGGTGCAAATGTGTAAATTCATACATGTAAATAAAATCATTGACTCATATATATACAAGTTTTAGAGGCCTGTCAGATAAAAACGACGTTTAGGTACAAACTTGTAAATTCGTCTATTTTATGCACATATAAATATAAGTTTTATTCACTTTATTTAGTTATATATAGTGAAAAATATGTGAATATCAACAGATAAACTTAAGGAAAAAATTTAAGAGTTTTTCTGTACATGAATTTGCATGTAATAAAGTCGCGCACACACATATATATCTGTACAAATTCAACATTTTTAAGTTCGTAACTGCCTACTTTAACCTATGTATTTAACTCTTTGAGAAATGTGTAGAAGGCTATTGTAATTAATTGCATATGCATGCTATAAGATGAAGAGTATTGTTGTCAC
Source organism: Oxyria digyna (assembly GCA_029168935.1). Taxonomy (NCBI): domain Eukaryota; kingdom Viridiplantae; phylum Streptophyta; class Magnoliopsida; order Caryophyllales; family Polygonaceae; genus Oxyria; species Oxyria digyna. The sequence continues at coordinate 5,359,508 of JAPVLV010000024.1, forward strand.
GGTTACTATATCAAAATATAGCCTTTCCACAAGTTTATAAGATTAAATAACTCAATATATAGTATCCACCCATTTTTAGTGAACAGACATATCAGGAATTTGGGACAGTTGGAGTTGGGGGAACTTCAATTACCAATTATAAACGGCCTAACTTTGAAGTAGACGGGAAGTTTCGGTGATAAAAAGTATAAACATTAACGTGTAATATGTGAACGTGATTTGTTTTTTTTTTTTTACGTTAAGAGTAAGTTAAGAGTTATTTGATGACATACTAAACACCAACTAAGAAAATGTTAATGATGATATATGTATAATGAATGAATGATGAGATGTCCGGTAAGCAGAAAGTCTGACCTGAACAATGCAAAGCGGGTGATCTGACCCGGAACCGAGACTGCGAGTAAGAAGATCCTCAAAGGCCGGATTCGGGTAAACGAGATCCCCTATCTCCTGTAAACTACATGGGCTACTCGCCACCACGAACCCGATTCCAGCATTATTACACTCGAACTCGAACCGGGTTTGCTCCTGGTTCAGCCTCATCCTCCCCGCCAAAAACTCGTACGGAACCAACAGCTTCTCGAGGGCCATCTCGATTTTCCGGGTCGCCAATTCGGGCGGGTAATCCGGATGGGCCGAGAAGAAGTGGATTGTTTGGACGTCGAAGTTCAGAACCTGGTCGATGTTCGATAGGAACATTGACTTCTTTGGGCTTGGCGAGGGTGAGAATATTAGGGAGCTACGGTGGCGCGTGACTGATAGGGTTTCCATCTCACGCGCTGTTTTCACGCTTCCCACGGTTGTGATTTGGTTTTGGGTTGTTGTTTTGCTTGTTTGTGTTTCAATGGATGTGGCTTTGTTTTTTATTAGCACTAGGGTATATATAGCATTTCGGTTTTTTTTTTTTGAAATTATCCGTATACAAATGAAGGAATGTTTTACACGATTCTTATATACAGCCCGGTGCTTTATTCAAACAACGCCGGGTCACTCGCGTTCTGCGAGGACACGTACACTCGCGTTCTGCGAGATTAGCAAAAAATTAGGTTAATTACATGCATGCTAATCTCGCGTTCTGCGAGTGCACGTGTCCTCGCAGAACGCGAGTGTCACGTCCCTCGCAGAACGCGAGATTAGCATGTCAGATGGACGTTGTTGTGCGCCATTACTACATGTCTTGTCCCCACCTAACTATAATAACTACCCCCTTATTTTAAGTATTCCGTAACACCTATTAACCCTACCCTAACACCTCTTTTTATCATCTTTCACCTCTTTCACCCTCCATTAAAACCCATTTTCAAAACCTTAAAACTTCAAAACACTCTAAAAACACCTAAAATAATGGAAGATGAAGAGGAATTCAACAAAGGAGGGAATGAAGATGGTGGTTCATCAAGTTACCATTCAAATGAGGTAATGTTCTTACTTAATTTTTGAATTTTAATTTGTTTTGCACCATTAAGAGCTAAAATGAACTTATTATGTTGTATTTCATGTTAAATCTAGTAGTAGTGGTAAGTGTTGAAGAGATGACTTTTGCATATAATGTCAAAAACTTAGATGTGTTCATGTTTTTAGGTTTTTTATGGTTTTGAATGTAGGAACTCATGTTATGTTAAATTATCCCGTTCAATGACTAGTTTCAGGAAATAGCAACTTCTCGCGTTCTGCGAGAGGAAGCCACTCGCAGAACGCGAGAAGGGCCTTCCTCGCAGAACGCGAGAATTTGCACATTACAGAGTATTAACAGAAGCACTGTGTATAGGTGAATTTTTCTTTGTTCACTGGATTGAATGCAATCCAGTTGAATGACTACACCTACCCCTCGCGGAATACGGTGCCCGTTTCGCCACCGTCATTTGATTTAGGGATTGACGACTTTGGATATTATCATCAACCATCTTTATATGAACAACATGTGCCATCTACATATGAATTGCATGTGCCATCCACTTATGAGTTGCCCGTGCCATCTACTTATTCCATGCCATGTACATATGAGGTGCCATCAAGCTATGATGCGTTTGATTCACAATTTGCTAACCCACCAACAAACGTAGGAGAGGAGATGTGTTTTCTTCCCTCTTTACGCACTGCACCAAAGTTTGATAGTCCCGTATGTGAGGAAGAGGTTGTTTCTAGGGATTATTCGGAATATTTCACTACGGAGCAAGTGTTTGCCTCTAAGGAGATCGCTCATTTGTGGGCTTTGAATGTTGCAAAGCAACACAAGTTTATGATCTCTATTGGAAGGAGTGTACCATCTAAACCGGGGCAAAGTGGTAAGATTCAAATCATTTGTGAGAAAGGGGAAAGCCATAGGCCTAAAGGTGTCGGTGTTAGATCAAACACAAAGAGCAAGAAAACGGGGTGTAAATTTCAGTTGAAGCTCATGGAAAACCGGGTTGAAGAGAATTGGAGATTAGTGGTTGTTTGTGGTTTGCACAACCATCCTATTGGAGATAGTTTGGTCGGGAATGCATTTGCCGGGAGGCCAACCCCGGATCAAAAGAAAAAGGTTCGTGAGATGGTACTTTCACATTGTTCTCCAAATCAGATTTACACTGAGATAAACAAGGATCCCGGAAGTTGCACAAAGAAGAACCAAGTGTACAATTTGGTAAGACATATAAGGGAAGAGGAAATGGAAGGTAGAACCGTGGTTCAAGAATTCTTTCACCAATGCAAAGAGAGCAACTACTTCATGGAGTATAGGCCAAGTGCAACGAACCCTTCGATAATAGGCGACTTGTTCTTTGCTAGCCCCGAATCAATGAAACTCTTAAAGGCGTTTCCATATGTCCTTTTGATGGACTCGACTTATAGCACGAACAGGTAAGTATTTATCATTCTGTTTTTATGTTGTATTTATCTTACTGTATTTTGGTTCCAGGTACAATGTTCCCTTCCTGGAGATAGTCGGTTTGACTTCTACATGGAAGAATTTTGTTGTGTGCGGGGTATGGTTAGAGGCTGAGAGCGAGGATAGTTATTTATGGGCGTTGCAGCAGCTGCAGACGATGTATTTGAGAATAGGAGCATCGCCTACTTGCTTCGTCACTGACCGTGAGATGGCTCTTATGAATGCAACAGACAAGTTATGGCCAAATGCAAAGTTTCTCTTATGTAGGCGACATGTAAGGAAGAACATAGAGGCGAGAGCCAAGATAGCTGTGGGCACACAAGCATTGGGGGTTCATATTTCAAATGATTATTATAACGTGTTCGAACAAACCACTGAAGAAGATTACAAGAGTACTTTGAAGAAACTTGAGGACGAATGGCGAGCTTATCCAACCGTATTGAAGTATGTGAGAACGAATTGGCTAAACCGTTACAAAGAAAGACTTGTTTCAGCATGGACGGATAATGTCTTCACTCTCGGGAATAACACGACAAACAGGTATGTTCTGTAATTTATGTCTACCTTCTACATATGATAAAAAGAGCTTCTGTAATGCACACCTCGCAGAACGCGAGGGCATACCAACTCGCAGAACGCGAGTAAATTCCTTGATTCAGTGTTGATGCATTTTCGAATGCAAAGATCCTGGAACAATGTATGAACTCGCAGAACGCGAGGTGTACACACCTCGCAGAACGCGAGGAGTTACACATTACAGAAGGATCCACAAGTTCTGATTTGTATTTGCATTTTATTGTTTTTTCGAACATTTTAGAGTTGAAGGAGCACATTCATGTCTTAAGTCATACTTGTCAAGTGGAAATGCTAGGCTAGACACAATGTTCAAAGAATACAAAACAATGGCGGAGAACCAACTTAAGGAGATTACTGTGTCTTTCACCGAGAGTTTGAATAAGAGCTTCACAGTTGTTGAAGGGGCGGACTTGTTTAAAGTCTTGAAGTTCAAAGTCTCTTACAAATGCATAGAATTTTTGCTTAAGGAATACACGAAGGGGGAGAGATTAGGTGCGCACTTTAATATGTTTTGTAGCTGCGGGATCAAGATTAGAGATGGGTTGATGTGTGTTCATCAGATTGTAAGACATTGGAAGGAGCAAAGACCACTAAGAGTATCAGAGTTGCACCCTTTCTGGAGTACTTTGAGTTTGGAAGAAGTTGATGTTCCCGGCATACTGGAAGTTAAGAGTAAGGTGGCAAGGCGTCTTTTTCAGACTTTCTATGAGGAAACGTTTCCGAAATTGTGCCCCCATGATCAAGAAAAGTGTGCACAAACTGTTTTAGACATTGGGAAAGTAAATACTCCTCTAAAAGAGCCGGCTATTTCAAAGCACACCGGAGGTCGTCCAGTCGGAGCTCCTAACAAACAACCTAGGTCAACGCAAAGAAGACCGTCTGCATGGGAGCACACTAATGTTGAGATGGATGCTAGAGATTTGGAAGAAACACCCCCAAAGAAGCAAAAAAATGCTTCTAATTCTGAAACATTCAAGAAACCAAAGATTAAGGTGATTGGCAAGTACAAGTCTCACATACCCGCGTCAATGCGCACCCATGTGAATGGTTGGTTTGAGGTAAATGGAGATGGAAATTGTGGATTTAGAGCAATAGCTCATGAATTGCATGACAACCAACACTTATGGAGGGAAGTAAGAGATTTGATGATAGCTAAGGTCAAAGAGATTTGGCACCTAGTTCAAGGAACTTGGATTGGACCTCCACAACAACCAACTTTGGAGAGCGCTTTACACCAACTTACATGGGAAGGAATAGGAAGGGCTCCAGAAGATCACTGGCTAGCTACCCCGGAAATGGGATGCCTTGTGGCATCCACATTCAACATAGTGTTCGTAACGGTGGGAAAAAATGCTAACTACACTTACCTTCCTCTACAACGTCCTACTTGGTTAGAAGATGGTGACACACTTCCGACGTTCTGCTTATTCTATATTCAGAGTGAGAGACATTTTGTTCCGGTAAGTTTTTGGATCTACTTATGAATTACTATCTAATATGCAACTTCCTAACGTTGTTGTTTTCTTGTAGTTGCGTCTTGAAGAAAACTGCCCATTACCTCATGTGTTTACTCCTTGGTGGCGAAACGCTGAAAGAGATGCTTTTTCTTTGCACGATCTTGTGCCACATCGATGTGCCGCCTTTGAAATGTAATGTTGAAGTTATGTTTTATTCGCTGAATTTGTAATGTAATGTTGAACTGGAGATGGTTTTTTAAATTCTTAAACTGGAACTAATGTCATTGACATTTTCCAGAAAATGTCATTCCTCGCGTTCTGCGAGTATGCTGTCACTCGCAGAACGCGAGTAACACCAACCGTGCCACAGACCGTGCATATCAACTGAGAGCACCCTGTTTCCTATAGGGCAGACTCGCGTTCTGCGAGTGGTGTACACCTCGCGTTCTGCGAGGTTATGCAAAAAACGAACAGAATTGAAGCAACACCAACATATCCCTAAACATAATCCAACAAAATTATCCAATCAACAAAACACCTAAGAAAGCAATCCAAAACACAATCCAAAACACAAAACGAAAGGCTACTCGTCTTCTCGTGGTCGGAAGGGAGCGAGATTTGACATACATAGTAGCATTTGGGCGTGATATGAATCAAAATCCTCTGGAGTGGCAAACCGATACCGGTCCATGTCATTGTACACCCGGCCAATCACCTGTCTCTCAGTAATCATCCCAGGGATTGCAGGATGGATATACCTATGGGTCCTCTTGATGTACCAATCCATGTAATCATGGGAGCATTCATGTGGTGCATAGGCAACTGGCCCCATATCATCGAGAGACAAAGAGTGAACATCTCTTGACTCCCAAAGCCATTGGTTGGCGTCATAAAAAACACTATAACACCTAATGTTTTTCAACCTATGAGCTTTGAGCGGTTCGATGACTGGCCTAGGACTACGCTGCACTCTCCCAAATTGTCTGGGACACCTATCAGGCATGTGTGGTTCGGTGATGTCACAGCAAGATAACACCCCGTGAAATAGAGCGGGAGCAAGCTCAGGATCGGTGAAGTCTTGTGCTCCATACGGGTTCCAACATACCTAACAAAATGACAGAAAAACGCATGGTGAAATCTGTAAAACACCAGAAACTGCAGAAACTAGGACAAAATGCAGAAACTTGCATTTTCTCGCGTTCTGCGAGGGTGTGCATCCTCGCGTTCTGCGAGAAGCCACAGACTTGCCTTCTGCGAGAAAATGTTGCATAATCAAACAAATTACTGCTGCGTACTAAAAAAATGCAGAAATCCCAGAAAATGCAGAAACTTACCATCTCCGGCATAAGAATATCGAGCGCTCCCCTATAGTCTCTTCCGACTTGCCCCTTCTTCAGCTTTACATTCTTAGGCATCCACCGGTATGCCCATGGTTGCTCCGCTCTCCACCGAGGACGTTCAGTAGGTCGGAAGTGTGGGAAGTAGTTGTAGATCCATGCCTAAGAAATACAAAGTACGTTAAATATGAAAATATATATAAGTATGTAAATTAAACGCTTAGAAAGTATAATACCTGCAACAAGGTGTAACAGAAAGACATCTGGGCACAACCCTGTCGTGTGCATACCCCCAGCTGCCTATACAGATGGGCCAAAGCAGTTGAACCCCACGATATGCCCGTAGCATGGGCATAGGTTTCCAAATAAGGCCCATATCTAAGCCGAATCAAGTTCTGTGACTTGTCCGGAAATAAGAGCGAGGAAGCAGTATACAGCACCCATCCTAAACCCTTTCGCTCTGGACCTAGGTTTTCACAATGCCTTCTAAACCAATCAGCTTTCACCCTCCCAGAATCTAAAGTGTGCGGATCTACTCCAAAAATTTCCGCCCCCTTCCTACCATAGTATTTTATAATCTCATCATGACTAAACTTGGCACCCAGTTTCTTACAAGTAGTCATTGCTTTCCCTTCTATAGGTAGGCCTAAAATCATATGTACATCCAGAAGGCCAATAGTGATCTCACCACAAGGGAGGTGGAATGAGTTAGTCTCCGGTTGCCATCGTTCGATGAACGCTTCAATCAACGGATAGTCGATTGCTTCGTACATCATGTCAGGTAGATCTGACAATCCAACAGCACCGGGAATCTCTGACCAGTCATCGTTGTCCAATGGCCAATCACTGCTTTGCTTTGTCCGTTGTTGTGGCTTCATCGGACCTTTCATCTGCAGAAAAATACAAAATTACACACTGCAGGCCAAATTTACAAAAAATACAGTTTCTGCAGAATTATCAGCTTCTGCAGAAACCAAGCATTTTCTCGCGTTCTGCGAAGAGTAACACCCTCGCGTTCTGCGAGTATGCCACTCCTCGCGTTCTGCGAGAAAATGCACAGAAATTGCATTTTCTGATAATTCTGCAGAATTTCTGTTAATGTATTAAAAATGCAGAAAATCAATAAATTAGTAAATTACCTCCCCTTTCTGGATGTGGAACGCCACATGTGCTTCAAATCCCTTAAGCAACTCGGGATCTTCTGGACCGCCAGGTGTGGCATGAGTGAGCTCAGGATCATACTTTGGCTCATTCTTCTTGGACTTCCTCTTTCTTTTTGGTTTCTGGACCAATTCTTCTTCTTCTTCTTCTTCTTCATCATCATCATCATCATCATCACCTTCTTCTTCGTGTTCTTCCCCAACACCTTCATCCTGGTACTCTTGTTCCATCGGTTCTGGTTGAGGATTGTAAGAAGAAGAACAAGCTTGTCCACTTCCCTGACCCATGTCTTCAGGAACACTTCCCTCACCAAATCCACCTCCCCAACATTGTCCACCGACCCAACTTTGTCCACCCCACCCTTGTCCAACTTCCACTACAGCATACTGAGGAATGAAATTGTCCCAGCTACCCGATTGTTCATATGGAGTTGATTGTGGTGCCCATTGAGTTGACGGTTGTGCACATGAAACTGACTCTTGAGAGTAAAGGTCCCAATCATCATTTCGATACCCTTGATATGTATCTGCTCGTTCTATCCCACTAGGCACAGAACAGTCTTCCCCGGCATAACTATGGACACCACTGTACCGCTCTATGGGGCGATAATCAACGTCGGGGAGCCCCTCGGGGAAGAGCTCTACCGGTGTTGTATTCTTTGCTCTCCTTTTCCCTTTTGCATTTTCAACCGGTGGATTTTCTCTCACAGCGTTCCTATTTCTTCGACGGGTTGAACGTCCAGGAAGATCCATTACCTAAAAAAATGTAAAGTAGAATCAGTATATAAATATAACATTATATAAAGTAAAATCAGTATATAATAAAAATCTGCAGAAGAGGAAAGAATTTCCAGTTATGTCAATTCCTCGCGTTCTGCGAGTACCATGACACTCGCGTTCTGCGAGTACCATGACACTCGCGTTCTGCGAGTACCATGACCCTCGCGTTCTGCGAGTATACTACACCCCTCGCGTTCTGCGTCAATTTGCACTATAATGAGTTTCCGGCAACAGTTTCCGGCGAAAATTCAATATTTTAGCTAAAATACCTATCAATTTAAGTAAATTACCAAATAAACATCAAAACCCTAAATAAACTCAACAACCCTAATCAAAAACCCTAACCCTAATGAATTTCAACATAAAACAACATCCACTCATCCACCATAATTCAAAATCATCATCTTTCATCCATTATACAACCATTTCTAAATCAACATTCAATATCAAAACATCATATAATATGCAATTTCCTATACTAACAACATATATTCATCTAGAAACAACATTAAAAAGCATAAGAGTATAAGAAACATACCTTATATGCAGATTTGTAGTGAAAAGAGGAAGAAGAAGTAGGTTGAAACGAGAGAGATGGTGAGAGGCGGCGGTAGAAAATTGTGTGTGATGTAAAAAATGGGCCGAGTAGGGTTTTTCCCCTTTTATAGGGAAAAAACACCCTCGCGTTCTGCGAGGTGACGCACCCTCGCGTTCTGCGAGGATGCGTTCCCTCGCAGAACGCGAGGGTGCATTATTTAGGAAACGCGAGGATGCACATTAAAGCATATTAACAGAAGCACTGTAGTTAAGTGTGCAAAATAACACATTTTTAGTGTCTTTTTTAAGGCGATAAAGCCCAATTCGGCAAAAATGTCATCGAAATGGAATGAAACTTTGTTTCAATCCTTATAATGTCTATTTGATCATGTGTGTAACTTGAAATTAAGATTTCTTCCTTTGGAAGTGAAACCTAGTTTGAAAACCGAACGAGGTCGCAATATGTATGACACACCATATAAATAAAGAAATATAATAAGGTTCAACACTTCAAAGGTGCAACATAATAAGGTTCAACATAATAAGTAATTCTAAACAAACAACATTAAACGGAACAAGCAAACAAAGAAGGTCGATAAATTTTCAAAAGAAAGATCTAACGACGAGGGTTGAACGGCCTGAAGAGGTTCCTGAATTCTCGTGCGGTCATCCTTGGTCTAGTGGATGGTTCCCCTCTCTCCCTTTGACGTTCTTGTCTCTCCCGTTCACGTCGCTCACGTTCTTGTCTCTCCCGTTCAAGTCTCTCCCGTTCAAGCATATCAAAGTTGTCTCCAATGCTAGACACCGTACTAATATCAGAAATATCAGATTCTTGATTGGAATTGGACATCTGTATAATCACAAACCTGACCAAATTATAGTTACATACTCAATCAAATTCATAATCTATACAAACAACAACAATGCTTATAATCATAGTAGCAGATCAGCATGACTCTCGCGTTCTGCGAAGGGCATGACCTCGCGTTCTGCGAGTACCATGACCCTCGCGTTCTGCGAGGGGTGTAGCGTTCTGCGTCAATTTGCATTATCATGAGTTTCCGGCGAGAATTTCAGGCGAAAATTCAAAATCAACATCCACTCATCCACCATAATTCAAAATCATCATCTTTCATCCATTATACAACCATTTCTAAAACAACATTCAATATCAAAACATCATATAATATGCAATTTCCTATACTAACAACATATATTCATCTAGAAACAACATTACAAAGCATAAGAGTATAAGAAACATACCTTATATGGAGATTTGTAGTGAAAAGAGGAAGAAAAACTAGTTTGAACCGAGAGAGATGGTGAGAGGCGGCGGTAGAAAATTGTGTGTGAGGTAAAAAATGGGCCGAGTAGGGTTTTTCCCCTTTTATAGGGAAAAACCACCCTCGCGTTCTGCGAGGTGACGCACCCTCGCGTTCTGCGAGGTGACGTTCCCTCGCAGAACGCGAGAGCCCGGGCGTTATTTAGAAAACGCCCGGGCGGTATTTAGCAAGGGCCATGTTTTACTCTTTCTACACACTATGCGATTCTAATGGATATGAAGTAAAATATATATGTCCTTCGTGTGTCCTGTCCCGTAAAATATATATAGTTTCTATTCACCGCCCATAAAATGTTGGAACCGAATTTTCCGGGAACCGTTGGTGTTAGATTATGCGAGAGTTGACTTCGTCTCCGCGAGCACGTACTATTCCGTTGTATGCTCATACGTCTAATTCGGATTCCGTTTGAATTAGAAATAAGGGATCATGATTTACATTTAATGTAACTAAGTTGAACTTTTAAGATTAATGTGCATCTCACATTTATTAGGATATGAGTGGATTGTAATGGATGTGATTAGGCTAGAGGAGGTTATCATGGTGGGCTTGGGCCTTCGAAGACAGCACGCGCTCGGTACGATTCGATTCGATTCGGCTCGACTCGACTCATTCTCCTTCTTCCACGTTTTCTCTATCACTCCTTAACTTCCTCTTCTCTTGTTCGAGTCTGAGAGTACACACAATCTAGCTTTCGTTGGCTTCTTGTCTTAAGTTGTGCAAACCAGAAGCGTTAGCAGCTTTATCCTGGGATTCGGAACGCATGTAACCAACCGCCACACTACGGAGCGTTTTTCAGAATTAAGGAAAGAGACTATAATCTCGACTCCGTTCAAGTTCAACCACTCTCGTCTTGGTAGTGGTTCGATCGACTATTTCTTACCTTAATTCTGGTTTGTTTATTGTATTTTGTACAAATTATATGTTGTAGAAATACAGGTTCTTACATAAAAATCATTTAAAAACTGACATGGTTTGTCCCTTCAAAGAAAATCTTACAAATTTATGGATTATATTTAAAAACAAAGAAAATCTGTGTAATTATATTTAAGTGCAACATATCTATTACTTATATAAAATGTAGTTATGGATTATATTTAAGTATTAAAAAATTTATCACTAAATATAATTAAGTTATCTATCATATCATAAAAAATTGAAAACTAATGTGTTGAGTTTTAACGCACTTGTTGACACAGAAAATTATGTGTAATAAATTTGTTTTTGGTCCTTTTGAAGGGACAAACGATGTCTGTTTGAGACGAATTTTATCTGCACGCAATCGTATTGAAATTCTCTTCAAGATTATGGAAAAAAATCCATACGCGACGTATGGATGTGTTTTAGGCTAATGCCATCGGTGCGTCACGTATGGAGTGGTGAATAGCAAAAATGGTGGGCGGTGAATAGCAAGCGCCAAAATAACTGGGGAAATTTCGGGAAACCACCTTTTATATGAGTCCTTTTGCGTCAAACCACCTCTTATATGCAATATTAATTTTAATCACCTCTTATTTGTACTAATGTTATCGGTGCATCACGAACTGTTTTAATTGCCAACGCTACTACAAAATTGCAGGTCCGCATTTGTGATGCGCCTCTTCTATATGCAAAATAATGCCTCATCTTCCCCTTCGTCTTAAGATGGGCCTATGATTAAACCATAAAAACATCAAGTTTGTATTTATTGATATTGTGTTAATTTTCCCCAATCTTCTCGTGCGTAGCACGGTCTCGGTCCCTAGTTTTGATAAATAGTAAAAAGTAGTTCTTCTGATAATTGCATGCCCCATATAATCGAGATAAGAACAATTAGGGAACATAAGAACTTGATCTAAATAGATTTCACTGATCAATCGATTTACATGTTGTGTGGATCTTTTTCAAGTGCAACACCTTTCCTAATACTAATTGTGCTTCGCGTGTGCACGCGCACGCGAACGTTTGAAGTCTAACTGGTCTCTACAGACTCATCTTAAATCTGAAGAAGCTATGACGTCAAACTACCATATATGTTATATTGGATAGACCAATATAATAACACGATTCTTATATATAGCCCGGTGCTTTATTCAAACAACGCCGGGTCACTCGCGTTCTGCGAGGACACGTCCACTCGCGTTACACGAGATTAGAAAAAAATTAGGTTAATTTGATGCATGCTAATCTCGCGTTCCGCGAGTGTACGTGTCCTCGCAGAACGCGAGTGTCACGTCCCTCGCAGAACGCGAGATTAGCATGTCAGATGGACGTTGTTGTGCGCCATTACTACATGTCTTGTCCCCACCTAACTGTAATAACTACCCTCTTATTTTAAGTAATCCGTAACACTACCCTAACACCTCTTTTTATCATCTTTCACCTCTGTCACCCTCCATTAAAACCCATTTTCAAAACCTTCAAACTTCAAAACACTCTAAAAACACCTAAAATAATGGAAGATGAAGAGGAATTCAACAAAGGAGGGAATGGAGATGATGGTTCATCAAGTTACCATTCAAATGAGGTAATGTTCTTACTTAATTTTTGAATTTTAATTTGTTTTCCACCATTAAGAGCTAAAATGAACTTATTATGTTGTATTTCATGTTAAATCTAGTAGTAGTAAGTGTTGAAGAGATGACTTTTTCATATAATGTCAAAAACTTAGATGTGTTCATGTTTTTAGGGTTTTTAGGGTTTTTAATGTAGAAACTCATGTTATGTTAAATTATCCCGTTGAAGATGACCTAGTTTCAGGAAATAGCAACTTCCCGCGTTCTGCGAGATGGAGCCCCTCGCGTAACGCGAGTGGTGCCTTCCTCGCAGAACGCGAGAAGTTGCACATTACAGAGAATTAACAGAAGCATTGTGTATAGGTAAATTTTTCTTTGTTCACTGGATTGAATGCAATCCAGTTGAATGACTACAACTACCCCTCCCAGAATACAAGGCCATGTTCGCCACCGTCATTTGATTTAGGGATTGACGACTTTGGTGATTATCATCAACCATCTACATATGAACAACATGTGTCATCTACTTATCAATTTCCTATGCCATCTACATATGAATTGCCCGTGCCATCTACTTATGAGTTGTCCGTGCCATCTACTTATGAATTGCCATGTACATATGAGGTGCCATCAAGCTATGATGCGTTTGATTCACAATTTGCTAACCCACCAACAAACGTAGGAGAGGAGATGTGTTTTCTTCCCTCTTTACGCACTGCACCAAAGTTTGATAGTCCCGTATATGAGGAAGAATTTGTTTGTAGGGATTATTCGGAATATTTCACTACGGAGCAAGTGTTTGCCTCTAAGGAGATTGGTCATTTGTGGGCTTTGAATGTTGCAAAGCAACACAAGTTTATGATCTCTATTGGAAGGAGTGTACCATCTAAACCGGGGCAAAGTGGTAAGGTTCAAATCATTTGTGAGAAAGGGGGAAGCCATAGGCCTAAAGGTGTCGGTGTTAGATCAAACACAAAGAGCAAGAAAACGGGGTGTAAATTTCAGTTGAAGCTCATGGAGAACCGGGTTGAAGAGAATTGGAGATTAGTGGTTGTTTGTGGTTTGCACAACCATCCTATTGGAGATAGTTTGGTCGGGAATGCATTTGTCGGGAGGCCAACCCCGGATCAAAAGAAAAAGGTTCGTGAGATGGTACTTTCACATTGTTCTCCAAATCAGATTTACACTGAGATAAACAAGGATCCCGGAAGTTGCACAAAGAAGAACCAAGTGTACAATTTGGTAAGACATATAAGGGAAGAGGAAATGGAAGGTAGAACCGTGGTTCAAGAATTCTTTCACCAATGCAAAGAGAGCAACTACTTCATGGAGTATAGGCCAAGTGCAACGAATCCTTCGATAATAGCCGACTTGTTCTTTGCTAGCCCCGAATCAATGAAACTCTTAAAGGCGTTTCCATATGTCCTTTTGATGGACTCGACTTATAGCACGAACAGGTAAGTATTTATCATTCTGTTTTTATGTTGTATTTTAAAATTCATGAAAAATTGAAGATCTGTGGTAGAAAACACAACTCGCAGAACGCGAGGACACACCACCTCGCAGAACGCGAGTAATGTCCTTGATTCTGTGTTGATGCATTTTCAATTGCAAAGCTTCTGGACAAAGTGCAATCCTCGCGTGACGCGATGTGGTGTGTCCTCGCGTGACGCGAGAAAGAGCATTACATATGCTCTATTTCGTGAGATTGAATGAGGAGCTTATCTTACTGTATTTTGGTTTAAGGTACAATGCTCCCTTCTTGGAGATAGTCGGTTTGACTTCTACATGGAAGAATTTTGTTGTGTGCGGGGTATGGTTAGAGGTTGAGAGCGAGGATAGTTATTTCTGGGCGTTGCAGCAGCTGCAGACGATGTATTTGAGAATAGGAGCATCGCCTACTTGCTTCGTCACTGACCGTGAGATGGCTCTTATGAATGCAACAGACAAGTTATGGCCAAATGCAAAGTTTCTCTTATGTAGGCGACATGTAAGGAAGAACATAGAGGCGAGAGCGAAGATAGCTATGGGCACACAAGCATTGGGGGTTCATATTTCAAATGATTATTATAACGTGTTCGAACAAACCACTGAAGAAGATTACAAGAGTACTTTGAAGAAACTTGAGGACGAATGGCGAGCTTATCCAACCGTATTGAAGTACGTGAGAACGAATTGGCTAAACCGTTACAAAGAAAGACTTGTTTCAGCATGGACGGATAATGTCTTCACTCTCGGGAATAACACGACAAACAGGTATCTTCTGTAATTTATGTCTACCTTCTACATATGATAAAAAGAGCTTCTGTAATGCACACCTCGCAGAACGCGAGGATACACCACCTCGCAGAACGCGAGAATCTGCACATTACAGAAGGATCCACAGGTTCTGATTTGTATTTGCATATTATTGTTTTTCGAACATTTTAGAGTTGAAGTAGAACATTCATGTCTTAAGTCATACTTGTCAAGTGGAAATGCTAGGCTAGACACAATGTTCAAAGAATACAAAACAATGGCGGAGAACCAACTTAAGGAGATTACTGTGTCTTTCACCGAGAGTTTGAATAAGAGCTTCACAGTTGTTGAAGGGGCCGACTTGTTTAAAGTCTTGAAGTTCAAAGTCTCTTACAAATGCATAGAATTTTTGCTTAAGGAATACACGAAGGGGGAGAGATTAGGTGCGCACTTTAATATGTTTTGTAGCTGCGGGATCAAGATTAGAGATGGGTTGATGTGTGTTCATCAGATTGTAAATCAGAGTTGCACCCTTTCTGGAGTACTTTGAGTTTGGAAGAAGTTGATGTTCCCGGCATACTGGAAGTGAAGAGTAAGGTGGCAAGGCATCTTTTTCAGACTTTCTATGAGGAAACGTTTCCGAATTTGTGCCCCCATGATCAAGAAAAGTTTGCACAAACTGTTTTAGACATTGGGAAAGTAAATACTCCTCTAAAAGAGCCGGCTATTTCAAAGCACACCGGAGGTCGTCCAGTCGGAGCTCCTAACAAACAACCTAGGTCAACGCAAAGAAGACCGTTTGCATGGGAGCACACTAATGTTGAGATGGATGCTAGAGATTTGGAAGAAACACCCCCAAAGAAGCAAAGAAATGCTTCTAATTCTGAAACATTCAAGAAACCAAAGATTAAGGTGATTGGCAAGTACAAGTCTCACATACCCGCGTCAATGCGCACCCATGTGAATGGTTGGTTTGAGGTAAATGGAGATGGAAATTGTGGATTTAGAGCAATAGCTCATGAATTGCATGACAACCAACACTTATGGAGGGAAGTAAGAGATTTGATGATAGCTAAGGTCAAAGATATTTGGCATCTAGTTGAAGGAACTTGGATTGGACCTCCCGAACAACCAACTTTGGAGACCGCTGTACACCAACTTACATGGGAAGGAATAGGAAGGGCTCCAGAAGATCACTGGCTAGCTACCCCGGAAATGGGATGCCTTGTGGCATCCACATTCAACATAGTGTTCGTAACGGTGGGAAAAAATGCTAACTACACTTACCTTCCTCTACAACGTCCTACTTGGTTAGAAGATGGTGACACACTTCCGACGTTCTGCTTATTCTATATTCAGAGTGAGAGACATTTTGTTCCGGTAAGTTTTTGGATCTACTTATGAATTACTATCTAATATGCAACTTCCTAACGTTGTTGTTTTCTTGTAGTTGCGTCTTGAAGAAAACTGCCCATTACCTCATGTGTTTACTCCTTGGTGGCGAAACGCTGAAAGAGATGCTTTTTCTTTACACGATCTTGTGTCACATCGATGTGCCGCCTTTGAAATGTAATGTTGAAGTTATGTTTTATTTGCTAAATTTGTAATGTAATGTTGAACTGGAGATGGTTTTTTAAATTCTTAAACAGGACGAACGACAATGTCATTCCTCGCGTTCTGCGAGGATTGTGTCACTCGCAGAACGCGAGTGACACCAAATGTGCCACAGACCGTGCATCTCAACTGGGAGCACCCTGTTTCCTATAGGTTAGTCTCGCGTTCTGCGAGTGGTGTACACCTCGCGTTCTGCGAGATTATGCAAAAACCGAGCAGACTTGAAGCAGAACCAACATATCCGTAAACATAATCCAACAAAATTATCCAAGCAACAAAATTATCCGAGCAACAAAATTATCCAAAACACAGAACGAAAGGCTACTCGTCTTCTTGTGGTCGGAAGGGAGCGAGATTTGACATACATAGTAGCATTTGGGCGTGATATGAAGAAAAATCCTCTGGAGTGGCAAACCGATACCGGTCCATGTCATTGTACACCCGGCCAATCACTTGTCTCTCAGTAATCATCCCAGGGATTGCAGGACGGATATACCTATGGGTCCTCTGGATGTACCAATCCATGTAATCATAGGAGCATTCATGTGGTGCAAAGGCAACTGGCCCCATATCATCGAGAGACAAAGAGTGAACATCTCTTGACTCCCAAAGCCATTGGTTGGCGTCATAAAAAACACTATAACACCTAATGTTTTTCAACCTATGAGCTTTGAGAGGTTCGATGACTGGCCTAGGAATCCGCTGCACTCTCCCAAATTGTCTCAGACACCTATCAGGCATGTGTGGTTCGGTGATGTCACAGCAGGATAGCACCCCGTGAAATAGAGCGGGAGCAAGCTCAGGATCGGTGAAGTCTTGTGCTCCATACGGGTTCCAACATACCTAAAAAAATGACAGGAAAACGCCTGGTGAAGTCTGTAAAACAGCAGAAAATGCAGAAACTAGGACAAAATGCAGAAACTTGCATTTTCTCGCGTTCTGCGAGTGTGTGCATCCTCGCGTTCTGCGAGGATGCGCACACTCGCATTCTGCGAGAAAATGCAAGTTACACCTAATGACTGCTGCGTACTCAAAAATGCAGAAAGGCCAGAAAATGCAGAAACTTACCATCTCAGGCATAAGAATATCGAGCGCTCCCCTATAGTCCCTTCCGACTTGCCCCTTCTTCAGCTTTACATTCTTAGGCATCCACCGGTATGCCCATGGTTGCTCCGCTCTCCACCGAGGACGTTCAGTAGGTCGAAAGTGTGGGAAGTAGTTGTAGATCCATGCCTAAGAAATTCAAAGTACGTTAAATATGAAAATATATATAAGTATGTAAATTAAACTCTTAGAAAGTATAATACCTGCAACAAGGTATAACAGAAAGACATCTGGGCACAACCCTGTCGTGTGCATATCCCCAGCTGCCTATACAGATGGGCCAAAGCAGCTGAACCCCACGATATGCCCGTAGCATGGGCATAGGTTTCCAAATAAGGCCCATATCTAAGCCGAATCAAGTTCTGTGACTTGTCCGGAAATAAGAGCGAGGAAGCAGTATACAACACCCATCCTAAACCCTTTCGCTCTGGACCTAGGTTTTCACAATGCCTTCTAAACCAATCAGCTTTCACCCTCCCAGAATCTAAAGTGTGAGGATCTACTCCAAAAATTTCCGCCCCCTTCCTACCATAGTATTTTATAATCTCATCATGACTGAACTTGGCACCCAGTTTCTTACAAGTAGTCATTGCTTTCCCTTCTATAGGTAGGCCTAAAATCATATGTACATCAAGAAGGCCAATAGTGATCTCACCACAAGGGAGGTGGAATGAGTTAGTCTCCGGTTGCCATCGTTCGATGAACGCCTCAATCAACGGAAAGTCGATTTCTTCGTACATCATGTCAGGTAGATCTGACAGTCCAACAACACCGGGAATCTCTGACCAGTCATCGTTGTCCAATGGCCAATCACTGCTTTGCTTTGTCCGTTGTTGTGCCTTCATCGGACCTTTCAACTACAGAAAAATACAGAATTACACACTGCAGGACAAATTTACAGAAAATACAGTTTATGCAGAATTATCAGTTTCTGCAGAATTGTGCATTTTCTCGCGTTCTGCGAAGAGTGACACCCTCGCGTTCTGCGAGTATGCCACTCCTCGCGTTCTGCGAGAAAATGCACAGAAATTGCATTTTCTGATAATTCTGCAGAATTTCTGTTAATGTATTAAAAATGCAGAAAATCAATAAATTAGTAAATTACCTCCCCTTTTTGGATGTGGAACGCCACATGTGCTTCAAATCCCTTAAGCAACTCGGGATCTTCTGGACCGCCAGGTGTGGCATGAGTGAGCTCAGGATCATACTTTGGCTCATTCTTCTTGGACTTCCTCTTTCTTTTGGGTTTCTCGACCACTTCCTCTTCTTCTTCTTCTTCTTCTTCTTCTTCTTCTTCTTCAACATCATCACCTCCTTGTTGTTGTTCCTCTTCTTCATCCCCAAAAAATTCATCCTCCATTTCTGCTTCCATCGGTTCTGGGGCTTGATTGTATGAAGAAGAACCAGCTTGTCCACTTCCCTCGGCATATCCACCGCCCCAACTTTGTCCAGCCATCCCTTCTCCACCGCCCCAACTGCCTCCCGCCCACCCCTGTCCGACATCCATAAGTGCATTATGTTCAAAAAAATGGTCCCAGCAACCCGGTTGTCCAGTAGAATAACTATCTTGAGAAACAAGATCCCAGTCAACTGGGTATGACTCCCAACTACTACGCGGTTGTCCAGTTGAATAACTTCCTTGGGACCAATTGGGATTGAGACGTTCTTCAACGTCGGGGAGTCCCTCTGGGAAGAGCTGTACGGGGTGACTCTTCTTTGCTTTCCCCTTCCCCTTTGGTTTTTCAACCGGGGGTTCTTCCCTAACAGCATCTCTGTTTCTCCGACGAGTCGAACGACCAGGACGATACATTGCCTAAAACAATACAAAGTAAAATCAATAAATAAACGAACGCAGAAAATAAAATCAGAAAACAGAACAAACAACCAAAAAACACAAACATATATTCTGCAGAACAAACAGACTTGCCAGTTATGGCAAGTCCTCGCGTTCTGCGAGAGTCATAACGCGAGTGTCATGGCTCTCGCAGAACGCGAGGAATGTAGCGTTCTGCGTCAATTTGCACTTTCTTCAGTTTCAGGCGACAGTTTCCGGCGAGAATTTCCGGCCAAAATTCAATATTTTTGCTAAAATACCTATCAAAAAACATCAAACCCTCAATAAAATCAACAACCCTAATAAAAAACCCTAACCCTAATGAATTTCAACATAAAACAACATCCACTCATCAACCATAATTCAAAATCATCATCTTTCATCCATTATACAACCATTTGTAAATCAAGATTCAATATCAAAACATCATATAATATGCAATTTTCTATAGTAACAACATATATTCATCTAAAAACACCATTAGAAAGCATAAGAGTATTAGAAACATACCTTTTATGGAGATTTGAATTGAAAAGAGGAAGAAGAAGTAGGTTGAAATTGAGAGAGATGGTGAGAGGCGGCGGTAGAAAAATGTGTGTGATGTAAAAAATGGGCCGAGTAGGGTTTTCCCCCTTTTATAGGGTAAAAACACCCTCGCGTTCTGCGAGGTGACGCACCCTCGCGTTCTGCGAGGATGCGCTCCCTCGCGTTACGCGAGGGTGCGTTATTTAGGAAACGCGAGGATGCACATTAAAGCGTATTAACAGAAGCATTGTAGTTAAGTGTGCAAAATAACACATTTTTAGTGTCTTTTTTAAGGCGATAAAGCCCAATTCGGCAAAAACGTCATCGAAACTTTATCGAAATGGAATGAAATTTTGTTTCAATCCTTATAATGTCTATTTGATCATGTGTGTAACTTGAAATTAAGATTTCTTCCTTTGGAAGTGAAACCTAGTTTGAAAACCGAACGAGGTCGCAATATGTATGACACACCATATAAATAAAGAAATATAATAAGGTTCAACATTTGTCAACATAATAACAAAATAGACACTATTAAGAAAAACAAGTAGTTCTTGCAACATAATAAGGTTCAACACTTCAAAGGTGCAACATAATAAGGTTCAACATAATAAGTAATTTTAAACAAACAACATTAAAAGGAACAAGCAAACAAAGAAGGTCGATAAATTTTCAAAAGAAAGATCTAACGACGAGGGTTGAACGGCCTGAAGAGGTTCCTGTATTCTCGTGCGGTCATCCTTGGTCTAGTGGATGGTTCTTCTCTCTCCCTTTGACGTTCTTGTCTCTCCCGTTCACGTCTCTCCCGTTCAAGCATATCAAAGTTGTCTCCCATGCTAGACACCGTACTAATATCAGAAATATCAGATTCTTGATTGGAATAGGACATCTGTATAATCACAAACCTGACCAAATTATAGTTACATACTCAATCAAATTCATAATCTATACAAACAACAACAATGCTTATAATCATAGTAGTCTTGATCTGCGAAAGCATGACTCTCGCAGAACGCGAGAGTCATGACCTCGCGTTCTGCGAGTATCATGACCCTCGCGTTCTGCGAGGGGTGTAGCGTTCTGCGTCAATAAAATCAACAACCCTAATCAAAAACCCTAACCCTAATGAATTTCAACATAAAACAACATCCACTCATCAACCATAATTCAAAATCATCATCTTTCATCCATTATACAACCATTTGTAAATCAACATTCAATATCAAAACATCATATAATATGCAATTTCCTATACTAACAACATATATTCATCTAGAAACAACATTAGAAAGCATAAGAGTATAAGAAACATACCTTATATGGAGATTTGAAGTGAAAAGAGGAAGAAGAAGAAGTTTGAAAATGGAGAAAACGCGAGAGCGGCGGTAGAAAATATTGTGTGATGTAAAAAATGGGCCGAGTAGGGTTTTCCCCCTTTTATAGGGTAAAAACACCCTCGCGTTCTGCGAGGTGACGCACCCTCGCGTTCTACGAGGATGCGCTCCCTCGCGTTACGCGAGAGCCCGGGCGTTATTCAGAAAACGCCCGGGCTGTATTTAGCAAGGGCCTATAATAAGTTGTACAATTAGGACTCATACATTATTACACTTCCTAAATTATATCACATCGCACCAAAAAATCTTTTTATTCAACTTTTCTTTTCTTTCCTTTTCTTTGTCATTTTAAAGGGGAAAACTTTTGGCTAAAAAAAGGAGAAGATAAAACTTCTCCATAGCAACAATGATGAATATGCATGTTACTGAGTCGAATTAAATCCTCCATAATCCATATGGTATGTTCAGTCACCTACGCGTCCATGGGTTGTTGTTGAATCCATTTGAATCCTCCATAATCCATATGGTATGTTCAGTCACCCACTTCTATATGCATGCTAAGATCAACATCCTATTGTTGAATCTCCGCATCTCCTTTAACTTTATTTCCATGGTATAAAAATTCAAGGGGTCGCTGAGAAGCTTGGCCACCACTGACCATTTCTAAATAGAGGATACCGCTGTAATAACCCTCATTTTTAATAGGGGTATATTGGTAATTTGTCAAATTATTTCTAATAAAAGAAATTTTTCAATAATTATGTTATTAATTATGAGATGGAATAAAACTTATTACATAAAAGTTGTACAAGTATGTAATGTCATACCTGAATGAAACTTATGATTATTAAATTTATAATATTTAAATTAAATTGACAAATTAGTGTTAAGATTTAAATATGGTTCAATCAATATGAAAATATTAATGAAATATTCTAACCTATGTACACCTTCATAATTTTATTTTGGTGTTAAAATAATTATTATAAGCCATTTATATGATTTGTAATCTACTATATAACTACTAAAGCAGAATGTCTTACTCTCACCTTAGCTATGCCACGTGGCAAGAAGGCTTTTCAGCCTATCCACGTGTCTGCCACGTGTCATTACACGATTCGCTGTTTTTCTGTTTTTTTCCAGAATTTTTTTTTGTCAAACAGCTGTGTGTTTTCATCTATTTGGCAAGTGTATAACACCAATTTATGTTTTTTGTGGTAAGTTTTATGTTGCTAACGTGTGAAACTTTTTTTGGTAATTCATTCTACAATCCAATTGACCTAAAAGGCTGAAAACAGTTGCCCTAATTAGTTTTAAAAAACGCCCATAATTTTAAACCTGTAATACAAAAAACGCCCATAACCAATTGATGATATGAACTAAAACAGAAAGTGCTTTAAACCTGTAATGCAAAAAAAAAATGAAACACATGAAAAATGAAGACATTATTACATATTAACTAGCTAAAGACCTGATATGAAATTACACAAACATGAAACCCTAAAAGATGAAGACATTATTACAATAATTTCTGCATAATTAAAAAAAGAACCCTAAATCTCGAAGCAAATCTGGAAATACCTTCAAAAAAATGTGCACAAGCTGTACTGGAAGCAAATCTGAAACAATATCTGTAAATAAAGAAAGGAAATATCGGGTAAGAAATTTTTCTTTGCACAATCTTCTTTTCCAGACAACCTAATATTTTTCTTGCCAGCATATCTTCATTACTAAATACTATTAAATGAAATATCACGGCTATACAAGCCAAAGGTGCTTGGTAAATATTTAGTTCCACCAATACAAAAGATCGCGATTCTATTATTTATTCTTAACCAAAATTATAATTGTTGTTTTCATTATAAAAAGAACATATTCTTTCATTCACAAATCACAAATCGATTATTCAGTCTTCCCCTACAACACTCTTTTTCTCAGATCTAAGATCTTGAAGGTTTGATGCATTAGGATGTTCAAAGTTGCTACAAAAGTGGGTGGATCTCTAAAAAACCGATGGAGAAAAGCTAATCATGAAGTTTATAGATACAAGGTATTGATAATAACTTATTTTTTATTTTTTGCAGAAAGATTAGGTTTCATTTTCTACATAACAGTTGGGAGCATACATGTTAGAATAGAAGTGATTATGCAGAAATTTAATGCAGAAACGTAATTGATCTAATTTGCAAAAAAGTTTTGAAGGCAAGTTCTAAAGCCTTGCATGACTGAAGATATTCCTACTCATGGCTTTCAATTCACAGATTTTGAGAGTGTATGATAATTCACTACAGGAAAATACTCATTATGGTTAGTATTATAAACTAAATCAACACATTTTTGCTTCACTTATTCTCATACCTAACTGATTTGTTGTTGTTTTTCTTAATCGCTTCAGATCTTATTGGGCGGTTGGCTGGAATTGGAGATATAGTTAATTGGTCTGCTAAAAAACCTGATGGAAAAAGGGTACCGTTGAAGTTAATGAATATCAGGTATGGTTTTGGATTAATATAGTGCAGATCTACAGTTTTAACATAAACTGCAGAAATATTCTGCAGTTTATGAATTTTAACAAAATCTGTAAAATGGTTATACAGATCTGTTTCTGCATACAGTTTAATCCTTTTATATATTAAAAACTGCTACTATTTGATATTGATATGCAAAAAAATATTAGAACTAAACTATGTTCTTTGATTCTTTCTTACAGTTTAAAAGAAATAGAAGGGCTAAAAGTTGAGAAGATTGTTCAGCTTTTATTAGAGGCTTCGAAATTACAGGCTGAAATTTTCCTAAAAGTTGAAAAGATTGGTCACTTTCCCAATACCTAGGTTTGCAATTCAGGTATCAGTAACAATTTTTTTATAAAGAAGCTTCACAATTTGTATAGAAAAGTGTTGTTGGGTAAGTCATAGAGAATTTTATACAATTTGTGATATATATACTAATAGATTATATAATAAATAGGAACTCTTTTTCAGTTTTTCTTAAAATAATATGCCAATATAATTATAGTCATCGGTAAACTTACTTGGTTATGTTGAAGGATATGTGCTCCCCCTTCAGGCTTTCTTTTTTCACCTCTTGCAAACTTCCCCAGCATTTCAACATTTATTGGCTATAAAATACATAGTAAAAAACAATTAGGACAAACAACACATACGAAATCCTAATTCAAATGGGTTGTAAATGAGCCAGCCAAAATAAGCAAAAAAATTAGGTATCCATGAATGTGAAAAAACGTATTCTCATTGTTCAGACAGATAACACAGTTAACCAAACCTAACCATATGGGAGCAACCTATCCATGGGCTGTTATTTTTTGTTCCAATTTAAATTTGAAATAAACAGTTTAACATTAGGTTAATTAAAATATAAATACATACAATCCATATAAAATAAGGAGAAGCTAATTTTTAAATGGAAAAAGTTCTACAGCAGGAAATATCTCATTATGCCTTTTGAACCGCTTATTGTGCATGAAGATATTTAAACAATACAGTTGCCTATTGTCTTCTTAACACTATTGCATAAATTTATGGTGCATAAATTTATTATGTTTGGAAATTAAATACAACACATAAATTTGGTTGCACATATTGGTTCTGAGAGATTCATAGCATTTACAATAATAAATTTAAAATTCCTATTATGTGCACATAATATAGTAATAAGGGAAAACTAAAAGGAAAGATATAAAACATTATGTTATTCGGAAATTTAAATAAAACAATATATGTCATATTTTATATGTTTAAGTTATCCCATAGATATCATTACCATGCTTAAAATTATAACATTTTGCATTAAATGCAGCTATTCCTAAACCCTAATATACAATTTCGTTTTCCACTGCCTATATAAATACATAGGTAATGAAGTGCATCCTTTACAAAAGAGAAGGTAAAGAAAATCTGTGTGCACTTCATAGAAATAAAAAATAGTCATCTACTTCAAGGTAAAGTGTCTTTAATGGAGTTCTTATAAAAGTGTCTTAAACTTTATATAATCTGAAAGGCTGCTTATTTCTGTTATTTCTTCTTTATTTCAGATCCTAATAATGGTTCATTCAACTAAGCATGACGTAGTCAAGGGAGATTCTATCATAATGCTTTCTGACATTATGCCATCAAAGTTCGGGGAATATTAAACTTTAGACATGAAAGTTCGGGGAATATTAAACTTCCATTAGGATTAAGGACATAGTCAAATGTCCAAAGCACAAATCAACATAGAATCATAAGCAGATGGATACATAAAGACATTTAGCATAATAAAATCAAACTAAAAAAGGTGAAACAACTAAGGGGATTGTGCATGAATTTCTTCAGCTTCATATCTGACTGCAGTAAGATGGTAAGAGCCATTTATTACAAAGACCAAATTTTTATTAGGCCTTCAAAGAACTATAATAAGATTAAAAAAAAGGCTTATTCAAATTATTATCTTCATTAGAACTGCAGTAGAGGTCGTAAAGAAGCTGGCAGCAAGGATACAATCAATAATTGACAGTAACATGAAAATAAAATAAAAACTAACCTTATAAAACTCCATTAGCTCATCGGCACGAAATGCTAGCTTTCACCTACATAATGAATATATATGACCAATTAATAAGGTTATTCAAAACCAATCAATCAATTCTTTTGAAGAGCCGTGTTGATCATGGATACAAAATGAAAACAAGACATAGCCCTAGATAGAAAATTTTCCTGTGCCTTCACCTAGATAGAAAATTTTCAAAGATTACTTTGTGATCTTTTATGCAAACAGGCACATGAAGCAATATCAGAATTTATAACATGACCAATGTTGCTAAAATGTCAAACAGAAACCCTAGATTTGAGAAACCTAAAAAGGAACGAGAACAAATCATCTTAAGATAAAGAAATAACAGCAGACATGCGAGATGTACAGATCCAGGAGTTATTCATGTACCTTTTACTCATTTATTTCAAAAGAAACCCTAGATCTGAGAAGAGAAGACTTCTTCGACTCTTCCTCCTCTTCCATTACCTCATCACCTCTCCCCACCTTCCCCTATCTTCATTACGGTGCAGATCCTACCTCTCCATGTGAAATCATCTTCAAAAAATAAAAGAAAGAACCATCAATAAGAAACCCTAGATCTGGAAGAATAGTAAACTAAACAAAAAATGAATTTGGGTGATTACCTCTGAGCTCTAGAACTTTGCTTTTCGTCCTCAGAGAACTGAAGAGGCACACCGAATCTCTCCGTGCGGCAAATCTTCTTGTGGGTATCATTCGTCGGCCCATTCTGCGACTTCTCTTGAGGCGGAACATCCGTGGTTAGGTTTTCAGAAGCGGGAGCCAAAGCATCTAGCGAGGTCGGTGCCAGGAAAAAACCTAGATCTGAGAAGTGATAGAAACGAAGAGAGAGTGAAGAGAGAGTGAAAGAGAGTGATAGAAACGAAGTAATGAAGTGCAGATCTAGAGTTTGTATTGAAGTTTTGATGGAGTATATTTTATTACCTGGTCTCTATTTAGCCACGTAGCATCATTGAATAACTCAATTTTTTTTTTTTTTTAAACTTCACCACTAACATTATTAAACTTTTATATATTTATCCCTTATATTAAATAAATAATAAATAATCTAAGTATATCGTTGTTTTTAGCTTATTTTTATCTTCACATGTATTTTTGTTTAAATTTTTTTATGTTATTCAGTGATTAGAGAATGAACGACTTATCTCGATATGAGAAAATGGTGCGAAAGGGTAAATTTCCAAAAAACGGACAAGGAACAGAATCAAATCGATCAGGTATTCAATCAACTAAGGAATTGTCTCGTTGTTTTTTAGTGAAATTGATATATGAATTTATTTTTATTATTAAAATCATTTATTAATTAAATATGTGCAGGATCTACTAACTGAGTTAGTAGATCTTCTTTAAATGGTTTGCGTAACCCGATGTCCGATATTTCCCATGGTAAGTTTCTAGCAGATTAATTAGATATGTTTTTATTGTTTTAATGGGATTAACTACCCCGTTTTGATTTACGGTCGTCAAGATCTTCTACTTTCAAAAAATTATCAGAGAGAGTTGTCTTTCTTTCTACCATTATAATATGTCATTTTGTTATGTCAATCTAAAGATACTACATTATTATATAGATATTAATTTCATTTAGTTTATAACTTTTTTAAAATAAAAAATATAAACAAATCCCGTGCAGGGCACGGGTACTGATCTAGTTACTTGAAAACGGATTAACCAAAGTTACACCATAATTTTAGTTTGGTATTAAAATAATGGAAAAAGATTATATGAGAATGATTTTTATCCTACGATTTACGAATACATGCACACCCTACTATATTCACATGCACATTCTCTTATATTCACATGCACATTCGTAGATGTGTACATGTTTTAACAATATATGAAAAATATATGCACATGTCTGCATCTGCATGTGAATGTGAATGAATGTGTATGTGAATATAAAAGATTGTGCATGTAATCGTATATTCGCATGATAAGGGCATTTTCACCAGATTCAACTCCTAAAATAATTATTATTATTCATTTATATGATTTGGGTAATTTTCGTAATTTCTTAAAATTGAATACGGTCGTTTTTCCATAAATCTAAAGGTTTGAAGTTGTTTTTATAATTACTTGAAAATATATTAACACCCCCAACCCAATCCTATAGATCCCCTCCCTCGAGAACAGATTCGAGCCCAAAATCCCAAAACTGAATATCCTCAAATTCAATTCGCAACTAACTAAAATCTTCAATATCCGACATTCAAATTAAATTTATATCTTTCAAAGAGTCGGTTAATATTTGAATTTATTTTTCGATTGAAATATAAAAATGAGACACCCTAAATTCTATTTTTCTCCTCCAAACAAACAGAGATTTCCTTGTCATTCATCTCATGCATCTTCATTCTCGTCATCTCACCTCCTTTCTCTGGTTTCTCTATAAAATCGAGACTCAAACTCCAATTTCTTCTTTCTCGTTCGATCAATCGAACCCTCGTTCGTCCTCTCTTATTGACGAAACCAGATATTTCTCCTCTTTGTCTTGCTCGATGCACCCAAGAGTCAAGTGTTCTCCATTAATTCTTCTTCATCATGTTATTCCCTCGCATGCGTCCTCCTCTTCGTCTAGCCGTCGCCCTCACTCTTCGTTTACAAGAAGTTTCTCTTCAATCTTCAATGGCGAAAAGTTATGGATCTGGTAAAATGTGGCGGTGAGGGATTATGGTTTGGACATAAAGATTAAGTTTTAGTCCCGAAATTGAATCAAAATATGAATTTCTAACTCCAACTCATGGTTCTCTTCATTCTTGCATCCTGATAAGTGTTTTAAGATTTAATATTGTAATATACATGAACGAGATTTGGGACAAGAGGGAAAAAGTGGAATAAAGAGAGTGTTTTGGTTTTGAGGGTAAAATGGTAATTTCAGATGAAAATTACTATTCATTAAGGGAGGCTTCCCTTTTTAAGTAGTAAAGATTGTTTGTGTAACCTTTGTTTGGAGTCTTTGTTTGTTACTTGTTTTTTGTTACTTGTTACTTGATACTTTATTACTAAAAGTCCCTCATTTGTTTATTACATGTTGGTTACTCTAAGACATACTAATTGATTATCTGACTTTTTCTGGTTCGATCTTGTCTTACTCAGAGCATATCAATGGTTCACTACTTGAGCATATCAGAAACCCTAGGGGAGGTGAGGGGGAAAAGCGACAACAACTGAGGCTTGACGATGGGTGGAGGTAAAACCCATTTTCGGCGACGACTCTTTTCTACTCAGAAGACAAGTGCGACTAATCAAATTCAAATCGAAATGAGAGGAAGAGAGAAGATAAGTATATGCTAAAGCTCAAAGAAAGTGATGAACAATCGAGCTCTTCAGCGATGAACAATGGAGATGACAGTCTACCTGGAGTGGGAGATGATGAAAGTATCGGGGCAGATCCAAACCTTGAGACACGAACAGTGATTCACGATCGAGGACCAAATTGGTATTTGATGCTCTGAAATCACAATAAAAGTATCCCAGACTTTCCAAAGTAGGGGATCCCATCTTTTTTTTTGATGCTTTTAAGTGTTTTGAAGCATTTGGAAGTAGATTGAAGTAGGTGTTCTTCATGGAATTCAAACAAGCCAATAGTCTACTTATTTTCCAGGAAAAAAATTCATTGTACTTATAAGTATTTAAAAGTAGACTTTAAGTAGTATCTGAACAAAGCCTATCACACACCTTTTTTAGAAAGTAACTCGTCAAGTGGCCAATGTATATTGTAGTCCAACATTTACTGAAATCTTTGAGAGTCGTACGTTAAAAGACTTCTCGATAAGTTTTATTTCATTGGTACAAACAAATACTCGGGTTCCTTCACATATGGTAACCCCTACCCCCAATAAATAGGGGTCATGTATACCGCTGCATTGGGAGTTCGAACTCTTGTCTAGAGGAAAGACCAAGAGGGTTTCAGTGACTTCTCGATAAATTTTAAAATAAATCTCTTTCTTCTCAAATCACTCTTTTATATCACACATTTTTTAAAAATATATTTTAATTTGTCTTGCAATGATAATCTTGATAAATTTATTTGCATCCCATATGAGTTAGATAATTTGCTTTATACGGGGTACTGGTTTGCCATACTAGTGAATACTACTATAAAAGGGTGCCGACGATGACTAAGAAGAAGAACGACCGATTTCATCCTTGCTCTTTCAATAGCACCTAACTTACATACTATCCTAGCTTGAAATTTAAGACCGATTTCATAAGAAGAAGAACGACCGTTTTGTTAGTTGTAAGTGCTTTAAATTTCTTTACTTATGAATCCCCTTTTCATCCGATGAAAAATTGAGCTTAGTTACCTATACGTACTTTTCAGTCAAATTAGCTAAGAAAAGATCGATCTACTCGTTTATGTTCGATTACAACCTGTATTAAAAGACTCGTACTTAGATATTGCATTTGGCAATCCCCAAACCACAAGCATATGCATCCTCGAATTAAAGCATACAAAAATAGGCGAGCTGGTACAAAAAAACTTAATTCAGAATGAAAGCTTTGCCGCATTTCTTGTTTAAAATTAATAGAATGTGTATGCTCCGAACTAAATATAGCTCCTATATACGTTGGATTACTCGTAAGTCGTAACCGCAAGTTATGTATTTATCTATCTATAGTATACATGTACTGACGGTTGAATCCGGATCAGGTCTGAATGAATACTAATTCGAATATACGAATATAGTCATTCGCATGTACATTATTTAGTAATGACATGCACACGCAGATGTGTATATGTACTAGACACATATTATCAATGACATGCATGCAAATTTTTTCGTTCGAACATTCACACGTTATATAATTGAATAGCGTAGTGACCCGTGCCATGTAAGGGAAATTCCATATTATCCGTATGAAAACCGTATATCCTTTTAATCGAGTTCGTCAAAAAATTAAGATTTAACTTTTCTTGTAAAGAATATTTTTATACTATTTATAAAAATATTTTTTTATTTCATGAAGATTATGTACGTAGCTTGACTTAAGTTTTATTATCGAAATAATCTTAATTTTATCGTAAGAATATATATTAACCTTCAACATAATATTTATTCTCAATAAAATAGCTTGTATTTTTTTTTGTTGAAAGGAATGATAATTTTTTAAGATTTATTTGTTAATAATTATCCAATTTATTAATAATTAAAATTAAAGATAAAAATAATTAATTATAATATAACAAACTAAGTATACAATCACTCTAAAAGTTCTAAAAGGCTCAGCTTTAATATCTAAGATTCTTATTATATATCTAAGATTCTTATTATAAGTGTTAGTTTGCCACTTTTGCCGCATACTGTACTCATATTCAACTTCGTACGCCACTCACAATTTAAAATTATTTAATTTATTTTATCTTACCGTGTTTTTTTTTTATTTCTTTTCAAAAAGTTTCATCTATATTTTTTTTTGATTTTAAAGACTCAAAAAATCCTAGCGTATATGTATCATATGGTTTTCTATCCTATATACTTATGTCCTAAGAATCTACATTAAGAATATAAATAATAGAAACTAAACCCCTAAATTAAAATGATAAACTCATTACAATAAGAAATTTATAAAATCCGAAATAATACTCCGTATTACATACATTCTTTCTATACTAGTGTTCTTAATCCATTAAGAAAAATTGTCATGTAATAATACTTATTAAAATGATAAATGAGAATGATTGTGGACCCTTGGATCAAGAGAGATCCAAGAGCACATATGATGACACGTGGCACGCCTTGTCATGCATTGCACCTTGGCCGGACCTTCGCTAGACCACCTTCGACCACCGCCGGACCACCTCCGACCACCGCCGGATCACCTTTAGGCCTCGCCGGAATAAAATTGTCACAAAGACGTATAAAATTGTTCACAAATATTACAAAATTATTTATTACTAAATGTTCATCACGCTGTTTATAAATGTTCATCACAATGTATGTTCATTTGTATTATACTCTACTGAATGTTCATCACATTGTACTTAAAAGTTCATCAACTGAATGTTCATCACATTCTACTTAAATGTTCACCAATTGAATGTTCATCATATTATACTTTAATGTTCACCAACTGAATGTTCATCACATTATACTTAAATGTTCATCAACTGAATGTTCATCACATTATACTTAAATGTTAATCAACTGAATGTTCATCCAATTATATTTAAATGTTCACCAAGTTTATTACACTTAAATATGTTATTTGGAAAAACGGCGAACCACCACCGCACCACCACTGACCCACCATCAAGCCACCATCGGACCACCACTTATGTGGAACACCACTTTAATATAATTTCTTTTAAAAACACATTTAATTTTCAACAAAAATCACCTAAATGTTCATCATCTCATACTTAAATGTTCATCATCTCATACTTCAATATTCACAAGAAATTAATAAAATGTTCATTACTCAAAGTTCATTACAATCGGCTTAAAAGTTCATCACGTTGGTCATAAATGTTCATCAAAATGTTGATAAATGTTCATTTGATATACTCTACTGAATGTTCATCACATTATACTTAAATGTTCACCAACTGAATGTTCACCAAATTATACTTAAATGTTCATCAACTGAATGTTCATCAAATTATTTTTAAATGTTCGCCAAGTTTATAACACTTAAATGGTTATGTTATTTGGACAAACGGCGGACCACCGCCGGACCACCACGACCGCACCACCACTAACCCACCATTAAGCCACCGTCGGATCGTCGGACCACCACTTATGTGGAACACCACTTTTTAATATAATTTCGAGTAAAAAAACACTTGATCTTCATAAAAAATTACCTAAATGTTCATCATCTCATACTTAAATGTTCATCAAACATCCTTAAATGTTCACAAGCATTTAATAAAATGTTTATTACTCAAAAGTTCAGTACAATTAGCTTAAATGTTCATCACGTTGTTCATAAATGTTCATCAAAATGTTGATAAACGTTCATTTTGATATATTCTACTGAATGTTCATCACATGTTACTTACATGTTCACCAACAGAATGTTCATCACATTATAATTAAATTTTCATCAACAGATTGTTCATCACATTATATTTAAACGTTCACCAATTTGAATTAGACTTAAATTTTCATTTATTTTTATACTTTAACTTTTTCATTTATTATTGGACCACCGCCGGACCGCCGCCGGACCTCCGTCGGACTTTTACAGGACAACCACCGGGTGATCGCCGGGAAGTCGTCGGGTGGTCTCCGGGAGGTCGCCGGAACACCACAACTACCCCACTTGTAGTGGGGATAACTAGTTTAATCTAAGTCATTGGATGTCAATGACTCCAATGACTTAGATTCATTCTTATTTATCTCTATAAGAGATTTTATTATGGGATTCGCACTCATCTATTAATATATGTCTCTACGGCATAGTTACAAAAATCGTTTATTGTATGTCCTTACCGTTTTTGGTGAACATTGGATATATCACGGGTTACATAGTTTTTAAGCATATGATCATAATCTTTTGTAATAAACGCATTATACGGGAGAGATACAATACTATGCGTTCTTTATTTTCCCCTTTTTGATCAAATAAAACCTAGAGGCTTGATTTACTACAATTCAATATATGCCCGGACTTAATTTAGGCGCGCCTAACAAGAGTTGGCACCTGATTCAAGTCACACGTATATGACTCACCAGTCACATAAAAATAGGTGAAATTAACAACAAAAAATGTATCGATGAGTAAAGTCACTTGGTTAATGTCACCCACCTAAAGGGCATCTAGGGTACATTCCTTTTTAATTCCTGTGAACAATACAGAAAAAATAAGTGAATTGGGCTGCATAACGTTCGGACCAACAAAAATAAGAATAAGAGTTGCATACATATTGTGGGTGTACGTAGTTGAATTGGGTTGCGTGGAAGCCTTGGCACTGCACATTCTGTATATATAGGATCCATAAAAAACCTACATTATTAATTCACGCCCTCTTCCCATCTTAATTATGTGATCGATACTTCTACCAAATCCAACATGTTTTGTTTGAGCTGAGTGAGTTATTTTTCTTTAGGGTCACTACTAACAGTATTATTGGTTGGTTTAATTAATTAGTTAGAACATAATAATTCAATTCGTTGAAAGGATTAGCTAGATCCTCTTCGCTCAACCAGAGCCCCTTTAATCAAGTTTTTTGGTCACCTTAGCTAAGCTAGCTAATACAGTATATCAAGGAAAGAGACATGTGTATTTGAAGATACACAAAATCTATGAGTTGATTGATGGATAAATCGGCAAATTTGTGCAACGATAGAGTCCAGCTGTGTATAATAAATTGAAGCTTAGCTTCAGCAACCACTAGTCACTACTAAATTAATGCTCCGGCTATATGCACACGTTTTTTGGGCTAAATGCACACTAATCTGTGCGGTAAGAGTTGCAGTACACTTTTGTGCGTTAAGGATTACCGCACCAAAGGACCCCGGGGCATTGTTGGAATGTTTTCTGAAACATATATGAATCTGGTGCGGTAAGCATTACCGCACAGATCTGTGCGTTAACAATTAACGCACCACGTTAATACGAAATTAACAAAAAAAAAATCAGATTTTGATTAACTTAAACAATTACCGCACAAGATTTGTTATTTTTTTAATTAATAATTTTTTTTAATAAAGTATTAAAATACTAATATCCTGTGCGGTAATTGTTACCGCACAGATTTAATATATATAAAAAAAAAATATTCTGGTGCGGTAAACGTTACCGCACCCGGTTTAACTATTTAAAAAATAATAAATCGGTGCAGTAACACTTACCGCACCAATTTAGGTTATTTTTAAACCCAACTTTTCCCTCCCCGACCTTTCTTCCTCCCTCCTTCTTCCGAAACCCGCCGCCGTCACCTTAAATTCGCCGGCCAATAATTCCCATTTTCCCGTCGATTAAGCCACCAAATCCACAAATTGATGATGGATTTGAGCTCCCCCGACCAAGCCGCATCTTATGGGCCCAAAAATCCGGCCGAAGACGAGGGTCCAAGCATCCCGCCGACGACAGCTCTTCCTGCGGCGACGACGGCCGTTCCTGCGGCGACTCCGTGGCTGGCTGTGGAGGATGAAGACGAGGAGGAAGCCGAGGTGCCACTGATTTACAGTGGCGGTGCCCGGAACCGGCCAAAATCCCGAGCCCGGCCCGATCCCATACCCATAGCCCGTCCCGACCCGATACTCGTAGCCCGTCCCGACCCGATACTCGTAGCCCGACCCGACCCGATACTCGTAGCCCGACCCGATACCAGCAGCCCAACCCGCTCCGATATCCGCACCCCAAACCGCCCCGATACCCGCACCCCAACCCGCCCCGAGGCGAAGAAACCGAAAGCGACCCGTCCAAAACGTCGGTCCCGGGTACGCTACTCGAGCAAATAGAAGTATGAATCCACAAACCGAGGCGCAACCGGAAGCTTTTGAGACTCCCGTAGATCTACATCAAGTGTGTATTTTTATTAAATATTCTATAACGTTTTTAAATAGTTTAATTATTTTATTTCGTAACGTTATGAAATTAGTTATTCAATTTCATAACTTTATGAATTTAATAATATTTGATAACGTTATGAAATTTTTAAATAAATTTCGTAACATTATCAATTTATTTAATTTAATTTATTTATTAAATTCATAACGTTATGAAATTAGTTATTTAATTTCATAACGTTATGAATTTAATAATATTTGATAACGTTATGAAATTTTTAAATAAATTTCGTAACGCTATGAATTTATTTAATTTATTTTATAGCATTATGAAATTAATTTATATGGTAACGTTATGAAATTAAGTTATTTATTGCGTAACGTTATAAAATTATATTATTTGGTAACATTATGAAATTAATTAATTTATTCGTAACGTTATGAAATTAATGAAATTTTATAACGTTATGAAATATAATAATTTCATAATGTTATGAAATATGACATTCAATATTGTAAAATTAATGAATTAATTATTTTATGAAATATGACATTGTTCTTCTCTTATTTTGTAACGTTATGAATTATTAGTATATAAAGTATTGAAATTAGGCGAATTATAACGTTAATTTCGTAACGTTATGAATAAAATGTTTAGAAATTAGAGATGATTTTGATTAGGATTGACGTTACAACAATTGTTTGTAACGTTACAATGTCATCGAAAGACGTTTTTGAATTTGACGTCATTTTTGTAACGCTATGAAAATAACGTTACACTATAACAACAACATTAGGGGGTGCGAGATACGATGGCTTCTAGTGGTTTTGTTCCGGGGGCTCCTGTTGCTGCAGAGCGTGTTAGGAGGACGAAGATTACAACGTCCATACGTCAGAGTTTTGCTACTGCTCGAGACCAGCTGAATGCTTCTAGTTCGACACCCACTGATGTTACTGGGGCACTTACAGATACTGGGGCAGTTAGGGATTGAGGTCTAGATGTTGATCCGTCTGCTGATGATGAGGGTTACAGTGAGAGTGAGGAGGAGGATATGGACGTCGATGATACAGCTGTTGATTTGGATGAGGATATCCTGGGAGAAGGTGAGGGTTTAGGTACAGATTATATTGTATCTCATCCCGAGATACCGACAGATCAGCTTAGGAGGGACGACCCTCCTATTATTTCAGAGGATCATGCTGGTATGGGGCCTTCATCGCCAGCTCCTACAGATTTAGGTCCTTCGTCTCCTACGCCAGATGTACCACCTCCCCCGACTGATGATGTACCGCATCCGGCTGCTGCACCTCATGTACCACCTCCTGATGCAGATCCTGTACCACCTCCTGCTGTACCTTGGATGCCCGGAGGTCCTTTTACAAATGAGTTGCTGAAGAGTTATGAGACGCACATTGCCAGGGCTATTTATGAGCTTACAGTTGTTGATCCTCCCGCACCTGTGATTCCAGCTGGCCCCCGTCCTCTTCCTCCATTTATACAGAGACAGCGAGGAGGCCGAGGAGCTCAGGCTGATGATGATGTTGCTGATGCACTCTGTTGATCCTCCAGCACGAGGTGGACGCGCTCCACGCGGAGGACGAGGACGTGGACGTGCTGCAGATCATGTTGATCTTCCACAGCCTGCTGATCTTCCAGAGGGCGAGGCTCCTCTTGATTTGGTATGTATTTGAACTATAATGTTCATATGTGAAATATTTTGGCATTCTGTAGAAGTAACTGTGTTATTTTTTTACTTTTTTTTCAGACACAGAAGGTCGTCAAGGTTCACTTCCACACCGCCTACTGCACTCCACTAGAGGAGTTTAGGAGACCTGGTCCAGATTCGTGGTTTCAGCTTGCAGAACGATCTGGATTGACTGATCTACGCTATATCGGGTCCGGTCTTGTCGATCATGTGTTGGTTTCTGCTTTCGTCGAGAGATGGCACCCAGAAACCAACACATTTCATTTGCCATTTGGAGAGATTGGTCCTACACTTCACGATGTGGTTGAGATCCTGTCGCTGCCTATACATGGCAGGAGTTGTAGCTCAGTCTTGATTAAGGAGGAGATCTTCACTTTTGTTGCTGAGATGCTTCACGTAGAGGAGGCACTGGTGAAGACTTGGTATAGGGATGGAGGCATTCCTTTGGGTTATCTTCAACAGAGATTGAAGGATATGATACGGATGGAGGATGGACAGAGAGATGAGAGCCTCATTGCGTCTATGTACTTACTGTTGCTTCTCGGCACTACAGTTCTAGTGGACAAGTCAACTACAACAGTCAAGCACTGGTGGTTAGTTCTTTTGTCCGACCACGACAGCACTGGCCGATATGCTTGGGGAGCTGGAGTGTTAGCTCATCTGTATCGCAACCTTGGACAGGCGTCGAGGCGATTGGCTATGGGGATGGGGAGTTCTGGCATTCTTTTGCGGGTTAGTACGCAAACAACTATACGATTGGCTATGTTTAGGAAGTCGAGTTCTAATTATCCTTTTTTTGCAATCATGGATCTGGGCATATTTTCCACATTTTCGTGGACATTTTGTGACAGATCCACTTTCTATGGACCACGCCGCAGCTGCTATGAGGGAGGGTAGAGAGATGCCACAGTTGAAGAGCACAGATCATTTGGTTGCCATTCGTGGCATGCTTGACCGTGTTCGTTATGAGGAGGTCAGATTTTAAGAATGTATGCTTTCGTTATATTGTGTGAATGTAAACTATACTAACTGTTTTGTAATGTTTTGTTGCAGGCTACCTGGTTTCCCTTTTCAAATGTGGATTTCAGACTTCCGCAGTACGCCCCGTTTTTGTTTGAGGGGATTCTCCGTTGTCTGGACATCGAGGAGCTCTATCAGCCAGGTCGCCTGCTGCGACAGTTTGGACATGTGCAGGGTATCCTAGATTCTCCCCCAGAGCCCATCCAGGTGACACGTAACAACAGGCTGACGCATTATTCAATTCACTTTGAGAAGGATCTGATTGGTGTGTGTGATCAGGACCCCAGGCTTTTGTTACAGATTTGGGAGCCACGAGCGATGTACTATTGGGCAGTCACAGATGATTATCTCGATTGGTATGATCGAGTTTCTCATCCTCTGGTGGATCCCAGATCATGTATACTCGATCGTCCACTTGGTCCGCTGCGTATTCCACCTTCGGTTGACAGTTTTGCGGTACGATTATAAATTTTATTAGTCATATTCATTCAATTAGTATATTTGATTGTAATGTTTTGATATGTTGTTAATATAGCGGACCCAACTCGTGACTTGTGAGATTCGAGCTTTCTTGGAGACACCACCAGAGAGGAGGCCTGCAGATATCGATGAGTTCATGAGGCGTCTCCTTGGAGTTTTGACTGACGGGGCTCCACCGATGGCTCCAGCTCCGGTTCGTCAATCTCATCTTTTTCGGCATTCAATCCACGAGGAAGACCAAGGTAGTGGGCAAGGTAGTGGGAATGAGGGTCGTGACTTGGAGTGATGTCAAATATTGATAGCAAAACTTGAGTTTTTTGAAAAAGGCGAAAAACGACCAAGTACGTCAAATATTGATACAAATGGTTCAAAATGTCTCGGAACGACTAAGAAACAAAAAAAACCCGACTCAAAACGATATAAAACAAGCCAAATCGAAATTTGAAGGAATTCCGAACAAGTTGTAAAAAAGTGTAAAAATGTGGCCAAAATGATGGCGTAATATGGCCAAATTGAGCAAATCTTAGCAAAACTTGAGTTTTTTGAAAAAGGCGAAAAACGACCAAGTACGTCAAATATTGATAAAAATGGTTCAAAACGTCTCGAAACGACTAAGAAACGAAAAAACCCGACTCAAAACGATATAAAACAAGCCAAATCGAAATTTGAAGGAATTCCGAACAAGTTGTAAAAAAGTGTAAAAATGTGGCCAAAATGATGGTATAATATGGCCAAATTGAGCAAAACTTGAGTTTTTTGAAAAAGGCGAAAAACCACCAAGTACGTCAAATATTGATAAAAAAAATGGTTCAAAACGTCTCGAAACGACTAAGAAACGAAAAAACCGACTCAAAACGATATAAAACAAGCCAAATCGAAATATGGATAATGGATAATGGATAATGGATAATGGATAGTGGATAATGGATAATGGATGTCATATGTGGATAGTTTGGGCCCATATCGTTTTAACGCCTTGAAACGATGAAAATCGAAATTTTGAAATTTTAACATGACAGCAAATAGGGCGAATAGTTGTTTTCATTTGTCGGAATCGAAAAATTATTATCGAAAACGTCAACGGGCCTAATAAGGCCTAATGAATTTTGAATGAGGCCCAAACACAAAAAACGACAAAAAAATGATATAAAATGGCTTAATAAGCACTTAAAACGTAAAAGTCAAGAAATATAACATTAATATTTGAGCATTACCAATCAAACGCTATCGTTTTTATAAGACATTAACAACTTTAACACTTAGAAGTATGTAAACGAAGACTTTCACCTATATGCTACTACTCTCAAGTATATAAGTTGTATAGTTATACTCATATGTATGTGATACCACTTCGTTACTAAAATGAAGTTCATATAATGTGTTTATTTCATCATATAACATTAGTTTAACACTTAATTGTTATCGTTTAACTCAACTTACCTCGTATTTCATTAGTATAATATGATTTTTTATCATATAACTCTTCGTAATCTCATATTACATTAGTAAAACTTGATAAAATTATTCACAAAACTCTCTATAACGACATATTTCAGTAGTATAACATTACTTTGGGTCATAAAACTTTTAATAATATCAAATTGTATAAGAAAACAACATAAAAAATGATTTTTTATGTAATTAGGGTTGGTACTACAACAGTTACCGCACCAACCCTAATACCCTAAACCCTACAAACACCAGAAACATTTGATTCTGGGTAAAAGGGTTTGTGCGTTAACAATTAACGCACAGGTTCTGTGCGTTAATTGTTAACGCACCAGAATCTGGGCTGAGCTTGAATGTTGGGCTGGTGGTCTTTGTTGGGCTGGGCTTTTTCTGTTGGATCTTGACGAAGTTGTGTTATTAGTTGTGCGTTTATTGCTAACGCACCACCATATTTTGCTTGAGTGTGTTACAGCTACTACACAGCTGTAAGTCACTTTTGGATGACCGAATTACGTTATTGGGCCTTTGTTGTTGTGGACCTTTTGTCTACATTGGCCCAAATCTAAGTTACCCTAGTAAAATCTCGGCTATAAATTCACTGCCTCAGTGAACCCTATTATCTCATTCTCACTGCGCCGTAAAATAATTAGGTTTCAAGTTCTTACTCTATATTTCAATTAAAAGTCTCATTTTTTACTGATTTCGTTAGATATCTTCATTGTTTTTAACATGTTTTCTTACTTTGTATTACAGATTCAAACAACCATGGCATCATCTTCATCCTCCCCAGTTCCAGTAGAAGGCAGTGAGATCCAGTGCCCGAGTAGAAGGTGCTCAAGAACAATCAAGGTGTTCACTGCTAATGACAAGAACAATCCCCATACGTATGGACGACGATATACCACATGTCAGTTTAACTACATGATCGTGTATCTTGAGCCAGAATACGACAGCCATCATCTCCGAGTCGTTGCAAAACTGTTGAAGGAAATAGATGACCAGCAGTTGAAGCTGGTATATTTTCACCAGGCTAAGAGTATTGAAGTAGGCAAACACTGGATACAACAGAGGTTTCCCAATGACCCTGTTCCTAGTTTTTATGACAGTGACTCCGATTAGGGATCTTGGTATCAAATAAGTGAATCTCTGTTAAGTCTGTGTTTAGTTTAAATTACAAGAATGAGTCTGTTGTCTTTCCTTAATGAGTCTGTTGTCTTTCTAATTTATGCTGAGTCTGTTGTCTTTCCTTAATGAGTTTGTTGTCTTTTTAATTTATGCTGAGTGTGTTGTAGTTTATGGATTCACTGATTTCACTTCACTGTTTCACCTACCTCATCTAACTCTACTGAAAACTCTTTTAAAGCAAACAAGACAAGTCATTACATATTTCAAAGCAGACAAGACAAGTCATTACATATTATAAATCAATTTCAATCGAAGTCTAAAGATCAAGGCTACTAAACTATTACAAATCAAGTCATGTAGTCCATACGCTTTCCAGCAGTAAAGTGGTATTGTCGAAACAAGTCCACTTGGCCAGCATATATCCCTTCCCACCACTTGATGTTGTCATCTGCAAATCTTCTCCATGAACCGGAACAACGTGGCAATGGTGCCTCGTCACGGAGCCAAACCTAGATATACAAAGAAAATTAATCAATAAGTATAAATGATTTCGACGTTTCATGACGTTTGTTTAGATTACCACAGATTCTTACCGGTATCCAATGATTACTGCATCCGACAAGAGCTATCCCAAAAATCTTCTGTGGAGGACCAGGGCTCACTGTAGACTGCCTTATTGGCAAGCATAAACACGGCGCATCCCAGGATAGTTGCACTAAACCAACATTATACACTGTGGCAAACACCAAACCCATAAATGGCATGTCCATCCAAAATGGTCTCTCACAAGGACTTCTCATGTAGTTAACTTGAGCAATAAGATCATCCCATGTTCCTACCCGTAGTCCACGTCGTATGGGCTCCCATGTCTCGTTGTTTCCAAGAAGCTTCGCTGCCAACGCAGCACGGATCATACGATATTGACTCTGTTGCATACCTGTAATTAGAGCCATAGACCGATACCCACAATGTCCGTCTGAACGCACATCTTTCACAGAAGTCATGTAGGAAAGCCAAAAGTAGTCAATATTTTTCACCCCCAAGTTCACCCCCATATAACTTATGGCTTCTTCAATCTCTTCTTCATCTTCTTCTTCCTCTGTTTCGTTTCGATATGGATAGCAAGCTCTTAGGGGCACGACATTCATGTCTTCGTCTTCTAAATCGATGGTCTCTGAAAACAATGGTTCAGGTTGGGATTGTGATCCGAAGTCGAACGACACTTGACTTGCTTGCTTTTTAGGACAATTTGGTCGTTTACTTTGCCTATTTGCCTTCTCCTTTGCGACTTTTTGCGCATTCTCAGTATTTGTTAAGTCTTCTCTAACGTACTCGTGGTAACTCTTTTCCCTCTTTTCTCTCGGAGGAGAATTCCCATTTCGCTGCTTCTCCTTGTTCTTTGATCCCGGCGGCCTTCCTTTTGCTTTCCTAAACAAGTTTGTTGGCTCTACCAAAGAACTTTGTTCCGGATGCTCCAAGTCAATGTACAACTCACTTAATCTGAATAGAGTTCCATCCCTCAAATCTCCATTTTCCCATTTCGCCCACATTTCACGCATTCTGATCTCCGGAATAGACATTGAACGATTGTCGTCGGGTAAGGACAAATTTATTGCATCATCTTCCCATCTCAGTTCCTTCCAGAAGTCATGAAAATCATCCGGAACAAGAGGTGTCTTTGAAATGATTTCCCTAGCAG
The DNA here is from genome assembly GCA_029168935.1 of Oxyria digyna. Taxonomy (NCBI): domain Eukaryota; kingdom Viridiplantae; phylum Streptophyta; class Magnoliopsida; order Caryophyllales; family Polygonaceae; genus Oxyria; species Oxyria digyna. Next base: position 5,402,217 of record JAPVLV010000024.1, read on the forward strand.
GATCGTGTACGCATGGCATCCCAAGACAATCTCGAACCCAATGATCATCACAAACATTTGAATACTCCTCCTTCAATATTTGCTGGTACATTTCCAACAACAACAGAAAGCACCTATCCGACACTCGGTAAAATAGCCTTGAAAACAACATTCGAATGCCAGGAGGAAAGGTTGGGTCATCAAAGACCATTTGCCGAGTGGTAAGTGCTTGGTTCATCGTCGCCCTAATCAGGTCCATCTGAACTATGACCGCATGGTGGATCCTCACGATCACTCTGTTGAAGCCTCCTCTACTAGAACCCACAATTTCTTTCAACACCTTATGCATCCCCTCCACCCTAAATAAACACAATTTCTAATCATTAGCATTAATAATATGGTGGTCCAAATTAACAACTAAACAAACAAAGATACCTGTTTGTAGTCCTTGTGTGAAAGTGAAGAGTGTAGTCCGTCCACGCTCTAACTATGAACTTCTTGTACGGAGTAAACCAGTACTTTTCAACGTTACCAACAATGCCCTTCTTCCATGAATCTCTCAGCTTTCTCAACCTCTCTTCGTAGATTTCTTCAGTGCTCGAGCAAAATAACCCCCAACATTGCGTAACAAAGTTTTCCGCCCTTTTAGTATTTTTAATCACTTTTTCTGCGTGTGACTGGATGTTGTGCTTAATGTGCACCCAACACAATAGTTGCTTCACATCAGTGTCTTTGAACACAAGTTTGATTGCTCTCAACATAGCCTTCTCACAGTCGGTCATTATAGCCTTCGGCATCACTCCCAAATTTCGACACAACTCATGAACGCACATCATCACAAACTTGTAATGCATTACTGTCTCCTGAGCCATGAATGCATATGCGATGTTGAACGTCTTGTGCGTGCAAGTGAAACCAACCATCTCCACTAAAGTCATATCATACCTATTTGTCTTGTATGTGGCGTGCATGATAATCACGTGAGGAAACTTCCTGAACAAACGAATCGACTCCGGGTGAGCGAAAAAAAGGACTTCAACCTCATTCGTCCTCGTGTTCCTCAAAGGTTGACAAAAATACGTGTTCTCTTTCTGAAAATTTAGAGACCACTGAGTAACTGACAATTCACCACGATCTTCAAAATTGATCTTCTGCAAAAAATTGGCAATCTGCTTCATGGATGTCACATTTTGCGGGTCTCTTTTCCTAAGCTGAAAAAGTATGTTTCTTGGCGTCTTGCGATCATCCCCCGCTTCCCTTGCTATTTTCTCCTCCTCTTTGCTCATTCTACCCACGAATGAATTCCCATGAAAACTAGTAGGAAGGGTGTGGTTGTGACGACCTTCTACAACATTCACGATCCATTTATAACTATAAGGCCCTTCTTTGATACGAACCCCATATAACTCAAATGTACAACCACATTTCTTTGATTTTCGGTCACGAAGCCTCGGAACCGGCAATTCTAGATTTTTTAAATTCACTTTCGGCCTACCCGATCTAGGTTTTCCAAACCTATCGCATACAAAATCAACGCAATATTTGCTAGATGTACGATGTACCAAAACTATCATTAAATCCCTTGCTCTCTGTTTTGTCCATTCCATCATCTCTTCCTTACTATCCCACATTTGCGCAGTACTAAAATGTGGTCTAAAGTCTTCTTCCTATATTGATTAAACTACATTACTTAGATACGCAATTTTAACTAATTAACCTAAATCTCATGCCATTAAATACAAAATTTAAATTCATAATATACTAACCAAAATCGGTAACGGAGTCCAATCGTCTAATGCAATTGATACATTTGCTTCGCCTTCTTCCTCTCCTTCGACTTCTTCTTCGTCCACTTCCTCGTCGACTTCTTCGTCTTCTTCGTCCACTTCCTCTTCTTCATCGACTTCTTCTTCCACGACCCCTGATATCCAATTGTCGTTACCATCATCCTCACTACTCTCATAATTATAAGACATTGTGGTGTGCATTGCAAAACTTCAACAAGAGAGCTCAACCTCTATATACAACCAAAAAAATGCCCGTGCGGTAAGAGTTACCGCACAGATTATATTTATTAATTTATTAAAAATTTAATTTAATTATTTTCAAATAATTATTAAAAAAAAACCGGTGCGGTAACCATTAACGCACCAGTTTTATTCATTATTTAATTCCTGGTTTTAATTTTTTTTTTTTAATTTTATATATCATGTGCGGTAAGAGTTACCGCACAGATTATATTTATTAATTTCTTAAAAATTGAATTTAATTATTTTCAAATAATTATTAAAAAAAACCGGTGCGGTAACCATTACCGCACCATTTTTATTCATTATTTAATTCCTGGTTTTAATTTTTTTTTAATTTTATATATCCTGTGCGGTAAGAGTTACCGCACAGGTGTTTAAGTTAATCAAAATCTTATTTTTTTTGTTAATCTCGTATTAACGTGGTGCGTTAATTGTTAACGCACAGATCTGTGCGGTAATGCTTACCGCACCAGATTCATATATGTTTCAGAAAACATTCCAACAATGCCCCGGGGTCCTTTGGTGCGGTAATCCTTAACGCACAGAAGTGTACTGCAACTCTTACCACACAGATTAGTGTGCATTTAGCCCAAAAAACGTGTGCATATAGACGGAGCCTAAATTAAAGGGTAGGTTTGGTGTCCTACTAGCTTAACTCGATAGGGAGCTCTACTGTACAACAAGAATACAAATATTGCAATATACTACAACCAAGATTACGTAAGTAGATTCATGATCTATTGTGATTTTGATGCTCGTGTACGTGATCAAGCTTGACATTTTGGCCAATTGTATTTCAGGGATTATTGAGAAAATTTCATGCTAAAGATCTGCTATTTGTGAGGAGTACATGAATTGTTTTCAAAGGGAAATGTGGATTTGGGTTTTTAGCATTCCCACGTCGACGAGGAGGGAGTATATTATACACTATATATATTGGGTATTACTTTAGAGGGTTAGTTGAGTTAGAAAGGAGTCTCATTCGCGCGCACCGCCGCCGCCGTCCGTTCCGGTCTGTGGCACGTGCGCGGTGTGGTTGGGAGTATCCGAACGTAAATTAGTTGCGCATCAGATTCTTCCGATTTTTTTTGAATTCGTATTTAAAACTTCCTTTGACTCTTTCAAAATTGTTTTGTAACTGCCCTGGTTTAATGCCCACGTTTTGTGATATGGAGTAAGTGCTCCAGATTTGCAGTTTTTCCTCCTTAAATTGAGTTTCATTTCTGCTGAAGTAACACAGAAAAAACCAGTCTTCTTCCTCCTAAACTCTCTTTCATTCTGAGCATACCCGTCTGATTCCAGTCCTTCGTTGGCGAGAGCCCGCGATCGGAGGACGCTGTGATAACCTTGGGCGGCGACGCCTGTCTGACTATGCTCCGGTGGTCAGGGCGAATTCGCTTCTAAGGTAGCGGAATACGCGACACAACAAGTTTTCGGTTCCTGTTTTCGCAAAGGTTTTCGAAGTAGCCCTACATTCTGTTCTGATTTCTACCAACAATTTAGAAGCGAACTTGGAAATCAGAATGGCGATGTACTTCAAGCCGATGTTGGATCTCTCGAAGCTCGAACCTCTTGACGGGACGAACTACAAGAGGTGGTCTCAGAAGATGTTGATTTTCTTCGAGCAACTGGAGGTCGAGTACGTTCTCCTTCAATAGCCTCCGGTCATCGAAGGTTTTGTTGTTCCGAACACTCCTGGAATGGACGGTACTCCGTCTCCTGGCGCAACTCCAGTCATGGTGGACGAAGCAACAATGAAGAAGTACGAATCTGACAACAAGACGGCTCGTGGTCAGATGCTTAGCCATGTTACCAATCCGATCTTCGATTTGCTTGCTTCCCACAAATCTGGGAAGGTGATGTGGGATCTCCTGGAGGCAAAATATTCAACTGATGATGCAGGAAAGAAGAAGTATGTCTGCGGGAAATTTATGCAGTTCAAGATGGTGGACGACAAGCCAATCATGGCTCAAGTCCATGAGTACGAGAATCTGGTGGTTGAAGGGATGAAAATGTGTGAAGTCCTGCAAGCCAACTTCCTGATCGAAAAGCTTCCAGATTCTTGGTATGGTTACCGAAATCAACTGAAGCACAAGAAGAAGGATTTAACCCTTCTCGAACTAGTCAACCACATGAAGATTGAAGAGGTGAATCGCCTCAAAGATAAGCCCGTTTCTAAAAGTTCTGATAATTCGGTAAAGGCTAATCTTGTGGAGTCTTCTGAAAATTCTGTCAGGTTCAAGAAGAAGGACAAAAAGGAGAATTTCAAGAAGGACAAGGTGCAGAACAAGAGGGCTCCTAACTTCAAGAAGAAAGGGAAGCTCCAGAACAACAATCAAGGCTGTTTCGTATGTGGCAAGATGGGACATCCAGCCTATCAATGCTATGACCGAGCTGACAACCAAAAGGATGCACCGAAACCTAAGAAAGACAAGACCAAACCTCAAGCCAACATTGCTGAAGGGTTTGACGATCTGATCACCATGATCACAACTGCTGAAGCCAACCATGTAGCTGAGAAGGTCGAGTGGCTGATTGACACAGGAGCAACTAAGCATTTCTGTGCTGACAGGTCGTTATTTGCTGAATTTCAAGAAGCTATTGAATTTGATCAAGTCTACATGGGAAATTCAAGCATATCTCAAGTGCTGGGAAAAGGGAAGGTGTCTCTGAAACTCACTTCAGGGAAGTCTCTTACACTGCAGAATGTTTTATACGTGCCTTCTCTGCGTAGGAATTTAATTTGATCAAGTCTATTTGTATGTGCTTTAGACTTTGGTTGGTAATGAGAATCTTACCTCTTTTGCTTATATCGTTGAGACTTTGGATTTATGGCATGCCAGACTTGGACATTTAAATGTTAAATCTGTCAATCGTTTGCATACAATGGGTTTAATTACGAATTTGGCAAAATATGGTCATGGAAAATGTGGTATATGCGTTGAGGCTAAGTTCAAGAGGAAGCCTTCTAATTCTGTAAATGAAAGAACAACCGAGTTTTTAGAATTAGTCCATTCAGACTTAGCAGAATTTCGTAATACTGAAAGTAGAGGTGGTAAAAAGTATTATATCACTTTTGTTGATGACCATTCTAGATACACCAAATTGTATTTATTGAGATCCAAAGATGAAGCTGAAAATGTCTTTTACACTTATAAGGCAGAAGTAGAAAACCAATTGAACCGGAAAATCAAAAGGATTAGATCTGATAGAGGTGGTGAATACATCACCAACTCACGGAAGGAATTCTGTGAGAACAATGTCATAATTCATGAATTTACAGCTCCATACAGCCCACAACAAAATGGTATAGCAGAAAGGAAAAACAGAACTTTGAAAGAAATGATGAATGCTTTACTTTCAAGTTCTGGTTTACCTGACAACATGTGGGGTGAAGCTGTATTAAATGCCAATCATATTCTCAACAGAGTTCCACATAAAAAGCTAGACAAAACACCTTACGAATTATGGAGAGGGCATGCGCCTAATCTGAAATTTCTTAAAGTGTGGGGGTGTCTAGCTAAGGTGGGATTACCTACTTTTAAAGTAGATGCAATCGGATCTAAGACTTTTGATGCCATGTTTATAGGTTATGCTAGAAATAGTGTAGCATATCGATTTATGGTTTTGAGTGATCGTTCATTGTGTGAATATCGAGATGCTGAATTTTTTGAGCATATTTTTCCTTTAAAGAAAAATGACGTGCAAGTTGATTCTATGTCTAGTAATGTTGCATATTCTTCTATAACCTTACCTTCTATGCCTATTCATGAAATTGAACCTTCCATGCCTATTCATGAAATTGAACCTAGGAAGAGTAAGAGACAGAAAAGAAAAACTAGCTTTGGTCCTGATTTTGTGACTGCGTTCTTGATTGAACTCCATGATCTAGATGTGTTGAATGATACATTTTTTAGTGTGCATATGCTAGAGGATGACCCTAAGACATATGATGAAGGTGTGAGATCATTGGATGCTAGTTTTTGGAAAGATGCAATTAACAGTGAAATATAATCTATCATGTCAAATCACACATGGGAACTAGTTGATTTACCTAAGGGAAATAAGGCCATTGGTTGTAAGTGGATCTTTAAGAGAAAACTTAAAACAGATGGTTCTATAGAAAGGTATAAGGCGAGACTAGTTATTAAAGGTTTCACTCAAAAATATGGAATTGACTTCTTTGACACTTACTCTCCTGTCACTAAGATTTCCACCATACGTGCTTTGTTTGCTTTAGCTTCTAGCTATAAGTTATTGGTACATCAGATGGATGTTAAAACTGCATTTTTAAATGGTGAGCTTAATGAAGATATTTATATGGAACAACCTCCAGGGTGCGTGGTTCCTGGACTGGAGAACAAGGTGTGCAGGCTCAAGAAGTCACTCTATGGTTTGAAGCAAGTGCCAAAGCAATGGTATGATAAGTTTCATAAAACTATTCTAAGCTTTGGGTTTCAAGTCAATGAATCTGATGCATGTGTTTATTCAAAGATGTTTGGTGTTGATTGTGTGATTATATGTCTTTATGTGGATGACATGTTAATCTTTGGAACACATATAAATGCTATAAACTTGACCAAACTATATTTATCCTCTCGTTTTGATATGAAAGACTTAGGTGAAGCTGACGTGATTCTAGGTGTTAAAGTAACTAGAACCGAAAGTGGCTTCATTCTATCTCAACCTTATTATGTAGAGAAAGTGTTAAAGAAATTTAATCATTTTGATGTGGTGTCAGTTAGAACTCCCTTTGACTCTAGCATGCAATTAAAGAAAAACCAAGGTGATAGTGTTTCACAAAGTGAGTATGCTAAAGTAATTGGAAGTTTGATGTTTTTGATGAACTGTACTCGGCCTGATATTGCTTATGCTGTTAGTAGACTTAGTCGGTATACTCATAACCCTAGTAAAGATCATTGGAGTGCACTTAATAGATTATTGAGATATCTGAAAGACACTATGGATTGGGGTTTACATTACGCTGGTTATCCTAAAGTGTTAGAGGGATATTGTGATGAAAATTGGGTAACCGATGATAAAGTAGTTAACTCCACTAGTGGTTATGTGTTTACATTATGTGGTGGTGCTATTTCTTGGAAGTCTTCTAAACAGACTTGTATAGCTAGATCTTCTATGGAGTCTGAGTTTATAGCTCTAGATTTAGCAAGTCAAGAGGCTTAGTGGTTAAGAAGTTTGCTGGCTGATTTACCACTGTGGGGGCGCCCAGCTCCCCCTATATCTCTACATTGTGACTCTCAAGTTGCGATTTGCATAGAAAACAGTAATTCCTATAATGGCAAGAAGAGACACAATCGGATTAGACATGCGTCTGTGAGACAACTGATCATGAATGGGGTATTCAGCTTGGAGTATGTGAGATATGAGAGGAACATTGCAGATCCTTTGACTAAGGGACTAAATAGAAGATTAGTTCTTGACACGTCGAAGGGAATGGGTCTAAAACCCGTGGGATGAGGAATTCTTGGTGGATCCACGTTGTGGTCAAGCGAAGCCTTGAAAAGACTCATGTGATGTTACACTACATCCCATTCTATGACGACTGTATTGTAGAGGATGAGCTTTAGCTCTTAATGAACTCATAGCCCATAATATGGGTGGTCCTTTGAGACGGACTTGATAAGCTCACCGATGATTTGAGAGGTTGAGTTATCTAACTCTTAATGACTTCATAACCCATATAGGGTGGTCCTATGGAGACATGACTTGATGGAGTCACCTACAGGAGTGTGAAGGGCTATCCACCTTCTATGAAAGTATTCAGGTAAACTTTCTAGAGCACTCTTTAGCATCCCAAGGAAGATTTGGCTATCTTAGAGAAATTATTGAGGAATCAACTGGATTTTAGGTAAGGAGCGTGTTGTTAAGAACAATCCTTAAACGAGAGAGTTCCAGATTTGTTCACTCTTTTTGTGAAAGGAACACTTGATTTCACTATGTGTTTGTTCAAGTCGTAAGACACCAGCACTTAAGCTTCAAACCTTACAAATGCTCAGAACTGTTTTAAAATCTTTTCTTTGAAAACTTATTCTATATTGTGGGGGATTTTGAGGAGTACATGAATTGTTTTCAAAGGGAAATGTGGGTTTGGGTTTTTAGCATTCCCACATCGACTAGGAGGGAGTATATTATACACTATATATATTGGGTATTACTTTAGAGGGTTAGTTGAGTTAGAAGGGAGTCCCCCTCGCGCGCACCGCCGCCGTCGTCCGTCCGGTCCGGTCCGTGTTCGTGGCACGTGCGCGGTGTGGTTGGGTGGGTCTTACGTTTTCCGAGTCAAATTAAATTTTGGGCTTTCGGAGTATCCGAACGTAAATTAGTTGCGCATCAGATTCTTCCGATTTGTTTTGAATTCGTATTTAAAACTTCCTTTGACTCTTTCAAAATTGTTTTGTAACTGCCCTGATTTAATGCCCACGTCTTGTGATATGGAGTTAGTGCTCCAGATTTGCAGTTTTTCCTCCTTATATTGAGTTTCATTTATGCTGAAGTAACACAGAAAAAACCAGTCTTCTTCCTCCTAAACTCTCTTTCATTCTGAGCATACCCGTCTGATTCCAGTCCTTCATTGGCGAGAGCCCGCGATCGGAGGACGCTGTGATAACCTTGGGGGTGACGCCTGTCTGACTGTGCTCCGGTGGTCAGGGCGAATTCGCTTCTAAGGCAGCGGAATACCGCGACGCAGCAAGTTTTCGGTTCCTGTTTTCGCAAAGGTTTTTGAAGTAGCCCTACATTCTGTTCTGATTTCTACCAACACTATTCAGGAATGAGGTGGCATTTGGTTTGAGGTAGGAAGCAAGAGAGTGAAAAAATAAGGGAATGGAAAGAAAATGCCTTAAAATAATAAGGAGTATTTCTTTTGAATTTTCCATGAGTTTGTGGTAAAAAAAATTAGTGATTGGCTGATTATTTTGTCATATTTCAAATTTATTTGGGTTTTACAGAGCTATTCCATGCCTAAGCTCTTAGGTATTGTGAGATTAACTTGATCTGACGAATTACCAAACTAAACACAAAGATCTAACATAATGTAAATGACATAAGAAAATGTTAACGGGGTTTGACACTGCCTACATCCATATGGCCTCAAGATTGTTGCCCAAATCCACTAAATAGGTCAAACATACAAGAGAGCACAACTCTAAGTTCATATCAATACACAAGAACATAGATAATCACAATTTGTAAAGCAAGAGAAGAAAGACTCCCTAAACCAAGTGTACTTCTTCCAGATCGCTTCTAAACCACCACTCCGTTGAGCATCTGCAAGCTTCACCACACCAAAGGATCTCCAACTTTAAGCAAGAACACAATCCACTAGAAGTTATCTCTAGAAGCAAAAGCTTTGCTTCTGCCAAGACCAAGCTCTCAGACCACAGTCAAAATTGCTCAGGAACTCTAACCCTAAAAGCTCTCTTTCATAGATGGAGGCGGAGAAGGTTGGAATGAGTTGAGGAGAGAGAGAGAGAGAGAGAGATAGGGTTTCGCAATATATACCACGATCACAAAAGTGAAACGCGGAGCTCCAACTACCTCAAAACGAGCCGGGTTGAGCATTCTGGTTTCTATATGGTTGTTGGGCTTCTTTCTAATGGGCCAAACCCAATTACTGATTACACACATATATCTTATTCTAACATGTACAACGATCTAAACTAAAACACTATGGATTGATCATCAACAATGACAATCATACATTATAATTTGCCCTCTTGATTGTCATAAGACCTATTCAGCCTAGTTCTAACTGTAAAACACAGTCGTGCTAAACTAGGAGTAGATTCTGGCACACCTACCATCGTCGGCCAAGGCTCACACTTCATAAAGGAACATCCCAAATGCGCAGGAAGTCCCTGCAAAATGCAAACTTATCAGCTGTAACAATCTTAGTACCAAAATCTGCAGGATTTAAATCACCTTTAATCTTAGTAACAAAAATTTGTTTCTTCTCAATCAAATCTCTAATAAAATGGTGTCTCAGATCAATATGTTTAGACCTTTCATGATAAACATGATCTTTACATAAGTACAAGGCACTTTGACTATCCATATGCAAAATAGGCACGTAAGTAGCACACTGAATCTCATTTAACAATCCAGTCAGCCATACAACTTCTTTAGCAACCTCAGTAACAACTATGTACTTTGCCTCGATAGAGGAGAGTACCACAAGCCCACAACTGACTGTTGCTGAGTCTTCCAGAAAATACAATTACCTGACCAAGTATAAAAGTAAGAAGTGGTAGACTTTCTAGTAACCTTGTTACTAGCATAGTCAGAATCCACATATCCAAACAATTCATCTCTAGATGTATGCTCACCATACATGTTTTGGGCAAATAATCTCAATGGACTAAATCGCCTTAGGATGAGGTCAACCAATCGAGACAAGACTAAAAACTAGGACGTCCTAGACAATTTAACCAGATAATGATGAGACGAGAGTAGGATGAGCTTAGCTAGACTAATAAGGATTACAAATAGATGATGGGTCGTAGGATGAACACTGTCGTCGGTCGGATATCAATCCGAATTCTCGATATGACTTAAGCGATTACAGTGTTTGTAAAGATTACAAAGAGATTAGTAGTTTTGTGGAGAGTTGTTGGGTGTGGTTTTCTGTGCCTTGAGGCTTCTCCCAAAGTCTTATTTATACTTGGATCAACCTTCCTAAAATGGCCTTGATTTGCTCATAAATGCTCTTGATTCCGTCTTTAATGCTCTTGATTGTGCTTGATTCTCTCTTAAATGTCTTTGACTTTCCCTTTGATTGTTGATATAATGCTGATAGTAATGAATGAAGGGATATCAGGCGAGATTTCCGGCGATCATGGTGGGATTTGATCATTTAAGTTTTCTGGGCGTCTGTCTCGACTTAGGACCAAGTGGACTATGGTCGTCTTGACTTAGGACCAAATGGACTATGGTCGTCTTGACTTAGGACCAAATGGACCAGTGAAATCTGTGTAAGTTATAGCCATGTAAGGCGTCTAACTTTGTAAGTATGTGTTGCGCAACGTTGTTTTGTAGTTAGGTACCGTATTTAGGGTTTGTCACCTGTATCGTGTGTTTGTCATGACGTGTTCATCCAGGGGAGAAAGCAAGTTGTTTTTTGCGTAGTTGTAGGTAGGGTGTCACCCTTACCGTATGTATTGTTTAAGGCAAGCGGTGTGCCGTTTTGTTCTATCCCCTGTGTCCAGTCGACCGTGTATGTTAGCGCTTTGATGTAGACCGAGGAGCAAAGCAGTTTGTTTGTTGCGTATTTGTAAGGTTGTTTCCATTGTGTAAAATGGTAAAACCGCATGTCATCTCCCCGTGTACCGATCGATCGTGTAATGTAATGTAAAGGGTCATCACCCGTGTGTATGTAAATGTAACGTGACATGTCAAGTCGATTTGTTTGAAGCTGATTTTGATGGCTTGTGTGTGCGTCAAACTGTAAAGAATCTTCATGTACCTCGTAAGACAAAAAAGACATGACAAGACTGGTGCTCGTCTTTTTCGTTAGTCCTCCAATTGTCACACTAGTAACACTTTGCAAGACCATATATTATATTTAGAAATGATACTCATGTGATTGTAGGTTGACATGTAAAGGTCAATTATTTTGTAATTCAAAAAGCATAATTCATGTAACGAGGGCAAGTAGTAAATAAAAACGGTAAGATGTAATGAATTACTTAGAAATGATATGGATGAAATATATTGTCCCTTCGATGACGGGTTGTCCTTTCATGGTCATCTTCATCGTGCCCCTGTATTGAGCCTGGTTTGGACGCCAGAGATGTTTGCGGTCCTTCTAATCCCGACCACATTGGACCCTGACGACTGTACCTGCGCTATCTGTCGCATCTCCTCCCGGGTTGACTGGGAGATTTCCTCAGGGACGAGGTTGTCGTTGGACTTTGTCACCAGATCGCCCTCAGTTTGGCCAGGTGTCTCCACAATCGGAGTGCCATCGGGATTGGGAACCACAAGGGCCAAACTTAGGACGAGAGTCTCGGAGATCTCATTCACAATCTTGATTGATTGCTGGATGACTTAGTTAAGACCTGAAATCGATTGATTGCCCCCACGGTGGGGCCAAATTGTTTTGGGCAAATAATCTCAATGGACTAAATCGCCTTAGGATGAGGTCAATCAATCGAGACAAGACTAAAAACTAGGACGTCCTAGACAATTTAACCAGATAATGATGAGACGAGAGTAGGATGAGCTTAGCTAGACTAAAAAGGATTACAAATAGATGATGGGTCGTAGGATGAACACTGTCGTCGGTCGGATATCAATCCGAATTCTCGATATGACTTAAGCGATTACAGTGTTTGTAAAGATTACAAAGAGATTAGTAGTTTCGTGGAGAGTTGTTGGGTGTGGTTTTCTGTGCCTTGAGGCTTCTCCCAAAGTCCTATTTATACTTGGATCAACCTTCCTAAAATGGCCTTGATTTGCTCATAAATGCTCTTGATTCCGTCTTTAATGCTCTTGATTGTGCTTGATTCTCTCTTAAATGTCTTTGACTTTCCCTTTGATTGTTGATATAATGCTGATAGTAATGAATGAAGGGATATCAGGCGAGATTTCCGGCGATCATGGTGGGATTTGATCATTTAAGTTTTCTGGGCGTCTGTCTCGACTTAGGACCAAGTGGACTATGGTCGTCTTGACTTAGGACCAAATGGACTATGGTCGTCTTAACTTAGGACCAAATGGACCAGTGAAATCTAGGCCCAACAATACACTAGACACAAATTTTTGGTCCCACTAATATACCTCAAAGCATACTTCATGGCCACCCAGTGATCATTACCTGGATTAGACATGAATCTGCTAAGCACACTGATGGCAATAGCAAGGTTTGGTCGTGTACACAACATAGCATACATAACAGGCCCCACACCCACATCATAAGGCACATTAGACATTTGCTCTATCTTTTTTGGATTTGTAGGGAAACTATTCGTACTGAGCTTCAGATGCCCTTCTAAGCGTATAAAGGCAGGCTTAGAGTTATCCATACTGAATTTGTCCAATACCTTCTGAACATATTCAACCTGAGATAATCTCATCAGCTGGAATTTGTCTAACACCTGGAATCATCTGGGCAACACCCAACTCTTTCATACCAAAATGAAACTTTAAATCTTTCTTAACACCATCAATCAAGACCTTAGAGTCAGGGCCGGCCCGGAGGGTGTTCCATTAGGCCCAACGGAACACGGCCTCAAATTTCGAAAGCTTCTATTAATTAAAATTAAAGTATTGAAATAAACAAAAAACTTTCGTTGCTCTAGTGGTAAGATGCTCACCAGATGTGGAGGGTGTTTTCTGTTTGAATCTCAGCAGCTCCATTTTATTTTTTTCCAAACTTTTACACGGCAATTTATATTAAGATTTACAAGTTTAAAATTACAAATTATAAAACGTTTGTAAAAAATAAATATTATAATTGAAAAAGAGTTTTGTCATTATATTTAATAAGAAAAAAATAGAATTTTTTTATGCAACCATTTATAAAAATATTTATATTTATATGAAAAAATTGTAAAAGCGAATTGATCAAAAAATAAATATCATAATTGAAAAAGAGTTTTATCAATATATTTAATAAGAGAATTTTTGGATTTGTTATGCAACCATCTATATTTATATGAAAAACTTTATATGAAAATTTTGTAAAAGCGAATTGATCAAAAAATAGTTTTTTTTGCACAGGGCCTCCAAAATCCTCGGAACGGCCCTGCTTAGAGTTACCGAAAAGAAGTATATCATCCACATATAGAAGCACATATAATGGAGAATTAGATTTGAAATTCTTAAAAGAAAGGCATGTATCATAACTGCTTTATGAAAACCCAAATTCTTCATCCAAGCATCAAAACTTAAGCTCTATTGTCTAAATGATTGTTTTAATCCATAGATGGATGTTTTTAACAAACAAGCATGCTCAGGTAAATGGTTTCATCCAATTCACCATGTAAAAAAGCAGTGTTAACATCCATTTGTTCTAGTTCCCAATCAAATACAGTACACATAGCAAGCTAAAGTCTCATGGTCTTATATCTAACTACATGGAGAAAATATGTCATTGTAGTCAATACCTTCTCTTTGGGTAAACCCTTTAGCCACTAACCTAGCGTTATATCTTGGTGGATCCTTAGAACTATTACCCTCTTTGATTTTGTAAATCCACTTACAATCAATGAGCCTAGCATTTTCAAGTTTGGGCACTAAAGTTCAAGTTTTGTTAGTTATCATAGAATCTATCTTATCATGCATATTTCTTAGATTCAAAACATCTAACATCTTGCTCATAAGTATCATAGGTATAGCTATTGTTAATCACACTAGAAGTCGTAAAAGTATAGTCAGCAAGACTAGTAGCCATAGCAACAAACGCAACATTATTGACAGAGAATTTTTTATTAGGAATTCTCAATTTGGAGGCTATATCTCTAGTTAATTGATATTCATTTAAGTCATGCACATTATTAGAATTATCATGCTCAGACACCACAATGTTTTCATTATGCTACCAGAAGACTTAAATGGAACATTACTAATGCTAGAAGAGATAACTTCCCTGTTTCCTTCCCCTAAATGTTGAGAATTGTTGTTGTTTGAGTCATTTGCACTTTCCAATCTAGGTTCTTCAAAGCTTGGTGGCACTTCCCTCGAATCATCTTCAGATCCATTCTGACTCATGGAGGGATGTCCTAAGTCAAAATCCTCCTCTCCTGGAGCTTCATTTGGTCCTTCTAGTATATAGAAGTGGTTGCTTGTTATCACTTCTACACTTTCTGCTTCTTTGGTACCTGCACTCTTGTTAACATCAGTTAGAACATTTTATAATGAAAATCTTTTTCATTAAATGTAACACTCCTAGATAAGATCACTTTATAACCATGAGTTTGAATAATATATAAGAAGCTTATATCCTTTCACTCCCTCGGGATAACCCAACATGACACACTTCTGAGCTCTTGGTTTTAATTTTCCTTGAAAAATTTGTGAGTGGGCAGTTGATGGCAGACGAATCTGCATGATAACCCAACATGACACACTTCTGAGCTCTTGGATGAAGGAAGGATGAAGTCGATGTTGGAGATGGCTTCGAGAGATCGTTGTGACAGACGATCGAACGAACCTTGGTCGTCGACAAGTGTTATCTTCCTTGACTCAGCCGTCGATCTAGGAAGACTCGCTTGACTCGGACTCGATAAGCAAGTGACGTCTTTCTTGACTAAGTCGTCGATCTAGAAAGACTCACTTGACTCGAACTAACCTAAGGAATCCACCTAGGGTTCTTTCAAGGTTTGGAGATCGAAAATAAGGGCAACCAATAGATCGTTCCCACAAGTTGAAATCAAACCAAGGGTTTCCGCTTGCAATTCAATATCCAACCAAAGCTACAACTAAAACGACGTCAAAAGCGTCAAAACTAAAAACGTAATATCAATTCTCATTTTGTCTATTTTGCCTAAAACCCTAGAAAAACACATAATAAATAGCCTTCCGGAATTGCTTGATTCCCAAGAAAGGAAACTCTAGAAAAGCCCTAAAATCTCGAATCTTGTTCTGATCATGGCGGCCTCGTCCAATCTCGAATGGGCCTCAAATTTGGACAATGAAGATAAGACCAAGTACTGAAACATATCTAAAGTAGAGCTTAATCCGATCTTTCGTTTGCCCAAACGAACAAAAACAAATTCGGTCTTTGCAGCAGCCATATCTTGGTCACTGGGCCTCTGTTGGGCTTCAACTTTGGACACGGCCAAGATAGGCCCAAGAAGTATACTCTGACCAAATATCTTCTCAATTCGACGCCCGATCCGTCCACGCCACTCTGCCCTAACTCGGCCCCGTCGTCGTAGCCGTGGAAGTCCTCGTCTTCCGGGAAACTCTTTATCAGCGGCCTCCAAACTTAGTAAGGTTTCCCAATATAGTAAGTCTTCGGAATGGGGCCCTTGAGAGCTCACTCATACAGCCATGGGTTCCAAAGACGACCTGAAAGACGTCACTCCTCTTGACGTGGCTCTTGCCGCTACATTCCTTTGACTCCTTATGTTGACGTCTATGATCTGACTAGTGGTGGTCCTACGTACAACAACAACGGGGATCCTACGTACATCAGCAGTGCAACCAAAAAGTCTCAAGTGAGAGATGTTTGGGTTTCTACCAGTCCACATTTCTTGAGGAGTTTTAAAATCAATTACAGAAGAAGGTGATCTATTTATGAGGTATGCATTTGTTGTGACAGCTTCACCCCACATAGAGTGTTTTAAACCAGAACTTACTCGCATGCATTTCTAATAATGTCCTATTCATTCTTTCTGCAATACCATTTTGTTGGGGTGTTCTAGTTTGTTAAGTGTCTTTTTACCTCTTCTAGAGTACAATAGTCATTAAACAAGTGATTGCAAAATTCAAGGTCATTATATGTTCTAAGACACATAAGTTTCAAATCAGATTGTTTTTCTACAACAAGTTTCCAGTTCTTAAAGGTAATAAATGCTTCATCCTTAGTTTTCAATAAAGAAATTCACACTTTCCTAGAGTAGTGATCAATGAAAGATATAAAATACCTCTTACCACCTACTGAGCTTACTTGGGCTGGACCCCATAGGTTGGAGTGAACATACTCCAGGGGTTTGTTGGCTACATAAGAAGATTTAGAAAAAGAGTTATTAGTCTTCTTTTCCAAAAATACAATCTTCACAGAAACTTAGGTCAACAAGTTTTTTTTATCAATTAAACCATTCTTATGAAGATAATTCAGACCCTTGTTTCCTATGTGCCCCATCCTATTATGCCATATTTTTGTCTAATCTAAGGTCCAACCATTATCCATTTTGGAGAGATTTAACTCAGATGTAGTTATAACATGGTACAACCCGTTCTGACAACTTCCTTATACCATTATGAGTAAAAATCTGACACTTCAGATCATCAAAAGCAGACTCGGACAATAGGTTTCTCCTAAGTTCTGGAACCCACCTAACATTCTAAAGAATCTTATAATCTTACCATCATGCATAGTTAGGGGAACCTATCCTAATCCTTTAATGGCTAGGGAACTATGATCTCCTAACACGACTTTTCCTCCATCACACTCACTTAAGGAGCTAAAGAAAGTTTTATAAGGAGTAACATGCATAATGAAACCAGAATCAAGAATCCAGTCATAATCAATAGGAGAATCACAACACATAAGCAATTCACAATCATCGTAATCTTGAGATTCAAGCACATAAGAATAGTTCTCTTGACCATCTTTATTAGACTCATCCTTTTTTTTATGATAGTCTTTATGAAGTGGCCAATCTTATTACAATAGAACCAATTTCTCTTCTTATCATTATCAGAAGAGTTAGAAGACTCGTGTTTTCTTTGGCTTATACTTCTTATTTTTATCATTCACCATTAAAGCCTCAATTTTCACCTCAGTCTTTTTGTCAAAAAATTTAGTCCTAAACACCTTTAAGGTTTCATTTTTCTGAGTGACAGAATCAATGATCTTTTTTTCGTCAAAGATCCATTTCCATACTGAATGACATACTTAAAGTGATCAAACTGAGAAGGTAAAGAACTAAGAAGCAAGATAACTTGATGAGTTTCTTCTATCTTATCATCACATCTCTCTAAATCTCGAGTCATCCTAAGATATTTATCTAGGTTATCACTTAAGGTAAGATTGGTATCCATTTTGAATGTAAACAATCTACATAGCAAATTAATCCTAGATGGCAGAGATTTAGTAAGATAAAGATCTTCTAAAGCATCTCAGAGAGATTTAGTGGTAGTATGATTCACTACTTGTCGAGTCAAATCATCTAAAAACCTTATGAGAATTTCTGAGTGGGCTTGTTTATCCATTTCAAGCCTCCTAGCATCAGAAGTCTCAACAAGGTAGTCTTGTTTGATGGCTTTACTACATTTTTCCTTGACTAATATGGCTTTCATCTTCACTTGCCACATTGCAAAGTATGTAGTCCTATAAAGGCTTTCATCCTTATGTTGTTTCTCCCATGTTTTACTTCCCCTGAAACCACACATAACAAGTTAGTTTCAAAGAACTCAAATGTAAAATAGACCAACAAGGTATAAGAACACAAAATCTACAGGAAGATAGTGCAAGATTTATTGACACAAGAGCAAGATCACACAGATCAAAGCAGTAAAGGATACATTGAGTAAATCTTTCATTGTCACTCATAATCATAGTTCACACAGAACAATTGCAAAGGTCAATAGTCCAAGCATCAACAACTGACCCCTATCAGTGCAAGAAAGGTAACCTAGATCAAGATGAGCGGAAGCATTGAACCAAGATCATTCACAAAGTATTTAGTCCTAATTTTGCAAATATCTACAAAAATCACTCAAGATTCAGATAAAGCATAAATCAGTAACCTGGCTCTGATACCTATCTGTGAAATTAACTTGATCTAACAAATTACCAAACTAAACCCAAAGATCTAACAAAATGTAAATGGCACAAGAAAATGTTAACGGGGTTCGGACTCTATCTACATCCTCGTAGCCTCAAGATTGTTGGTCAAATCCACTAAATAGGTCAAACATACAAGAGAACACATCTCTAAGGTCATATCAATACACAAGAACAGAGATAATCACAATATGTAAAGCAAGAGAAAAAAGACTCCCTAAACCAAATGTACTTCATCCAGATCGCTTCTAAACCACCACTCTGTTGAGCATCTGCAAGCTTCACCACACCAAAGGATCTCCAACTTCATGAAAGAACACAACCCACTTGAAGCTATCTATAGAAGCAAAAGCTTTGCTTTTGTTAAGACCAAGCTCCCATACCACAGTCAAAATTGCTCAGGAACTCTAACCCTAAAAGCTCTCTTTCACAGATGGAAGCGGAGAAGGTTGGAATGAGTTGAGGAGAGAGAGAGCTAGGGTTAGGCAATATAAACCTCGATCTCAGAAGTGAAACGCGGAGCTCCATCTACCTCAAAACGGGTCGGTTTGAGCATTCTGGTTGCCAGATGGTTATTTGGCTTTTTCCTAATGGGTCAAGCTCAATTACAGATCACACATATCTCTTATTGTAATATGTACAATGATCTGAAATAATACACTATGGATTGATCATTAACAATGACAATCACCCACTGCATGTATGTTATATTATGCTCTTCTATATACAAATTCTAGCATCAAACTGTGAAAAATCAAGATCTGCTAGATTAATGTATGTCTAAACTCTTCTTCATTTTTCATATCAATGTAGGCAAAAGTTATATAACTAAAGAAGATTGTTCAATATATATTGAATTGAGATCAAGTGCATAGCTCTTTTATGGTAAATAGTGAGTAATATTGATCCTTAGATGAAATATATCCAACCATCAGGACTAAACCTGATTAAGAAGAAGTAAATAAATTTAAAAATCACACCTTCCCTCAATCCCTTTATTTACGCTTCCATATTTCTCTGTTATAGAATTTTATTTTAACCTCTCTATTATCCTCTAGAACAGTTATTCTCCATTTCAAATCAAGATCCATTTCTCTCCATCTCCACTATGTAATGTTCTCCATTTCACCCCTTCCATTTTCATTTGTTGAAGGTCCGTAATTTTTTTTGTAGCGCATACTGTGGAGAATTTTGTTCATTGGGACAGATGAAAAATTGTTCATTTGCACAGATGAACAATTGTTCAATCGAGAAGATTGTTGTTCTGGAAGATGAATAGAGCACTTGGACAAATGTTCCTTTGAACAAAATGGTTCATTAATCGTTCATCTACCTACACTCATGAACAATTCGTATGAGAATTCTAAAGATACATCAGTTTACAATCACGAGTGATTTTCTAATTATTCATGGATAATTACGCATTGTTCATGAACAATTAGACATATTCATAACGAAATGCATTTGAACATTTTTTCATGTGAGAACAACTAAATTATTCCTCTGAACAATTACGAATTTTACCACTTGTTCACATGTATGCTTTGAAAAATTACTCTAAACAACTAATTTACAGAGTAAATAGTGAACAATTTAAAGACGATGGAAGATGAGGACCATGGTTAGAGCTCTTGAACAATTCGAAGACGGTGGAAGAGGAGAAGCCAAGAAAACGATGCTTAGAGACCTTGAACAATTCGAAAAAAGGAGAGCTTGAACAACGAAGATGATAGAAGAGAGGAAGACGCGTACGGAGAAGACTAAAAAAGATTCTAAAACAATTTAATTGGTCAAACGAGGGAGATATTCTAGGGAAAAAGTATAATAAATTATTTCTATAGTTTTATTACCTTTTATATACTTGTTCAATGAAAATTTTATCTTTTATTAATGTTACCATGTTTTTTTTTACAGTAGGATCTAAGTAATCTACACCTCTAGATACCACCCTACTATTTACCGTAAGGATACTCCTCACCGGAACCTGACTCTCTCTCTCTTTGTATATATATATATATATATTGAATCATCTTTAAAACAAGTATAGAATCATCCTTAAAACAAGGAAAAATTTGCATTTCAAATCAAAGTCATATATCCAGGAGTAGAAATTTCCAAATGTTAATTTGTTATCCTTCGCTTCTTCCTCAACAAGTCTTTTCCATACTGTTTCTTTAATGTTGTAATTGTTTGATAAAACACAAACAATTTAGATTTCTCAACCATCGAAATAGTTCATACCTATCTAATTCCAAAAATAATAATTTCCACTCAAATTTTGAAAGAATGAATAAAAAATAAAATAAAAACTCCAATTTGCATCAAAATAGTTACTGCCTCATAAACTACATGGTAAAATTACCTCTAAGGCATGTGAAGAAAAAAAACCCAACTTCAACACATCTTCTAATGCTTCAGCCTCAATAGTTGGAGCATCATCATCTCTAGCCTCAACATTTGTACCCTTGACATTTGTAGCATCTACAGTTGGTGATGACAACATAGGAGATAACGACATAGAAAATGAAATAGAGAAATCATAATCCTCTACGCTCATATCCCGAGGAGGATGTTGAGGACGGTCCTGAGTTGGATCCTGAGTTTCCTCTCTCGTAAAAACACTCTCAACATACACACCAAGATCATCGGGACCCTAAACCATGGGCCTTTTCAACAAACAGACAGATTCTTCATCCAAATCATCAATAACTCATGGCACATTGATGTGCCCCTGCCCTCTCATACAACCACAAAAGAAGAGGAGGCCCTCACCATGCCTTCTAGTGCACCTAAGACTGGGCAACGCAAGCTATGCTTGAGGCGGTTCCAATCCTTTGTGGCTAAGTCCATGTATAACAATTACACTAGCCAAGCGGCGCCCATAACTCTCCTCCTATCTAGTCTTGAGGATCAACCACGAGCCATCTCCGTCGGCGCCACAATCCAACACTGCCTAAGCGCCTGTGTCACATATCGACACTTTCCCGGGCGCCAAGACTTCTTAAGGTAAGCTTCTCATCACCTTAGAGTCAAAGAACTTCCTCACAAGCGCTACACTCATAAACAAGCCATCTTGAGGTTAGTCCCAACCTCATTTAGCTAAACCTCACCGCTCGACGCCGCTCAACCCAGCTCGGGAACAACACCGCCGACGAACTTCCTCCTAACGTTCCTTGGCCCAGTGTGTGCGCAACCCCATGGTTGCCGGAGTTGGACCAATCACCGCCGGCCAAAGGCTCCTCCAAGGTGTCCGCCGATAGTGCTCCATTTCTGGCTCAACACTCACAATTTGGGTTTGTTGTCTTTACTTGAGATTTGCTATCCTTTCTTATTTTGTTTTGATGTCTTTAAAACTTGAGAACTGTTGTGTCTAGTTGGGATTTTTTGTCTCGATTCCGATGTTCGGGGACATACTATTTTAGGTAAGCTTTATTTCGGTTTTTCTAGCGTTTTAGAACTTTTTACTGTTACAAAATTTCTATATATAGAGTGGTCCAGCCTTCCATGGTTTGGGTCATCCGATTGGACTCTTGGCTATTAGGCCCAAGCTCTTCCAAACTCTAGCCAAACCCTGGTCGTCTCTTCCTTCCTCTTTTCTAGGTTTTAGATCATATTCTTCTTCCTTCATAAGGTCGAGCTGTCTCCACTTGTAAACTTACGTTTTGTTTTAATGTAGTTGCCATTGTTGAGATGAATTTATTCCTCCATCATGTAGATTCAAGGCGTCAACCAATTCCTTACGGACTCTTACTTCTAAATATCCTCCTTCAGATATCTTCTAGCCTCTTTCTTCTACATCTCCCTCATTTTCGTCTATATCCCCAAACCCTTTCACTTGTTCAAGCATCCCTCGATCACCATATTCGATTACTTTCACCCCCAATTTGAAAAATTCTCTTGTCATCTATATCAAGACTTCCGCTGCTACTCTCATCTCGGACAACCTTCAAAGAGAGCTCCACCAAACACTCACAAGATCATCTTCGAAGGTCCTCACATTCTTCTTTGGATTTTCCCAAGACCAATGGCGCATCACACCTCCACCTCCATATCATTACTTTCATAACCCTCCTGCCTACGATATATGCAATCTATAATCTTTTCTCTAATGAGCCTACTACGAGCTTATACTGTCTTTGAATTACCAACATGTCGTCTAGGAGGGTATATAAAACTTTCAAACTTATCAAGGAAAGAGACATAATGTTTAAAAACATAACTTGTAAGATCTTATACTTAGTTTTAAAAGGTATATAAAACATAACTATTTGGTTGAATTTTTTTAGTGTCAACTACACAAATTCATAAAAGGGGTTTTGAAATGAAAGACAAGTTAAACTATACATTTATAAGAATTTCAAAACATCTGCCAACGTCTTGTGCCTTCTATTAATTGCTAGTTATATAAAGAGCTATAAGTGGATGTAATATGAACTTCCTTGTCTCTTCCGACAATTGTTCTAAGGCTTGTTTTCTAAATGACGGCCTATCCTTGACATAGAGTCAGGACGTGTGCGTCCATAAATTTCATAGCTGGAAACATTTCCTTCATAAACGATTTCCTCCTGGGTACATGGATGAGTTTTTTCATCTGTCGGAATGTGATAAAGATTCTACGTAATCGTACCATTCAGAAGCGAATAAGTGATGACTATTATTGGAGTATAGTTATTATTTTAGTCTTGTTAGATTTCAGAATGATGGGGCAGTAGTCTCTTACTCGCTTTTCTTTTTGTATTGTTTCGGTGTTTTGCCGTTATGATGGACTTCATTATATTCTCCTTCATTTAAGGATTTAATCACATATTCTAGAGCAATCTCATTTTGTTTATCCCGAATGTCGTTTTCATTTGGTGTCAGTGAACGTCGATTCAATACAAGTTAAGTATTATTATGAATTGACTTTATCCTTTTGGTATGAAGCAATACCTTGGTATGTGTGACGATCTCTTACCCATTTAGGCGCAAGTTTCGGGGTCGACACTTTTTTTAAGGGGATAGTATTGTAATAACCTTCATTTTCTATAAGGGTATTTTGGTAATATATAAAGTATAATTATGCATTATATTTAAATATTACAAACTTAACGAAAATGAATGCTTTTTAGGGCTTTTGGAAGGGCAAATGATGTTTGTTTTGGATGGATTTTATACGCACAGACTCGTACTGAAATCTCTATAAGATTATGGGAAAAAAATTAAAAAACTTTATAACCGTGACAAACCATCTCTTTTCCTTCGTGACAAATCAGTTTTTTTTTTTAAATTGCTTTGTGACGTACCAGATCTTTTCGTCCTTGATGAACCTGTAGGAACCTATATTTCTACAACATATAATTTGTATAAAATACAATAAATAAAACAGAACTAAGCTAAGAAAATTCGATCGAACCACTACCGAAAGTCGTACAGTAGAACTTGAATGGAGTCGAGATATTATCTCTTTTCTTAATTCTGCAAACGTCTTGTAGTGTAACGGTTACCGGTGTTCCGAATCCTAGGACAAAACCGCTATCGCTTCTGATTTGCACAACTCAAAAGAAGAAGCCAACGAACACTAGATTTCTCTGTGTACTCTCATACATGAAGAACAGGAAGAGGAAGAGGTGATAGAGAAAAACGTGGGAGAGAGCATAATGAGATAAGTTGAATGTTTTCCGAAGAGAGCTTTGCAGACCTTTATATAGGTTGTTGGAGGAGCCTCTCTCAGGAGAAGAAAGCCCATTCCGCGTGGATTAAATGGGCCGATCCACGTGTCATCAATACTTGGAAACTTCGCGTGGCATAAATGTGGGAGAGTCCGCGTGTAATGAATGTCGTCAACTGTGACTTTAAACAAGGCCCACTTGAACGAAGCCCAAAAGTCATGTTAGTCATAGAGCAAGGCCCAAAAAAGATAACCTCCTCCTCGGGCCTACAACCCATCCAATGAGACCAATGACATCACGAGCTCACGAGCCGAGCCGATCCGAACCGAACCGCGCACGTGCGGTCTTCGAAGGCCCAAGCCCACTTGGATAGTCTCCTCTGGCCCAATCACATCCATTACAATCCACTCCTAAATTATATACTAGTGATTTTATCTCCTCCTAATCAATGTGGGTGCACATTAATTCTGAAAGTTCAACTTAGTGACATTAAATGTAACTCCCTTATTTCTCTTTCAAACAAAATCCGAATTAGACGTATGAGCATACTACAGAATAATGCTCGCGGAGACGAAGCCAACGCTCCCGTAATCCGACACCAATGGTGCCGGGAAAATGCGGTTCCAACAATCCCCCACGTGAATAGAAATGACTCTATAAAACGTGAAAACGACTCGACAAAAAGACTTTTGAGAGTACAGTCGAAGGAATCACTGCATTTGGGCTGGTAGCATTTTTTCAGCCTTGAACCACCCATAGTGAATAGTCATTGGATTTACTCGACCAGGTAGTGAACATGTTGTCTTGAACCACCCAGACTTGTATGTAAACCTAGACAACGACTATCACACAATTTCATCTTCTCACAGAACTAGGTTCTCTGATTGTGTTCATTTTGGCCTTGAACATCCCTGGTTATTCATAAGTGAGCTTAGAGAATTCAGCCTTTGTAAGTTCTCCTAGAAACAACCCCATTTCACACTCACAAGGTGATTTTACCATAATTAGTATACTATTATACATCCCTTTGATTTTCAATGCTTATGGAATCGCTATAAGCCAACGCTTTATGGCTTAACCTATACTTTACCAATGCACTTTTATCATCCTAGGAACTAGGAGAAGATATAATTCTCCAAGTGCTCTTTAGATTCAGCTTGATTTCGTTGTCCCTTTGAACTTACATCTTGGGATCTCCAATCACGTAAGTAGGGTTACCATCAGGCGTCATCTTATGTCATAGGCTTTAAACCCATTCCTCTTGATGATTTCACAACTTTTTCTCGAGACAAACCTTTAGTAAATTGATCCGCTAGGATACAGTCGTACCACCTAGAGTAAAAATATACCCGCTTGTGTATTTTGAGTTTTTGAAGTCTGTTATCCAATTAGCATCACTATAGCCTTCCATCACTGTTGGATATCGTCCATAGTGTAACCCATAATTTCGAGTATATCGCAAATAGTTCAATACTCTAGTTATGCCCTTCCAGTGACAATGTACCAGATCGCTAGTGTAACGACTTAAGACGTTCACCGCGTGTGCTAGATCTGGTCGCATACTCTACTTGAGATATGCCATCACTCGAGTTTTTCTTTAGGTCGAGATGAGGGTCCACGGGACTCTTAGCATTACCGCTTGAGTATTTCTTGAACCGTTCAAGTACCTTCTCGGCATAATGATCTTGAGTTAGGATGATTCCTTCGGAATGTCTAATGACCTTTATTCCTAAAATCGCATCCGCTAATCCCAAGTCTATCATGTCAAACTTTCCACTAAGCGTGTTCTTAGTTTGTTGGATCATAGCTTTGTCGCTACCAATAATGAGCATGTCATTAACGTATAGGCACAACAAAACATATCCTTTTTGAGTTGTTTTGACATAAATACATTTGTAATATTCATTTATATTGAAACCGTTTGACATAATGACGCTGTCAAATTTTTCATGTCATTGTTTAGGTGCTTGTTTCAACCCATATAAAGATTTTACAAGTCTACACATTTTGTGTTTCTGTCCAGGCACAATATACCCTTCGGGTTGGTTCATATAAATTTCCTCTTCTAACTCTCCGTTTAGAAAAGCCGTTTTTACATTCATTTGATGTATTTCTAGATTGCGTAGATCCGCAATCGCTATTAGTACTAGAATAGAGGTAATCCTCGTTACCTGCGAATATGTATCAAAGAAATCTAGACCTTTTTTTTGTCTAAATCCTTGTACTACAAGCCTTGCCTTGTACTTCTCTATTGAGCCATTGGTTTTCAATTTTCGTTTGAAAATCCATTTACATCCCAACGCCTTTGTCCCTGGGGTAAATCAGCTAACTCCCAAGTATGATTTTTCATAACGGAGTCTATTTCACTTTTAACCGCTTCGTTCCATGAAGGTGCGTCTGGTGTAGACATGGCTTCCTTAAACGTTCGAGGTTCGTTTTCTAGAAGAAACGTCATTGTAAAGTCTGAGCCAAATGATTTTTCTTTTCGAGCTCTCTTGCTTCGTCTAGGTTCATCATTTTCTTCTTCTGTTTCTTGGACAGAAGTACTCACTATTTGCATAGAAGTGTTTCCTTCTTGCATAGATGTGCTTGCTTTCTTAGCAGATTCGCTTGCATCTCGTTGTTCACGAGTCCTTTTTGGATATTCTTTATCGTTGCATGGACATACATTTTCAAAGAAAGATGTGTTTCTTGACTCCATTATTGTATTAGCATGTATATCTGGTATATCTGACTTGTATACCAAGAAACGATATGCACTACTATTATGTGCATACCCGATGAAAATAGAATCAACGGTTTTTTGGTCCAATTGAGACCTTTTTAGGAGGTGGTACCGCTACTTTTGCTAGGCAACCCCACACTTTGAGGTATTTGTACGAAGGTACATTAGCTTTCCATAACTCATAAGGCATCTTTCCAGTCACCTTATGTGGTATTTTGTTGAGAATGTAACTAGCTTAAGTCTCGTGTCATGCGTGGGTTTATATAACTCGATATAGTTTATAAGTAGTAATGAGTATTATGTAATATATAATTTTATATGAAAATAAGTTGATATCTTAAAATGATATTGATATATAATTAAGTTTTAACATTTTAAATATAATAAACAACGAATATAAATGAATTTTTAATACCAAATATCTTATTTGATCAAATTATCATAGGTCAATTTTTAACAAATTTAAATAAATTGATTTCAACATATATAAAACTATATAATTTAAAACACTACCATAACACAAAAATATAATCGTTTTTCTTATTTATTAAGAAATCAATCTTTTTGTGATATGTCATATCACAAAAATAAAATTATAAATTTGTAAAATAACATAATAGGATAGGATATTGGGAGGTCAAAATCTTAAAAATTAACACACTAAAAATTTGTTTGTAATCTGAAAGATCTTAAGTAATCTTTTTCTGATATTTGTGCACATGATTTTCCAAATTTAATCATTTTTTTGAGAAAATTACAATAAATAGTAAAAAATTGTGACCAATGGAGTGACGACAAGTGGATGGACTGAATGAAGAGTATGTCACTGGCATAGCTAGAATTGGAGAAAGATGATTTGCTTTAGTAGTTATATAGAGATTTGAGGTAAGCAAAGCTTCCCCCCACATGTCTCGGCTAACCCAGATTCTTGCAACATTGCATTCATCATCTCTTAAGAGTTTGGTTCTTACGTTCCACTACTCCGTTGGATTCCGGTGAATAAAGAGCCGTAGTTTGGTGAACAATGTCATGTTCTCTACTGAAAACATTAAAAGGTTCACTATACTCACCTCCTCTATCACTTCTTACGATTTTAATCGTTTTACAAAGTTGGTTCTCAACTTGTGTATTCTTTGAACTTTTCAAAAGCTTCGTCTTTTCTACATAACAAGTACACATAGCAATATCTTGTGAAATCATCTATGAAGGTCACAAAGTACTTTTTACCTCCTCTAGTTTGCACAAACTTCCCATATCCTTGAACCTTAGAAGTGGCAGAGTTTTCCACGAACCCGTTCTTGGAGAGTAGAGTTCTCGAAATCAGGTTATTGCGAATGTCCGACACATGAAGGACGTTGTTCAGTGTCAACTCCTTCTCAGAAGTCATCTTCAACACAATCTTCCCATATCCTTGAACCTTAGAAGTGGCAGAGTTTTCCACGAAGAGTTTCTCTTCTTATAAGTCGTGAAAAGACCCAAATCCAAGCATATGTGCCTAGTGGTACCGGTGTCATACTACCACTCCTTTGGATTGCTCCCAACCATGTTTACTTCAGTTATGGAAGCACACAAATCATCCGTTGTGAGCGGCCCTTCGGCTAGGTTGGCTTGATACTTGCCTTTGTCCTTCCTTGTGTCGACTTTGCTTCGACACTCATCCGCCTTGTGCCCAATCTTGTTGCACTTGTGTCATTTCTCACTAAACTTCTTAGATCCTTGCTTCTTGAAGTTGTTGGAGTTTTGGGGTTGAAACTTCCTCTTTTTTCCCTGTCCTGATGCTCTGCCAAGTTCGCCTTGTTAGAAGGGCCATCTCCATTGGCCCTTTTGTTTTTCTCCTCAACCCGAAGCCTCACAACCAAGTCTTCAACTCTCACTGCCTTTTGCTTTAGCAATAAGTAGACCTTGAATTGTTCCCACGATAGAGGAAGCTTCTCAATGAAGGCACCTACTTGGAACGTCTCGCAGATGTTCATGCCTTCGGAGATCACCTCATGGACGATCAGTTGCAGCTCTTCAACTTGATCCACTACCGACCTTGAATCTACCATCTTGTAATTCAAGAACTTTGCCACTGTCGCTTTCTTTGTGCCAGCGAGTCAATCATGAAATAGACTTTGTACAACGAGTTTCATCGTTGACGGTTTCATCGTTGACCAAAGCTTTCCACAATTCCTTGACGGTTTCATCGTTGACCAGAGCTTTCCACAATTCCTTGACGGTTTCATCGTTGCAATAGACTTTGTACAACGAGTCAATCATGCGAGCCTTCACATAGCCTCTGCACACATAGTCCCCCTTGACCCAGTCAGCCAGGCATCATATTTTTTCGAGGAGAACTTTTGTTTCTCCTCCGTCAGAAATTTGTCCAGATTCATCGTGCTCGGAGAGAAATACATCTTCTGAGACCATATCTCAAATCCTTTCCCCACAAAATTGTCGGGGAGAACTCCAACATGAAATGCACTTGACATATTCGCCACATACGATTTTTCCGGTACCCTCACATGGGGCATTTGCACATCCGACAAGTCCATAGGATGACTTGTTTGAGACTGTACAACCGGTTTTGGTAAAACCGGAGGTTGATCATCGACTGAAGTCGTTTCATGAATCTGAACCTCATTCTGAGGCAGAGTCCCTGGTGGCAGGCCATCTTCAAACTGAATTTGGAGTGTCGACTCACCACTCTTAGTTCATGCGGTAGCATCCACGTTATCGTTTCCTTATTCATTTTTCACTCTGAGACGAAACAAATTTGAAACAAATTAGAACAAATGCACAAACGAAACAATAGGAAATAAAACAATTATTTCCGATTTAATTAATTAACCAATTTTAAATTAATTAGTTAATTAAATTGTCGAATTTAATATAATAAAATAAATTTAATTTTCGTTTTTTAATTTAATCAATTTGATTAAATATCCAATTTGTTTAATTAGTCTAGATTAAATTCAAAAATAAATAATAAAATATTTTTTCCGGATTTTCTCGTACAAAAACGAGATTAAATTTCCAATTCGCCTTAACCTGTTTACTCAAAAACCAAATTTGTTAGTCGTAGAGACGTAGGATAAAATTTCAGAATTAAGATTCGAGGAATCTTTATTTCAACAGCATATAATTTGTATAAAATACATCAAATCAAACAGAATTAAGGTAAGAAAAGTTGATCGAACCACTACCTAAAGTCGTACGGTAGAACTTGAATGGAGCCGAAATATTATCTCTTTCCTTAATTATGAAAACGCCCCGTAGTGTGACGGTTACCGGCGTTCCGAATCCCAGGATAAAACCACTATCGCTTCTCATTTGCACAACCCAAAAAAATAAACCAACGAACGCTAGATTTCTGCGTATACTCTCAGACACGAAGAAGAGAAGAGGAAGAGATTATAAAGAAAAACTTGTTCGCGGAGAAGAAGTCAACCCAAAAAAAAGAAACCAACGAACGCTAGATTTGAGTGTTTTCTGAAGAGAGCTTTGTAGACCTTTATATAGGCCGCTGGAGGAGCCTCTCTCTGGAGAAGAAAACCTGATTCAAGTGTCATCAATGTCTAGATCCTCCGTGAGGCATAAATGCGCGGAGAGTCCGCGTGTAATGAATGTCGTCAGCTTTGACTTTGAACAAGGCCCACTTGAACAAAGCCCAAAAGTCATGTCAGACTTAGAGCGAGGCCCAACAAGATAACCTCCTCCTCGGGCCTATGGCCCATCCAATGAGATCATGAGCCACGAGCCACAAGCCGAGCCAAACCAAACCGCACGCGTGTGGTCTTCGAAGGCCCAAGCCCACCAAGATATCATCATCTGGCTCAATCACATCCATTACAATTCACTCCTAGTTTATATACTAGTGAGTTTATCTCTCCTCCTAATCAATGTGAGATGCACGTTAATTCTCAAAGTTGAACTTAATTACTTTAAATGTAACTCTCTTATTTCTCATTCAAACGGAACCCGAATTAGATATATGAGCATACTACAAAATAGTGTTCGCGGAGAAGAAGTCAACGCTTCCATAATCATACATCAACGATGCCCGGAAAATTGGATTCCAACCGAACCTAGCCTCTATTTAATATATGATAAATTTACCATGTGTTAAATATAAATTTTGGGGTGTATCAAATAGAAAATTCCCTATTTAAAATATACATGTAGAGTAATAGAATACATTTATTATAAAAAAAAATTGGTCAAGAATACATATATTATACGGAGTAATTGTTCTACAGGTGAGTGCTGAACGTGTCATTGGTGGGTGTGCACGTAGATTTCAAGTTTGAACTTCGATCGAGTTTGTTGCAAGTCAATGAAAAAGTCAACCTGAATTTTAACTTCATTCACAAATCAGAAGCAATGTCCTGATAGAGGGTGGCTTGTGCTGAGGAGAAGAAGGTGAATTCATTCTCAGAGTACATCAGCCATGGCGATGAAATCACCCCCTAATCCAAATTCATTTTATGGCCGAATCAATGTAATTAATTTCATCTCTCTCAATTTCTCTTGGTTTTGGTCTTTTGTATCTAAGCATGTAGCATCTACATTTGTATAATTGTGTATGTGCAATGTATGCATACTGTCATAGCCATTGAGAGAAAATACACCAACTTATTAATCATGTAGAATACATTGTCAAATTTGTGTACGTGAAATCTATGAGCCAATCGAAAATTATACATATTCATCCACACCCCTGACAGAGTGACAGTTTTTGTTAGCTATGCATAACTAGTTTGAGTTAGTTTGTTTTGCTGTTTGATTTTGGCAGCCTGAAACTGAGGAGACAAGACAGAATGAGAAGGAAATTGATGCTTGGCTTCCCATTACATCTTCAAGGAACGCCAAATGGTGGTATTCTGCTTTCCACAATGTCACTGCAATGGTAGGCGCCGGAGTCCTCAGCTTACCATCTGCCATGTCATATCTTGGATGGTAATCACTCACACCACCTCTAATAAGTGGATCTAGCTTCGGTGAGGATGAGTTTTTAGATGACACA
This sequence comes from Oxyria digyna, assembly GCA_029168935.1. NCBI lineage: Eukaryota > Viridiplantae > Streptophyta > Magnoliopsida > Caryophyllales > Polygonaceae > Oxyria > Oxyria digyna. Next base: position 5,434,078 of record JAPVLV010000024.1, read on the forward strand.
GATGTTATAACTCTCGTATACACTTAAAGCTGTGTGTATGAGTTATAACGTCTGAAAGCTATCAGGTAACTCATGCACATAGTTGTAAGTATGTGTATGAGTTATTGAATGTGTCATCAGCTAGTAAAATTGTGTGTACAAGTCATAACGTTTGTGTGCATGAGTTATAACGTCTTTGTGCATCTCAGTCATCATCCTCACAAAATATGTTCTCGTGCTAGGTAGCTTGCTCAATTATAGTCCGTATTAATTCATCTATCTACATACAGTTTACCATTTAGTGAATGTACATTAGGGGTCCTGGAGTAACTGTTTTGATCTTATCTTGGATCATCACCTTATACACCTTATGGCAAATGGTGGAGATGCATGAGATGGTTCCAGGGAAGCGATTCGATCGTTATCATGAACTCGGGCAACAAGCATTCGGTGAGAAGTTGGGTTTGTGGATCGTGGTGCCCCAACAACTGATAGTTGAGGTGGGTGTGAACATAGTCTACATGGTCACCGGTGGACAATCACTAAAGAAGTTTCATGATCTCGTTTGCAACAATTGCAAGCAAATCAAGACCACTTACTTCATCATGATCTTCGCCTCTGTCCACTTCGTCCTCTCTCATCTCCCAAACTTCAACTCCATAGCCTTAGTCTCCTTGGCAGCTGCTGTTATGTCCTTAAGCTACTCCACCATCGCGTGGGTGGCTTCAGCAGATAAAGGAGTTCAACCTGACGTGTCGTACACGTCAAGATCTGATACCGAAGCAGGCAAAGTATTCGGTTTCTTTAATGCATTAGGGGATGTGGCTTTTGCATATGCAGGGCATAATGTCGTCTTAGAGATCCAAGCAACCATCCCTTCCACCCCCGAGAAGCCTTCAAAAGGGCCGATGTGGAAGGGCGTTATTGTCGCCTATGTTGTTGTTGCATTGTGCTACTTCCCTGTCGCCCTTGTTGGTTACTATATATTTGGAAACAAAGTCCAAGGCAACATCCTCATGTCACTCGAGAAGCCTGTGTGGCTTATTGCTATGGCTAATATGTTTGTTGTCATCCATGTTATTGGTAGCTATCAGGTAAATGAAACTCTAGTTGATTCACATGAAACCATTGATGCGATTAATAAACTTGTCGAATTCGGTGAGCGCTAGATATATGCAATGTCGGTATTCGACATGTTGGAGACGGTTTTGGTGAAGAAGCTCAAGTTTAAGCCCACTTGGACACTTCGATTCGTCACAAGGAATATCTATGTTGGTAAGTACCAAACACTTTTGCATATGTTTCTAATTAATCAGTGTAGTAGTGATTGTGTTTATTGGATAACTAATTCATGAGGTTTGTTTTGATAGGGTTTACAATGTTCATTGCCATTACATTTCCGTTTTTTAGTGGTCTTCTTGGATTCTTTGGAGGATTTGCTTTTGCTCCCACAACATTCTTCGTAAGTATCTATACATTAGTGAATGTTAGATTTCATACATAGAAAATTTACATTACATGTATCAAATTATATGATTTTTCAGCTTCCTTGCGTCATGTGGCTTGCTATCTATAAACCTCCGAGGTACAGCATCTCTTGGATAGCCAATTGGGTAAGCAACGACTCTCTCTTTCTCACTCTTCCTCTCCTTAAAGGGCTCATTGAAATAATCAAATCTTTTATGATCGAATTGTAGGTATGCATTGTTCTTGGGCTTCTCCTAATGGTGTTGGCGCCCATCGGAGGCCTAAGAAGGATCATTCTTGACGCCAAATCTTACCACTTCTACTCTTAGGCGATCTGTAAGAAGGAATATTAAAATGCCAATATATATAAATACTATGAGAAGACGAATGTTGATCGATCAATCACAATGTTGTACTTACACTTCATGGAAATGCAAGTGGGCTTTTCATTTTGTCCATTCTTTTATATTGTGACCCATTTATTTATAACTGGACTAAATGCCTACTAGTTAACCTTGTTCTCGGTCCATGAGTAGTACATTGTTTCAACTTACAAGTTACAAATGACTGATGACTTGAAACATTGAAATGTACGTTAGGAATTTCCCACGTTTTCGCATTCTTTTTCCTAACTTCTATTCACTTAGAAATTTGTTATAATAGATTATGTTTATTTTTAGGAGGATCATGGTGTGAAATGCAAACTATGAACATTACTACCTTATAAGTGAAGGAAAAGTATCCCGTGAAAAAATTTGCTACAAAAATAAATGAGAATGAATTTGAGCCGTTTGATCTCGCTTAATCGGACAGATGGGGATATTTGCTTTTTGGGCGCGTGTATAAGCGCGTTCAATGTTAACAAATATTGTCTTCCTTCTTTCCTTCTTCTCGCTTCTCTTTCTCCTTATCTTTTTTCCCAAATTCTTCAACAAATCTCGCCTTCCTTCTTTTCTTTTTCGTAATTCCTCTTACTATTAGCTTTTTTTCTCTTTGTTTTTGTTTGTTTTTCATTCGTCTACCTAATATTCGTTTAACCAATTTCACGGAATTGTGTGTTTTGCCTCCTCTGACTTTAGCCATTGTTGCACCACTTCATGAGCTTACAAGAAAAGGAGCAAGTTTTGAGTGGATAGAGCCTCATCAAACGGCATTTCAAGCACTATAACAAGCCCTTTGCAATGCTCCCTTGCTTGAACTACCAGATTTTGAGCAAAGCTTTGAAGTAGAGTGTGATGCATCTAGTTTTGGAGTAGACGGTGTGCTAATCCAAAACAAGAGACCAATTGCCTACTTTAGTGAAAAGTTGAGTGGAGCTACCTTGAATTATCCGACATATGACAAGGAGCTTTATGCACTCATTCGAGTGCTCAAGACTTGGCAACACTATCTTTGGCCCAAGAAATTTGTGATTCACTCGGATCATGCGGCCTTAGCATATCTCAAAAGCCAAGCAACTCTGGGTCGGCGCCAAGCAAGATGGGTGGAGTTCATGGAGACATTCTCTTTCACCATTGTGCACAAAAAAGGGAAAGAAAAGGTGGTCGTCGACGCTCTCTCAAGGAGGTACATTCTTCTTACTCATTTACATTCTAAAATTCTTGGTTTTGCTTTTATTAAGGAATTGTATGCATCTGAACCCTTCTTCAAACCTATCCTTGAGAAATGCTTAGCAATGGGTGAGAGTGATACCTTTTTCTTAGTAGAAGGGTTCCTTTACAAAGCTGGAAAGTTATGCATCCCTACATCCTCCATTAGACATCTCCTTATCCAAGAAGCACGTGACTACATGAGGGAAGGGACAATTTGGGGTTGTCAAAACTTTAGCCGCCCTTAGGAAACACTTCTACTGACCCAAATGACCAAACAAGTCACCCGGTATTGTAAGAGTTGTGTCACTTGTCAAAAAGTCAAATCCAAAACCAATCCCCACGTCTTGTACACACCCCTACCAATCCCGGAATCACCTCGGGAAGACTTGTCTATAAATTTCATAACAGGCTTACCACCATCTAGGAACACACAATGATTCAATCTTTGTGGTGGTAGATAGATTTTCCAAGATGGCTCACTTCATCCCACTTCATCCCTTGTAAACCACTCAAAATGCAACTGCATAGCCAACCTTTTCTTTGAGCACATTGTGAAATTACATGGGATTCCTAGAACCATTGTGAGTGATAGGGATACCAAGTTTGTGAGTCATTTTTGGAAAACTAGGAAGCAATCTCTTATTCTCCACTAGCTACCATCCCCAAACAGATGGTCAAACCGAGGTGACCAACCGTACCCTAGGATCCCTTCTTAGAGCCATGCTTAGGTCAATCCCAAAGCGTTGAGAGGACTTACTTTGCCATGTTGAGTTTGCTTATAACAGGTCTAGGCATTCGGCTCACAAGCTAACTCCATTTGAGGTGGTGTACGGAAGGAATCCTCATACTCCCCTGGATCTAGTGCCTCGTCCATTCAAGGATGATGACCATATTTCGGCCTCCAAAAGAGCAGAAATTGTTCAAGAACTCCACCAAAGGACAAGAATACTACTTGAGAGGAGAGTCGCTCAAAATGCAAGGCAAAACAACATAGGGAAGAAGTGTATGGTGTTTTCCCCGAGAGATCTTGTGTGGGTGCACCTAAGAAAGAAACATTTTCCACAATGAAGAAGAGGCAAACTTGATGATAGAAGTGATGGCCCATTCAAAATTCTAAAGGCCTATGGAGACAATGCATATCAAGTTGCTCTTCCCGATGACTACAATGTTCATGCAACGTTCAATGTGGCTTATCTTTCTCCCAATGTGTCGCTTGAATTTGAGGAGCTTGAAACGAGGACGTTTCAAAGACAAGAGGGGGCAATGATGAGACCCTCCCCACCATGAGTGCTCAAGAGGAAGAAGAGGCCCTAAGTTTGAGAACCGAGGATCACATCACTCGAGCTCGTCTAAAGTCCATCACTCGATCCACTCAATCGTTAGTGTCAAGGAGCTATGCCAACATGAGTTCCCAAGACACTAACTCAGCCAAGACATGCCTCATGACAAGCATCATAGACTCGGCGCCCGAGAATCTTCAACCAAACCATGAGACGAGTGTCTCGACAATCCAAGGAGGTCCTACGAGCGCACATTGGCCCAATAATCCTCAAATGAACCATCAAGATGGTCCAAGCCAAGTCCACTCGGACAAGTCACTCTTGGTCCTATGTACCAAGTGGGTCCACACCACCAATCTCGCCTTAATTGGCGCCTTGTGTCTTTCTCTTCAATCCAGACGGCACAAATCATGCTCATTGGCTTCCAAGTTTCCATTGAAGACCAAGACAAGATCCCTAGACTTTCTCTTTTTTTATTAGCTTTGATTTGTTCACATTATTGCTATCAATTCCTAGATTTTAGCTTATTTATGTCCTTATTTGGAGAGTGATCTTGTGCTTGCAGCCCAAGACATCTCCTTCCCCTATAAATAACCTCTTCTAGGCTCATTGTAAGGCAAATTGAGTTTAATAGCAAAAGCATAGTTGAGAGCATCTCCTACTTTTGCCTTGGCGTCACAAATCTTCAAGAAACACTTAGTGGACTCTTAGTGTTCTCTTGTTTATCCTTCTTCTTTGGTATGATACAGATCTACCAAGACAACCCCCAAACACTTCCCTAGAACCCTCTGTGGACTCCTTGAGTTCTAACATATCAAACTCTCTCAAACCCCTTATTCAAAGCCAAGCCCAAAGCTTTGTCATACACTTTATCCATCTACTTCACTTAGGCCTTTTCTACAGTCTAAACACCATTATCACGCCTTATCTAAGGCTCATTCACTTACCCTTTCATCAAGGAACAAGAAGACTCGCCACCTCGATCTAGATCTGTGCAAAAGAAGGTGTCCCCGAAGACGAGAACACATCAAGATCTAGCCTCTGGAAGCAACAATACTCCAGAAAGAAAGTCATAGCACGAGCGAAGCTTTAGATATGAGATCTACAGGTAATAAGACGGTAGATCTTGAAATCGTTGTTGTGAGCCAACCTATGTCTCTGATACCAATACGATGAGGATAATAATATGCGGAAGTAAACAATCCAAGAGCATAAAGATTACAATCTCTAGAGAAAACGAAAAAATTGCAAAGTTTGGGGTCTCAACTAGAACACCTTTACCTAGACACGGAATAAGAAGCAACTAGAGAATACAGAATCATGCAATGATAAAACAAGAGAGACTAAGAAGCAAGGAAGCTCAATCGATCTTGTGTCAAAAGCTTGGATGAGGAGGGAGCAATCAAGTCACCAAAAGAGTCACGGGAGAAGGGCTCCCATATACTCAAGCAAAGAGGCAGAGAAATGATTTTAGCTCGCTCCAGACAAACTATGGTTAAGTCAGCTTATATATGACAAATTCATATAGGAAAACGACGTCGCCCACATAGTTGAAGAAGAGAGAAGGCTTCATAAAGTGATTTGAGCTTCGTTTGAATGTCATCCAAAAGCCCCATAGAGGGAGTCCAATGGTTGCAATCTAAATTCAGCCTATCACATATAAGCTGTTGAATCTTCGACTTGACATACCTCAACCTTGAAATCCAAAACTTGAATCTTAATTCTCAACAAGTGTCGAACATGGGATTATAGTCTGTTTATTGTATCAAACATGGGTTATAGTCTGTTTATTGTATCAAACATGGGTATATATATATAATTAAAAAGAAAGAAAATGGATAAAACGAGAACGTCCTGTGTCCACCCAAACAAGGCACAGCCACGTGACGGCATAACCGAAACCACTAACCTCCCTCATTCCGGTTAACGGCCACACAAACCCACCCCCTTCCTCTTCGTCTTCCTCTTCTCTGCAGAGATGCTTCTCGCTCCAGTTAGCAGGGCCGTCTCCGCTCCCTCCGCCTCTCTCTTCCCCTCTCTCCCAAACCCTAACTCCTCCTTTCCTTCAATCCGATCCCATTCCTCTCTCTCACTTCCATGCTTCACTTCCCGGACTCTATCTAACAACATGAATTCCTCCTTCCACCTCAGGGCATCCGCCTCCTCCTCCTCCGCGCAGCAATTGACCAACGCTGATGACCTCATCGATTCTGTTCAGACCTTCATCTTCGATTGCGACGGTATAGCCTCTTTTCTATAATGTAGCTCTCCTAATACAACGGATTGCCGGATTTCGAGCTCAACATTCCGACAATTTTATTTTATGCTAACAGGTGTTATATGGAAAGGCGATAAGTTGATTGACGGTGTTCCCGCAACCCTCGACTTGCTCCGTGCTAGGGTTTCTGCTTCAATTTCTCTCAATTTCCAAACATACTGGAGTTCATACTTAGATAGGGGAAATTGACTTTTTTGCTTATTTCTGGACTTGATGATCCGCAGGGGAAGAGATTGGTTTTTGTCACCAACAATTCAACCAAGTCCAGGAAACAATACGGGAAGAAGTTTGAATCACTTGGTCTTAGTGTCAGCGAGGTTAGTGTTGTGTAATGACTCTCTTAACAAACTCAATGTTAAGCTACTTTGTGAAATGTGAACAACTTTTCTTTGTTTTCTGTAGGAAGAGATCTTTGCGTCGTCTTTTGCTGCAGCTGCATACCTAAAGTCAATAGACTTCCCCAAGGATAAGAAAGTATGAGTTGCTGGAAAACTTTTATGTGCTACTGATGCAGGCTAAACCTAATATTTTTTCACCCTTTGGCTTCTAGGTGTATGTCATTGGGGAGGAGGGTATCTTAAAGGAGCTTGAACTCGCTGGATTCCAGTACCTCGGTGGCCCGGTATGATACAAAGAATTGTAGTATGCTCAACAATAATTATATATAGCTGGTGTTTAACCCCTATTCCTGGTTGTATTGTCACTATTTACATGTAAAAACAACAAATGCAGGGTGCACAGTTTAGCACCTTGCACATGACACTTGAGCTTGGAACATCTGATCTATTATGTATGCACTATTTAGTGTAAATCGGTGTGTAAATGACATGTGTACTTCGTAATCATTTTTGATTTTTCTGTTTCATTGGATGTTAGCTGATAACTGGTTTAATGTTTTGATCTTTTTCAGGCAGATGGAGAAAACAAGATAGAGTTAAAACCTGGCTTCATGATGGAGCAGGATAAGGATGTAAATTATTCCTAAAACTTCTACCTCTATTTGCTTTGAACATTATAGAACTATGAGTTCAACATAATTTCTCAGAATATTTTTATTCTGTTACACATCCAGTCTTATAAATTTTTGATTGCTGATCATTCAGTTCCTATCTCTTTTAGGTTGGAGCTGTTGTGGTAGGATTTGATCGTTACTTCAACTACTACAAAGTTCAGTAAGTTCCCTCTAAACTCGTTTTCTCATTCCTCCTTTGTAATTTTCTAGTCTACCAGTGATCTTGGCTTTGTTATTTATTGCTATGGCTACTCGCCCCTCTTTTATCCTAATTTGTTTGTCAAAAAAGTAGGGGTGGGTTATTTATGCTTGGTTATGTTTATCAAACAAATTTTGTGGAATGGTCTTTCTGACACAAACTCAAAGGTCTCCAAGGAAGTATCTGGTTAGTATGCTTTAAATTGATGCTACCTATCTCTGTTTCCATTCAGGTACGGAACACTCTGTATCCGTGAAAACCCTGGATGTCTCTTCATCGCCACAAATCGTGATGCTGTTACTCATCTTACAGATGCTCAGGAATGGGCAGGTTCTTTATTCTCACTGATAACTGTACCACTGCATTACAATTTCTATTTTAATCCAAAGAAACATCCAATATTTGTTTACTAAACAAGGGAATGTTGAGAATCTGTCAATAACTGATGCTTTATGCTAATAACTCCAACTTCTTGATATTTCTGAATGATGGATCAAGTCTCCCGCTGTTTTTTTCAGGTGGTGGCTCGATGGTTGGTGCTCTTTGTGGGTCCTGCCAGCGTGAGCCACTGGTAGTGGGAAAACCGTCAACCTTTATGATGGATTATCTAGCAAACGAGTATGTTATTTCCTTTTTTTTATCTGTGAATGTCACATTGATTTCATTTCTTCACATTGGTTCGATTTGGCAGTGATGATGATCTGAATTGGAGGGTAAACATTGTTTCTTTAATTCATAATGTGATAGGTTCGGCATTCTTAAGTCACAGATATGTATGGTGGGAGACAGATTGGATACTGACATTCTTTTTGGGCAAAATGGTGGTTGTAAAACTCTTCTTGTCCTGTCAGGTATATCCAGTGTGTAAGTAATCCCGGCTTTTAATGTCTGATGAACTGAATTTAACTTGCCTTCTCTTTCTGCCAGGGGTGACTTCTTTGTCGAAACTTCAGAGTCCTGACAACACGATCCAACCAGATTTTTATACGAACAAGATTTCCGATTTTCTCTCTCTTACCACCGCAGCCGTTTGAGCAAATGTACAATTTCACTTCTTTTCTTTTGTAAGTCCTGCATATAATTGCTTAGTTTTGCCTATATATATATTTATCTTCTAGGTCAGCATTTTTTTGGCTGGCTTCAGCTGCTGTTGTATTCATCCTACAGTGTGACTGAATGTATATTTCGAGCTTACACAGCACGTGTAATGTGAATTTGGACAATCTGATCATGCAAACATGCTTTGCTTACTGTTGTAACCTGGTATTTGATCTGATTTTCATGTGTTTCTTCTTTATTCATGTTGGTGTGGAATTGATCAAGATGATCATGTGAGGGAATTAACTAAATCTCTCATCTTAATTGCCAATCACATGCAATATTAATGGCATGGTTTCCATAGTTTTGGGTGCTTCATGTTCTTTCATGTTAACATAGGCTAATTTATTCAGAACAGATGAATCTCAACTTATTCGAATTGGATGAAACAAGGCGCTAAACAGTTAAAAAAGAGCGTGCCTAATAATAAAAGCAATCATGCATTTCCTTACCTTAGATACTAAAATTCATGAGTTGAAGCCCTTGACATATATTACCAATTTAACCAGCAAAAATTGTAAAATGACTCGTTCAAACGAAGATCCTTCAAGACACCTAATTCGATATAGTTAATAAGTAGCGTTGTGTATTATATACTTCCTCCGTCTCCTTTTGATCTTCTCATTTCAAATAGGCACATTTGCCGATGCACGTTTTGTTTCGTCAATATCTCTCGTTACAAATTAGTTAAAATTACAAAATTTTGATATTATTAAAGTACTCATTGATATGAATCAAACAAGACCACTCATGACTATATTTTACCTTATACAATAGCCAGAAAATCGAAAGATTCTCATCGACCATGAATAATGTTAATAAAGCAAACGGCTCTTATATTTAGGGACGGAGGGAGTATAATTTTATATGAATATAAGTTGATATCTTGAAATGAATTGATAATAATTTTGTTTTAAAATTTTAAATATAATAAACAACGAATATAAATGAGTTTTTATACACAAAATTTTATTTGATCAAATTATCATTGGTCAATTTTTAACAAATTTAAATAAATTGATTTCAACATATATAAAACTATATAATTTAAAGCACTACCACATCACAAAAATATAATATTTTCTCTTATTTTTTAAGAAATCAATCTTTTTGTGATATGTCATATCATAAAAATTAAATTATAAATTTGTAAAATAACATAATAGGATAGTGACAGGTCAAAATTTAAAAAATTAACATATAAAAATCTTTTGATAATCTGAAAGATCTTAAGCAATATTTTTGTGATATTTTTACACATGATTTTTCAAATTTAATCATATTTTCAAGAAAATTATAATCTCTATATAATTACTAAAGCAAAACACATTTCTCTCATCTTAGTTATGCCACGTGGCATACTCTCCATTCAGGTCATCCACTTGTCGCAATTTTATTGGTCATGATTTTTAACTATTTCTTATAATTTTCTTAAAAAATTTGATAAAATTTGGAAAATCATGTATAAAAATATCACAAAAGGATTGCTTAAGATCTTTCATTTACAAAAATATTTTTATGTGTTAGTTTTTTAGATTTTTATTTGGCAATATCCTATTATATTATTTTCTAATTTTACTTTTATGATATGATATATCACAAAGAGATTGATTTCTAAATAAATTAGGGAAAATATTATATTTTTGTGTTATGATAGTGCTTTAAATTATATAGTTTTATATATGTTGAAATCAATTTATTTAAATTTGTTAAAAATTGACTTATGATAATTTGATCAAATAAGATTTTTTTGTATAAAAATTAAAACTCATTTATATTCGTTATTTATTATATTTAAACTTTTAAAACTTAATCATGTATCAATATCATTTCAAGATATCAACTTATTTTTCATATAAAATTATATAATACATAATATTACTTATTAACTAGAGGTTTTTGCATGAAACCACCCCTTATATGAGTCAATTTGCATGGAACCACCCCTTATATGACTATTGATTTAAAACCACCCATTATTTTATTTTTTGTTACAAAGTCCCACCCCGGGCTAACTTCCGTTAAGTAAATTGTTAAGTATGTGAAAAGACGATTTTGCCCCTCATTTTTCAAAAGAATTACATCAAATTACCCGGTTTCTTGAACTCTTTTTACCTGTTAAAGAAAAATTTATTAAATCTGGGAATTAATTGAAAATTAGGGTTGAAATGGCAATAGCCACTGAAGAGGAGATGTCGATAATCGAAGCCGCTTTCATGGCCGCTCGACCTTCAATTGTTGCTTGTTCCCCATCTTCTTTGTCTCTCATGTCCTCCCGCTTTCAGCGAAATTCTAGTTCGGTTGGGTCTCTCACTGTAATGTCAAAAAGGGGCTATCCGAGTTTGGCCGGGGGATCCGATTTGGGGCCCAATATCGAGGACAGAATCCGTCGGAAGGCTGAGAGTCCGATTAGGAAGAGGAGTAGGGTTTTTCAGATCGGTTTCAGAGGAAGGGAAGGCTATTCGTTACTGATTTTACTAGGGTGGTATGGCGTGTTATTCATCTTGAATTTCGGTGATTTTGTTCCATCAGTCGGATTCAATTTGTTAGCTGAGTAACTTGTATTTGGGGAATTGGGCAAGATTGAGTTCTATTGTTACAAAGATGCATCAGTTATTGGATTATGGTTGTGCAAGGATGGAGAAATGAAACAAAAATGCATAATTGATGGATAGGGAAGATATGTGCAGAAGACCTGAATGAATCAAGGAAAGGGGTGAGAGAAGTCTAATTTGATGGTGAGAGAATTCTATCCAAGAACCCTAAACAGTAATCTCCAATTAATTTCCAAAATTAATTAATTTTTCATTAACGGGTAATAATAGGTAAACAACATCGTAATTTGATGTAAATCTTTTGAAAAATGAGGGGCAAAATCGTTGTTTCACATATTTAACAGTTTACTTAACGGAAGTTAGTCCGGGGTGGGACTTTGTAACAAAAAATGAAATAATGGGTGGTTTTAAATCAATAGTCATATAAGGGGTGGTTTCATGTAAATTGGCTCATATAAATGGTGGTTCCATGCAAAAACTCTATTAACTATATTGAGTTATATAAACCCGCGGGAACTAGACTAGTAAATATTAAAAAATCGTGACCAATGCAATTGCGACAAGCGGATGACCTGACATAGCTAGAATGAGAGAAAAGTGTTTTGCATTAGTAGTTATATATAGATTAGACACTAAACACATAACATGTCTAATATTCTAGAAGATAAAAGATTCATTTTTTTGGCCAATTTTGAGCATTTGGTGAATTTGACTGTTCATTTGTTACAACGTGAATGTGTATTGGATGAACATTATCATGTTTAGTTATAATAACGCGAGTGTATAAATGGTAATAGTGTGATGAATTTGTGTGCATTTGGCGCACATAACGTAATGTGGATTTGTAAGAAGAGGTGATGTGCATTTTCCAATAATCTGAAATGTATGTGTTGAAATAAAAAGTTATTGAAGTCTGGAATTGTAAATAAGGGAACGTTGAGGAAGTTTTTCCCGGTGGTAATGTGAGCAAGAAAGGTACCTTTGTTTTCTTTTTTGTCATTTTGCTGAGACCATAAAACTCTCTCTCTCTCCCCTCCATCGACATTCGACCTCTTCTCCTTCCCCCCTCAAATTCGATCGCGCTCTCCTACTGCTCGATCTCGCTCCATCCCTCCCATTTCCTACTTCCCACCTCCTACTTCAATCAACATTTTCACTACCCGACCCGATCGATCAAAGATTCAAGGGAGATTAGGAGGAGTACTCTATTTCTAGGGTTTTGGATTTCTTTCTCTCCTGCCTAATTTATCATTTCAAATATGGATTCCGATGATGACATGCATGACGCCAACGATGTAGAGTCGCTCGAAGACTTCTACAGCGGAGATACCGTCGATTCTGATGATATCGCTGATGCTGATTACGGATTCATCGACAATGACTCTGACGATTCCGATGATTTCACTTTGCGTCGCCATCAGGTCATTTTCTTCTTCTTTCTCAACCATTTTCTTGTTTTCTTGCCAATTCTACTTGCTCTCTGCTCAATATACTACACTTTCGCCTTCACGCTAACTATAATTCTGTAATCAATCCTCACCACATAACTAACCTCTGGCTATTGAAGCTTCATTCATATGTTTCTTGTAATTGGAACCGTTCCAAAGTTTCACATACATTATGGTAGCTCTTAGTGCATGACCATTGCACACAAGTCTTGTGCTTTTGGCTGCTACGAGTTCTTGGTTGATTTGTAGGTGGAGGCAGCTGATGGTCATTGCGCGGAAGGTTATATTGTAAAAGGGATTTTGATCTTAATTTGATATTATTGAGTAAACAGTTTCAGTGGATTCATTGATAGTGTTTCAAGCTGTTTGATCGTTTCAAGTGCTAGTTGTTGATGATAATTTCTCTCTTGCTGGCATTTAGTGAATTACTTCTATTTTACTATGTGTATAGCAATGCGGGGGTTTTCTTATTACATCCTAGGATTATCATCTTAGCTCAGTAGATTTTGTTCTGTATTTTCCTTTGATGTTTTCAATTACTGCGTGGTAGATGATATTGAATTAGCATACATATAAACGTGGCATAGGAAGCTAAACTAAATTTGAGTTTGATATTCAGCAAAGCTACACTGTATTAAGTGAAGCCGATATTCGTCAGTGCCAAGAAGATGACATTACAAGGATATCTACCGTGCTTTCAATTTCAAGGGTCGAAGCTGGAATACTTCTACGCTACTATAATTGGTAAAGTTATTATGTATTTAAAGTTGCCAAATTTATTACAATGTGGTTACTAATGAATTTTTAGCTATTTGGACTTGTAGGAGTGTGAGTAAAGTGCATGATGAATGGTTTGCTGATGAAGAGAAAGTTAGAAAGACTGTTGGTCTATTGGAGATCCCTGTTGTCAATCTATCAGATTCAAGAGAAGTAAGTCGTGGAGTATAATGTACCGACCTCTCTTTCATATGTTAAAGACGAGTACTCACTTGGGCCTACTAGTATTCAGATTGTCTTCTGCTTATGTAAACTTGATATTATTATTTGTTGATTGACTTGGACAGTTTACATGTGGTATCTGTTTTGAGACCTTCCCAAAGGATGAAATATTTGGAGCTGTATGTGGACACCCATTTTGTAGCTCATGCTGGGGAGGTAGTCTCCTTTCTTTTGACCTAATCTTTTAAGCAGGATTTTCCCATGTAAATAATTGGACTTTTCAGGTTATGTATGTAAACTTAAGTTAGAAAAGAAGTTGTGTGTTAGTCAGGAGGCCTGTCGTCTTCTAATGTTTCATCTTCTAGCATTATGTTTTATGAACAGAAACTTTAGTTACTTTCAGAGTCTGGCGTTTGGGATTACTCTGTTTATTGCGTCGTGTTAAACTATGTGGTATATATTTCCTGCATACGTGTCCGCTGTCTTGACACTGTTATTATATATTGATGATCATATTGTCTCTTATAGTCGACTTATAGTTTTGCATCCTTTCTCTCAACTATTTAGTCCTTGTTGTACTAAAATTATCATTCTGGTTTGTTTTGGCTACATGCTTCATCTCTGAAATGTATATACCCTTTCTTACAGGTTATATCAGCACTTCAATCAATGATGGACCAGGGTGTCTGGCTTTGCGATGTCCTGATCCATCTTGTGATGCTGCTGTGGGTCAAGACATGATAGATGTATTTGTTCCTGATGATGATCAGAAGAAGTATGGTCGTTATTTTCTAAGATCTTATATTGAAGACAATAGGAAGGTAATCGAAAGTTGGTTTCGGAATGAAATAATCGTAAATATAGTCGAATGAAAAGAATTTAGGTAGGAAGGATGATTATCTTGAAAACCAATTGATATGCGTGGCCTATCCTACGATTCTTGCTAATCCATGTACTACATCATTTCACTTTATGTATATACTCTTCTTGCTCCGAAATCATATCCTTGTTTTCTGTTAGTACACGTGATACTTGTATATACTATATGATACATTAATATGTTTATTCTTGACACTCGAAAAGTTTAAGTTTGGAATTTTTTTCCGTACTGTTTTCGGAATTGATGAACCCTTCCTTGACAACAAAAATTAAACTAATAATTTCGTAATTCATTCCAAATATAGGTTCTTAGTGTTTACTCATGGAGACACACTAGAGAAAACCTGTATAATATAACACTGAAGTAGAAAGGATGATATTTTGAATATAGTACCTAGTGCTGTTTATGGTTTGTGGATTACTTTCTCACTTCAGAAATAATCAGTTCTAAATCATATGCTTATTTTTCTGTTTAGTTCACATGATATTGTTTATATTTTCTTGTGCGTAATTTACTGCGATATTTCTGGTTCACACCTTCACTTAAAATAATGTTGCTATATTTCCCCTATATACAGACAATCTTTAACAGCTTTCCTTTGTCCTTTCTTAACTAGGCCAAATGGTGTCCTGCACCTGGATGTGATTATGCTGTGGATTTTGTTGTTGGTAGTGTCAGCTACGATGTTACGTGCCGCTGTTCTTATAGCTTTTGCTGGAATGTAGGTTGCCACTAACTTGTCTCAATGGAAAATGGGAGTTAATATATATCTAATGGGCGGGCAATATTGATAAATATATAACGTTACTGTTTGGTGTACCTTTTTTCATGAACTTTTACTACTGTCTTCCTTAATTCTCTTTGTCCTCGTGCTAAGATATATGATTTTAAATATGCAGTGTACAGAGGAAGCTCACAGGCCAGTTGACTGTGGAACTGTGGGCAAGTGGATTTTAAAGAATAGTGCAGAGTCAGAAAACATGAATTGGTATGTACAGACCTTTCATCTGTGTTTTTTTCTCGGCCTTTGCTTTTCTTATACCAGTTAGATTCTCTGAATTCTGTACCAAAAGTTTTGGATGCTTTATATTAAGTATTGTATGAAATTATGAATTCAAATGGTATGTAAGATGATGAGATTTCACTTTGTTGTATTTTTAATTTGTGAAATGGAAGTCCCAGTGATTATTTGGTTTGAATAATGTTATATATCTGATAAACTCTGCTGAATGTCGGCACCATGCTTCCTTGTTGCTTTTTTCTTGGTCATAGCTTAAACGTTGCTAATGAATCATAAATTTTGGCTACATGTAGTGCATATCTAGACACTTATGCTGCCTTCATTATATTTTCCAAATGGAAGCTATTGAACGACAGGCCTGAGGAAGATTATCTTAGGAATTGAAATTCTGTCTATATCTTAATAATTTCATGAATTATTGCCAATGGTTATCTTTTTTCCTTGAAGGATTCTCGCCAACTCCAAACCATGTCCGAAGTGCAAGCGTCCAATTGAGAAGAATCAAGGGTGTATGCATATAACTTGCACACCACCCTGTAAATATGAGTTTTGCTGGTAAGAGAGTGCGCTGTCTAATGTTGCCCTCTTTTTAAGTATACAGTACTAATTTTAAATCTTAATATAGATGTAAACTATTTCGGTCATGTCTCACTCTATACAATTATTCAGGCTTTGCCTTGGTGCTTGGTCTGACCATGGCGAGAGGACTGGTGGTTTCTATGCATGTAATCGATATGAAACTGCGAAGCAGCAAGGAGTTGTAAGATGATATTTCATTTGTGTCGCTTTTGCATGTCTTAGACTCTTAATCGCACAAACACTGATGACGTATGAGTGGGATTTTTTTAGATGAGATGGCTTTTTTTTTCTCTGAATGTTGCAGTATGATGATGCCGAGAAAAGAAGGGAGATGGCAAAGAATTCTCTGGAGCGATATACTCATTATTATGAAAGATGGGCAACCAACCAGTCAGTATGTATTAATTCGTACAGTTTATCCAGCCTTTGAAATAACATATGCAATCTTTCTAAATGAATAATTTATGAATTTTTTTCTTGCTATCCAAATCTTCTGATGAATGATGATGGCTTGCTATTTCTCCTTCCTTTCTTACCATGATAATAATTGGCTGTCTGCCAGGCAGCTACAAATCATAAGTGTCACTATTATTTGTTACTCACATGTGTGATCGTGTCACTCATTACTAATTAGTTTCACGTTTTGACTGTTTCATGCAGTCTAGGCAAAAGGCCCTTGCAGACCTTCAGCAGATGCAAAGTGTCCATGTAAGCAACCTTCTTTACATGCATGCCTATATCATTACAGAATGCAATGCTTTAAAGAATCTTATTGACATTTTTGCGATCCCTGTAGTTCAGCTTTATGTTGCTTCTATGTTGCATTGCATGAATCCTTTGCTACTTGCTAAGAGGTCTTTGTACTTCTTCTGTGCACGAGGGGTGTTGGGTTTAGAGGAATGTAGAAAACCCCCTTTGATTATACTGATTAGATTAAAGAAGTGAGACAGCTATTTGTGATATCTGGACGTATACGATAAACCCAAATTCATACAGCTGCCATCATTATAATTTATTATGCACTTGTTATTATGTTGCATAATGGGAATATATTTGTTGGTCACTTAGTCTGCAATTTCCCCCTTCCTTATGTATGCTCCCTGGATTTTTGCAGTTGGAGAAGCTGAGTGACACACAGTGTCAACCAGAGTCACAGCTCAAATTTATATTAGAGGCATGGTCACAGGTAATCTTGTATTATAATATCAGTTATGTTGAGTGTAACCTTCCAAGATATATGTAAATCCTTAAAATGATTCTTGTTTTTGCAGATAGTGGAATGCAGACGAGTGTTGAAGTGGACTTATGCTTATGGTTACTATCTCCCTGAACATGAGCATGCAAAGAGACAGTTCTTCGAGTACTTACAGGGTAATTAATATCGATACGCATGTTTCACTTCTAGTCATATATCGTTGCACTCGAGTTAATGAGTTTTTCTTGTGCAGGTGAAGCTGAGGCTGGATTGGAACGGCTCCATCAATGTGCCGAGAAGGAGCTGCAAGCATACCTAACTGCAGACGGCCCATCAAAAGATTTCAACGAATTCCGCACAAAGCTGGCGGGTCTCACTAGGTGCATATTTACCGTCATTTCTACAAGACATACTTATAATGTCTACTACTCCCTTCTGATTTATCATTGTCTGGAAACAGTGTGACCAGAAATTACTTTGAGAACCTAGTACGAGCCCTAGAGAACGGTCTTTCAGATGTAGACTCCCATGGCTCTGGAAACCGAGCCACTGGATCAAAAACCGTTGCAGCTAGTGGGAGTAGCAGTAGCAGGAGCAGAGTTGGTAGGGGAAAATCTGTAGCGGCATCAAGATCGAGTGGAGCAAACAGGATACCACCCGTAGATGATCCAGACCACTGGGCATGTGACCGCTGCACATATGCAAATGCCAAGTCTGCACCGGCTTGCCAGATGTGTAACCAAAGAAGGTATGCTTCATCTATCAGCTCTGTTCCTAGAGATGACAATCTTCCCAAGTTAATCGTTTGGTGGAATTTCCTTGTCAGGCCTGATTAAGTTATGGCGGTTGGATCATAGTAGAAGAATCGGGAAAGGAGGCAATACGGTGTTATGTATGTTGAGGTAAAAGAAAATGAAGTTTGGTTGTGTATATAGTTGTTGTTTCTTTGAGGATGATATCATGACGCTCTAATGTATTTCCACTGAGGAAGTGGACGGTGTTGGTTAGGGTTTTTAGATAAATATGGTAACTGTGATAGGCCTGGAGGGCTTTTCCAGGCGAATTGTTGTAAAAGTTGGAAGGTAAGAAAGTATACCCCTTGAGATATTTGTAAGCTGATTTTGGTTTCTCGTGGAAGAATTTGTAATAAAAAGAAAACCACGTCAATGAATGTATGCTGGCTGTGTGTGTGTGTTCAATTCTATGCTAGTTAGATCTCTGGAAAACAAAACCAAAAAAAGCTTCATTATGGCCCGTAGTTGTTGCATATCTGTGCTCCTTGTTTAGTTCTATTTGAACCTCTGTTCTGTATACAAGAGAGACACCACTATGTTTGTTTATTGCAATGTGTGACATAAGTAGAAATAGAGGCTTTACTCTTTAGTAGGCAAAAGTCAATTTTCATACCAGAAATAGAGGGGCCATCATCAAATAGATGGGCTCTACTTAAGCTTGCAGTTTCTATGAAACAAAGATGAGTGACTTCCTGGTTGCAATTGCATTTCACTGATGGTACAGTATCTGTTTCTAAGCTCTCAGCATTCTTTCCTAAATCCTCAACTCTATCACCTTAATTCCTTGTTTCTTCACCTATGGCTATGAATCTGGTTTCTCTTTCCAGGTTTGGATAATGTGAATCCTGGTTTCAAAGTTAAAGAGTTGTATTTCATCTGTGTAAAAAAGGGACTTTAATTTGTGGTACCACTGCTTCACCAATTTTCTTCATCTTCTTCAATCCAAGTTTAGTAAGTTTACTAGTGTAGTGACCCGTGCCATGCACGAGTATTCTCACCAAATAAGCGAAATAAATTTAATTTTTTGTTTGTTGATACTATTAATTAATACATATTCATTTCATAAACGATATGTAATTTAATTATATAAATATCTCAATATGTATCATAAATACATATTAACCTTATAGTTAATTTTTATTCTTGATAGGATTGGATAATTTGTATTTTTTGTTGTTGAAATGTGTGATTGTTTTATAAGATTTATTTGTTGAGCTAATTAAAATTAAAGTTTATTTATATTACTAATTAAAATTAAAAATAAATATAGCTTAACAACCTAGCCTAAAATCACTCTCTTGAGGCTCTAAAAGACCCAACTTTAGTGCTTGTTTGGTTAGAGTCTAAAATCCCAGGAATTGAAAATCTGCAAGAAATGAAAATGAATATCTGTGTTTGGTTTGAAAAAAATTCTGTGAAAATCATGGGATTTCGATTTCTTGGGATTTTCAATTCCTCCATTACGTGAGAATTGATCTTACCTAGTACCCCCTAGGTAATTTACTTTCCCCCATTTTTACACATGAAATCTTAAATTCCCCTATTTTGATCTATCTACTACAAATTTTAACCAAACACATTTTCTCAAAATCCCTTATATTACAAATCACCTTAATTCAATTTCCATGAATTCAATTCCTATGAATTACAATTCCCACGTTCAACCAAACGAGCACTTAATATATAAGTGTTTGTTTGGTTAGAGTCTAAAATCTCAGAAATTGAAATTCTGCAGGAAATGAAAATGAATATCTGTGTTTGGTTTGAAAAAAATTATGTGAAAATCATGGGATTTCGATTTCCTGAGATTTTCAATTCCTCTATGGGAATTGATCTTACCTAATCCCCCTAGGTAATTCACTTTTCCCCATTTTTACACATGAAATCTTAAATTCTCCTATTTTGATCTATCTATTACAAATTTTAACCAAACACATTTTCTCAAAATCCCCTATATTACAAATCACCTTAATTCAATTCTCATGAATTACAATTCCCAAATTTAACCAAACGAGCACTAAGATAGATTATCTCAAAAACTCCATTAATTACTTCCATTCTCTTCTCCATCTAATACTCCAAATCTCTTGCCCTACACAAAAGAGACTACTAAATTACAAAATGCCTACTACTATCCTATTCCTAGGCATATAATTAATCAATTCAAACCTTCTTCATCCTTTCATATTCTCTTTTATTTTTATAGAAAATTTATTTTGTATAGTGTAGTTTTTTATGTTTTAGGATTTGAGGTTTAGAATTATAAAAACTGATATTGAAGAAAGTAAATAAGTTGGTATGATATATAACGGGAAAAGATCTCGTGAAGATAAGTCTTTAGGTGAGGACCGATAATGCATGCGGAAATTATAACTCATGCACACACAATATCTGGTGATGCACAACATCTTTGACACATGCACGCAACAACATATATATAACATCCCTTAATTCATTATTTTCTTAGTTAATTTCCTTGTGTATCTTAATTGATTTCCTTATTATCTTCTTGAGATCAAAATATTTTATTTTCGTCTAAGCTCCCTTTAAGTTTAACTTATTTACTTTATATCCTAAGCTTTAAATTCTAAAATACAAATTTTATATCCTAAATATAGATCTTAGAGCTTAAACACTCTATAAATATATCTTAAACACAGTTTTTATCTTAATTTAAAAGTTTAGGATACAAGACTAAGACGGAAAAAAGCATAAAGGGAGTAGTCTGATGTGTTTACGAAGGCATGCATGCATGCTGATTAACGTTTTCACTGAATGTCACTTTCTTCCTCCCAAAATTAGGTTGCTTTGCTTCACGCCTGCTATATGATTTAACCTAAACACATTCCAACGCAAAACAATCAAATTTTGTTGACGTTTCATATTTCTCCCATGGTTTTTTTATTTTTTCAAAGGATATTTTTCCCATACTTAGAACTTAAGCTTTTAAAAAACATCAGCTATTAATTTGCTGTAGAAGAAAATGCTTGAACCGCTGAAAGAAAGAGAAAAGAAAACTGTCAAAAACAAAATAATAAAAATTTGCGAAATAAATAATTTTGGCAAGTTTCACAAAAACGTAAAAATATTAAATTTTCTGTAGGTTCTACTTCGACTTTCCTTGTATATGAAAATCCTCTGTTTATGGAAACTCTTTGCAAAACGAGTACTACATTCACTGATTCTTGCAAAGGACAATTATTCATTGCTTATTATTTCTGCCTTTTGTTTATTCTCTCATTGAGTTTTTCAGCCATGGATGAAGCTCAAGAACTTCAGCCTCCTCCTCAGACTGTTTCAGCCATGGATGAAGCTCAAGAACTTCGGCCTCCTCCTTCTCAGACTCTCCCCGTTGCTAGAAGGTACTGTTTTTATTCTTAATTCATCGCTAATTCAGCAGGAAGATCAAATTATCAAAATCAAGATCAAATCTTTCTGTAAGATCTTCAGAATAAAACATAACAAGAGTATCTTTAGTTATGAATTTTGTATACAAAATCGTAAAAAAACTCTCTACTTTTAAAAATACAAATCTGTACCGAAATTTGAGAAATTTCTACAAAACTATATCTAGGATTTTGGCTGCATTGTCAGTTTTTATGTATATTCGTTTGCTTGCAGTTACCAATTAGAAGCGTTGGAGAAAGCCATTAAACAGAACACAATTGTGTTCTTGGAAGCTGGATCAGGCAAAACTCAAATAGCAGTGATGTTATTAATCAGTTATTCACATTTTCTAAGACAACCTTCTTCTTACAAAGCAGTTTTCTTGGCCCCCACCACTGTCTTAGTCAATCAAGTTAGTTTCATCTTCTTCTTCCTCCTATAAACACTTTGAATCTTGAAATAATATACATAATAATCATATGATGTGTTGTTGCTGTACATAGCAAGCTGAAGTGGTGAAGACTTGCACTGATTTGAAAGTGGGCATGTACTCGGGTGAGATGGGGTTGAACTTTTGGGATGAAAATACGTGGAAAGAGGAGTTGAATAAACATGAGGCAAGAAAACTTTTAACTGAAATTTTGGATTGCTAATGAACATAATTTCGTCTTGTGTTTGTTGCTAATAAATTCTGCATTATAGGTGCTTGTTATGACACCGCAGATCTTACTGAACGCGTTAAGGCACAGTTTTATCAGCTTAGGGCTCATCAAAGTTCTCATATTTGATGAATGCCACAATGCCTTGAAAGATCATCCTTATGCACAAATAATGAGGGTTAGTACTTGTTCTTATTTTTTTCATTATAAACTGAAGCTTGTATTGTATATGAACTCGACAAACTGAAGCATGATTTTTTCCTGTATTTTTGAAGGACTTCTATCATACTTTATCACCTGGCTGTGAAGCTCCAACGATATTTGGTATGACAGCATCGCCAGTTAAAGCAAAAGGTACTCTCTTAGTTAACAACTCTGTTTTAAACTACCGATGATCTGGTTTTCACTAGCCTGTATTTTATCTGAATACAGGGTCAAGTGAAGGAACTGAATATTGGGCAAAGATTCGAAAGCTGGAGAATCTTATGGCTTCCAAGGTTAACATCATGATTCTTTTTTTTTCATATATTGTTGATTTATTTTCTTGGCCACTCACAAAGACTTTCTTATGTTTAAGGTTTACACTTGTGAAGACCAATCTGTACTGGCTTACAGCATTTCATTTCCAGAAGTTAAGTTCAAGTTTTATGAACATAGGCATCCACCTTTTTTAAAGGAAGTGAATCACAAATTATCCGAGTTGGTGACAAAGGTTTGCCTATATTTTTCAGTTAACTTTTAAATCCATCATATACTTCCGGTCTTCACTGAATCTGATAACAATGTACATTTTCATTATATTTGTTGTTTATTATGATGCAATTCATGAGTATATATCCTTTCTTTGTAGCTTGATAAATCTGAACAGTTTTTTTTGTCTAGCATATGAATTTGCTGAGGGAGAGATATGTCAAACTCAAAGTCAAAATTGAAACATCGGTCCAGAAGAAGCTAAAATTTCTAGCCTCGACGTATGAGTATTGTGCAAATGAACTTGGTCTCCGGCTAGCTTTAAAAGTACTGCTGCTGTACTCTGATATTCTGTTGTTGTTTCCAGAATTTGAACTAAAAAAACTGTTTTACTGTATCAGGCAGTACAAGACACCAATAACTCATGCTGTTGGAAATTACATGGTCACAGTAAAAAAGTTGTGGAAGATTTCAATCTGGATGTTCAAGAGTGTTTTTCATCTTATTTTCCATCAGGTATAATTATTTTACTCTCTTAGGCTGACGATTTTTCTGTAGCTGTATACTTTTTTAACATACAATTTCTCTCTGTCTAGATTGGTTGATTGATGGCGACATTTTTAGTGAGGCTAGTACTGAATCTGGCTTCTTATCCGGAAAAGTAGTCTGCCTTATAAAATCTCTCCTTGAATACAGGTCAGTCATCTAATTTGGTCAACATACTTGCACATGAATGAATCTTTATTGTATAGACATCAGTATTTTTCTTCATATTGGTGCAGGGAAATTAGAGATTTGAGGTGTATTGTATTTGTTGAGAGGGTTTCTATAGCGATTACTCTACAGTCGTTTCTGAATGAACAACTCTGGAAAGAATGCAAGTGGAAAACGGGTTACATCACTGGAAGCAATAACGCATTACAGTCGCAAAGTAGCCAAGATAGGAAAAAAGTTGTTGATGCTTTTCGTTCAGGCGAAGTATAATGTCATCCTTAATCTCTTCTCATACTTGTTTTTTTTTATATAACTATGCACTGAAAACAAAGTACTGAGTGAGTGCAGGTGAATATCATTGTTTCAACCTCAGTTCTTGAGGAAGGTTTGGATGTTCAAAGCTGCAACTTGGTCATACGTTTCGATCTTTCATCCAATACTTGTAGCTTCATTCAATCTAGAGGGCGTGCTCGCATGAAGAACTCTGAGTTTCTTCTCATGGTTAAAAGGTTTAATAATGAATTTTAATGCATCTTTTGGCAATCCAAAATATCCAAAGCTTGTTGTTAAGTGACTTGATGTCGTTTTGATCAACAGTGGAGATGAATCTGCATTAGCTAAAGCCAAAATGCTTCTTGATAGTATCGATAAAATGCGCTCTGAATCTCTACAACACTCTTCAACTCCTTGCGAGCCAATAAAGCCGAGCTTGTCAGATCAAAGTTCTTATCTCGTAGAAAGTACTGGCGCGGTGGTCAACTTGAGCTCTGGTGTTTCTCTCATTAACTTTTACTGCTCAAAGCTTCCATCAGATGGGTAATTTTAATTTACTTACAACTTAGTGTACGTTAATCTTTCAGCATTATAATTATAATAATGTTTAAAGCTTGTCATTTATAGGTACTTTAAACCAGTTCCAGATTTTATCATTGATGAGGATTCACAAACTGGAACTTTAAGACTCCCAAAGAGCTCCCCGCTGCAATCAATTACTGTAAACGGCATTGATAGGCGATTGGCGTGTTTAGAAGCTTGCAAGCAACTTCATCAAATGGGTGCTTTAACTGATCATTTAGTTCCTGATATTGTGGAAGAGGCTAAGGCTGACGAACAAAGTAGGTAAACTAACTCCTTACTAAATATAATGTATTATTTTGATTTAATGCATTATTTTTCATTGTATCAGGCAGTGCAGAGGAGTTATATAACGAGGATCAACCTCTTTATTTGGCGCCTGAACTAGTCTCTACCGGCCATCAATCTGATCCGTACCATTTTTACCTAGTTGATATGAAGACAAGCTCTGTTCCTGGTGTTCCTTTGCAGAATGTTATACTGGTCTTCAACACTAAGCTTGATCTAGACGTCCATAACATTTTACACAACATTCAAGTTAATTCCGAGTTCAACATGGATGTGAAGATGAAGTACTTGGGAGAACTCAGCCTGACTAAAGAGCATGTAATATTATTGCCTTATATATTATTTCAAGTTGATGCTATCATATCATTTAATATTAAAGCTTTGAAATTTCTTGTGCAGGTTATCCTGTGCAGAATGTTTCAGGTTGTTGTCTATAGAGCTTTAATTGGTCAGAGTTTCGACAAACTCAACAAAGCAATAGATGAAGTTACAACGAGCATTGATTCTGCACGTTTGGACTACCTTATTCTCCCGGCAGCTTCCTCCTCCAATACTATTGATTGGAGCTGCATTAGCTCAGTTCTGTTTCATAGAAATGGTGTCCCTAAGTGTCACAAAACATGCTCATTTGCTAAGGG
The DNA here is from genome assembly GCA_029168935.1 of Oxyria digyna. Taxonomy (NCBI): domain Eukaryota; kingdom Viridiplantae; phylum Streptophyta; class Magnoliopsida; order Caryophyllales; family Polygonaceae; genus Oxyria; species Oxyria digyna. Next base: position 5,459,625 of record JAPVLV010000024.1, read on the forward strand.
CACACCTCAGATTCATACGAAAAATGGCCTCATATGTCGGTGTATGCTTAAGAATTCCTTGGTTTATACACCTCACAATGGTTGTGTTTACTTTGTCTTCGGATTTTCCAATCACCTGAACATCAACTCTGAGATGATCAGTTTGGATGAGGGAGAAGATGTGATCACATACAAAAACTACTTTAAGAAACGGTAAGTTCTTTTGGATTAAATTTTAAATTAGATGCTTATTCTAACAACAATTATGTCTCTATAAACATGTGCAGGCATGGAATTGATCTTCATCACAAGAATGAAATCCTATTTAGCGCGAAACAATTATTTAGAATGCAAAATTTTCTTCTAAGTTACGGGCAGCGAAAGCGCAAAGGTAAAAAATACATTCACAGTTATCGTAATATGATCCAAATTTTGCTCTTGCTTTACACTTAGCTTATTGTTTATACTTCAGAGCCAGAATCCAAATACTGTGAGCTGCCTCCTGAACTCTGCTATGTCATCATGTCTCCAATATCAGCAACAACATTCTATACCTTCTCGCTTGTTGCCTTGATCATGCACCGAATTGAATCCATGCTTGTTGCTGCAAACTTACAAAGGATGTACTTGGATCAGTGCACACAAAATTCAATCACCATTCCAATCATGAATGTATGTGTTTTTGGTGTCTTGACCTTCATAAATTATCAACAAAAAAACGAGTAATATTTGTATCGACTTCTTCTTGATGTCATAGATGCTTGAAGCCATAACAACGAAGAAATGCAATGAGACATTTCATCTAGAATCTCTAGAGACTCTTGGCGATTCATTTCTAAAATACGCCGTTACTCAGCTTCTGTTCAAAACACATCAGAACCAGCATGAAGGTATACTTAGTCTCAAGAGGGAGAAGATTGTCTCAAATAGTTTTCTCTGTAAGCTAGGTTGCAAGCGAAATATTCCGGTACGTTTATAAAATTTAGTACTAAAACCATGTAAATAATATCTTATAAAGCATGTTGTATAACTATCATTTGTAGGGATTCATCCGTAACCGAAAATTTGATCCAATGCATTGGTTTGCTCCTGGTGATAAAAACATCGAGAATGAGTTCGAAGAAGAATGTGTCGCTCCTGGTAAGAAAATGTACAAAATTGGGACACAGAGGCTGAAATCCAAGAGAGTGGCTGATGTAGTTGAAGCATTGATTGGTGCTTTTCTTAGTTGTGGTGGAGAAGTGGCTGCTTTGTCATTCATGAACTGGATTGGGATAGAGGTGGAGTCATCTTTTATACCTTACAATAGCCAATTCCAGATTGATCAATCCATGTATGACAAGATCAACCATTTACAATCCTTGTTGAAGTACACTTTCAAAGATCCGTCGTTGTTGGTGGAGGCGATGACACACGGCTCCTACATGATACCTGAAGTTCCTAGATGCTATCAAGTATGTGTGCATTTCAAATTCACTTTTCAGTTTTCCATTTTCAGATTTAGTTTGAACATTATGATATGCCTTGTTTGACAGAGGTTGGAGTTTCTTGGGGATGCAGTTCTAGATCATGTTATAACCTTGCATTTATTCTCTGAAAATCCTGGACTGTCGCCTGGTTTATTGACTGAGATGAGATCTGCATCGGTCAATAATGACTGCTACGCGTATGCTACTATACGAGTTCAGCTTCATGATCATATCCTCCATGCCTCAAGTGATCTTCAAAAAGATTTTGAGACGACTTTAGATAGATGCAAGAAACTACCACCAAAATCGACATTCGGATGGGAATTTGACATTCACTTTCCCAAGGTTACTTCCTTTTCTGGTTTTCTATCAGATTTTTGGTTACTTGCTGCTAAAATAGGTTGAGATTGATGTGTTATGTAGGTGCTAGCAGACGTGATTGAATCTCTGGCTGGAGCGATCTTTGTGGATTCAGGCTATGACAAAGATGTCGTCTTTAAAAGCCTAAAGCCCTTGTTGGAGCCATTAGTAACTCCAAACACACTAAAGATTCATCCAATGCAAGAGTTGCAATTGCTATGCCAGAAGAATCAATTTCTTATGAGAAAGCCGATGGTTAGCAAGGCGGAGGATGGAACAATTTCTTACAAAGTAGAGGTGGAAGCTGATGGAGTTGTGCATTCTGAAACCCACGCAACTACTGATAAGAAACTGGCTCAAAAAATAGCATCCAAAGCTATGCTCAAGTCGTTGAAAGATCATTTGAGGTAAATTTATAGTTCATACATGCTCTACTTTGAGATTGGGGATGAGCTTTTGAATGCGATAAGGTATGATTTTGTCAATAATAATTGATATGTGCATGCAACTAATATGAGTCTGATTGTTTATGAATATTCTGCATGCTTCGAATGATCTTCATAGTGACATCGAGACCACTTTATTCAATTGCTGAGTAATTACTTATGAAGTTCAGTTAATCTTTCTTTAACTAAGAGGTCATTTTGGTTTCTTGCTATTAGGAATACTCAGTGCTTCAGAAATAAGTTGACATTGATGTAACATATGCAAGTGATTGAATCAAAGACATAAGAGAACTTTCTGAATTAGGAGTCGTTATTGGTGCTATTAGTAACACTAGACACATTAAAGATTTATCCAATGCGAGAACTGCAACTCTTGTGTCAATTGAAACTCAAGAGTGTATACCACTTTGCTACTTAAATGTTTGTAATTTGCACGAGAGAAAGATGACATAATCTCCTACAAACTAGATGCAAAAAGCTGATGAGGTTGTGCATATGGCATTCCACCTAGGTACTGATAAGAAATTAGTTCAAGAAATAGCTTAATGAAAACTTAAAAGCTATTTTCTGAACCAATTTCTCATCAATAACTAAGTGAGATTCAATATGAACAACTTCATTTGTTTTTGCCTCTAGTTTTCAGGAGATTATATCATTCTTTTCCAACAAACTACATGCTTCCTCGTAGCAAAGTGGTACTCTTGACACAATTGTTGCAACTCTACATTGGATTAATCTTTAGTGTGTTTGGTGTTACTAATAGCTTCCAGATTCTTTCGTCATTCTACCAATGGAGGATATGCTTATGCAGCTGAACTCGTAGAGCTGGGAAATTTTTAAGCACATGAAAATAGTAGTAGCATGTAGATGAACACATAAAGTTATTCATACTTCATTTTTGAAGCTACCTTCAAACATAAGGTAGAGAGCAAGTGGAAGACTAAATAGTATCATCGTTCTTGCAATTCTATTGGTTGGATACTTGGATTGATCATACCCAGAATACATAGCAAATTTTGTGAGATAAAATGAAATCAACTATACAAATCTCACCAGAAACTGAGACTTGATAATGAAAATATGCCGGAGAATTTGAATTTTTGTAGTTGGTTGAGTTTATGATTATTATAACCCCTAAATGTTGCACTTTATATCAATGATTCTTGTTCAATTGCTTGTTACAGGGATTTCCTGTAATTTTATATAGACAAGATGGCTATAACAACCAGGTAGTTGATTTTTGTATTCTTTTTGATGTTGAAACGGAGTTGATTCTTGTAGTTTGTTGCATCAGACCGTTACAATTAAGAGTAACGGTCAGTTGAAGGAAATTTCAGTGGTTCCATTTTTCAGTACTTTGCTACTTTTAAAAAATGATTTAGGTAAGTTGGTACAATTATTTCTCCTATCTTAATCGTCGGGTTTAATCGGAAAAGAAAAGTTTGAAGGCTCCTCCTGCTACATTAAATCCAAGGAAAGTAAATAAGCAAGGATTTAGGCACTAAAATTTCCAACAGTTAAGCAGGCAAGGAAACAATCGGATGGTTATGGGGGAGAAAATTTTAAGGGCCCAAATTGACAAAATTTATACACAAAACCCTAATTTTAGATCCCACCTTTGAAATTTAATCTCTTGCCTATCATAAACTAAGCAAGGAAAACTAAGTACCAAATATCTTCAGTAATACTTGCATTGTGGACGAAACTCGCTTCTTTGTTCACCATGGCTCTCAATTACAGCAATCGAGTCAAAAGATATAAGAAAATTAAACCACAGTTGAATGACTTGAATCAATTCAACTGATTCCTCCCATCACATCCACCATGTACATATTCAGTTTTACTCCGTGGGAAGTGCATTATGAACCGGCTTAGAGTTATAAAAAACCCTCAGATTATTTGAATTGCAATGCATTCTTTGAAGTAGACAAATTACAAGTATAAGACTATATAACAAGCAATTCTTTGAATTATAACAAGAAAAATAGTGAAGTTATCCAAGTAAGCAAGCAAGTTGAATTGTTGAGATGCCTTAATTTCCTATTAAAGGCCATTTGATCTTCGCGACACAGCAGATTTCCTTTTCCTTGAGCTTCTTCTGCGCGCTTTACTCACTTTGGTTTCATGCTCAATGGTTTCTTGAATTTCTTCCCCTGCTTGGACATCAGATTTGCACACCTCTGGTTTCTTGTTTTGAAGAAACCCGAGCAGCCCTTTGAGTGTGGCGTCAGGATCACCGTCGTCTTTCATCAGTTCTTCAGCCACTGTCGCTGGTGTGATATCAGACTCGGCTATTAGATCATCAATTTGATCGAATAAAGGGTGACTTCTTACACCAAGATAGTTGAAGGCCAACACTCTGAAGCCAGTTGGTGTAAGATAAGACATGTGGATGTGCATGTCCATCCTTCCTGGCCTCAACAATGCAGGGTCAAGCTTCTCCTTGTAATTTGTGGTGAACACAATTATCCTCTCATCGCCACAGCTCGACCACAATCCGTCAATGAAGTTCAGCAGCCCGGATAATGTTAACCCGGATTCTCCATCGCCACAACGTCCACCAGTTTGTCGGTTCTGTATCTGCACGCTGCAATCGATATCTTCTATGACGATTATAGAGCGGTTTTGGGTGGAGACCAACATGCTTCTCAGGCTCATATTGTCACGGATGGTTGTTAGCTCAACATCATAGATATTGAACTTGAGATAGTTAGCCATGGCAGCAATCAAGCTTGATTTACCAGTCCCTGGAGGCCCATATAGAAGATACCCTCTCTTCCACGCCTTCCCCACCCTTCGATAAAACTCTCTTCTCTTAACAAATCGATCCAAGTCGTCCATAATGGCCTTCTTTTGTGTTGGATCCATGGCCAATGTGTCAAAGGTTGATGGATGGTTGAGATTGATCGATCCCCAATGACCGCCCCCTAGTGATTGCAGCTTCACTACTCTGTTTTTTTCCTTCCTCGATTCGGCGAACTCCATAATGTAAGGAAGATAGGAGCCAAGAACCACTTCCTTGTGTTTTTTCATGAAGGTTAGCTCAAAGGATTTGTGTTCCACCTTCTCTGAGGTGATTGAGCCCTCGTATTCGAAATGCGTGTTTTGGGACTCGGTGGATATAACGACCCACTTGAACCTGATTCCTTGGTAGAAATCAAGGATTTCTTCCCCTTTGTTGACAGTAATGGAGAGGTGATTGTCTCCCTGTGCTTTTGTGACCTTAAGCTTGTCGTTCCAAGGCGAGATCTTTTCCTGCAAGTAGAGATGTGAGGCCTCGTAGACCTCGTTTAACGACAGACCGTTGAAGTGCTCGTCTATGATGAGGCTCATCTCTGAAGAAGAACTCTTGCCAAATATGAGAAAGAACTTGGAAATGATCCTGTCTCGAATGCTCTGAGGTATAAGTTGGGCTGTCATGGATTGGAACTCACTCATTATGGACCGGGCTAGCATTGCTGATGCTGCAAATGCAGTGTATGCAGAAATCAAAGAGGTTGTTGAAGGCAAGCTATTCATGATCGAACAAATATCTTATGTGTTTTGTAATTCAGTGTTGGTTGGTTGGTTTGTTTGTTTGTGTTGGATATCTTATAACCTTCTCATCCTGGATAACTCACTATATATGATTCAGGATTTCAGACCCCCGTGCCGTGCAAGGCAACGAGATTGCAAGGGAATTTTCTGAAGTTTGCGTAGTACGAGGAAAGCTGAGTATGAGGAAAGCTGATTGACTAGTTCTTTGTTCGTTATTTTTACATGGACTTTGTACACTTTACTCATCTTTTCTACTGTACGTAGGAGTATTTTTTTTTGTAAGACCAAGCACTAAAATATAACATTCCTTAACAACTTATGAGTTCGTGTTGTAATAGCTATTAGTTATTTTAAATTATCTTTATAAAATATAATTGGAGGCATGATAAATTTGCCTAAATTTAGAGAGAGCAGGAGTCACGGCGTTTCTCGATCTCCGTCTGGAGTTAGCCGATTGCCGTAAAGTACATCAGGTATCAACCCCCTGCCTGCCTCCTTCTTCCTCCCTCCATTCATTATCCTCTGCTCCTTCCTTCACTGCTATGGCTGCCACATTTATGGACTGATTCAAACTTCGTGTCCACCCTTTTTGTCAGTTTTGTGATTATGCTTTTTTATTTCTCCCATTTCGCGCTCTTGTTAGTTGCTTCTTCTACTGTGCCATTTGTGATTAGGGTTTGATTTTTTCTGAGTTCGTGCTTTACTGCTTTGCTTGGTCCTACTATATTGATTTGATCCGTTTGCACACAAAATTCAACTGTTGGAAGCTTAAGATGTTTGATAAATCAGACATAGCTGCTAGGACTTCGAATTTCACACCTCTGTTTATAGATGCCAAACTAAGCTCCCTGATCTGGTCGAGTCTGTTTTACTATGAATATGATTCCTTGGATGAAACATGCCTAGTTATTATAGTATCGATGGAAGCCCGATTCTGTTATTGTCTAACAACTCCATACAAGCACAATTCTTTCTTTTCCTTACATGTTATTTTGGATTACATACTTTCTTCAGTTCCATCTTGATTGTTCTCCTTCGTAAGTAATCATTGCCTTATAACTGATAGCTTTCATGCACAAAATGGAAAAACATTATGAAAGATTTCAGAACAATGAAGAAACTGAGTTGGTAGGTTGACATAACCTTACCAAAGAAAAAACCATAAGGTGTTCCATGTTCAGGTCATTTTTCAGTCAGGTATTTTGCGGGTTCAGATTTATTTGCTTATTAAATTAATTGGATGTTGCCTGTTGGGTCAAAATTAATCAGACTGGTCAGTTTTTGGATCATGGTACATCAATAATATTTAGGATTAAATGGATGGGATCAATTTTTTTTCGAGTTAAGTTGGGTTTTGATAATCCCTTGTTGTATCTATTAAAATGCAAGAAGGCCTTTACAAGGGAACTTGATTGTTATATCAACAGAACAGTGAATTCTGTATAACAATCAAGTTTCCCTTGTAAAGGCCTTCTTGCATAAACCTTAAGAATATATTTAACTAGATTATTAATAAGATTGTGTCTTTGGGATGACAGTATGGAGTAACATCATTTATCTTTTGTATTTTTTTAACTATTGAAGATTATTTACCATATTCGATAAATTATTGAAGAATTTTTTTTCCGGTTTTTTTATGTTGCAGTTGTCATAATAAAATGCATCCTCCATTGACATTGCATAGACATCAAATGTGTATTGAAGTAAGTTTAATTTCTCCGAAATACTATTTTTAGGTCTTTGCAGTCTTGTTTGATATGTTTATCATTGTCTGCAATCTACTATATTCCAGAGAAGTTGAAACTCGTAGTTAACTCTTTATTTCAAGCTAGTACTTCCTAAGATAATCATTATGATTATGCTGGCTTCGAAGGAAAAAGGTGTTAGATATCTAAATTTGAGGGCCTTGAATAAAAGATGTAATACGTTGTCACACAATTATACCAAAAGACATATGTACTCTGGATATTAGTATTCAAAATCATCTTCTGCTTTACTCTAACAATGATATTAAGAGTTCAGGGCTAAGAGCCATAACATGCCTGATTCCTGCTATATAATATCAAGATGAACTCTTGATTTCCGCTACTATAAAAGTGTCTCTTACTGTCTAGAATCCAAACTAAATATATTCCCAAGATTTTGGTAAAAATCCAATCTCCTATATCCCTTAGGTGAATCCAAAATCAGCCTGCAAGCACTTGCCAAGTTATCAACAATCCGTTACTGGAGAAATCCAGTATTGGAATATTGGAGATCGAGATGCATTAGTCTTTCTTCTTTCTACTATGCAGATAATTGAAGAGTTCACAAGATGTCATTCAGATCATCGCATGGGGAAATTTTTTGGTAAATGTACAGATCTCAAGATAAAGCTTGATCGTTGCTTCAGGCAGGAGGTTAGTTACCTCTTCCTTCTCCCCCTTTCTTGTAGCTTTTCTGTTCTACAAGGCGAAGCTTATGTTGAGCAGGTCCTCAATTTGAATTTGCTAATACATTTCAGAAAGCTTTGAAACGGAAGGCAAACTTCGAGGAGAGTAAAAAACTGAGAGAGACACTGCGTGCTTTGAGGAAGGAAGACGCTGTGACAAATTAAACCTTGTCCATGCTTCTTAGATTTTGTTATTTCCCTTAACTTGGATTTGCTAAATTAAGACCAAAACTACGGAATCGTGAGTTCTTTTCATGAATCCAATAGTTTGAGATGTTGAAAATAAAATATGAAGAGTTAGTGAATTGTTCAATTGTGGTGCGTTGATCACTATGTTTAACCATAGTATGTATTCTTGAGTCTTAATACAGCTGGATACTGTTTACAACAGTAGAATTCTTTGTTATGGATGTTGCCGGTAGCATCAGAAGCATCAGAGCTGTTACTGTAAGTAGTTATGCAGACTTTGAAGCAACAATTCACTTATCGAGTGCTAGCTAGGTTGGAACTCTAGAAACATAAGGAAGAAGAAGAGGAACATCACTGTCAGAGGCATAAAAAGTTTACTTGTCGACATGCATAATAATATAAGGTAGAAGCTTTGATGAACTAAACTTAGCAAATTGCATATGCTCTATGTGAATCTAGTTTTCTATGTGATTTGTACTTGCTGGATACAAGCAACTCCAATTTTGAAAGTTGTGTATTTCAATTTCAAGTTTTGTTAGTTGTTACAAGTTTGTTTATAGTATGTTTGATAACATCAAATCTTAGAAGTTAGCACTGCTTATTGCAACCAGACAGTACTTGGTGGCAAGTGAGGCTCCCATTTGCAGCAGCATATTAGGTTCCGATTCCAACACGATCCAAAAATATAATGACTTGATTGTTCTTTGCTTTGCTGATTCTTTCTTTCAACATCTGAATTAACATCTTCAAGCGAGTTCTCCCGTTTGAACTCTAGTTTGCAAAATAAGAAGGATTTTATTGTTGGTCTTGTAAAGGAAAGAAGTTTTTTTGCGCCAAACCACTCTTTATTTGGTCGGATTTGCGCAAAACCACCCGTTATATCACTTTTTGCAACAAATCACCCATTTCTCTTATTTAGTTTACATCGAACCACTCTTCTGTCACCTCTGTTAGTGTTTCCGTTAGTGTTGGTGCAAATACCATTTTACTCCCACTTTATTATAATTTTTAAGGGTAAATATATAATTTTAAAGATCGTTATTTTTTTAATTACTGAAAAAATGATTGAATTTTCTCATATTCATCTTCCCTAAAATCAAACTCAACCCTAATTCCACCTTCCCATACTCGTTTTATTCCCTTTTTAACAGTCAAAATCGGTGAATCCAAGGGAGGATTCGATTTTGATTCTAAAAACAAACCCAACCCTGATTTGATTTTGAGCGACTGAGTTTTATGGATAGAGCTATCTCGAGGGAGGATTCGTTGGAGTTGGCTAGGCAATTGCTACCAGCGCGCAGGAATTCAGTCAAGTCCCATACATGAACTCAGTGAAGTCAGCATATAAGAATCTGTGTAATGGAATTTCAGTGAAAGAGAAGAAGAATAAAGAAGATAAGTAGGTTGCAGTTGATCTCCCTCTCACTGAAAGTTTCGACTGTCAAAAAGGGAACAAAACGAGTATGGAAAGGTGGAATTAGGGTTGAGTTTGTTTTTAGGATTTTAGGGTTCTAATTAATTTGGTGGGGAAGAAGATGAATATGAGAATTTCAATCACTTTTTCAGTAATTACAAAAACAACTCATCTTCAAAATTTCATATTTACCCTTAAAAATTATAATAAAATGGGGATAAAATGATATTTGCACAAACACTAACGGAAACACTAACAAAGGTGACGAAAGGGTGGTTCGATGTAAACAAAATAAGAGAAATTGGTGGTTTGTTGCAAAAAGTGATATAAAAGGGTGATTTTGCGCAAATCCGATCAAATAAAGAATATTTTGGCGCAAAAACCTCTAAAGGAAAGTACTCAATTCACAGAGTTAAAGAAAATGAATAAATAAGTAGAAATATGTCAGACTATTGTATGATCTAACAATGATGAATACAGAATCCCGACAGCAAGCCTACAAGTCTTATACTAACATCATATCAGATTCCTGGAAAAACACATCTTTTTACGTCTAAACATAAAGAGATAATTCCGATTTGCAAGTGAGCAAGGTCGTGTACGAAAGGAAAAATTAGATGGACTCTGCTCCATATAATGTGCAGAAAGAAATCTCTTAGCCCCTCGGGCTGTCTCTTCAACACCATACGGTGTTATTAGAACCTGGATTACACAAAATTGTTTGAATCTCAGTAGTTATAATGACGTTTAAAAGCATTTCTACATTGATAAGCAACAAGAAATCCATGTCTTACCAGCAAGTGAGGGTCCTATCTTCTTCGCACGGCGGGTGCAGCACCGGCACCAGCTGCTGCGCCTGCACCAGCCTGTTCCTCGGGCATGTTCATGGCTTGGCTCATAGCATTCATCAACACAAACCCAAGAGGGACCAAATACATCCACTGACATATACAAAGCAACAAAATCAATCAGGCTAAGGGAAATGCAACTATGTATTTGTTTGACATCACACAAGACTTACATATTTAGCCCAGAAGGATTTCTCTGGAAGTATAACATCTTCAGCTTCAGCATTCGGCCCCACAATTTCTTCAGTAAATACAGGCGCTCTGTTGATACAACACAAAATAGATGCATCATTTGGTTAAAGGACATGCCTCATATAGTAGCCTCGGAATGCCGAGCCCAATTAATGTGAGTTAACTTAGAAGAGGAATAAGTAATCCACCCAAATTAAGCATATCATATAATATTAAGGTAAAAAGGATTGGAGATCCCATAGTACAATAAAAGGGGCATCTAGTTATAGAAAAGAATTACCTTCCAGCCTGCTCACTGTACTTCAATATTGTATGGGAATTGAAAGACCATTTAGCAGGCTGTGACAGCAGAAAGAAAACACATTTCAGGAGTAAGACAAAACAGCTCAAGAGACCTGATCGTTTTCAACCTCTTGGAGGACATGACATCAGCTATACAAAAGTCTCATTAATTCAACAATTCGCAGATTTCAGTTTTGGAAAATCAATACAGCTATAGCTGTAAATTGTTAAGAGCCTAAGACTGAAATGTCTTTTCAAGAAGAACTGAGGATATGGGCTTGGTAACAGTAAAGGAGTTTAATTCAAAATTGCTAAGAGCCTAAGGTGGCGTTTGTTTATAATGTCGGAAACGGGAACGGAAACGGAAAGGAAACGAACCTAGTCCATTTTAGTGGAATTGTTCATTGATCAAAATTGTTATTTTATTTCCTTTCCCCCTTCTCCTAGTAGTAATGTTGGGGTATTTGTTAACCTCCCTTTGGGGTGGGTTTCAAAATCCCCTCGCCAACTCACTTCCCCCTCCTTGCCAACTCACCTCCCCCTCCTCTCCCCCCTCTTTTCTCCTCTCTTGGCATACAAATTTTAGAATCCAAAATCAAGTTGTCAATGTATCATCACTTAATAATGGTCTAGATTCATTTACGTTTCCTTTCCGTTTCCGAACACTACAAACAAACGGGCCCTAAGACTGAAACAACTTTTCATGAAGAACTGAGGAGTTTAATTCAGAATACGGACATGGCTGCCTAAGCCATTTCCCTGCTCATGATGCTTACAAATTTTATAGGCCGAGGATGCGCACAAGCTCCAATAGAGCCGTAATTAACAGCTATAATATTGACTCCTTCCTGCAAGGGTATACAAGGAATATATATCATGCACAGTACAAAATGTATGCATACAATAGTCCTATAAATTTCACGAATAAAAGGATTTTCATTGACATGATATTTCTGTGAAAAGGGTTCATGTACAAGCTTTCTACTAGTCCTATATCAGTCACCAGCTAATAGTAGAGAGATATCATGTATTACCATGTGCAAAGCAAAATGCTCATCTAAGGTATCCCTTGGTAGACATCTCTGCATTCGAACAACAACAAACCAGTCAGCATATTGTCAATGGCATGACTATTAATAGCAAATCTTTGATCCAGACATCTGTGCATCTTTCTGAACCAATAAAACCCCTCAAGAAGCGGTAAAAATTTGAGTTGTTTTCATGAGCTAAAGCAGAATTTAATTAGATCAAAAGTAATCAAATACACTAAAAGATGATATTAATTGTCAAAGCCAGTTAGATCAAAAACCCGCAAATCATGAAACAATTAAAGCTGAAGGAAAACATCATTCAATGTACAATAGAAAGTTAGATTTAAGCGTGTTGGAGGTTCATTTCGTATGTGCTCTGAAAGTGAAAAAGCATAAACATATCATCAAAAGCATTATAGCCTTTAATCACTCCTTAAACCATGCCTTGAAACTGTTACAATATGATGTTAAGTGTTAACTGAAACTTACTGCTTTTATGGAAGACACCGTGTAGTTCCTTCCAGGAGGACTGAGAACATTGGATGGTAGTCTTACTCTGTAAAAGTCATCTTCCTGAAGCAGCTCCTGCAAGCATAACATTAATGTAGAGATGTAACAGTATGTTAAACAAGGAAAACACGAGGATACGCAGATACTTACCTTGAACTTGTCTTTATCCGTTTCTGTCAAAGTATTTCGTGCGAAGCGGAGTTTCGTAAGAGTCTGCCATGAATATAGTCACGAGATGATTAATTAAGTCCAACATAATCAGGCAGACCTCCTATAGCTAGAGATAGAATTTCACTAGTTTTAAATGCAGGTAGTTTCTTATAAATCAACGATCGGCTTAAAGGTTCGAGGATCAATCGAATTCTAGAGATATGGAATGACATAAATGGAATCCAAACAATTCGATCAAATTTGACTTAATTCAGGTGAATATAGAGTTGGGAACAAACCTGACCACCATGTGGCCAAGATTTGAGACGAGCAGTGAAGATCCCAGCAGGGGAGAAATCGGAGTCACCAAAAGCGTGTTCGAGAGTGAACTGCAACTTGGAATCAGTGTCTGAATCGGAAGATCTTCGTCGAGTTGGAGTGGGCGGCGGATTTGAAGGGCGGGTAGGGATAGGGTTTTGGATCTCCGGGTCGGGGAAACCAGCCTCCAATCCAAAGTCATCGTCATCGGCAAGAAGCTCATCGGATTTGAAGGACAGTGAATGGGAAATCAAAAGAGAAACGCAGATTAGTGAGAGACACAAATCAAGTAGCCGGAGTCGGCGTTCCATATCTGCCGTTTTCCGGGGAGTTGAATTGGAATTGGAATTGGAGGTCAGACAAGAGCTTATGCTTGGATCTTATACTCTGCGTCTAAGCTGAATAAATCTATCTAATATAGGTTTTTCTTAGAGTCATTATAAGATAGTTTTAAATTTTTATTTTTTTTTATAAAATTTTTATTACAAAAAAATAAATAGTCATAAAGATCTATCTTATATATTAAAGTTGAGCTCTGAGCTTTTAGAGTGAGTTTAAGAAAGTTGTTTGGCTATTTTTTTTTTTTTTAAAACATTACTAACATATTAACAAATTACATTAAGAAAAATAAAAAGCATAAAGCAAATTATTTTCTAGGTTTAAGTAAACTTAATCTATCTAATTATTATTCATCTATTTTATTTTTGATATATAATGAAATTTGAAGGAGGTATAAAACTATAAATATCTAACCACTAAAAATTTGATAGTTAACCAATGAAAAAACATATAAATACATTTTATTTGTTATAGATATTTATTGAGGTTGTAGCAATATAAAATATTATAAATTATATAAAACATATATCAAAATCGATTATAAAAATATTATTAAATAATTATAAACATATCCCCGTGCATGACACGGGTCTTGCCCTAGTACTACAATTATTTGTAAAGTTTTATAGACTACCACTATAAGTTTAATATCTTGAATTGTTTAAATTTTTAATTATCCACATAAAAGCTAATAGTTAGCGATCGAACAAACACATAAATTTTGCAGAAAACTTTACTTAAGATAAAAATCTTATAAAGGTCGTACTAATACAAAATATTATAAATTAAATATAAAATAGGTCAAAATCGATTATGAAATTACGAAACATTTTCCGTGCATGACACAGGTTACTACGCTAGTTATGGGTGAAATTGCGGAAAATCGCCTCTTATATGGGTCATTTTGCACCAAATCAATCATTTATAAGCAATATTTCGATTCCGTCAACAACAAGTCATCCCTCTTCTTTATCCGTTAAGTTTTCCGTCAAAGTGAGTAAAAGACGACTATACCCCTACTTTCTTTCGAAAATTTACTTCAATTTATCATCCGATTCGGATCATTTATGTAATTTCTAAAAAAGGCTATTTTTGTAATTAATGGAAAAGTAATTAAAATGCCCAAATTTTTATATTCTTCCTCAAGATCAATTAGAACCCTAAAATCCTAAAAATCTATCATATTCGAAATCAAATCTCTATCTCTTCAAATCAACTTCTGCAGAAACTTTAATTAAGATTTCTACATCTAATTCCTCCTTCCTCGTTGTTCTGTCTTTCATCTGAAATGGAAGAAAAAGTGTGAGAACTACGGCTCAATCAAATTTCAATGATTGCTCATAGCTCAACTATCTTTATGTATGTTGTTGGTGACTTTTGAAATGTAATTGGTCCATGTTATTTTGCCATGCAAACTTGTGACTTGTTTTATGAATTTGGTCCATGTTATTTCGCCAAACAAATTGGTGACTTGTTTAATTTGAATTTGATCAAATTGGTGACTTGTTTAATGAATTTGGTCAATCTGTGACTTTTGCTAGACCATTGTTTTATATATAGAGAGACCGATTGAGCCGAACCGAACCGAAAAAATAATCAACACACAAAGTAAAACTGTCAACAAGATACTAAATAAACTGTCAACAAGATATTCAATTAAATTGTCAACACAATAAATAATACTGTCAACAGACTAAATAAACTGTCAACAACACATAAATGAAGTGTCAACACCACTAATAATATGGTCAAGTGAAGCTTTCAATTAATTCCTTCATAGTGCTTGAGTAAAAGATATCACTACTCTGGTAACTTTCTTCCTGCATAGATGACAGTAAATGATGTCTACTTGTCTTTCATGCCCTTCGCACACATACCTGATTGTATGATTGAGGAGTCCTTCTTTAGAAAAGGCGCTTCTGTCGGTTATTATTTGGGGTATGCAAGTCTGTTATGTTTTAAGGCATTAAACCATAAAAAGCTTCAATATTTATCATCTACTGATTTTGTGTGCATAACATTAATGAGCTGGGAGATGACTTGATGGAGCTTAAGCCGAATTTCTTAGCAGGCGTTCCTAGAGTCTTTGAACGAATGTATGAAGGTAAGAGTCACATTTCAAACTACTTTAAAAACTACCATTTTGTATTTGTTCTGTTAATCACTTTCATTGTCTATTTTTGTGGTTAGGTATACAAAATAAAGGGAGTGCAAGAACTCAATCCTAGACGAAGGAAGATTTTTAGTCGTCTGTGGAAGTAGTAAGTTCATCAAAAACAAAGGAATTTTCAAAGGTTCTTGAATCTTTAGCTTGAAATTCAAGAAAGTTATGAGCGCTTTTAAAATTTAATGCAACAAACTTGCCTGGAAACTTATAGCATCCAGGTAAAACTCCATTATATTTTTGCAATAAAAAACATCATTTGTTTCGCTGAAGGAAACTAAATACCAGTTATAAAAAAGAAAATTATAGAGTTTATTGCTTACAAAAAGTGAATCAACAAATGGTTAAAAAACATGAAAAGCAGACTACACATCTATACTGATGCTAATCATGAAAAGCAAAGACCATTATATTTTAGTTGAGATCTTGATTCTTGTTTCTCACGCCTGTAGATCATCATATATAACACCCTACGGCTATAAGCCCAAATATGGAGATCATGTAAATAATGGAGCTACCAACTGGATTCTCATAGCTGACATATTCGGAACGATGAAGGAGAAAATGAAGTCGGCGGCTCTTGTCACCAGGATGAAGTACTGAAGCCTCAAGGTAGAATCAGTAGTTTTTGGTATCATTTACAAAACTTATGTCACAAAGATAGAATAATTAGATAAATGAAACCAATAAAAATAAATGGAAGCATGAATCATGAGAAATGTCTACCTTTGTTATTAATGTAGTTCTAACAACCATCTTGAAAACCTATCTATCAGGATTATCCCTATTGGATCGATTAGCGTATAAATCTCAAGAAACAAAATCAATTGTTCCTTGATATGTAGATTAAGTAAAGAGACAAACAACAATGTAAACCAAACCTGAACACGATGATGTATAGTGGAAACACCTCAAGTACCAATAAGTCATTGAGGCGAAAAACCACTTCTCTCTAGCTTTCACTAGAGAGAGTTTGAACGAGTCTACTTGTTGTATTGATATCTTGATTACAATAGAACTTGAATCACTCACCTAGGCTTCTCACCCAGATCTCGGATCACTCTTCTCACTTGAATCTCAATCTCACACACGTAGAACAACTCTAAACCAAGCACTAGGTTTTCGCTCTTCAAAGTCTTTCTAAGCTATGTAAATATCATACAATAGCACACTAAATAGCTCTAACCTAATACCAATATAGCCGTTCTCATATTACCATAAATCTCACAATATATCTTTCCACAAAGAATTCTCTTCCTAAAATATCTTTCCCAAGGAATTCTCTTCCTAAAATATGTTTCCTTCCGTGTGATCTTCCAACTTGTTCTCCAAGTCGTCACCATTGGGGCTTACTCTTCAACGCGCCGTCTTGATCATATAAGGAAACAATGCGTATAAGGAAATATTCCTTGCGCGTAATATTTCCTTATTTCTTTGATAATTCCAACACGCGCGTCCAAAGCCCAATCCTTGCCGAGTTGCCACTTTTCTTCTTTGAAGAAATCTTCTTTCCTTATTTGAAATGCAACTCTTTCATAATTCTTCAAGGCCATCCTCCAAGATATCTTTGACCAATATTCTTCCTCGGATGGACTATTCTTCACAGCTGCCTTCCATTCGACGTACCCTTACGTCTCATGGATTCCAGCAAGACTTCCCTCGTTCCTGCACACACACTAGTAACAATACCTACACACTCAAGGTAAATCATTAGTGGATGTTTGTCATTTAATCAAAACCCATCACATCTCAACAATTTCCTCCTTTTTGATGATGACAAACATCCTTAACCAATTGAGTATAAACACAAGACATATATACTAGCCTAGGAACAAAGACTAACAAAGCACTAATAATTCCCCCTCAGAAAAACAACGAACTACAACTAAGTCATGAATTCCCTCTCAAGTCCCGATATCCTCTAATTTCCCCCTTTTGGCATCATCAAAAAGAATGAACTAAGTCAACTCGCACCTTAAGAGCTCATAAATCAGAACAACTTAATCATAATTCTATTAAAATCAACATAGGGCCACGCCCTCCTTACATCGGACCACCATACAACCAAAACAAGAAAGACATGCAACCATAAACAACAAGAAGCATGGACAAAGTAGAAAGAAAACAAGAGAAGACAGTAGATAAGGTTGGGGAACAAAAAGTGGGGGTCAGATGTGCCAGGGAAAGATAAGATCACTCCATGTCGTCTTGAGGAGTTGATTGAGGCAGAAGACTTCCAAGTGCAGTCTCTATCCTCTCTAGTTTGAGTCTTACAAGACTCATCTCCTTCTCAAAAGTCCCTATCAGCCTTTGTTGTTGATCGGAAAGACATGCAACAACACGGCTCAACTTCCCTATGGCAGCTTGCGATTCATAGACCATAGTCGGCGCTTCATTTTGTTCCCCTTCAGGGCTCTCAGACGAAACTTCCTCAGCTTCTTCCACCTGAGCGTCTTGAGCCCTTATCCAACCTGCGTTCCTGTCCTTCTTGAACTTCATTTTCCTCAGGTTACTCTCGTCCAAATGCCTAAAGAACACTGCTTCACTCTCCTCGGAATACACCATCAAACTCTTCAAGATTTTATTGACAAGACTGGGGTAGGGTAGTGCATGAGTCTCACCGTTGCTTGCATGCTCCATGTGAAGTAATACGATCTTGGAAAAATTTACCTTTTCTTCGTTGAGCAGCTTATCCATGAGCATGAAATCCTAGATGAGAATAGTATTCCTCTTCTGTTCTCTTGGAGTGATGATGTTGATTAGAACGGAGTGAAGAAGACGGTAGACCACCCCCATTGAGTTCGTCTTTACATTGGCATTAGGTGGGTTGTCGTCTTCACTGATCTTCTTCATTAACTCCATAGGCTGAACGTCTTGAGGCCATTGACCCTTGAAATAGCTGCAGAAACCCTCATGAGGAACGCCCAAAATAAAGGCAAGTTCATTGCTAGAGACAGAGCACTCTTGTCCCATAGCAGTAAACTTCCCTGTGAGGGCATGAGGCCTTTCCTCAAGCGAGAAGCTCCCGTAGAATTCCTTGAGCAGTTCTGTGTTGACACTCTCTCCTTCCTCGAACAGATGACCCCACTTCTGAGCCTTGAGAAGCTCAGACACCTTCTTCATCCCATTCTCCTTCATGAACCCATATTCCAGAATCAGCTCTCTCACAATCGATCTCCCAGACACGTCCTTCAACATAGGACTCTCCTTCTTCACAACACCTCCCTTCCCCTTTCTGGCACTCTTCCTTGGTAGGGGAGTAACCCTTGCTTTCTTTGGCTTGGGTGATTTGGGCTCGAGTACCTCCTCGATCGTCTCCTCTGAGGACATTTGGACCAGAGATTTGTCCGGATGGTCGAATCATTTCTTGGAAGATTTTGAATTTTGGCCGTTGAGATCTCCTTCCGTGTTCACACGCCATAATCACCACAAAGATTACACACTTTCCAATCACCACTCTTTACCTTTCCTTTTACCCAACTCAACAATAATTACTTCCTTCCTTTAATTGTCACACGTCATTCATCCTTGAAAAGCGACACGCTACAGACACGCAACCCTGACACGCAACCCTGACACACTGCACCTCTATCTCTACCCAATCATACTCCTCACGTGACAAAAACGACCCTTTTCTTTTCAAGGCAATCCAAAAAGATCGTAGTATATGATATGGGGGGTATCGTTACCAGAGATGGTACAAGAGAATATCATACAAAATATTAATAATATGGATATTTAAAAATCATGATGAGAGATTCCAGATGTGATGACATAAGATTGGCTCATAGGAATATACAATCATGATTCAGGCTTAAGGGACAGGTGTAGAGTACCTCTATCATTTGGGCTTATAATGAGGGATCAAATCATCAAGAGGACTCTTTAGGCTACAAATAAGACCTTGTTCATGCAATATGAAGTTTCAGAGAAGCATGCAATCATGTAAGTGTTCATAGAGAGGAGCGACATAATTTAGACATTACACATAGTCAATCTTTCATAGAAATTAAGAGTTGTAGAGCTCTATGAGATGTAGGAGCAAGAGACATAAGATCATTCAAGTTTCAGCCAATCATTGAGAGATTTCAAAAGATACGAGGTTCAGATAGAAGAGAAAACATACCATAGTGAGTTCCTTCCTTTCTGGGGTGACTCTTGCTTCGTGCTCTGGTAGGGAAGACTGATTTGTCCAACGAATGTTGTCTTCATAAGGAAAGATTGCAGAAATAGAGAGAGATAGAAACATACCCTTTTTTACTAGGGTTTGCAAACTTTCGGGTTAAGAACAAGAACCTTTTGGTATGAAGTACTTTGTTCCCTTCGAGGTAAGAGATCCCAATATTTGTTTTTGATAATAAAAGGGGATAAAAGCAGAAAGAACAAAGAACAAAAACTAAAGCGGAAGCTAATAGTGAAATTAAATAAGAGCAAGGGAACCATACCTGTAGGGGAACACTTCGTCTTTGGGGACATACCTTTTCTTGATCGCTTATTTTGTCTTTGTAGTATCTTCCCCATTTGACACATTTGAACGGATCAATAAGTCAATACCAAGGAGCAGTGAGTGGACGCCTTGGACCGACTTTGTTGTTTCCTTCCTTTGATCCAGAGGGAGGGTTTCCTCTAGATGATCTGGTGAAGTGGCATAGAGCTATCCTTTGCTCCCTGTAAGTTTACTCTGTCTATGTACCAAGGATAGTTGCGCTTCACCTGAGAGAAAGGGTTAGTTTTTCCTTACCTAAGCAAGTCTTGGCTTGCTTGAGTTTTGTGGGACGGACCTATTGTTCGTAGTACCTTGGAGTTCAGATTGATTGACCTCAACCTTTACTTTTGGGGTACTTCTTGGTGATCCTCTTGATCCTATCCCACTTTGAGATTTCACACCCTTTATTTTGAGGGTGTCTTTGGAGTGATCTTTGGATCTCATCTTTGACTCAGATTGAGTCTCCGATGTATCCTCTGATCTCCTTTCAGTCTAAGCTCGATAGGGAGCACATATCTTTTCCTCAATTTGTTTTCTGAGGGAACATTCATGCTTGTAGTGTCATGTGTTTCCATAGTGCCAACAAACACGATGTTTCTTGAGATCAACGTCCTTGCTTTGTCCTGGCCAGATGGGAATGTTAGCTTTCCTGAACTCAAAGTCAATGTGTGTCGGCTGTGTTTTGAAGTTGGCTCAACCAGATTGCATATGCTTTCTGCCCGTCAAACCATGTGTTTATCCTTTCGATGGATTTGTTTCCTCCTGAGGACTCCACCTTGGTGATACACCTTTTGCAAGGATTTTCCAATGACGGTTCCTTGGAGGTTTCCAAATTCATGTTAGGTGACACATGAGTTTTAGGGTTTTTATCTGAACCATATCCAATTCCACTGCGGGGCACAAATCGATTTGAGTAATCGGTTTTTAGACCATTTATGTAGGATGTAGCATGCTCATCTAGCCACAACTTTTTCTTGTGATCCTCATCTTCCTCGAGTGCCACAAGATCATGACATAGCTTCTCATTTTCATGAGAAAGAGAAGACTTTGCCTTTTCGAGCTTAGAGACTTTACTTTCGAGAGATATGATCTTGTTTTTGAGCCCGGGGCATTTTTCGCAAGAGTTGGAGGAAGAGGAAGAGAGACTTTCTAGCATGGTAACTTTCTCAGACATGAGTCTAGTTTCGTTAACCAGTCTTGAAAGTTCCTCCTCTTTCTTCTAATTTCCCTTGTATATCCCCGTTCTCTTCTACTAGTCTTCTCGCAGTATGTATTAATTGAGTGCTAGACATGCTCTGTAATTTAGTGATGATGGAAGAGAGACTCACCTATGTTTCAGGCGTGCTATCTTCGGCTGCCATAAGGCACACTTCCTTCTCACTCTTCTGGTCTTCTTGATCCGAGTCTGAATCCTCCCAGGTTGCCATCATTGCTCGCTTTCCTTATGGAATGGGTGGTTCTCCAGCTTTCTTTTTGTAGCAATTTTTGGCAAAGTGACCAGTCCTTTGACAGTGATAGCAGATGACGTCTGATACGCTGCACTTTGTATAGCGTAACTAGGGATTATTACATTGATTTAGGAGTATTATTATATGTGTTTCGAGCCATTGTTATGTTCTGAGATATTTATTAAGAAGTGAAGAATTGAAGATCAGAACCAAAGAATATTGAAGATTTGAAGAAATCACCGACGGCGATCGCCATGGATCAGCGGCGATCGCGGTGGAGCAACAAAGAGGAGCCGAGAATATTTAATAAATCCGCGATCGCGGGTATTATGCTGAATTTCGCTTCGTGCGCGAGACGGGCCGTGGATTTGAAGCAAGCAGCCCGGCCCAAACTGTTGGAAGGAGTCCACGTGAAAGAAGCAGGCAGCGGCCGAATTTGTGGAAGAATGTCTGCAATATGAATCAAATTGTGGGCCCAAGTTTGGAAGCAAGCAGGAGAAATCAATTCATACGATTTCAGTATTTCACCTTGGATTGATTTCTTCACTTTATTTGTTTTCCTTTTCTTTTATTTCCTTATTAGTTTTAGGATATATCTTTTACCATATATTTTTAGGGTTAGTCTCTATTTAAGAACCCTAGTTTATCTCTTTTCTATCATCTTTTCCATCAGACAATTTAGTTCTGCAACCATGAGCAGGAACTAATCTCCATTGTTTTACTTAGCGGTTGAAACCTTCAGTTATTAAGTTGTGAGATTTATAAACTCTTGTTCTTTTCCTATGGGTTTGTATTAATTCTCTTGTTCTTCATCTATTGATTTCTATTAGTTTTGCTAGCTTGATCACCTAGTTTGATTGATAGTTTTCTATTGCCAGACTAGGAATATACGGTGGAATTCCTTGTCATTATAGCGCTCATATCTGCATGATCTGGTAGTTGATTGCTTTTATGAAAGAGAATTGATTGCATGTTAATACTTGACGGTTGTAAGTTATTGCATGCATCCTTATGATTCATGTGCCCTTTGCTGCTATTTCATCTAATCTTGAGAGGTTTCCCTGATTGTTGAATAGTAAGTATTATCAGGACCGGTTGGCCTGCTGATATATTAAAGATTGGAATAGGAACATTCCCTAGGATTGATAAGAACTTGAGATAAATCTATGATCAACTTGATTGACTGTTGTGTGGATACTTGCTAGGTGAAACCCCTTCTCATCATATTCACAACCAAACCTTCTTTGCTTGATACTTGTTACTTTTGTGTTCGATACAATCAAAACCCCCCTGGTTACTTGTTACTTGTTCACTAGTTGATATTTCACTTGACTGCATTGATTTGGTGTTTTGATTCCCTTGGGTTCGACCTCTACTTACTTGCTATACTCTAGTTGGTGTTTAGAGTTTATTTCTTTGATTTGGCACTACGACTTTAGCCTCATCAACGTCCTTCATATCTTTTGTTCCGTCAATGGGACGGGAATCGCTCCTGCCACCTTTCCAAGCCTTACGAAAGACACTCGTTATCGAGGCTACAATTTCGTCATCTTCAGCCTCGGTGTCTTCCATCTGAGATAAGTCAAATGCTCTCTCGACTTTCAGAGCAATGGATTGACTCTTATCACCTTCCTTCCTTTCTTGGAGTTTTCTTTCGAGAATCCCTGAGTGACTTTTGAGGCGGCAGACTAGATCTTCTAAAGATATGTCTTTGATGTCGCTTTGTTCTTGTAGAGCGTTGATGAATCCATCCCACTTGGAATTTAGGGCTTGCATGAATTGGTGCGTAACCTTCGATTGGGGGATATCTTCACCGAGAAACTCTATTTGGCTGACATATCCTTTGAATCTGGCATGAAAATCTTCCAAAGATTCATTCTTTTCTTGGAGAGTTTTTTCATAGTCCTTTTGTGCCGCCACGAGACGATTTCTCTTCACATCGCTACTTCCTGAGTAAGTTCTACTAAGTGCATCCCATATTTCTTTCACAGATTTGTATTATAGTACCTTTCTGAGAGCACTTGAACTTAGTGCCATGTGAAGAATCTTCTTAGCCCTAGCATTTTTCTCCAAGATTTGTAGTCAGCATCGTCGTAGTCGATTCTCTTCTTCTCCTTAGTCTTGTCTTCTCCGGCAAGGTCAAGAATAACTATATCTCCGAATTCAATGACCTTCCACAGTTGAGCATCAAGGGATTGAGTATGGGATTCAAACTGAATCGCCCACCAGTCATACTCTCCCGGTTTCAGCATTGGGGGTTTCCAGAATGAGTCGTTGATTGCATTGTTGGATGACATTTTTTCCTGCAAAGCTAATTGAAACAATCTAGAGACCAGACTCTGATACCAATTGTTAGATCGATTAACGGATAAATCTCAAGGAACAAAAGCAATTGTTCCTTGATACGTAGATTAAGTAAAGAGACAAACAACAATGGAAATCAAACCTGTACACGATGATGTATAGTGGAAACACCCCAAGTACCAATAAGTCCTTGAGGCGAAAAACCACTCCTCTCTAGCTTTCACTAGAGAGAGTTTGAACGAGTCTACTTGTTGTATTGATATCTTGATTACAATAGAACTTGGATCACTCACCTAGGCTTCCCACCCAGATCTCGGACCACTCTTCTCACTTGAATCTCAATCTTACACACGTAGAACAACTCTAAACCAAGCACTAGGTTTTCGCTCCTTAAAGTCTTTCTAAGCTATGTAAATCTCATACAATATATAGCACACTAAATAGCTCTAACCTAATACCAATCTAGCCGTTCTCATATTACCATAAATCTCACAATATTTTTCCACAAGGAATTCTCTTCCTAAAATATCTTTCCCAAGAAATTCTCTTCCTAAAATATGTTTCCTTCCGTGTAATCTTCCAACTTGTTCTCCAAGTCGTCACCATTGGGGCTTACTCTCCAATCTGTATGTTTCCTTCTGTCTTGATCAACTTGTTCTCCAAGTCGGATGGACTATTCTTCACAGCTGGCTTCCATTCGACATAACCTTACGTCTCATGGATTCCAGCAAGACTTCCTTCGTTCCTACACACACTCCAGTAACAATACTTACGCACTCAAGTAAATTATTAGTGGATGTTTGTCATTTAATCAAACCCATCACATCTCAACCATCACCAATGACAACAGGAGTTTAAATTTCTCGAGAAACAAAAGAGTAGCACGTTTTGGAATATCAAACCATCAACATACATCAAGCCAGCAAATCTCATCCACGCAAAAGTGCAAATCACAAATGATAAGTTACTCAAACTGAATTGTTTTGGGATTAACCAAAATTGAATTCTTCCAAGGGCAACACAGATCCACTACAACCTATTTGCACTACCCATTTATATATCTTTACAAAACAAACAATGGCAAGTCCTTTCCCTGCCTCGACCTTATCCGCATGTAATAATCTTTTGAGCATACTACAAGTAAACATAAATAACAGGAACACCAATTGCCCCATCAGCTTGATCACCCCAATAAATCAAGGAGCATGTTATATATACAATTTTTTTTTTACTTTAACATGGTAAGTTAATCATATTGTAGTGGATTCTATTTGGAGGAATGCAACTTAAGACAATGAAAACATTGGTTTCCCGACATCAAGGAATAACGTGACATGATTCTCCGTGCAAGTTAAAGGTGATCTTATCTTTATCTCAGAATAGCCCTGCAACCATAATAAAACACAAAGTATGATTATTACCAAAAACAATATATTGGATGGCAAGCCAAATTCAGAATCAAGCTTACAACGACATGAATCCAGAATCCAGATTAAGTATGTGCAACTTAATGAATCTTTCAAGGTTAAAAGTTAAATTAGAAGTAATCCACGCTCTTACGATCGCCGTCTGGACTTCGAACTCCTGATAGCATTATCGAATGGAAGCCACCGATTGGAAAAACAGGGACATAGAGTCAAGAGGAGAGCAAAATCTCAATCACAAAGTGTGGCATTATAGAAAATGCAAGATGGACACCGAATTTATAGGACCGGAAATTAATTGAAAAAGATAAAATAGGAATTACATTGAAAAGTCGGTATGTAGAAGTCCATCAAACATTCATCACGAATAGCGTCACCCATATTGTTGTCTTCTACAGTCAGATAGCTATTCATTTCAGCTGAACACAATCACAAACAACATACATTGTCTATATATTCAAGCTACTGAGATACCGATAACAATAGAAGATTTTTCTCCACAACACAATTTTTAAAGTAAAATGAAGAAGCTCAATCTATATCTTAGAATCTTTCCAATTGGATATAATTTCATCTATCTAGCTATGATGTGTTTTTATCCAATTAGATTTCCCCCCTTATTATAACACACAACAACTTTGGACTCAGATCTATAGTTGCAACATTGAGCTTCTATCACCAACTATAAGAGCAAGTTCTTATATGAAACACAGATTATGTGTGTAGAAATAAACATTAGGCCCAAAAGCAAATAGAAAACACATGTCCAGAGAAAAGTGCAATCTGCATATTACCTGCAAACGGAATACATAACACAAATCTGTTTGAAGTGTTCCTGCAAAACAAACTCCCTCAGGCCATCAACTCTTTTGAAGTTTAAGTCACCTTCTTCGAAAATTCTTTCACTCTTTCTCTGACACCCTAACTCCATCAATATAAATACTACACATGCTATGAATCAACATCATTAATACCAATTGAGTCTTTTTTTAACCTAGGAAAGAAACAAAATTGTGCCAAACTTTTAAATCTTTTGTGACATTTAGAAGTTGGTTAGAAATTGGTTATACTTTTCCTTGTACACCATGAAATGATCGTCGGGGTCCTCCGTTCCGTCGTAGACGGGGAGGTCGGTGATGGTGAACTTCTTGGCGATCTCTTTCTTGGCGATGGCGTCGACAAAGAGACTTGCTTGGTACCCCAACGCGTGCTCTGGTACGATGGCTGTTGGATCGATTAGCGTATAAAAACTCAAGGAACAATTTTTGTTCCTTGATAAGTAGATTATGAAGAAAGACAAACAATAATGTAAATCAAACCTGAACACGATGATATATAGTGGAAATACCCCAAGTACCAAAAAGTCCTTGAGGCGAAAAACCACTCCTCTCTAGCTTTCACTAGAGAGAGTTTGAACGAGTCTACTTGTTGTATTAATATCTTGATTACAATAGAGCTTGGATCACTCACCTAGACTTCCCACCTAGATCTCGGATAACTCTTCTCACTTGAATCTCAATCTCACACACGTAGAACAACTCTAAACCGAGTACTAGGTTTTCGCTCTTCAAAGTCTTGCTAAACTATGTAAATCCCATACAATATATAGCACACTAAATAGCTCAAACCTAACACCAATCTAGCCGTTCTAATATTACCATAAATCTCACAATATCTTTTCCTAAGGAATTATCTTCCTAAAATATATTTCACAAGGAATTCTCTTCCTAAGAAATATTTCCTTTCGTGTGACCTTCCAACTTGTTCTCCAAGTAGTCACCATCGGGGCTTACACTTCGGCGTGCCGCCTTGTTCATATAAGGAAATAATGCGTATAAGGAAATATTCCTTGCACATGATATTTCCTTATTTCTTTGGCAATTCCCACACGCGCGTCCAATGCCCAATCCTAGCTGAGTTGCCACTTTCCTTCTTTGACAAGATCTTCTTTCCTTCTTTGATAAGATCTTATTTTCTTCTTTGAAATCCAACTCTTCCATAATTCTTCAAGTCCATCCTCCAAGATATTCTCGACCAATAATCTTCCTCGGATGGTCTATTCTTCACAACTGTCTTCCATTCGACGTAACCTTACGTCTCATGGATTCCAGCAAGACTTCCTTCATTCCTGCACACACACATACGTCTCATGGTTTCCAGCAAGACTTCCTTTGTTCCTGCCCCCACACTAGTAACAATACCTATGCACTCAAGCAAATCATTAGTGGATGTTTGTCATTTAATCAAAACCTCATCATATCTAAACAATTTCCCCCTTTTTGATGATGACAAACATCCTTAACAATAAGAGTATAAACCTGAGACATATATACTAGCCTAGGAACAAAGACTAACAAAGCACTAAAAATTCCCCCTCAGAAAAACAACTAACTATAGCTAAGTCATGAATTCCCCCTCAAGTCCTACTAACCTCTAATTTCCCCCTTTTGGCATCAAAAAGAATGAAATCAGAAAGTATAAGTAGGAAATATATAAAGCACGAGATCGAGGTAATGACTCATAAGAACTTCAATGCTCAAGAAATCACAATATCAAGATAAAACTATGAGAATCGGCATGCTGGCAACCAAGAATAATAAGTCATGAGAAAGTGTACAATAAGAGCAAAGAAAAGAGGGATAATGCGGCTGGGAATGAAGAGTGGGGTTGGAGCAATTGGAAAGTAGTCAGAGATGTTCTGTTCCCTTTGAAGAATGAGGCGAGATTACTCTGAAGTAGCGACTTTTCAAATATCCCGAACCAAAAGATCGAATCTCGGTTGTCTTGTGAACTTTTTCAACTTCTTCTTTATGTTGTTTCTTAGATGCTTCTGTAGCTGGAGCCACTGAACCAACCCAGCTTTACATTGTACATGGCCTTCTTGAGTGTTTTGTTTGCTTGTTTGAGGGTATTAAACCTACCCGTTGTTCTGTACTCTGGAGGCTTCCCTCTTTAGTAACCATCCTTTCCGCCTTTGTAATCTTCATCCTTAGTCACCACAATCTCGGAAACATCATTGAGTGATCCTTTTAGTAACCTTACTCATTTGATTAGTGTCTGCAACGGAATGGATTGATGAGTGTGTTGGAGAGAGGGTGATGAGGGCGGTTGTAGGGTTGAAGATGAAAGTGGGCGGGGATGGGTGGATGACACTTGCAGAGTTTGAGTATGAGTAGGAGAGGGTCAATGATTTTGAGAATGTGGTTTTCTTGTTTGAGTGGAAAGGGATTTTTGGTAATTTTGAGGAAGGGGTATGTATAACGGATGGAGACCGTTTCAAGTTGGAAAGAGAAAGATCTTTTTCCAATTTGATAAGATCTCAGGGTTTAGGGTACCGCTTCACCTTTTCCATGACAACATCACTTCTTGAATAACTTACCAAAAACACACGGGAACTCCTTTTCACACAATCTTTGAGACCCAACCTTCTTTCCTTCTTGAGGACCAGAACATTCATTCTAATTTCACAATTTTTCCAAAAATAATAGAATAGTATAATGCGGGGGTTAGTTACCAAAGTGGTACAATAGAACATTATACAAAAATCATAGATGAAAAATGTGAATTATTAAGTCATGATGAGAGATTCCAGATGTAGATGAATACAGAGGGCTCATAGGAATGTGCAATTATGACACGACTTCAGGGACGGCTGTAGAGATCCCCTATCCTTTGGGCTTATAATGAGGGTTCAAATCATCAAGATGACTCTTTTGGGCAACAGATAAGACCTTCTCATGTAAAGACATGGTGCTAGCATTTCGAGTTCAAAAGGTTGCAAGAAAATTGAGATTAATCAAGACAAGAAGAAGCAAATAACTCATACCAACGAGACACAATCACATGTTCATATATATAATCCTATAAACAACAACTAATTTTCACTCAGACTTCAACCAGTCATGGGGGGGGGGGATCTTAGGAATGGACATAATTATTCGAGAGAAATCATACCAAGTTCTAGACGAAGCCTTTCGAAGGGTTCCTTGTTTAGTGACTTGGTGAAGATGTCTGCTATTTGTTCCTCAGTGCGAATGAATTCCATTGTTACTAGCCCCTTTTCAACACAGGCTCACAGAAAGTGATGTCTAATCTCAATCTGTTTGGTCCTAGAGTGCTGCACAATATTCTTAGCAGTATTTATAGCACTAGTATTATCACACAAAATAGGAACAAAATTGAGATTGATACCGAAATCACTTAGCTGTTGTTTAAGCCATAGGAGTTGTGAGCAACAGGCTACGACTACGATGTACTCAGCTTCAGCTGTGGAAAGGGCCACCGTGGTCTGCTTCTTTGATCCCCATGAGACAAGACATGGTCCTAAGAATTGAGCCATGCCATATGTAGACTTGCGATCTACTCTGTTCCCAGTGAAGTCCGCATCTGTATACCCTATAAGGCTCATACTTCCCCCCCTGGGATACCACAGACACAAATCATCTGTTCCCCTTAGGTACCTCAGAATTCTCTTGACTGCCATGGTGTGTGATTCTCTTGGATCAACTTGAAATCTTGCACATAGACACACATTGTACATTATGTCAGGTCGGCTAGCAGTCAAAAAGGGAAAAAGATCCAATCATTCCCCTGTAGAGAGATTGATCTTCTTTGTTGTTGTTCTCGTCCTTACCCAAAGAGTCATTTGGAGAGATAGGGGTTGCATAGGGCTTGGAATTTGAAATTCCAAACTTCTTGACTACTTCTCTGAGAGTCAAAAAGGGAAAAACACCTGTTGCAGCCCCCCTGTTGAGGCGGACATCTTAAAAACCGCCGCAAAAAACCTTTTTCCACTATCTGTTGAGGCGGTCAGTCACTTTGTTCGCTGCAACAGATGCTATATAGGCGGGCAAATTTTCATTCGCCTTAAAAAATATGTGTGTTTTTGACCTTTTGAGGCGGTCACCTAGAGTACGCCTCAAAAAACCTACCTCTGTTGAGGCGGTCAGTAGAGGTACGCGTCAAAATATTGCTGAAGCGCAACAATTAGAGGCGGGCGAGTAGTGCCCGCCTCAACAGAGGTCTCAAAAGTATTAGAGGCGGCTCAAAAACTTTCTCAAAACCAGGCCAACTGCTAGGTTTTGTCCCGACTTTTGATTTCCACAAAAATCTCTAAATACCATCTCGCCGTCTCCTCCTCCTTCTCGCCGTCTGCTCCTCCTTGCCGGCCACCACCATCTCGCCGTCTCCTCCTCCTCGCCTCGCCGTCTCCTCCTCCTCGCCACCTCCTCCAGCTCGCGTCGTCTCCTCCAGCCCGCGTCCTCCTCGACTCCTTGCTCAACCTCCTCCGCAGCCTCGCCCCGTTGTGGCGCCGCCTGTTCAACCTCCTCCTGCTCAATTCTCCAAGCCCTCTCCCGATTACAACTTCGGCTTCTTCCGTAATGCTATCGTCAAAATGGTTTAATCCCAATTCTCCACTTCATCTATTGCCTTTTTTTATTTATGAAATTTCTAGTTAGAAAAGTTGAAATCTAGCTTCTGTTTTTCTATTTTGTGATTAATTGATAGCTCATTCGAGTTTGGACGAGTACGTGGCGAATTGGTTAGGTCTAAACCAATCCAAGTATCAGTGGGCGCTTGATGATTACTATGAGGCCAAGGAACTGGTAATCTTCAATCCAAGTACGTGGCTAAGTGATAACTCATTCTTCAATTTCCTTATTTTATTCAACTCGCTCTTTGTTTAATTTTGTGATATTTAGCTTGCAAAGTGTTCTGCTGAATGTAAGTGGTTTCGATATTGATTATTTTTTAAGTGATAATAACTTGAGGTTCTAAGAAAGTTCGTTCTTTCTTCATAAGTAAATGCTAGGTTGGTGGTGGGTTTGTTAGGTGAAATGATTTAATATTTGCTTCAATTCAAATAAGGAAAGAAAATATATTGTTTGCCCAATTAATAGATTTATAATCTGATCTAGATAATCACCTATCGTGTCAGTTACATTGGTTAATCAACAACATGTTTTCTATCCAATGCCACATGATAAGGATCCATGTCTAGGAACTAAAACCTTACACTGGAATTTTTTCCTGCATATGATAGGAAAATCATTGAACAGATACACGGATTACCCGCAAGCTTGCCTGGGTGATCTGGTTTCAATATCAACTTTTTCTTAACCAACACTAGTTTGAAATTGCTTCTTTATCGTGAATCAAAATCGACATTACTGCATACAACAATATGATGTCTTTGTACTTGTGCTACTCTCGCTCTGGTTAATCATTACAATTTTATGGATAGGTTTTTATATGCTGCATTTGCTCAGATCAGATTTATGTCCTTAGAATCTGATGAAATGCCTAATAACATTGCAGACTTAGTGGTATATATTTTCCTCTTTCTTTCCAATTAGCTTTCTCTTTCCCTTCTTTTTTGTTTCAAGATTTTTTTTGTTCATTATTGGCTTTTGATTCAACATGCATGTTTCAAAATACAATAGGTTTTAGATGTTGTTCCAGTTGCATGTCGAGCAGCCGCAGATGCTGGAATTCGTAGTGTGTGTCACAAACTTCAGGCATCGATTTACTGGTAATATTCAGGGACTGGTAGATTGATCCCCTTTATACGCACAATTTTATGTACATATGTTTTGGTACTGTTTTTAATTGCATTGGACTTATCAAGATTCATGAGACATTTAATTCGTAGTGTGTGGATTAGTATATAACACAAGATATCTAAGAATTCTCAGTAAAAACATAATACACGACCCCCTCTGTGAAGCCGCATTTTTAATTATTTGGATATTTTAGATCCCTTTTCATGCGTGCAAACTGGCTTCATGGTTGTACTGATTGATACAAATTTGAGCAGGTGAGTCTAGAGGGGTTGATGAAGAAGCTGCTAAGCAATGGGAGCATAAGGTTCTCCAGACTAACATGGACAGAGAATTGGACGAGCTAAATAAGCGCCTCGAGCAGAAGGAGGTATGCTCATATAATCTGTTCAATGCATCCATGGGAGATACTCCATAACAAATGATTATAATTTTTTGCTAATGTCTATATCATTTTTTATCTGCAGATTAAAATGAAGTTTTTCGAGGTAGCTGACACTGAGACACTTAAGCAGCACTTTGGGAAAAGCATAGAGCAGCGTCAAATTCGTGAACAAAAGGCAGCAGCAAAATTATTCAATTGGGAGGTTTGCTCCTTATTCTAAGACTAGCTGTATTTTTTGTAGGATATTGCATCATTGGGAATGACTTCCCTAGTTCAGTAATTAAATAGCTTTCATTATATTCCGTAGATACATTTGGAGAATATTTTCTTCCTAATCGAATTAACCATGTATAAAGTCAATTCTGTCTCTTGCAGAGTCGGAGTTGGAGCACCTCTACGAATCTAGTACATCGATCTTGTGAGTGCATTTTTACTGATTCATTGTGCTTGCTTTGATTCGAACTTGCATGTTCATGTGCTAAATCGTATTGAAAATTGGGGGTAATGGTGCTGACTTGTTGTTTGCTTCAGAAATCATAATCGAACTGCAGAAGAAGGAGAAAGATGCATTTGAGTGAGAACGAGGGCATAGAAGGGAAGACGTTCGTAGTAACAGGCGGTTTAGGGCATGTAGGATCAGGACCTTGCCTCGAGCGCTTGCGTAGAGGAGCTTCTTAGGTTCGATCGCTTGATTGTCAGACTTCTTCTCCTTGGTCTCGCCTTCTCTCCGATCGTGGTGTTGTCTTCTTTCATGGTCCACAACAAGGTGAAGGAGAAAGAGAGAGGGAGAAGGGAGTCTGGCTAGTTTTGATGATTTACGTGGTTCACTTTGCTGATGAGAGTGTACAGACATGTTCCAATTTGTTGAGGTTAATATTTTTATGTATTTTTGGAGAAGGGATCCTATCTATAACTATTTGCTGAAAGCTTTTGTTATAATTACATTAATCCACTTTGTTGAGGTGGGCACTTGAAGCCCGCCTCAAAAGAGTTTTTTTTTAAATACAAAAAATAGGCAATTGAGGCGGGCACTTCTACTGACCGCTGCATTCTTTTACATACAGAATAGGCAATTGAGGCGGGCACTCTTATTGAACGCTGCAACAAATGGGGTTTGTTGAGGCGAACACTTACCCGCCCGCCTCAACAAACCTTATATTTTCATTTTTTCCTGGACCTGTTGAGGCGGTCACCCTCCCGACCGCCTCAACAGAGGGGTCTGTTAAGGCGAACCCTGACCGCCTCAACAGCTCATGACCTGTTGCAGCCCCCCTATTGTAGCGACCCCTGACCGCCTCAACAGGGGGGGGGGGGGTTTGACTGCCTCAACAGGTGTTTTTTCCACTAGTGTACCGTCATCTCCTTGTATCACTTGTAGTCCGAGAAATAACTTGAGTTTTCCTACCATGCTTATCTCAAATTCACCTTCCATGAGTTTGACAAATCTCTCAACCAACTTGCTGTTTGTGGACCCAAAGATGATGTCGTCCACATACACTTGCACGACTAGAGTGTTTTTTCCTTCCCTCAGAAGGAACAAGGTTTTGTCTACCTCTCCACGAACATATCCGTTGGACAACAGATGGCGAGATAGTCTTTCATACCATGCTCGAGGAGCTTGTTTAAGACCGTAGAGAGCCTTGTCCAGTACATAGACATGGTCTGGATGAGCCGACTCGACAAACCCAGGTGTTTGCTCCACAAAGACTTATTCCTATAGTTCTCCATTGAGAAAAGTAGTCTTTACATCCATCTGTTGAAGCTTGAAACCATGATGTGCTGAGTAAGCAATCAATAGTCTTATGGCTTCTAGTCTGGCCACGGGAGCAAAGGTTTCATCATAGTCTATCCCCTCTTGTTGGTTGTACCCTTTTATAACTAGTTTGGCTTTGTTTCTTATGACCTGGCCTTTGTCATCTAGCTTGTTTCTGAAGACCCATTTTGTTCCTATTATGGTCTTATTCCCGGGATTAGAAACAAGTCTCCATACCTTGTTTCTTTCAAGCTGATGAAGCTCGTCTTGCATAGCTTTGACCCACTCTGGGTACTTGAGGGCTTCATCCACTGTTTTTGGTTCTGCTAGAGAGACAAAGGAAGTGAAAGCACAAAATTCATTAGAGGGTAAGAGAGATGACGTACCTTCGCTTGGATTGTCCGTGATTGTGGCTGAAGGTAATGGATCTTGTATGACTGCATTACATATGTAGTCATTTAACCATCCCGGTGGTCCGGTGCTTCGAGAGGTGCGTCTGATCTCTGTGGTAGGTTCTTCGTTGGTGCACTCTTATGTTGTGTCCCTGGAGAGGAACTGGCGTCCGGATGGTTAGGAGTGTTGTTGATTTCCTCGTCACTTTCTTCCTCTGTTTCTTCTGAGTTGCTTTCTGCAGAATTGTCAGACTCTGGAGCTTGAGTTGGGTCAACTCCGTTCGGGCTTTGTTCCCCAAGATTGGAAACTTCGACTAGATCGAAGTTATCTTCCTGAGTGTAGGGTGTACTATCTCCTTCTTGTACAGCTTTTCCAGCCATGGTGGACTCGTCAAAAATCACATGAATGCTTTCTTCAATTTTTCTTGTTCGCTTGTTGAAGACTTTGTAAGCTTTGCTTTGGAGAGAGTATCCAACGAATGTACCTTCGTCGCTTCTTGGATCAAATTTCCCGGAGTTTTCCTTCCCATTGTTGTGAACAAATCATCCACAGCCAAACACTTTGAGATGAGATACGTTTGGCTTTCTTCCATTTAGAAGTTCATAGGCTGTCTTGTTGATGAGTGGTCTGAGAGTGGCCCTGTTTAGCACATAACATGAGGAGTTGAGTGCTTCTGCCCAGAAGTTCTTTGGAAGATTGCTAGAGATTAGGAGAGTTCTGGTCATGTCCTCTAGGGTTCTGTTCTTTCTTTTCACGACTCCGTTTTGCTGAGGAGTCCTTGGTGCTGAAAAGTTGTGGTTTATCCCTTTGTTCCTACACAGGTCATAAAACTGAGAGTTTTCAAACTCAGTTCCATGGTCGGTGCGTATAGAAACTAGGGAGACTCCTAGTTGATTCTCCACGGATTTTAGCCATGCTTCAAAATCCTCAAAGACTTCATCCTTTGAAGTAGGGTTGCACAACCGGTCCAGAGTCCAGACCAGACCGGAATTTCCCGGGTTGGTCCGGACCGGTGGACCGGATTTTTTGATATTTATGGACCGGGGACCGGACCAGAATTTTTCGGGTCGGTCCGGACCGGTGGACCGGAATTTTTTAAACTTATGGACCGGGGACCGGACCGGACCGGACCGGACCGGAACCCGGAATTCCTAAATTATACGGACCGGGGACCGGACCGGGGACCGGACCGGGTCCGGTCTTGGACCGACCCGGTGTATTCCAGTCCGGGTCATTTTTGTGCATCCCTACTTTGAAGACAAGAATAGGGTCCAAGTGTACCTAGAATAGTCATCCACAATAACAAAGACATACCTATTTCCTTCACGGCTCTGTGTACGCATAGGTCGACATAGGTCCATGTGGATCATCTCTAAGGGACGAGAAGTACTTACCTCTTTCTTGGATTTGAAGGAGGACCTTACTTGTTTGCCCCTTATGCATGAGGAGCACACCATGTCTTGGATGGCTTCGACCTTGGGAAGACCGCTTACCAGGTCCTTTTGGTAGAGCTTTTGAAGATGTGATAAACATGCATGACAAATTCTTTTGTGCCATAGGAGAGAATCCTCCTTAACATTGGTAAAGCACATATCCTCCTCAGGAATGAATGTGGAATCTACTTTGTAGATGTTGTTGACACATATTCCTTTAAGGAGAATCTTCCCTGAACATAAACTCTCAACTTGACAACCATTAGTAGTAAAGACAACTCTATTCTTCCCTTTTTGACACAGTTGAGCCACGCTTAACAGGTCAAAACCAAGATTGTCTACTAGATTTACATTATTGACAGAGAGTTTGTCAGATATACTTACCTTGCCTGTTCCTTGAACTTCTCCTTTGCTTTTGTTGCCGAAGGTGATGGAGCCTCCGTTTTGGAAGTTCAGCGATTGAAACCATTCTTTGTTCCCTGTTATGTGACATGAGCATGCACTGTCTATATACCAAGAGTGGATTGGTACCTGGTTGATGTCATCTTGATCGCTCCCGTTTGCCATGAGACACATGTTGTCTTCTGTTCCTTCCCAGGTCACCATCATTGCGTTTTTCTCTTCAGAAGCTGGTGGTTCCCCTGCTCTTTTCATGTAGCAATTTCTGGCGAAGTGTCCTGCTTTTTGGCAATGGTAACAAATAATATCTTTTGAACCTTGGTTACCTTCGGTGTGACATGTCTCTCCTCCTCTCCATGATTTTCTGAAGGCTCTTGTGATGAGAGAGACTGTGTCATCCTCTTCAAGTCTAGGGTCTTCCATCTGAGATAGATCAAAAGCTTTTTCCACCTTTAAGGAAATTGATTTTCCTTTGTCTGTATCTTTCCTTGTCAAGAGTTTCCTCTCAAGAATTTCAGAGTGACTCTTGAGAGCCATGTGAAGGATCTTTTTAGCCGTGGCGTTCTTCTCAAGGATTTTGTAGTCTGCGTCACAATAGTCAACTCTCTTTTTCTCTTTGGTTTTGTCATCATCATTCAAGTCGAGGATGATGACGTCGCCAAATTCAATAACTTTCCAGATCTGGGCGTCAAGAGATTGAGTATGTGACTCAAATGTAATAGACCACCAATCATACTCTCCCGGCTTCAGCATTAGGGGATTCCAGAACGAATCATTGATTGAATTGTTGGAACTCATCTTTTCCTGCAAAGCTAATTGAAACAATCTAGAGACCAGACTCTGATACCAATTATTGGATCGATTAGCGTATAAAAACTCAAGGAACAAAAGTGATTGTTCCTTGATAAATAGATTATGCAGAATGACAAACAATAATGTAAATCAAACCTGAACACGATGATATATAGTGGAAACACTCCAAGTACCAAAAAGTCCTTGAGGCGAAAAACCACTCCTCTCTAGCTCACCTAGACTTCCCACCTAGATCTCGTATCACTCTTCTCACTTGAATCTCAATCTCACACACGTAGAACAACTCTAAACCGAGTACTAGGTTTTCGCTCTTCAAAGTCTTGCTAAGCTATGTAAATCCCATACAATATATAGCACACTAAATAGCTCAAACCTAACATGACGAGGCTAAAATCGTTGTTTGCCTATCAAAGTAAACCTAACTAACCAACTTAGTATAGCAGGAAAGCAAGGGTCGAATCCCAAGAGAATCAAGTAGTCTATTCTTAAGCAAATAACTATTACCAACGAACACACCAAAAGGGGAGGGGGGGAAATTGTTGTTCTATAACCTAAGACAAGTAAAAGTAACAAGTAACAAGTGTTGTGAAAATATGATTGGAAAGACGTTCCACCTAACAAATATCCACACAATGACATGCAAGGTTGATCATAGATATCTCTAACTCATTCAATCCTATTGTTGTTCCTATTCCTGTTCAAACATAGATATCAGCGCAACCCGCCCTGATATAACTTCCTATTAAACAAATCTGAAGACCTTCAAGACTCAATTCAATAGAAGCATTAAGCAAGGGAATATAGCAGGATACATGCAATTCAGACAACCCGTCAGATAAGCATGCAATCAATTCTCATTCACAAGTAAACACCGCGACCCGCTCATGTAAACATGTGTTTGCTACTAGATAAAGAACTCCGACCCAGAATTACCAAACCCTAGCACTGTGAACAATACCAATAAACCTAGCTGGCCAAACTAGACAAATCAATAAGATTCAATAAGATAAAAGCATGAGAATCAATACAATCAATAGAAAGAGAAATAGAGTTTAGAATCTCACAACCATACAGTCAAAGGCTTCAACCGTCAGGCGAAACAAAGGGAAATTAGTTCAACATCGACATGGAGGCAAAACTAGGGTTCTTCAGAGAAAACAAAAGTTAACCTAAAACTAAAGTGCTTTTAGGCTTAAATACTCCTAGGAAATAATAAATCCGAAATGGAAATAAAAGAAATAATTCGGAAATTAAATAAAGAAATACAAGCAAACTCGGAGACAAATCCGGCCTTCAGGACGATTTCCGCGGGCGCGGATTACGAGGCAACCCGCGGCAGATCCGCGGATTCAACACTTGAACATACTTCGTCTTCTGGTTCCGCGGGCGCGGAGGATTTGTCGCGGGCGCGGAAAAGTCCCTGCAGCCTCACTCTTCTTCTCTTCTTGTCTTCTTCTTTCGTCTTCTAACTTAGTTCCTTCGAAAGACGTCTTCAATCTTCATATTCCTTCATCATTAATTGCTTCTTCTCTTCAGCTCCGGATCACATAATTACATATGACATAGCTCCTAAATGATCCTAAACTAAGCTAATAACCACTAGATAATATGTATGAAATACTCTCTATCAAATTCCCCCATACTTAGACCTTGCTCGTCTCTGAGTAAGCTAAAGAAAACATACTCCTCAATCTAATACACAAAGGTCTCAGGAAGTACAAAGAAACTTGTCTAATGATTACAACTCCAACAACAACATCCAAATCCTCCAAACAACAACTATAGCAACATGAAACTAATACAAGTGATATGACAATAAACACATAGCCTTCTCTACTCCTTATGACTCCCAAGTGGTCCTACCCGAAATCCTCCTTATATCACCTCTTCTTATGTCTTCCAACGCCAAATAAGAATAAGTCCTAAAATCACTCTATTTTTTTTTATAAACTCATCTTGCTTAGGCGCCCTCTCGGGTTTTCATCCTAACCACTCAATAATTGTTCCAGGCTCACCAAAGCTCACATCACTCGAAACCTCTTTTTACCCCAGTCTAGTGCTGGTCCAGGTAACCTGCTTGTTGCATAGATCTTGCTATCCCATGATTTTTTCTGCCTTTTTTACATATTTTTGCGGCTTTTTCAAACAATTTACTCCATAAATTCATGCAGATACAGCCAACACCCAAATAAAGACATGTGAATACATTCTCCTCCCCCATACTTAAACATTGCATTGTCCTCAATGAAATGGAAGACATAATAACGAACCCAGGAAAGGAGACAGAAGACTCACATACACGGTCAGATGACCTTCCTCCAATAAAATATAAGGTGTAGTAGAATGAGAAACTAGATGAGCACCCAATGAAATCAACTAATGCACAACTCATCCAAGACAAAAGAAAGAATACCTCCAATATAGATGGTGACCCAAAATCAACTCCTTGTAAAGAACATGGTCACCAACAAGCTAAGCTCCAACAAATGTAGATCCATAAATGATACTCCGTAGGAATGATGAAACGATGAAACCAAACTTGATGAAATACAACTCCTTACTTTCTTTTCTCTCATATTTTTTTTCTGCACTCTATTTTTTTTTTAAATTCGATTTATTAATTTTTTTCTCGGAATGATTTTCGGATTGATTTTTTTTTTTAAATTTAATACGGGAGAGAAGACTTACAGCTAGATTGGCTATTGACTGTAGCTGACCCTAATCTTCGGTGATTTCCTCCTGTCCATAGAAAAACTGAAAAGAAAATTAAACCGAACAAAAAAAATAAAATCAATCTCAAACCTCGGGTTGCCTCCCGAGTAGCGCCTTATTTTATGTCGTGGCTCGACATGAAACTCAAGAGATTTTAACTAACTCCATTTGGCTTTGTGAAAACAGTCTCTTGTCTGAATTCTCTCTTGAACCACTCATGGAACGCCTTGAACCTCGTCCCTCTTACCTTGACCACTTTGTCTTTGGAAATGAAAGTGGTTTCATTCACTTTCTCCTCTTTGACCATATCAGGCGGCTGTTGCAGCTCTATCTCAGTGTCCTGTACAAGAGTAGACATAGGCTTTTCACCCTGCAAAATTAGTCCGGTGGGGCTATTGCCCAAAAGCAGAGGAGGTGACATATCACTCTCATCTAGGACCTTCTTGACCTCCTGCAAGTTAATAGCTTGAACACCCTCTATGTAGGGATCCAATATGACATTCTCAATAACACAATTTGATTCTTCCAAGCAAGCAGGATTAATCACATTTATGCAAGACAAAAACGTATCATGAATGGGACTCATATCATAAATATTGTATTCCACTTTGTCCCCATCAAATTCCATACTAAGGGTTCCACTACTAACATCAATCTTTGTTTGAGCAGTTTTCAGAAATGGCCTACCTAACAGAATAGGGGCAGCATGCTTATCATGATCCATGTCCAAAACAAATAAATCCGCAGGAAAAACCATATTATCAACTTTCACAAGAACATCTTCAACTACCCCTTTCGGGTACACATTAGAACTATCAGCCAATTGAACAATTGTTCCTGTTGCATGCAATGGTCCTAGTCCTAGCGACTCATATAAAGAATAAGGCAAGACATTAATAGATGCACCTAAGTCTAGCATAGCTTTTTCAAACTTAGTTTCACCTATAACACATGGAATACTAAACATGCCAGGGTCACCACACTTCTTAGGCATACGCCTTTGAAACACAGCAAACACATGCTCACTCACCTTAATCTTTTGTTTTTCTTTTAATTTCTGATTTCTTTTGATCGTGCATAATTCTTTCAGAAATTTAGCATAGCGAGGAATGCTCTTAACAAGTTTAAGTAATGGAATATTTACCTCGGATTTGCTGAAGGTCTCGAAGAGATCTTTGTCGTTCTCCAGCCTTCTAGTGTCCTTCAATGCCTCAGGGAAAGGTGTTGGTGGTTTCAAAGAGCTGAGGGGAGGTAAGACAGGACGAACATAAGAGTCAGAAAGATAAGCTTCAGATCCGCGGGCGCGGAAATTTCTCTGCAGGAATTTCAGGACCGGATCCGCGGGCATACACTTCGGGCCGCGGGCGCGGAAAATTCTCTGTATCCGAGCTGTGGGCGCGGAAATTTCTCTGTTGAATGCTCGGCTGTTTCCTCAGTGTCGGATGTTCGTCTCCTTCTTCTGTCTCGTCTTCAGCTACGGGTCTAATTTCCAATTTCCTACCACTCCTTAGAGACAATGCACTGACGTTTGCTCTCGGGTTTTCTACCGTTTGAGATGGTAGCTTCCCCGAATCTCTTGCTCTAAACTCATTAAACGCCTGAGCCATCTGTCCAACCTGCACTTCAAGATTTTGAATACTCGACTTTGTATCCTTTTGAAATTGCATGCAGTTCTGCTGTAACTCTACTTGGCTTGCAGCGAGTTTCTCAACCATTTGTTGAAGGAATGAGGATGAACCTTGGGCTTGTGGTTGTTGCTGAGGTGGTGGTTGCAAGAGATGGGGGTTTTGCACATTTTGATTGTTCCCCCACCTGAGATTTGGATGATCTCTTGTCCCATGATTGTACGTATTAGCTTGGGGATCATATCTAGGTCTCTGCTGCCACCCTCCTACAGCATTTACCTCAGCGTTTGGATCTTGAAGTTGTGGGCAAGCATCAGTAGGGTGTCCTGTATCAGTACACAATCCACATGCGTTTACTTGCTGCTGAGCACCACTCTTCACCATTAAGCACTTCACCATATCTTTCAACTCTTTCATCTCATTTTCCAGCCTAGATGTTGATTGAGACTCTACTGCTCTGACACTCTCGCGTCTGCTGAACTGTCTAGAGCCCTCAGATAACTCATGGAAAATCTCTTTAGCTTGGGTTGTGGTTTTATTCAAGATGTTACCCCCACAGGCTGCATTCACCATACGACGCTCATCATCAAGCAAACCATTGAAAATATAGAGGATGAGCGTTTCATCTGCATACCCATGGTATGGACAGCTCGAACATAACCTCTTGAACCTCTCATAATACTCATAGAAAGTCTCAGTAGCATGTTGCTCGATGGTAGCAATATCTTTCTTCAAAGTGTTCAGCTTAATAGCAGGGAAGTACTTTTCTACAAATACCTTTTTCATTCCAGCCCATGTAGTGATACTTCCTGGAGCTAGATAGTACATCCAATCATTCGCTGCATCTTTCAAAGAGAACCCAAATGCTCTCAGCATGATCTGATCATCAGTTATACCCATTGGCTTCATACTGGAGCAAACAACATGAAATTGAGCCAAATGGTTATTCGGATCTTCTCCTGCCAAACCATGGAAGTGTGGCAA
Organism: Oxyria digyna; assembly: GCA_029168935.1. Classification (NCBI taxonomy): domain Eukaryota; kingdom Viridiplantae; phylum Streptophyta; class Magnoliopsida; order Caryophyllales; family Polygonaceae; genus Oxyria; species Oxyria digyna. Next base: position 5,502,003 of record JAPVLV010000024.1, read on the forward strand.
TTGATGAATCAGGCCAGACATCAGTTCAAAGTTCATACCTTCTCCCAAGTCGGGAAAGGTGATGGCTAGCGGCTGTTGAGTCAGGTTTAGGGCAGTTAACTGCCTCAAAGTCTGTGGTACGACATCCATCTCACGAGTTCCTCTTCGGTTGCGGCTAATGGTTCTTTCAATCTCTGGGTCAAGAGCAACAAGAAGCGAATCAGTAGTACGGGTGTGGACCATACAACAGGTCCACACAAAGGTTGGTAACAATTAATCACACAAAAACAGAAAATTTGATTCCCCGGCAACGGCGCCAAATTTGACGAGGCTAAAATCGTTGTTTGCCTATCAAAGTAAACCTAACTAACCAACTTAGTATAGCAGGAAAGCAAGGGTCGAATCCCAAGAGAATCAAGTAGTCTATTCTTAAGCAAATAACTATTACCAACGAACACACCAAAAGAGGGGGGGGGGAGTTATTGTTCTATAACCTAAGACAAGTAAAAGTAACAAGTAGCAAGAGTTGTGAAAATATGATTGGGAAAGCGTTCCACCTAACAAATATCCACACAATGACATGCAAGGTTGATCATAGATATCTCTAACTCATGCAATCCTATTGTTGTTCCTATTCCTGTTCAGACATAGATATCAGCGCAACCCGCCTTGATATAACTTCCTATTAAACAAATATGAAGACCTTCAAGACTCAATTCAATAGAAGCATTAAGCAAAGGAATATAGCAGGATACATGCAATTCAGACAACCCGTCAGATAAGCATGCAATCAATTCTCATTCACAAGTAAACACCGCAACCCGCTCATGTAAACATGTGTTTGCTACTAGATAAAGAACTCCGACCCGGAATTACCAAACCCTAACACTATGAACAATACCAATAAACCTAGCTGGCCAAACTAGACAAATCAATAAGATTCAATAAGATAAAAGCATGAGAATCAATACAATCAATAGAAAGAGAAATAGAGTTTAGAATCTCACAACCATACAGTCAAAGACTTCAACCATTAGGCGAAACAAAGGGAAATTAGTTCAACATCGACATGGAGGCAAACTAGGGTTCTTCAGAGAAAACAAAAGTTAACCTAAAACTAAAGTGTTTTTAGGCTTAAATACTCCTAGGAAATAATAAATCCGAAATGGAAATAAAAGAAATAATTCGGAAATTAAATAAAGAAATACAAGCAAACTCGGAGACAAATCCGGCCTTCAGGACGATTTCCACGGGCGCGGATTACGAGGCAACCCGCTGATTCAACACTTGAACATACTTTGTCTTCTGGTTCCGCGGGCGCGGAGGATTTGTCGCGGGTGCGGAAAAGTCCCTGCAGCCTCACTCTTCTTCTGTTCTTGTCTTCTTCTTTCGTCTTCTAACTTAGTTCCTTCGAAAGACGTCTTCAATCTTCATATTCCTTCATCATTAACTCCTTCTTCTCTTCAGCTCCGAATCACATAATTACATATGACATAGCTCCTAAACAATCCTAAACTAAGCTAATAACCACTAGATAATATGTATGAAATACTCTCTATCATAACACCAATCTAGTCGTTCTAATATTACCATAAATCTCACAATATCTTTTCCTAATGAATTATCTTCCTAAAATATCTTTCACAAGGAATTCTCTTCCTAAGAAATATTTCCTTCCGTGTGACCTTCCAACTTGTTCTCCAAGTAGTCACCATTGGGGCTTACACTTCGGCGCGCCGCCTTGTTCATATAAGGAAATAATGCGTATAAGGAAATATTCCTTGCGCATGATATTTCCTTATTTCTTTGGCAATTCCCACACGCGCGTCCAATGTCCAATCCTAGCCGAGTTGTCACTATCCTTCTTTGACGAGATCTTCTTTCCTTCTTTGACAAGATCTTCTTTCCTTCTTTGACAAGATCTTCTTTCCTTATTTGCAAGACAACTCTTCCTTATTTCTCCAAGGTCATCCTCCAAGATATTCTCGACCAATAATCTTCCTCGGATGGTCTATTCTTCACAGTTGTCTTCCATTCGACGTAACCTTACGTTTCATGGATTCCAGCAAGACTTCCTTTGTTCCTGCACACACACTTACGTCTCATGGTTTCCAGCAAGACTTCCTTCGTTCCTGCCCACACACTAGTAACAATACCTACGCACTCAAGCAAATCATTAGTGGATGTTTGTCATTTAATCAAAACCTCATCATATCTCAACAATGGCCTTTGGCGCTCCAGGCATCTGTGACATCTCCTTCCTTAGGGCGTTGATCTGCTTCTGTACTAGGGCGGTGATAGCGTTGGCCGTCATGTCTCCCGTCGTCTTCTTTGCAGGCGTAGTTTCTTTGGAGGGGAGTTCAGCTTGACGTTCTTCGCTCCAAAGGCTTCATCCTCGTCTGTGACGACATCCACGTCGAGGCGTCGAGCGACGCTTTGGTCTCGGACGTAGGTGTACCGTGCTGATGGTCCTGCTCGGAGCTCTTTGTTGGTTGAACGTAGCTTCTCGTTCTCTCTAGCTAACTCTACCGTCTTCTTCTCGCTGGTGACTTGGTCTTCAGCCCAGGTCTTTTGGAGCGCTTGTAGTTGGGCTTTTACAGCGTCAATGGCAGAGAATTCACCGTCTTCGAGTTCTTTCTGCTCTTGGTTTGAGCCTTTATCTTTAGGAGTACTTGAAACCTTCTCTTGGTCCTTCTCTTAGAGTACGCAAATTTAAGAATTATTCGAATATTTACTAAGATTTAACATAAAACTGCTCCATAATCCAATTACATTACTACAGTACATAATAGATGTGACTATCTCCTACAAGTGTCAAGAAACTGATAAATCATCATTGAATAGTCAAAATGCATAACAACTCGAATAAAATTGTTGAAATGATATAAAAATCTTTCAAACTCCACTACATATAGCACAAGTTTACCATTTATCATAATTGGGCCTAAGGTTGCAAAAGCCCTTTTCCTTGTGGGCCGTGAAAAAACCTCAACCTCAACCAACCCATTAGAGTCTAACATATATGTCACCTGTCACATCAGGTTCCTGCCATCGCCTTGTGTTCAACAAGTTCGGGAATTTTTTTTACGCTTCCCAATATTCCTATATATTTTAACTCCAGTAAAACTACAAGTAGTGCCAACAAGATTATATTCATTGTAATATTTGTGACAATATGTTAAACACAAGTGCCATGAAAAGTATAAAGTATCATGGAAACTGCCAACACTATGAGCACATCGTCATGTCACCGCTTTGTTTGATTAGTGCAAACTTACTCCATCCATTATGACCTTTCACTATAAATTCTACTTACTCCTTGAATAGTAGTATTTTTAAGGAAACTACTTCCTAATCATGGTACACTTCTCTTAGTGTAACAATATGTTTGATTCAAGTGTTTCACGGATGGTAAAAAAATTTACGGATTGAATGGTGATATGGATAAATCCGCCCACCACCCGATCCATTTCCATCTCTAGCGTATAATACTTTCCTTTCCAAAAAATGGTGATCGCTAGCGTATACAACTCGTTATACACGAATAATATATTCGTTTCCTGATCGGAGAAGGAACTTGAACGCCTTTCTAAATAAGTTGCAACTGATGAGTTTGATTCATTTTGAGTTGTAGTATAATATTGGCTGTTGTTGATTTCTGTTGGCGTATGTTTCTCAGCTCTCTATTCACAGCCTTGGCGTGCTTCTCCAGCTCAACCAACTTCTCTCTATATTCTTCCAACTTGGCGCAACTCCTTTCGTGACGCTTTCTTGCTTTGATTAAATCAAACTCAATTTGCTGCAACACATGATAACATAGTCAGGCATGTATTTATTTACCAATCAAACACTTTTGCAATCGAAAGAGATCGACCTAATAAACACTAATTATAGTCAGGCAAGAACGGTATCTGCTTTGTTCTCCTCTAGTTTGGTTCACTTACTGCAATGGTGGACTTAGTATCTTTCATTGAATCCCAAAGTCTTTCGAACTCTGCCCTATCCACATCCACTTGCCAATAGAATTGTCTTCCAAAATCCGAAAGTTGTTCAAGTTTATCATAGGTTTGTGGAGACATGATACAACTCTTACTATCAAGAAGAAGAAGCCTGCTTACATCCTCGATTTTTGCTGCCCACATCTGTACATGAAAGTGATCAGTTAAGGCTGAAGAATGCAGGAAAACCAGTAAAGAAGAGTGTATTATATATAGTACCAAAATTAGTGATTTGGGGTCTTGAGTAGGGAACGGTTTCAACCGACGATACAACCGACGGGCTGAAATAGGGATGCAAAACCGATTGGTCTCCTCCTCAGTTTTTCTATCATCATTAGATTGCTTTTGCAAACTACTTTCGCATTGCCTTATCTCTTTGCCCATCTTTCTTTCGCCAGCCAAGTTGTTGTTGTTGTTGTGGCGAAGCTGAACATGCAGTTTTCTCATTGCTTCTTCTGCTTTTTCCTGTACCATACGTCCATACATAGACCACATATTATATTATACCTTCAACTACGTACCCAATGGATGTTTCTCAAAAATATTCTAGAAATCAATTAGGCTACTTACTTTGGCAGATAGAGATTCCGAACTATACAATGATCTTGTTCGAACGGTGTAGTGAAAAAAAGACGGCTGGAGAGGAAATTGGTCGAGGGAGAAGATCTCGATCATCAACTTATCAATCCACCATCGAAATTTCTGACCCCCACTTCTGTTTATTTCCATGTAAATCCTGTCAATCTTTCCCTGGTATTAAACAACAAACGACATGAATTGTGCAGTCCATTAAGTGTAGAAATTTACCAAAAAGAAAAGTAATTATAAAAGTCGAGACATTATTGTGCACAAGAAAATATAATAGGGAACGTACCAGAATGATTTTTAATCTCTTATCAACCGATTGTTCATCTCTGCACAACTTATGGAATACATATTTAGTTGTCTCAATCGCAACTTCAACGTTGATTGCAGCAGCAGCGGATTCCATTTTGAAAAAGAGTTTTGAACCCTGCAAAAAAGGTAGAAGTTAGAATGAAAATTCTAAGACAAGAAATTATCTTTCTACATACTCCGTAGAAGGGTAAGGCACAGGAAGGAAGCGATCGACTTTTTTAATTTCGGGTAGCCTCTAAAATATTCAATGAACAACGCACGGAATGCGATGAAAGTCAATGAGTTGTCTCGTCTGGGCCTTGCTCTCCAAGGCAAGAAATTTATTACGAATTAGGGAGAAGGCGTCTGCACGATGCGCGAGCTTAATTGCGTTGACGAAATAAAATTTGAACCGTCGTAGATGATCTTCGAGTACTCTTCTATTATGTGGAAATATGTTATAGATTACGGTGACAATGACAATTTGGTTTGTGTTGTAATAGTATGTATTAGTTTTGATAAGAAGCAGGAATTGATCCCGATGCTTAGCAATCACAAGGAAGAAAGCACAAGGATTGAGAGAATTGATATCAGTTTATTGAATACTGAGTTCGTAAGCAACAAGCAAGGCTCTAACTAACTATATATACAGTGCTACCAAACTAACTAATGTGCCACATCAGTGACATAATTTACAATATTATCCTCAAGACATATATCATTCCCAAATACCCCCTTCAAGCTGGACTTGGAAGAGCAAGGCCAAGCTTGCGAGCCAAAAAATGATGTTGTTGAGAGCCTAGAGCCTTTGTCAGGATATCAGCAAGGTTGGAATGAGAGTTGACATGTACTGGAGACAAGAAGCCATCTTGAACCATGTCTCAAATGAAATGTACATCGATCTGGATATGCTTGGTCCGCTCATGGAATATTGGGTTCTCAGCCAGTAGTTGTGCATCAGAATTGTCACATTTGAGAGGAATAGGTAACGGAATGGCAATGTGAAAATCCTTGACAAGACCTTCAATCCAAACGAGTTCACTGGCAATGTGAGACATGCTTCTGTATTCAGCCTCTGCAGAGGACTTGGAAACAGTCCGTTGCTTCTTAGTCTTCCAGGAAATAAGAGAATGTCCAAGAAAAACCGCATACCCAGTAAGAGATCGACTGCTAAAAGCACATGTCCCATGATCAGCATCACAGTAAGAAACAACTTGTAGTGGAGAGGCATGAGGATAGAACAAAGAGCAATTCACTGTGCCTTTGAGATATCGAAGGAGATAAGTAGCTGCGTGCATATTAGGTTGTCGAGGAGTCCCAAGGAACTGGATGAGATGCAGAACAACATAGGTAATGTCTGGTCAGAGTCAAGTAGAGGAGTCGACCAGTGATTTTCCTATATGACTCAGGATCATCAATTGGTATGCCAACCTCTGGTTTCATATGCAAATTGCGCTGCAATGGAAAAGGGGTTGCCTTGCAATTTAGCATTCCAACATCAGATAACAAGTCTAAAACGTACTTGCGTTGATTCAGTCAAATGCCATCATGATTCCTGGAAATCTCAAGGCCTAAGAAGTAGCGAGCCAATCCCAGATCCTTAATTGTGAAGGCTTTGTCAAGAGCTTCCTTTGTCGACTGAATCCCACTATCATCACCCCCTGTGAGTATCATATCATCAACATATACCAATGCAACAGTGAATAGGCCTGAAGACAGTCGAATGAAAAGAGAATAACCATGCTTGGATTGTTTGAATCCAAGCTGTAACAAGAGCTTTGTGAGTTCAACATTCCATTGACGACTGGCCTGTTTGAGACCATAAAGGGATCGATGAAGACGACATACTTGTCCTGGTGCAGCCTTGGAATATCCTGGAGGAGGTATCATATAGACTTCCTCATCAATGTAACCATGCAATAAGGCATTATTTTATGTCAAGCTGGTGTAAAGACCAAGCTTTGTTGGCAACCAGAGCTAAGAGAACACGCACAGTAGTAAATTTTGCCACTGGGGAAAATGTGTGCTTGAAATCTTTGTTCTTAATATGATTGAAGCCCTTAGCTACCAAGCGTGCCTTATACCTTTCTACCTCACCATTAGGTTGAAACTTCACTTTATAAACCCATTTAGACCCAATGGCTCGTTTTCCTGGAGGCAGTTTAGTAAGCTCCCAAGTATGATTCAATTCAAGAGCATCAAGTTCAGTATTCATGGCATTGATCCATTCTTTGTGCAATTTGGCCTGAGCATAACTAGCTGGTTCAGGAATAGAGAAAACATTGAACATGGAATGGATATAATCTGGTGAGTAGCCATGTAAGTCATGAGAAGAGATGATATGAAATGCCTAAGCAAAAGAATCAGGATATATATTTGGATCTCTAGATGGCAAAGTAGGATGAATAAAGTCCTGAAACTTGTCAGGAACTTTGGTATCTCTTGTAGACTTTCTAGGTTCAAAGGGAATAGCTTGCTCTGGAGAAGAATGTTCAATGATGGTGGGAGAAGTAGGAGGAATGATAATGTTAGGAGAGGATGAAGGAGAAAGAGAAGGAAGAGAACTGGGAAGAGGAAGAGGATGGGAATTAGGTGGACCAACTTCTGTAGTCACAATAGGAAGAACAAAAGTAATAGGAGAAGCAGTAGGAATAGAAGAGGACTTAGAATGAAGGAAAGGAAACTTATCCTTTTTGAAAATCACATGCTTGGAAATAATGATTTTCCTGCTCTCCAAGTCATATAACTTGTATGCCTTTTGTCGTGGAGGATATCCCAAGAAGACACATTTCTTGGCAGCTGCATCAAACTTAGACCTAAGGCCTTTAGCAACAAGAGCAAAACTAAGACAACCTATCACCCTTAAGTTGTCATAGTCTGGAGGTTTGTTATGGAGGATAGTAAAAGGTACTTGCCAATTAATGGCAGAAGAAGGGAGAATGTTGATCAGGTGAGTAGCAGCAAGAATGCGTTCTCCCCATAATCTATGAGGAAGACCAGCATGTAGTCTCATAGCCCTTGCCATCTCAATTAGATGTTTGTGCTTCCTCTCAACACGCCCATTCTGTTTTGGTACACCAGGAGCAGATTTCTGATGCACTATACCCCTGTTAGCAAACAAATGTTGCATCCTTTGTTGAACAAATTCAGTACCATTGTCTGATCTAATCATAACAACTCGGGTATGACATTGAGTGTCAACATACTTCAGAAACTGATCAACTATTCTATAAACTTGTTCCTTGCTTCTCAATAAGAAGGTCCAGGTAGCTCTTGAATGATCATTAACCACTGTCAAAAAATACTTAGCACCATCATAAGAAGTGGTTCTGTAAGGCCCCCATAAATCCAGGTGAAGTAACTCAAAAGTCCTAGATGCAAGGGAAGAACTTCTAGGAAAAGGTAGCTTATTGATGTGGCTAAAGTCGTAGTGCCAAATCAAAGAAATAAACTCTAAACACTAACTAGAGTATAGCAAGTAAGTAGAGGCCGAACCCAAGGGAATCAAAACACCAAATCAATGCAGTCAAGTGAAATATCAACTAGTGAACAAGTAACAAGTAACCAGGGGGGTTTTGATTGTATGAAACACAAAAATAACAAGTATCAAACAAAGGGAGTTTGGGTGAAAATATTATGAGAAGGGGTTTCACCTAGCAAGTATCCACACAACAGTCAATCAAGTTGATCATAGATTTATCTCAAGTTCTATTCAATCCTAGGGAATGTTCCTATTCCAATCTTTAATATATCAGCAGGCCAACCGGTCCTGATAATACTTACTATTCGACAATCAGGGAAACCTCTCAAGATTTGATGAAATAGCAGCAAAGGGCACGGGAATTATAAGGATGCATGCAATAACTTACAACCGTCAAGTATTAACATGCAATCAATTCTCTTTCATAAAAGCAATCAACTACCAGATTATGCAGATATGAGCGCTACAATGACAAGGAATTCCACCATATATTCCTAGTCTAGCAATAGAAAACTATCAATCAAACTAGGTGATCAAGCTAGCAAAACTAATAGAAATCAATAGATGAAGAACAAGAGAATTAATACAAACTCATAGGAAAAGAACAAGAGTTTAGAAATCTCACAACTTAATAACTGACGGTTTCAACCGCTAAGTAAAACAATGGAGATTAGTTCCTGCTCATGGTTGCAGAACTAAATTTTCTGATGGAAAAGATGATAGAAAAAAGATAGAAACTAGGGTCCTTAAATAGAAAACTAACCCTAAAAATATATGGTAAAAGATATATCCTAAAACTAATTAAGGAAAAAGGAAAAAAGGAAAGAAATAAAAGGAAAGGAAAGAAATAAATCTATCGTAAAGGCTTGCTTCCAAAGTGAGCTACTTGCTTCCAATTGTGCAGCTGCTTGCTTCCAATTTATTTGATTACGGCTGCAGCTTCCAGTGGGCCCCATTTGCTTCTTCATTAAATGGGCCAGCAGAAATCACAGCCCAGCTCGCGCATGAAGGGGAATTCAGCATAATACCCGCGATCGCGGATATTAATCCGCGGTCGCGGATTTATTAAATATTCTCGGCTCCTCTCTGTTGCTCCACCGCGATCGCCTCTTATCCATGGCGATCGCCGTCGGTGATTTCTTCAAGTCTTCAATCTTCTTCGGTTCTGATCTCAATTTCTTCACTTCTTAATAAATATCTCAGAACATAATAATGACTCGAAACACATATAATAATACTCCTAAATCAATGTAATAATCCCTAGTTACGCTATACAAAGTGCAGCGTATCACTTATGATGCTTTGCTAAAACACATATATCACAATCAAAATGATTCAAATGTCTACAATCAAAACCATCAATATGTTTCATCTTGGTCAAAGAAACATGACCAAGTCGAGCATGAAGTAAATGAATCTTCTGCTCTTTATTACAACCAACTTCAGTGTTCAATGTTGTATGAAGAAAAGGAACATTGTGCACTACATTAAACATGTAGATTTATTTATATCTGTAGATTCTTCAGATTGAAATCTGTATAGGCCACCATCCTTCTTAGCAGCAGCAATAATGGTCTTAGTTGTAAGGTCCTGTAGAGTGCATCCATGCATCCCAAAAACAAAAATGTGAGACTCATTAGTAAGCAGTCTGGGCACAAATATCAAATTGTGTTTGAATGCAGGCATGTATAGGACATTTACTAATGTCAGAGTGGATGTAAGATGCACAGAGCCTTGATGCTCAACCATCTGAATAGAGCCATCAGGAAGCCCTATTCTAATGGGATGCTCTAACTTTCTAATGTCATGCAAAATGTCTCGACAGAAAGTCACATGATCTGTGGCCCCTGAGTCAACAATCCATGTATGCTGATGATGCAGAATGTTATGATCATGATCATGAGAAAGCAGTGCTAAATTACCTGCAAAATTAATGGAATGCATACCTCCATTACTAGGACCTTCATCACCATTCATCTTTCCTTTCATCATCTTCATGATTTCCTGAAAAACAGCATTGACAAGAGTGTTGCCTGGCTTAGGACCAGAGAAATCTTCAATATTCTCTGGATCAATTGGATTGTCATAGCCACTGTCATCTTGAACATTAGCAACCATCTTGGAATTGCCTTGTCCTTTAGGTCCTTTCCACCATTCAGGATAGCCAACTATCTTGAAGCATGCTTCCTTAACATGACCAACCTCTTGGCAATTATAAGTGCATTTCCTTTCCATTTTCATTCTCTTAGTCTCTCTGTCATAACCTTGTCTAGGATTTCCTGAGGTTCCAGCAGTATAGTTCCCATAACCCTTGCCATAACCTGCAGGAGGTCCTGAGTTCCTCTGGTTAGATGCACCACGGTTATGTCCTGAATTACCAACTCCTGACCTGTTCACTGCAAGAGCATCATGAGAGGTCACATGATTGCCAGTGATTTCCTTCTGTCTCTCAATCTGAACAACCATGTGGAAAACCTTGTTCAATGGAGGAAGTGGATCAGTTGACAGTATGGTGCTGCACACATTCTCAAAAGTATCAGTTAATCCCATCAAGAACTGGAGAACTTTGGCATTAGATTCTCTGTCAACTACTCTCTTCAACAAAGAACAAGAACACTGATTGTAAGAGCCACAATTACAAACATGTATAGCATCAATAATCTGCAGCTCATCCCAATATTTCTTAAGTTTGCAATAATAAGCAGTGACAGATAGATTTTGTTGCCTCGTGTTACAAATTTCCCTACAAAGCTGATAGATCAATGGTGCATCAGATTCAACATATCTTTCAACAATCTCAGTCCATAATTCAGCAGCAGTATTCACGAAAAGAAAGGTCTGAGATATCTCATCTATAATAGAATTGAGAATCCAACTCATAACCATATTAACACACCTTTCCCAATCCTCAAACTCTTGGGAATCAGAATTAGGTCGGGAGATAGATCCATTAATGAAACCTAATTTCACTACAAGAAAAACCATTTATAGCAACGACCTTTTGCAACGACTAAATTTTGTCGTTGCGAAAAATAGTTTTTCCAACGACAGAAAACAGGTGTTGTCAATGTTTGTTGCTATATATAAAATTTTCATTTCCCTCCACAAAAATTTGGCGGAAGGTCGAGTTGAAAATTGGAAATTATGTATCGCAACGACAATGTCGTTGCAATAGAAACTGTGTATGTATTGTAACGACATTTATCGCTGAAAATTGTTTTTATATATTTCGCAACGGATTAGTCGTTGCAAAAGATTAAAGGAAAAAAAAAATCTTGTACTATTTTCAGCAACGACTATTTTACTGTACAGTACCTTGAAACTTTCTACTCATAAATTTTCATTATACAGTAGCCTTTGCCCTTTCACTTCCTTCGTTGTTCGTCCCTCGACCCTCAACCGATCTTAAATCTCCCTCTGGTTTCGCCCTCCGCCGCAGCCGCCGTGCGTCTTCGTCGCCATCCAGAGCCGCCTGCTGTATGCCTTCGCTTCCGTCCTCGTCTACAGCGCGGAGTGAGGGGCCAAATCTGCCATACGAACTTCCAACAGTCTAACGTCGCCTCAATCGCTTCCGCCCTCTACAGCCGCCGGCGCTGTGCGTCGTTGTCGTCGTCCAGAGCCGCTTGTACGCCGTCGTTTCCATCATCATCTTCAACGTGTAGTGAGCCCTAATCTGTGGGAGTCGGTAAATTTGTTTTCTCTCGATATTCTTTGATAAATCCAAAGGTCAGATTAGGGCTTTTTGTTTCTCTTGTTTTTCTAGCCAAATGTTCGGTGTAAGGATTGTGTCGGAGTTAAATTCTCTTAGGTAATTGACGGTTTTGTTTTACGATCTGAAATTTTGTTGCACAGTGAGAATATTTCTGCTTGATTTCATTCTACTTGAACCCTAATTTTCTGATCCAAAATTCTCTTCTTTTCCTACTAGGACAGGTATTTGTTTGCGTTGTTGTAATCGTCAGATTATATCTGAAAATTTAGGTTCGAAAAAGATGTCTCGCCTGTATGTTGGAAATTGGGATCCTCATGTTACTGAAGGAGTACTTGAAGACGAGTTTCATATTTATGGTGTTCTTCGCAGGTATTGCTATGCTCATCATCCATCTAGAATTTATTGGTGTTGTGTTTCCTCAAACCCTACGATTTGAAAGAGATTGAAAATGTGGAACATATTTGAAGTTAACATTGTGGGTTTGGTGTTCTTAGTTTCCCTAATTTTATGGTGTAAGCTCGTCAATAGGATAGTATTTGTTTTTGATGGGGCTGCCAAGGAGAGTAGTTTTATTCAGAATATAAGGAATTTTATCTTGGACATGTATTGCAATTGCCAATATTCCCTGGATAAATTTTTTGATGTATGATAAACTCATTCAACCTAAAGGCGATCTAGTTAGAAACAGTTCCATCATCCTGCTATTGGTTATTTGGTTGGATTATTGTTCATTAGTATTCCTGCCATTTCTCACTATCTTAGATTCTTAGTTCTTCCTTCCATTATGATGAAATCTGGTATGGCTTATATCTTATTTTTCTGTTGACATTCGATGTAGTGTGTGGGCTGCTAGATCGAGACAGAAAAAGGCCTTGACCTGGATTTTGGTTAATGTACGAAGAACACGAAGACAAGACGTCCAATGCTCCACTGTAGGACGCTGCATGAACAACGAGATGATGTGTACTGAATAGCATAACTCTGGTCGAGTTATGGTTACATAAATTAGTCGACCAACTAGTCTGCGGTACCTCACGGGATCATCGAACGATGGGTTTTTGAGTCTCCGAGCTCATGATTCTGCGGAAGCGGAAAATGTGATGGACGAGATCAGAGCAGACCGGACTCAACAAAAATATCGAGAGCATATTTGCGCTGACAGAGTACGATGCCCTCTTTTCCTTGGGCAATTTCGATGCCTAGAAAATATTTTAGAGTCCTGAGGTCCTTCATATGAAAACAACGATGCCGATGGGACTTAAAGCGATCAATGGCATTACTGGAATCGTCGGAAATGAGCAAGTCGTCCACATACACAAGTACGTGACGAGTGTACTTTGAAGATATGAGCGAAAATAGTGAGTAATCGGCCCTTGATTGCTGAAATCTGAATTGGCGAAGAGCAAGAGCCAATTTTGCAAACCAACTACGAGGCGCCTGTTTACGACCATACAGAGATTTGCAAAGACGACAAACCTTTCCAGATGGAATAACAAAGCCAGGAGGAGGACGCATATAAACTTCGTCACTGAGATCGTCATGTAAGAATGCGTTGTGCACATCCATTTGGTGTAGAGACCAACCGCAAATAGCAGCAACAGATAGAAAGACCCGTACGGAAGTCATCTTGGCAACGGGAGCAAATGTTTCTGTATAGCCAATGCCTTCGACCTGACGATTACCAAGAACGACAAGTCGTGCTTTGTGCCGCTCAATAGTTCCATCAAAATGATGTTTGATGCGAAACACCCATTTTCACCTGATGAGTGTTTTATTCGGCGGAAGTGTGGTGATATCACATGTACCATTTCTTGCAAGAGAATCTAGTTCAGCTTTCATCGCATCTCTCCAGTGAGGGGAGCTAACTGCCTCACAAAAATGTTTCGGCTCGGTGGATGCAGTGACTGCCTCTACAAACTGCACATGCGAAGAAGAAAACTTTGCACAATTGACATAATTAGCTAAATGGTATGGACTACCTGAGGGCGGTGGAGATGATGATGTCGGGGCGAGGGGGGGGGGGGTCTTGTACAAGAGTAGTGTTGCAGACATAATCAAGAAGCCGAGTAGGCAGTGCTTTAGAGTGAGTGTTGCGACGAGTTGCTGAAGCTGGAGGCGAACTATTTTCAGAATTTGACGAGCTTCCCGTGTCAGGAGAAGATATGGGGCTAGAAGAAGATGTAGTTGGGATTGTAGGAGGCAACTCCTGAATTGAAAGTTTAGCCGACAGAACATCCTCACAAGAAGTCGGGGATGTGATTGTAATGGGTGGTGCAGTAGCTTCGGACGACACCATTTCAGAGAAAGGAAATTTATTTTCTGAGAAGATTACATCTCAAGACACAAATACTGTTTTTGTATCAAGGTCGAACAGTTTCCAGCCCTTCTTACCATATGGATAGCCCAATAGAACACATCGTCGGCTTCGAGAGGCAAATTTATCGGAGTTACGTGGCTGAACTGAAGCATGACAAAGAGATCGGATCACTCGAATATGAGCATATGGAGGAGTGTCGTAAAGAAGCTCATAAGGAGTCGAACCATCAAGAACTGAACACGGAGTTCGGTTAATAAAGTAGGTTGCACTTAGAATACATTCCCCCCAAAACTGAATTGGTAGCGATGCCTCGAACCGAAGAGCTCGAGCAACATTCAAGATATGTCGATGTTTGCGTTCAACTCGACCATTTTGTTGCGGTGAGGCTACACACGATGTTTCAAATATAACACCACTAGAGTCGAAATAATCTCACAGGGAGAAAAATTTGGTACCATTATCTGTGCGGAAACGCTTGACTTTGAGACCGAATTGATTGAATGGAAAGGCGCAGAATTTTTGCACTAGTCGACCGACTTCGGTTTTAGAGGCCATGAGATGCACCCAAACACATCTAGAATGATCATCAACAATTGTGAGAAAGTAATGAGCAACAAACAAAGACGGTGTACTGTAAGGACCCCAAATATCAGCATGTATAAGTTCAAAAGAAACAGAAGCTTTATTGATGCTAATAGGAAAAAAATCTCGAGTTTGCTTTGCTTGAAGACAAATAGAACAAGGTTCTTCAGTACTAGATTTCAACTTGTGTAAAATAGGTAACTTAGAAATAACTGGATAAGCAGCATGACCAAGACACTTGTGTCATAGCTGAGACGTCTCTGACTGAGCTACCGAACAAATAGCCGCAGGATATGCGTTGACGACGCACAACCAATAGACCCCACCCTCCGTATTACCGGCACCAATCACCGTCCCTGTACCTCGATCTTGAATAACGCCCAGACGAGAGGTAAGGGTTACAATACAACTATGAGATAATGTCAATTGTGCAGAAGATAATAAGTTGCAAGTAAATCTGGGAACAAGAAGAACATCAGGAATGCGCAACTGAGATCCATCAGGTAGAGTAATAATATGTGGTGGTGTTGTAACAAGATCAATTAGAGCATCACGATCAATGGGACGAGAAGCTCAATATAAGGGTGGTTTCTTGAAAAGGTGATATAGGAGGTGGTTTCGTGCAAAATAGTCCAAATAAAGTGTGGTTTGGACGCAAAAAACCTCAACTATTTATCATAGCCTTCGGCTAGCCTTTGACATGGGTATTCCTCAAATCTGTGTCGAGAGTGATGCTCTTGTGGTTGCCAACTCCTCAAAATTGATGACTCACTTGATTCGTCGTTGTTAGAGTTTGTTTGACTCCTATGTTGGGTCTACGCAAATCGTTCATACTAGACGCATCGAGAACTTGGTAGATAATGAGCTTGCTAAGTGTTCTATTCTATTAGTTTAGATTATGATTTTCGAAATAATTTCTAGCTTACCTTGAGTTCTAGCATATCCAATTCTATCAAACCCCTTATTTGAAGCCAAGCCAAAAGCTTTGTCATACACTTTAACCATCCACTTCACTTAGGCCTTTCCGCAGCCTAAACACCATCAACCTAACCTTATCCAAGGTCCATTCACCCACCATTCCATCAAGGAGAAAGAAGAACTCACCACCTCGATCTAGATCTGAAGACGAGAACGCATCAACTGGTATCAGAGCACGCCAAAGATCAAGTAAGTTTTTCTTGTTTCAATTTGCACTTATCCATCAATTGATATTCAAACATCAATTGGTATCATCCCCATCATTCTTCTTGGCCTAAACTCCATTGTTGAAGCCGAGCACTCATCTCCATCATCATCATTCCACACGGCCAAAGGATCCATCAAATCCCTAAAAAATTTCCTTCATTAAATTTCTCCATAAACCACTCCACAAATCACTCCTTTGACCAACAAATCAGCCCACAATCCCTACCTTCCCACACATTAAGTACTTGATTATTTTCTGAAATTGTTTCTTTGGTAAATTATTTAAATGCATTTTGTAATCTTGAAGTTCTTGTTGCGATTATAGTGGATTGGTTTGCATGAAATTTGATAGGAAAGACTAGTAAGACGAGTCCCTTGTTCTACTTTCTTCTTCTTGAGGTTTGCATGCTACTTATCTTGCATTTCAATTTAGTAAAACTCGACAAAAATCAAACAAAAAGCTCTCGACTTTGAGCATCAAAAATCAACAAAAAAATTGAGAAAATTATTTTGAGAAGGGAAAAGTCAAAATAAGACAAGCTTTTTCTCCTGTCAAGACCATATCCAAAATAAGGTAACGTCTTTGGCATTCACTTGAACTATTCTTCCATCTCGCATCTATCCGTCGTCTAGTCTCTTCTTGCAAAAAATTTCTTTGATAATTGCATGCTATTACTTGAAGCTTTTCAATCTAGAAGTTCAATATTACTTCCAATTTGAATTGTGCAAAACACTTGACTTAACCACTAAAGAACCCTTAAGTGTTTATTGTTTCAAGTTGAACTTGTCTCGTTTCTTGTCTGGTTCTTGTACCTTTTCTTGTGCTTCTTGATCCTCGTGCATGTCTCATATTGTCATAGGCACAATGTCTCATTCGGAAGAGGAAAGAGAGGTGCAAAGAACTAATGAAGTTTTTCCCACGACCGTTGATCAATCTATGGCGGCTATCTTGGCTAGACTTGATCGTCTAGAAGCCGAGAATCAAGTGTTCAGGGCTGAACAACAAAGGAATGCCACGGCTCCACCAACAAATTCTATTCACCAAGTGCCCAGAGCCAATGCATCACAAGAAGCCCTTGCACAAAGAACTACAGAGAAAGGGAAAGGAGTTATGCCATCAACTTCAAACCAACCAAGTAAGCTCCAAACACTCCCTTCCATTCGTGAATCTTATCTTGATAACAGGAATGTCCACAAGAAGAGAAAGCATCATTCACGTTGAAAACTTTCACCGGCAACCACGGATGCTGATGAAGACTACTCCTTCGGGCGTTCATCAAGATCAGCCGGCGTTCTACTTCCCAAACCTCACCAAACCCGTGAGAATCAATACAATCAATAGAAAATGAACTAGAGTTGAGAATCTCACAGCCATACAGTCAAAGGCTTCAAACGTCAGGAGAAACAAAGGAAATTAGTTCATCATCGACATGGAGGCAAAACTATGGTTCTTCAGGAAATAATCTCAAAACAAAACGTAACCTAAAACTAAAGTGTTTTTAGGCTTAAATACCTACTAGGAATAATAAATTTGAAATATGAAATAAAAAGAAATAAAATAAATAAGGAAAATATAAAATAATATAAAACTCTGAGACAAATTCGGCCTTCAGCACACTACCCGCGGGTGCGGATATCAAGACCATCCGTGGATCACCCGCGGGACTTCAACACTTAGAAATCTTCAGCTTCGTTCGCAAGCTATCCACATGTGCAGACACCTCTTATGTGGCACATCCGCGGGTGCGGATCACCCAGGAGTCACCCGTGAGTCTTCTTTTGTAGCTTTGTCTTCTCGTCTTCGAATATTCAAATCTCAGTTTCTTCAATTCTTCGAACGACATCTTCAATCTTCATAAATCCTCATAGTTCACTACATCTTCTCTTCAACTCTAGATCATGTAAATACATATGAAATGAACCCAAAATGATCCTAAACTAAGCTAATAATCACTATATAACACATACAAAATACTACTTATCATCCACCTTCATGGATGTCTCTACTTGCTCTAAGCCTTCCTTTAAAGTTTGCACCTCCTCCGTACTCACCAAATTCTCATCATCGCATAGCATTTTGCTCTTAGCATTATCCTTTTGTGCATCCTCCACCTGCACATTAGGAGCACCCATGTAAGTAATTGGAGGAGTTAATTGAGTGGGAGAGGAAGGCGGGTTGGGTCGCCATCCTCCACCTGCACATGAAGCGCCAAAGTTCTTTCAATTTACACTCCATAATCCGGAAGACAATGGATTTTCCGAGCATCTTCACTGCCACAGACTACCTCCATACCGATGCCAGGGCATTCATCAGTTCAGGGTTAATGGCGACGTAGGGGTCGTCGTCGACACCTTCCGGGAAGGAGACGACAACCTTCCCCTTCAGAAATGCATCATCAACCAACGTTCGCTCTTGTTAGATGCTGATAGAAGTGGTACTAGGATCTACTCAAATCTTTGCACAAACAGAAAGTAAAGAACACGATGATTTGTTATCAAGGTTCGGACTCATCCTATTCCCCGTGGCCTCAAGATTGGAAGCCAAATCCACTAAGCAAGACAAAGCGTTTACAAGAGAGCATTACACAAGGATCTCAATACAATTTCATGCAACACAGAACAAGAGTAAAGTAGAGGTAAAGGAAACTCCCTAGATCTGTCGCCAACAAGGAAGTCACTCGCGAGCCCGATGAGCATCCGGGGATCTCCAAGACGACCTTCAGGGAAAGCTTAGCACCAACAAGACCACCATCTTCCTGGAAACACCAGAAGCAAAGCTTGCTTCTTCAGTGAACAGATCAACGAGCCACCGTCGTAGATCTGGCTAACCTCTCAAACCAGAAACCCTAGAGCTCTCTCTCTTTCTCTTTGAAGTGGAGCAGCAGAATAAATAGTTTCAGAGGAGAGAGAAGATCACGAGTATACATACCAGCCTTCTAGGTCTCACGCGGAGCCCCAGATTTCCTCAAACCGGGTCGGGCAACACTTCCGGGCATCAGATCACTAATGGGCTCACTTCTGTAATATGGACCAAACCCCAAGCACTATAAACTTACCCTAGGATCTATACATGAACTTATTACAAATTGATCTAATAACCTATGGGTTGATCCACAATAGGAAATCACCCATTACATATGCCCTCCTGATTTGCTATGTCTTACAATACCTAACTCAAGTTGTAGAACACAACCCTTTACTGAGAGATGAGTGGTTTTGAAGCTTTCCTACCATCGTCGGCCAATCCTTCCTGGTAGTCATCAAGGAACATCCCAAATATGAAGGAAGTCCCTGCAATATGCAAACTTATCAGAAGTCACAATCTTAGTTCCAAAATCAGCAGGATTGAGGTCACCCTTAATTTTCATCACAATGATCTGTTGCTTCTCCATAAGATCCCTAATAAAATGATGTCTAATATCTATGTGTTTAGACCTTTCATGATACATGTGATCTTTGCACAAATATAAAGCACTCTGACTATCAGTATGTAAAATAGGAACAAAGGTCACACTCTGAATCTCATTCAACAAACCAGTCAACCAAATTGCCTCTTTAGCTGCCTCAGCAGCAGCTATATACTCAGCCTCAGTGGAAGATAAAGCAACCACTGACTGTTTCTGAGCTTTCCAAGAGATATAGTTGCTTGCCCAAGTGTAATAGTAAGAAGTAAAAGAATTTTTGTTATCCTTATTATTACCATGATCAGAATCAACAAAGCCAAGCAATTGTTTTCTCTTATCATGCTCAGAATAAACCAAACCTAAATTTTTGGTTCCACAAATATATCTCAGAGTATATTTCATAGCAATCCAGTGAACATTACCAGGGCCTGACATGAACCTACTCAACACACTAATAGCAAAAGCTAAATCAGGTCTAGTGCAAATCATAGCATACATCATTGACCCAACAACAACATCATAAGGAATTTTTGACATAGCACTTCTCTCAATCTGGGTCATTAGGGCTATTCCCTTCCTTTATCTTATAGATCCACTTGCACTCAATTAGTTTAGCATTCTCAGGTTTAGAAACAAGAGTCCATGTGTTATTAACTTTCATGCATTCTATTTCTTCACTCATAGCACTTGACCATTTCTTAGAATCTAAACACTTGATAGCTTGGTCATAAGTATCAGGAGTGTAAGTGGGTTTTTTAAGCACATCAGCAATTATAAAGGCATAATCAACAACACCAATATGAACTGCAACAGTCAGAAACTCAACAACATTAGAAGACATGTTTTAACTCAGAAGAAGACGGTTGCAGTACCAGGCACAGTTAAGTGTCTTTTAATCCCATTCTTAAGACATTACTCATTAAACTCATTATTGCAGAATTCTAAACCATTATCAGTTCCGATACCAATTTGATAGAGGTTGTACTAGGTTCTACTCAAATCTTTGCACAAACAAAAAGTAAAGAACACGATGATTTGTTATCGAGGTTCAGACTCAGCCTATTCCCCGTGGCCTCAAGATTGAAAGCCAAATCATCTACTAAGCAAGACAAAGCGTTTACAAGAGAGCATTACACAAGGATCTCAGTAAAAGTTCATGCAACACAGAACAAGAGTAAAGTAGAGGTAAAAGAAACTCCCTAGATATGTCGCCAACAAGGAAGTCACTCGCGAGCCTGATGAGCATCCGGGGATCTCCAAGACGACCTTCGGGGAAAGCTTAGCACCAACAAGACCACCATCTTCCTGGAAACACCAGACTCAAGGCTTACTTCTTCAGTGAACAGATCAACGAGCCACCGTCGTAGATTTGGCTAACCTCTCAAACCAGAAACCCTCACTAATGGGCTCACTTTTGTAATATGGACCAAAGCCCAAGCACTATAAACTTACCCTACGCTCTATACATGAACTTATTACAGATTGATCTAATAACCTATGGGTTGATCCACAATACGAAATCACCCATTACAGATGCCTCGATGACAGCACCGGTGGCCACCACATATTTCCAAGGCCTTTGAGTGTCGGGAGTAACGCTCGGCGGGTGGGAGTCGACTGTCGGCTCACTTTCCAAGGGGTACGTTAGCTTGGGTTTCTGGAACCACTTCCGTTATTATTGAGGGAGCAAACTCCGGGTCCATAATCGGACAAGGAGCTTGAGTTCAGGTGGAGTGTACAAGCCAACCAGGGAAAATAAAGCAAAATTTTTCCTACATTGGCTTTTTCTAAACCAATAGTAGACGTGTACATTATCAAATTGTTAGAGAAAATTATGACTATCGAGAACACTTGTGTTTTATTTACCATGAAATATAATATATTTTTTTTAATGAAACTTATATTATCGTAAAATTATTACTTTGAATAATAACTAATAAGGTAAACGCCAAAATTTAATATTTTAGCAATATGTTAACGATTTATTAAAAAAAGTTATTACTCATTCCCTCTTCTTCCTAGTACTTTTATGCCATCACTTTTCTACTAGGAACATTTTTTCAAGGGATTTAGGTGGCGTTTGTTACACCACTCCAGAAAGGGAAAGGGAGTCAAAATGAATGTAGACAACATTTACTAATATGGTTCATGGATTAAAATATGTAAGTTTGTAAAAGTGAAGATGGTTGTCATAAAAAAAAAGTTTCTAAATACAAGAGGGAGAGTGATGTTTTATGATTTTTGAAACCCACCTGATAGTTGAGGAGTCAAAAGGGGTGATTCACTCCTCTCACCCCTTCTCTTCCCTTTTTGAACATGTCATTGTCATTTTTCTTAATATAATATTATTATTTTGTTTTTGAATCATAATAGTAAATATTGTCTAGATACATTTTGATTCTCTTTCCCTTTCCAAAGTGTGGTAACAAACGTCACCTTAGTGTATTCTAATGAGGTTATTTGAGTTCCAGGTGACGATGTTCTCTTTTATTTTTATCTGGCTCTCCAATTGTCTTACAATCAGAGTTCTTGCCATCTTGTTCATCACTATGCCTTCTGTTTACTTCTACATCAAGGATTTGTGAGGATTTGTGAGGCAGATTCAAGGAACTATTATTAGATTTATCATCAATGTTTAGAGCATTACCGTTATATATATATACAATTTGTTATCTAGGGATTCTAGAAAGGTCCTAAGGGACATGTGTCTATGTAAGGCTTCCTATATATATTGTACCTAGCACTCTGAATACAATACTGAGAATCATTTTCCACAATCACGATCTCTGCTCTACTATGGTATCAGAGCCTGCAGGACCAGCGTCCACCTAGCAGCTCCTCTTCCCTTCTATCCAAAATATCTTCCAGAAAAAATTTCAAACCAGAAAACCTTGAAAGCTCAACAACAATGGATGTTATCGCCACAAACACCAGCCAAACACGGGCCTTACCTTCCTTCTCGACGTTTATCACTGTCAAGCTCTCCCAGGGCAACTTTCCACTCTGGCGAGCGCAGGTGTCGCCATATCATAAGGCACACAACCTTTACAAGTTCGCCGATGGCTCGTTTCCATGCCCACCGACGATGATAGGAGCAACCCAGAACCCAGCATTCGAAGCTTGGCAAACCAAGGACCAACTTGTCATGGCTGTTTTGACAAGCTCGCTTACAGAAAGTGTCCTTGCGCAGGTAATCGATTGTTCTTCTTCCATGGAGATTTGGAATAGCCTCCTGCAACTCTTCCCGGCACGCTCTAGTGCCCAAGTTGTCCATACACGCCTTCAGCTTACGTCCCTGAAGAAGACAAAAGAGTCTGTCACAGGCTTTTCAACAAAGCAAAGAGCCTCTCCCAAATGCTCTCTGTTGCTGGGCAACCAATTTCTGATATGGAGTTCACAACATATCTTCTAGATGGTCTCAACAACGAGTACGACTCGGTGGTCACTGCTCTGTCAACTCAACCCTTGCTCCCACCACTAACTCAGGTTCTGTCTCACCTCCTTGTCCATGAATCTCGTTTATCTCATCAATCCTCCAATCTCCAGTCTCAGATTGTTGTCCACCACACTGAGACTTCCAATATAGAGTTGCACTACACCTCCTCCAATCGAGGTCGTAGCAACAGAGGATTCAACCGAGGTAGGGGACGTCACCCACATGGAGGCAGAGGCAGAGGTGGCCACACCACCTTTTCTGGAGCACCGGACCCTAGACCGGTGTGTCAGCTTTGCTCCAAACCAGGCCACTCGGCCTTGAAGTGCTGGCACCGTTTCGACCATGCTTATCAGGCAGCGCCACCGTCCTCGTTCCAAGCTCACTACACCAACAACTCGTCTTGGTTCCCGTACACGGCCTCCACACACCGCTACACCCCAGACCTTGCTAATCTTCGCTTGGATCAACATACCTATGATGGCACTGACACTGTTTCCCTTGGAGATGGCTCGCAGATTTCGATTGCTAACCATGGTTCCTCTTCCCTTCAATCAAATAATCGCATCTTCAAATTATCCAATCTTCTTCATACTCCTTCTTTGAATAAAAATCTGATTTTAGTTGTTCAGTTTTGCAAAGATAATGCTTTTTATTTTGAGTTTCATTCCACCTTTTTTCTTATGAAGGACCTGCAGAGTCGAGCCATCCTCCTCCAAGGACCCGTTAGAGGCGGGCTGTACGAGCTTCCGGTCACCGCACCACAACCACCATGGCCGCCGCAAGCTCACACCATAACAACCACACCATCCTCTATCGCCGCAGTTTGGCATCTCCGTCTAGGTCACCCTTCCTAAGGATAGCCCATTGGGCCTTGCATATTGTGTTACTTGTTCGTGGGCCAAAGTGCATGCTCAGCTTCATCCAGCCAGTCCATCCAAATCAACCCGCCCACTTGAATTACTTTTTATGGATGTATGGGGGCCTGCCCATGACACTTCTTTAAATGGGAACAAGTATTATTTAGCCATTTTGGATGATTACTCTAAGTTGATTTGGCTATTTCCTTTTACCACTAAAGACCTTGTCACAAAAATCGTCTCCACATTCATTTCCTACATCACAAAATTTCTTTATCACAAAATTTCGTACATCCAAACGGATGGTGGTACGGAATTCAAACCCCTAAAATCAATTTTCTACTCTATGGGCATTTCTCATCGTATCACGTGTCCATACTCCCATCAACAAAACGGGAGCATCGAGACACGTCATAGGCGGATAGTAGACACGGGGCTTACATTGCTAAAACAAGCTAATCTCCCTCTTCCATATTGGAATTATGCTTTCCAAACCGCCACATATATCATAAATCGCCTCCCTACACCAATCATCCACAACAAAACTCCGCTTGAGTTCCTCTTCCAAACACCTCCAAATTACACCTTCCTTAAAGTTTTTGGGTGCTTGTGCTTTCTTAACCTTCAACCTTATCACAAACACAAACTCTCCTTTCGCTCCACTCCCACCATTTTTCTCGGCTATGCAAGCAATCATCGGGGTTATCTTTGTTACGACTGGATCGAGGCTCGTCTCTACATTTCACAGGACGTCATATTCCATGAAAACCTCTTTCCCTTTTTAAAGCCCAGTCCACGAAAAGCCACACCTGAGTCCATCTCCCTTCCGCTCATACCCCATCTCCTTCCCATGCCAGCCCAATCCACCACAATTGGACCTTCCCAGTCCAGTCCTTTGCCAGCCCAAATCACAGAATTGGCCTCGTGATAAGCGGTGTTTTACATACCGCAACTATGGATTATTAGCTAGTTTTGTATAGGATTATGTTATTTGTTTCTATGTAATCTGAATCATGGAGCTGTTCGAGAGAAGATTTACATACGAGATTCCAAGAGATGATACAAGCATTGGAAGCATTGAAGCATAAGGAAGAAGCTGCTGAAGACGAAGACGAAGACGAAGACTTGAAGAAATCAGCAGGTTCTGCCTCAGACAACAAAGCCGCACCCGCGGGTCTCAAGCCGCACCCGCGGGTTTCATCCTCAGACAAGGATTCGAGAAAGCTCAAGCCGCACCCGCAGGTATCAAGCCGCACCCGCGGGTCTCACCTTCAGCCAAGGCTTTCGAGAAAGCTCAAGCCGCGCCCGCGGGTCTCAAGCCGCGCCCGCGGGTCTCAAGCCGCGCCCGCGGGTCTCAAGCCGCGCCCGCGGGTCTCAAGCCGCGCCCGCGGGTCTCAAGCCGCGCCCGCGGGTCTCAAGCCGCGCCCGCGGGTCTCAAGCCGCGCCCGCGGGTCTCAAGCCGCGCCCGCGGGTCTCAAGCCGCGCCCGCGGGTCTCAAGCCGCGCCCGCGGGTCTCAAGCCGCGCCCGCGGGTCTCAAGCCGCGCCCGCGGGTCTCAAGCCGCGCCCGCGGGTCTCAAGCCGCGCCCGCGGCCCTCTGCCATCCTGAGAATCTGAAGAAACCCAAAACCGCGCCCGCGGGTGCGGTTCCTCGACAGAAGAATCAAATTGATGTCTTTGCCATTTGAAGTAAATTGTGTTTAATTCTGTAACTTTCCATACGTTTTTAGTACCTTAATTCGGCTGTTACATGAGTTGATACTATATAGGTAGTGGATGATCATCCTTGATCATCTAGTCTTTGTTTTGCTTAAGTTTTTGGAGAGTATTTTCACAAACTTATGAGTTGCTAAGGTTCTTTGTTTCATTTGGCGTTTGAAGCTTTTGGATTCAACAAGTTGTGAGTTTATCCTTTCCTTTTGTCTACTCTTTGATTGTCTCAACTCTCTTGTTTGTATTGTCGATGAACTAGATTTACTACTTTAGATTGATCACCTAAGTTAGTTGTGTCTTGTTCATATTGCTAGAGTTTGATACTTCTAGTTGAATTATCATACTTGTTGTGTAGCACAATCTATTTGCATGAACTAGTTGTGATTGTTATTAGAGAAGAGAGTTGAGTACATGTCAAGTATCCGACTAGTTGTCCATGATATTGCATGTATCTATCTATTCCTGAATGCATTGCTACTTTGTTATTGAACTTTGATAGTTTCGAGGTTATAATCGAGTAAGGGTTATCAGGACTAGTTGGACTAATAACTATTCAAGAACAGGAATTAGAACGATCACTTGAGAACTTGACATAGGGATAAAAAGGATTTTCAGATCAACTTGTTAATCTAATTGTGGATAATCGCTAAGTGGAACACTTCGCTTAATCTTGTTATAACCAAGTTGACATTCGATACTTCGTATCAAAACCACACAAAAAAACCATTTGGTTACGTTTATTGGTTAGTCATTGTGATAACTTAAGAATTTGATAAACTGATTCTCTTGGGATTCGACCCTTACTTGCGCACTATATTACTTAGTTTGCATGTTAGGATTACTTGACTTGGCACACGACAAATTCGCCTCGTCAAATTTGGCGCCGTTGCCGGGGAATCAAATTTTCTTATTTTTAAGTTCTTATTTTGACTAACTTTAGTGTTGACTAGTGAATGGTCAACACCCGTTCTACTAATCAGCCTCTTTCTATTCTTGATTCAGAGATCGAGAGAACTTTTCATCGGAATCGAAGAGAGAGCAGAGTCGGGACTGAGACAGTAGAAATGGCCGATCGAGAAGCTCTTGCTGAAGTGCAACGTCAATTGGCTGACATGAAGTTGGTCGTTAATGCTCAACGAGAGCTAATTGAGACAAGGTTACCAGGAGGTGGTGTTACTCGCACTTTGAGAGAGCGGCAAACACCGAACCTGACACAACAACCTCAAGCTGTGGTTATTCCACCCCTTGCTCATGGGGTGAATTTCGAGCTCAAGTCGGGGGTGATCAATTTGCTCCCAAGTTTCCATGGTTTGGCTGGTGAGGATCCAATCATGCATTTGAACCAATTTCATGACATTTGCATGACAACCAAACCGCCAAACGTCACGGAAGAGCAGATTAAGATGAGAGCCTTCGGGTTCACTTTGAAGGATGGTGCTCGTTCTTTGTATTACCATTTGCCAACCGGTTCGGTTGATAATTGGGAAAAGTTGCACAAGGTGTTCTTGAGCAAGTATTTTCCGGTGAAGAAGGCAAATGCTCTCAAGAAGGAGATAGCCCATGTCGAGCAAAGTGAAGACGAAACACTCTATGACTACCTTGAACGCTTCAAGGGGTTGTGTGCTTCGTGCCCTTTTCATGGGTATGATACCGAGGATCTTGTGCTTTACATTTGCAATGGTCTCCTTAACCAAGAAAGGAGGATGGTTGATGCTGCGTGTGGTGGGAATATTCTCAACATGACGCCGGAGGATGCCATGGAGAAATTGCAAGATATGGCTGAGAGCACAAGGAGTTTTGGTAGGATATACACCAAAAAGGGAGTGCACGCAGCAAGTTCAGGGGATCCCGCTCTTGTAGCTGAGCTTGTAGAGTTGAAGAAGATGGTCTCTCAGTTGCAAAAAGGACAACAACAACAAGTAAAGGTATGTGGTATTTGTTCTGACCCTTCTCATTTTACAGATAAATGCCCTGAGCTTGAAGGTGAAGACGTTGCTGAAGTCAATGCTGCTGTTGGTGGGTATGGACCCCCACGACCTCGTGGTGATCAACAAAATAACTACAACCCGAGGTATAGAGATCATCCCAATTTTCGATGGCGTGATCCAAATGAGCCCCAACAACAAGCTCAAGGCCCTCGACCCAATGCTGGACCATCTACTGCGGAGCTGCTGAGATCCTTGACTCAACACTTCACAACTCATGTTCAAACGACTGAGTCGAGCATCAAGAACATGGAGAAGCAAATTGGGCAGTTGGCTGAAGCTGTTACCACCATTGCACAACAGAATTCCAATTCTCTACCGTCCCAAACGGTGGTGAATCCAACCAGAAATGTAAGTGCAGTGACAACAAGAAGTGGTAAGATTTTGGGGGAAACCAAAAACCTTGTCGAGGCTTCTGCAGAAAAATTGGATTCTGAGGACAGCCGAGAACCGCGCCCGCGGGTAGAGAACCGCGCCCGCGGCTCCTCCACTGCGCCAGATAGCAATTTTCCTGAAGAACCGCGCCCGCGGGCTGAAAACCGCGCCCGCGGCTCCTCCACTGCGCCAGAAGACAATTGCACTAACGAGCCGCGCCCGCGGGTTGAAAACCGCACCCGCGGCTCATCCACCGAGGTAAATATTCCAGATTTTCCTTCACAAAATGCTGAACTCGAAGTGGAGGATCGGGGGGATTTCCAGTTGAGACAGGACAACTACGTTCGCCCCAACTTTCCACCTCTCGACTCCACCAAGCCTCCCGCCCCGTTTCCCGATGCCCTTAGGAACACCAAAAGGCCGGAAAACGACAAGGAGCTGTTTGAGACGTTCAGCAAATGTGAGGTAAACATCCCCTTGCTCAAGTTAATTAAAAGCATTCCTCGATATGCAAAGTTTTTAAAAGAACTTTGCACAATCAAGAGGAATCAAAAGTTGAAAGGGCAACAAAAGGTGACGGTAAGCGAGCGTGTCTCCGTTGTATTTCAAAGGCGAATGCCTAAGAAGTGCAGCGATCCGGGCATGGTCAGCATACCTTGCCGTATAGGCGACACACATTTTGAACGAGCCATGCTCGATTTGGGTGCATCGATAAATGTGTTGCCTTACTCTCTCTATAAGATTCTCGGGTTAGGTCCACTTCATGAAACCGGAATTGTTATTCAACTAGCCGATAGGTCCACCGTGTATCCTAAAGGTGTAGTTGAAAACGTTCTGGTTATGGTGGATAATTTGTTCTTTCCCGCTGATTTCTTTGTGTTAGACATGGAACATGATGGGCAAGCTGCTCCTATTTTGCTTGGGAGACCCTTCATGCGCACAGCTAACACAAAGATTGATTTGGCTAGTGGATCTCTCACTTTAGTGTTTGATGGGGAAATAGTTCAATTTAACATTTTTGATGCTATGAAACACCCCGTCGAAGATGTTGCGTCTATTTGTTAAATTGATGTAATTGATCTTATAGTCCAAGATGTTTTCAATATCTTTGGCTTAGATGAATTACAAAGTGTATTGGAACACAGCATCGTTCACTCACCAACACTTGATTTGTCTCTTCCACCTGAGATTCAAAATGTTCTAGCTCGTCTAGACGCTTCGGGTAGAATTTTGGCCGGTCGGCCCATGCTACTAACTTTGGAGAGCGAAAAGCTTCTTCCTTCTATTGTGCAGGCACCGGTTGTAGAGCTCAAGCAATTACCCGAGCACTTGAAGTATGCTTTTCTTGGGGAAAATGATACCCTCCCGGTAATCATTTCAAGCAAGTTGACAGGTGAACAAGAGAGAAGGTTGGTGATGGTGTTGAAAGAACACATTACCGCTCTTGGGTGGACCATTGCTGACATCAAGGGAATTAGCCCTTCCACCTGTATGCACAGAATCCTTCTTGAGGAAGGTGCTAAACCCTCTAGGCAACCCCAAAGAAGGTTAAACCCACCTATGATGGAGGTGGTCAAGAAGGAGGTGCTGAAACTTCTTCAAGCTGACATGATCTACCCCATTTCGAATAGTCAATGGGTAAGTCCAACTCAATGTGTCCCTAAGAAAGGGGGCATAACATTGGTAGAGAATCAACAAGGTGAAATGGTTCCTACCCGAACTCAAACGGGTTGGAGAGTATGCATTGATTACCGCAAGCTGAACGCGGTAACCCGAAAAGATCATTTTCCCCTCCCTTTTATTGATCAAATGCTTGAACGACTTGCCGGTCGTCCGTATTATTGCTTCCTAGATGGGTATTCAGGGTATTTCCAGGTGGCTATTGCACCCGAAGATCAAGAGAAGACGACGTTTACATGTCCCTTTGGCACTTTTGCATATCGTAGGATGCCTTTTGGATTATGTAACGCGCCCGGGACCTTTCAACGATGTATGGTAAGTATCTTCTCGGAATACATTGAACATTTCATAGAAGTTTTTATGGATGATTTTACGGTACATGGGGATAGCTTTGATGCATGTTTAAATCATTTGTCACTCGTGCTTAAAAGATGTGTAGATACTAATCTAGTATTGAATTCTGAAAAGTGTCATTTTATGGTTGAACAAGGGATAGTATTGGGGCACATAATTTCAGCTAGGGGTATTGAGGTCGATAAGGCAAAGATTGACGTCATTCAATCGTTGCCTTATCCTACTAATGTGCGTGAAGTGCGTTCTTTCCTAGGCCATGCAGGTTTTTATCGCAGGTTTATCAAGGACTTCTCTAAGATCTCCACACCCCTATGTGAGATTTTGAAAAAGGAAGCTACTTTTGACATGTCGAATGTGTGCAAGAAGGCATTCGACACTCTGAAAGCCCACCTCACCGAAGCACCAATCATCCAAGTACCCGATTGGTCTCTACCCTTTGAGATCATGTGTGATGCTAGTGATCATGCGGTGGGAGCCGTTCTTGGTCAAAAAGTCGGAAGAGCAATGCACGTCATCTACTATGCTTCCACGACTTTGAACGGAGTTCAGAGGAATTACTCCACCACGGAAAAGGAGTTGTTAGCCGTGGTGTTTGCCCTTGAAAAATTTCGGCAATATCTTTTGGGCACGAAGGTGATTATCCACACGGACCACGCTGCTCTTCATTATCTCATGACGAAGAAGGAATCAAAGCCAAGACTCATTCGATGGGTTTTGCTCTTAAGCGAGTTCAATGTGGAAATCCGGGACAAGAAGGGAGTCGAAAACTCCGTAGCTGATCATTTGAGCCGGATTGTAGCAGAGGATGGTAAATTACAGGTTCAAATTCAAGGTACGTTCCCGGACGAAAACTTGTATCAAATTAATTCTGCAATTTTTGTTTCTGCTGAGTACAAGCCGCACCTGCGGTTTATGCTCTCAAGAATTTCCGGAAAAGAGAGAGCCACGCCCGCGGCTAGTAAACCGCACCCGCGGTTTGTGTTTGCCAGAAATCTCACTGCAAGGAGAGCCGCGACCGCGTCTCAATAACCGCGATCGCGGTTTTCTGACAGCCGAGTATGCAGAAATTGACCCCGAATACAAGCTTTTCGCCCTCCGGTCTTTCAAACCATGGTTTGCCGATATCGTGAACTACCTGGTTCGCGAAGAATTCCCGCCAAACTACACCAAAGCTCAAAAAGATAGGATCAAGCGGGAATCACGTTTCTACGTTTGGGATGACCCCTACCTTTGGAGACATTGTGTTGACAAGGTAATCCGACGATGCCTCCCGGATAACGAGGTACAGTCTGTCCTTACTTTTTGTCATTCTCATGCATGTGGGGGGCATTTTGGGGCTAATAAAACGGCTAGGAAGGTATTGGACGCCGGCTTCTATTGGCCACACATCTTTCGGGATGCGTTTGCCTTTTGCAAAGCTTGCGACCGATGCCAAAGGGTCGGGAAAATTTCTAAACGAAATGAGATGCCACAAACACCATTAGTCTTTTGTGAGATTTTTGATGTTTGGGGTATTGATTTCATGGGACCCTTTCCTAGTTCGTTTGGGAATTTATACATTTACGTTTCCAAATGGGTGGAAGCGAAGGCCACCAGAACTGATGATTCCCGAGTGGTAGCAGGTTTCTTGAAGGAGAATATCTTTTCTCGTTTTGGGATTCCAAAGGCTCTTATAAGTGACCAAGGTACTCACTTTTGCAACAAGACGGTGAGTGCACTTTTAAAGAAGTACCATGTCACTCAACGAGTCTCAACTGCTTATCACCCCCAATCCAAGCTGAGGTGTCCAATAGGCAAATCAAGGGGATTCTGGAAAAGACGGTGGCTCCTAATCGAAGGATTGGAGTTTAAGGTTGGATGATGCACTTTGGGCGTATAGGACCGCCTACAAAACTCCAATAGGAATGTCCCCATATCGACTTGTGTTTGGGAAGGCTAGTCACCTTCCGGTGGAGTTAGAACACAAGGCGTGGTGGGCGGTGCAAAAATGCAACATGGATTTGGATGAGGTAGGCGACTTTAGGAAGTTGCAAATCCAAGAGCTTGAAGAGATACGCCGGGATGCGTATGAGAATGCGGTGATCTACAAGGAAAAGACGAAGGCTTGGCATGACAAGAACATCTTGAGGAAAGATTTCAAGGTGGGAGACAAGGTCTTGCTCTACCAATCTCGTCTTCAACTTTTTCCGGGTAAGTTGCGATCCCGGTGGAATGGCCCGTATGTTGTTGCTCGCGTCTTTCCTCATGGCGCCGTGGAGTTGTTTGACAAAGACAACCACAACGTCTTCAAGGTGAATGGTCAAAGGTTAAAACCTTACCATGAGGGATTCACCAAAGTGTCTTTCGATGAAATGGCTCTAGAAGAGCCAACTTTTGAAAATTGAAGACGGGAAACCAAGTCGAGCCACGACTCTAACCAAGGCGTTGCTTGGGAGGCAACCCAGGGTATTCTTCTTTTTCCCTTGAATTTCATTTTCTTTTTAATTGTTTTGTTTTCTATTTTCTAGGAAGTCAAGACGAGAAGACGATGGTCGTTTGCTACTAAAGGAATTGACGGTTCTTCTTTTCGTTTATGAAAAAGAAAAAAAAAAGAAAAAAAAAAGGAATTGACGGTTCATCTTCTACCCTTCTCCATCTCGAATTTCATTTTCTACCCTTCTCCATATCAAATTTCATTCTCTACCCCCACCCCCACCCCCACATAAAACTCTCTCACTTCCCACTTCCCTCATACCCTACCTCTCAAACATCAAAAACCTCCCACCAAACCCTTCTCTCTCCCAACACCAACACACTCCCACCAAATCCTCCTCCGCACACGCACCCACACCCGCACCCGCACCCGCGCCGGAATCCAACCGCAACCGCGGCTCAAAAGCTACCACCCGCACCCGCACCCTCACCCTGCCCAGAAGTTCTGTCTCGACGAAACCGCACCCGCGGCTACAAACCCGCACCCGCGGCCTCGCCCTGCCAAGAATTCTCCAGCTCGCACAAACCGCACCCGCGGCTCCACAACCGCGCCTGCGGCTCCCTCCTCGCCAGAAATCAGACGAAAGCAAAAACCGCACCCGCGGCTCCCAACCCGCGCCCGCGGCTTTCGCCTCTGTCGTCCATTGTTTGCTGATTTCAGTAAGTTTTTTTGACAACCACCCTCGTCATTGTTGATTTTCTTACGCCTCGGGGAGGGCTTTTTGCTATTGTGATGCTGCTGCTGCTGCTTGGTATCTTTGTTGTGTGCGGATTTGTGGTAGTATTTGCGTTGTGTATATACTGTGATGGCTGCAGCAGGAACATCTCGAGGCCACAAAAATGATTTGTGGCAACAACAGGTTCAGACCAACTTAGCTTATTTAAGGGCTAAGCAGTGTGTAGCCACGAGATTTTTTCATCCACGTACCCTCGATGATTTGGGTATGACTGCATGCACTGAGGCCATGCTTGAGCACGCAGGGCTGCAGGGTTTCTTGTACAGGTCAGCTCCCACTCATGCCGAGGCTACCTATCAGTTTCTGGCAAGCCTCAAATCCAAGACCGTCTCGGAGACCACCTTCATCTCGGCCATCCAGTTCATTTACAATGGACGGTCCTTTACGGTTCAGGCTGAACAGCTGCGCCACATCTTGGGAATCTCTCAGGTTCCCTCTGCAGATTATGACACTACAGTTGGTGACAGCCCTACACAGGTCTGGTACACATGGACGGGACAAGTTCGGGACACTCATGGTAATGACTATAATGCTAAAATGTCCCATCCATGTCTCCGCCTGACACAGCGGGCCCTATCTATGGCCTTCTTTGGGCTTTCTGAGGTGAACAAGGTGTCTGCCTACCAGCTGAAGTATTTATATGCTCTTATGCCGGAATGTCAGGTAATTCCGGATTGGCTCTCACTTTTTGTTCACTCCTGTAAGACAGCCCGCTCAAAACCAAGGGGACAGATTGCTTTGGGTGGCATGATCACCCTCATCTTAGAGGATGTCGTCCCCGACTGGGAGACGCTTGACTGCATAGGTAGTCCGGACCCCTCAATGGGTCCCTATTTGCTGGATGCCACATTTCTGCAAACTCGACTTAGGTGGCTCAAGTCGGTTACAGTATATGAAGACGAGCGGATGTGGGTTTGGCTCGGTCCTCCCGAGATTGCTCTCACCGAGGATTTTGCTTATGGGTCAGCCCATACTTTTAGGATCAACCCAACACCCGTTCCCCCTCGTGCAGCTGCTCGACGACGAGCTCGCGGTGGGATCAACATCCAGGAGCCGGTTCCGCAGCTGGATCAGCAGCCAGCTGACCATGAGGATGAGGATGATGATGACTTCCAGGAGCCTGCCCCTCGTTTTCAGCCT
This sequence comes from Oxyria digyna, assembly GCA_029168935.1. NCBI lineage: Eukaryota > Viridiplantae > Streptophyta > Magnoliopsida > Caryophyllales > Polygonaceae > Oxyria > Oxyria digyna. The sequence goes on from JAPVLV010000024.1 coordinate 5,536,284, forward strand.
CAGAGGCAATGGGGCGAAGGCTCATCATCTGCAGCTCCTGCTGACATACCTTGGGAGCAGCGTCTTTTCGAGCGGATTGAGTATGTCTACCAGTCGGTTCAGACGGTGAACCAAAATGTTGAGAGGCTACAGCTTTTCTGGAGGCAGAGGCAGAGGCAGAGGCAGAGGCAGAGGTGGCCACACCACCTTTTCTGGAGCACCGGACCCTAGACCGGTGTGTCAGCTTTGCTCCAAACCAGGCCACTCGGCCTTGAAGTGTTGGCACCGTTTCGACCATGCTTATCAGGCAGCGCCACCGTCCTCGTTCCAAGCTCACTACACCAACAACTCGTCTTGGTTCCCGTACACGGCCGCCACACACCGCTACACCCCAGACCTTGCTAATCTTCGCTTGGATCAACATACCTATGATGGCACTGACACTGTTTCCCTTGGAGATGGCTCGCAGATTTCGATTGCTAACCATGGTTCCTCTTCCCTTCAATCAAATAATCGCATCTTCAAATTATCCAATCTTCTTCATACTCCTTCTTTGAATAAAAATCTGATTTTAGTTGTTCAGTTTTGCAAAGATAATGCTTTTTATTTTGAGTTTCATTCCACCTTTTTTCTTATGAAGGACCTGCAGAGTCGAGCCATCCTCCTCCAAGGACCCGTTAGAGGCGGGCTGTACGAGCTTCCGGTCACCGCACCACAACCACCATGGCCGCCGCAAGCTCACACCATAACAACCACACCATCCTCTATCGCCGCAGTTTGGCATCTCCGTCTAGGTCACCCTTCCTAAGGATAGCCCATTGGGCCTTGCATATTGTGTTACTTGTTCGTGGGCCAAAGTGCATGCTCAGCTTCATCCAGTCAGTCCATCCAAATCAACCCGCCCACTTGAATTACTTTTTATGGATGTATGGGGGCCTGCCCATGACACTTCTTTAAATGGGAACAAGTATTATTTAGCCATTTTGGATGATTACTCTAAGTTGATTTGGCTATTTCCTTTTACCACTAAAGACCTTGTCACAAAAATCGTCTCCACATTCATTTCCTACATCACAAAATTTCTTTATCACAAAATTTCGTACATCCAAACGGATGGTGGTACGGAATTCAAACCCCTAAAATCAATTTTCTACTCTATGGGCATTTCTCATCGTATCACGTGTCCATACTCCCATCAACAAAACGGGAGCATCGAGACACGTCATAGGCGGATAGTAGACACGGGGCTTACATTGCTAAAACAAGCTAATCTCCCTCTTCCATATTGGAATTATGCTTTCCAAACCGCCACATATATCATAAATCGCCTCCCTACACCAATCATCCACAACAAAACTCCGCTTGAGTTCCTCTTCCAAACACCTCCAAATTACACCTTCCTTAAAGTTTTTGGGTGCTTGTGCTTTCTTAACCTTCAACCTTATCACAAACACAAACTCTCCTTTCGCTCCACTCCCACCATTTTTCTCGGCTATGCAAGCAATCATCGGGGTTATCTTTGTTACGACTGGATCGAGGCTCGTCTCTACATTTCACAGGACGTCATATTCCATGAAAACCTCTTTCCCTTTTTAAAGCCCAGTCCACAAAAAGCCACACCTAAGTCCATCTCCCTTCCGCTCATACCCCATCTCCTTCCCATGCCAGCCCAATCCACCACAACTGGACCTTCCCAGTCCAGTCCTTTGCCAGCCCAAATCACAGAATTGGCCTCGTGATAAGCGGTGTTTTACATACCGCAACTATGGATTATTAGCTAGTTTTGTATAGGATTATGTTATTTGTTTCTATGTAATCTGAATCATGGAGCTGTTCGAGAGAAGATTTACATACGAGATTCCAAGAGATGATACAAGCATTGGAAGCATTGAAGCATAAGGAAGAAGCTGCTGAAGACGAAGACGAAGACTTGAAGAAATCAGCAGGTTCTGCCTCAGACAACAAAGCCGCACCCGCGAGTCTCAAGCCGCACCCGCGGGTTTCATCCTCAGACAAGGATTCGAGAAAGCTCAAGCCGCACCCGCAGGTATCAAGCCGCACCCGCGGGTCTCACCTTCAGCCAAGGCTTTCGAGAAAGCTCAAGCCACGCCCGCGGGTCTCAAGCCGCGCCCGCGGGTCTCAAGCCGCGCCCGCGGGTCTCAAGCCGCGCCCGCGGGTCTCAAGCCGCGCCCGCGGGTCTCAAGCCGCGCCCGCGGGTCTCAAGCCGCGCCCGCGGGTCTCAAGCCGCGCCCGCGGGTCTCAAGCCGCGCCCGCGGGTCTCAAGCCGCGCCCGCGGGTCTCAAGCCGCGCCCGCGGGTCTCAAGCCGCGCCCGCGGGTCTCAAGCCGCGCCCGCGGGTCTCAAGCCGCGCCCGCGGGTCTCTTGCCGCGCCCGCGGGTCTCAAGCCGCGCCCGCGGGTCTCTTGCCGCGCCCGCGGGTCTCAAGCCGCGCCCGCGGGTCTCAAGCCGCGCCCGCGGGTCTCAAGCCGCGCCCGCGGCCCTCTGCCATCCTGAGAATCTGAAGAAACCCAAAACCGCGCCCGCGGGTGCGGTTCCTCGACAGAAGAATCAAATTGATGTCTTTGCCATTTGAAGTAAATTGTGTTTAATTCTGTAACTTTCCATACGTTTTTAGTACCTTAATTCGGCTGTTACATGAGTTGATACTATATAGGTAGTGGATGATCATCCTTGATCATCTAGTCTTTGTTTTGCTTAAGTTTTTGGAGAGTATTTTCACAAACTTATGAGTTGCTAAGGTTCTTTGTTTCATTTGGCGTTTGAAGCTTTTGGATTCAACAAGTTGTGAGTTTATCCTTTCCTTTTGTCTACTCTTTGATTGTCTCAACTCTCTTATTTGTATTGTCGATGAACTAGATTTACTACTTTAGATTGATCACCTAAGTTAGTTGTGTCTTGTTCATATTGCTAGAGTTTGATACTTCTAGTTGAATTATCATACTTGTTGTGTAGCACAATCTATTTGCATGAACTAGTTGTGATTGTTATTAGAGAAGAGAGTTGAGTACATGTCAAGTATCCGACTAGTTGTCCATGATATTGCATGTATCTATCTATTCCTGAATGCATTGCTACTTTGTTATTGAACTTTGATAGTTTCGAGGTTATAATCGAGTAAGGGTTATCAGGACTAGTTGGACTAATAACTATTCAAGAACAGGAATTAGAACGATCACTTGAGAACTTGACATAGGGATAAAAAGGATTTTCAGATCAACTTGTTAATCTAATTGTGGATAATCGCTAAGTGGAACACTTCGCTTAATCTTGTTATAACCAAGTTGACATTCGATACTTCGTATCAAAACCACAAAAAAACCCCTTTGGTTACGTTTATTGGTTAGTCATTGTGATAACTTAAGAATTTGATAAACTGATTCTCTTGGGATTCGACCCTTACTTGCGCACTATATTACTTAGTTTGCATGTTAGGATTACTTGACTTGGCACACGACAAATTCGCCTCGTCACCTCGTCACAAGACACTCTATCGGCTTATACTCCAGCCCAAACCCTCTCACAAGCTGACTCTTCTCTGGATCACGGCCCATCATTGCCCATACCTTGCACCTCACAAAATAACCTTGGCCCAAATATCATCCCTGCTCATTCAATGCAAACTCGCTCCACGAGTGCCCCTGCAGCGGACTGATGGCACTGTCCCATGGCCGTCAACCTCTTCCCCGGAACTTCACACCACGAGTGTCATCCCGGATGAACCATCATCCTACACTGAAGCTTCGAAGTTCCCTGAATGGCGCGAAGCAATGGCAGCAGGGTATAAGGCATTGTTATCCACTCACACTTGGGATCTTGTCCCTGCTGCTTCTTCCTCGAACACACTTGGTGTCAAATGGGTATTTAAGACAAAGAGATACGCCAATGGCAGAATTGAGAGACGCAAAGCCCGCCTAGTTGCCAAAGGGTTCAATCAAATCCATGGGGTTGATTTTGATGAGACTTTTAGCCCCGTAGCCAAACCAACAACCATACGCCTTCTCCTTTCCCTGGCAGCCATGTGTAAGTGGTCGGTGTGGCAACTCGATGTACAAAATGTCTTCCTCCACGACGACTTGACGGAGGATGTCTACGTCTCTCAACCTCCAGGTTTCATCAACTCTTCCTTTCCATCTCATATTTGCAAACTTAATCGTTCATTATATGGCCAAAAACAAGCCCCTCGGGCTTCGTTTTCTCGTCTCAGTGAGTCTCTTATAACCATGGGTTTTACTTCTTCTATTGTTGACCCTCTCTGTTTAGCTATCGCCAAGGGAACAATGTCGTGTTTATCTTAGTCTATGTTGACGATGTGCTGGTCTTCTCAAGTTGTGATGAGCTCTCTACAACCTTTGTCAAGACTCTGTCATCCCAATTTCCTATCAAAGACTTAGGTGCACTTCACTATTTTTTGGGCATTGAAGTGCAGCGGACAAGTGTTGGCTTTCTGCTTTCTCAAACAAAGTACATCAGAGACCTACTGCAGCGCACCAACATGGCCAACTGCAAGGCTGTGAACACACCAATGGACACAAACTTTGGCTCCGATGAGACTCCGTCCCCTCTGTTTGGTGATCCAACTCTGTATCGCAGCATTGTCGGGGCGCTTCAATACTTAGCCTTCACCAGACCGGACATATCGTTTGCAGTAAATCGTGTGTGCCAGAAGATGCAAGCCCCTGATGAGAGGCATGGGCAGGCTGTCAAACGTATACTCCACTACTTGAATTCAACCTCCTCTCTTCAATTCTTACTGTCCTCAACACCAAGCTCTACACTCTCGACCTTCTCTGACGCTGACTGGGGCGGTGAGAAAAATGGTGGACGCTCTACTAATGCTTACTGTATTTATCATGGACCCAATCTCATTTCCTGGCAGTCGAAGAAACAACCAACCGTGTCTAAATCAACTACTGAGGCCGAGTACAGAGATGTGGCCAATGCCACATGTGAAGCCTTGTGGATCCAGTCTCTCTTCTCTGAATTGGGCATTCCCCTTCCTCATGCTCCTATCTTATGGTGCGACAATATCGGAGCTACCTACTTGGATGTCAATCCCGTTCTCCACCATCGCATCAAGCACTTGAATCTTTATTATCACTTCGTCCGCGAGCGTGTTCGCAACAAAACTCTGCAGGTCGCATTCATCTCCTCTCAAGATCAAAAGGCCGATCTCCTTACTAAGCCTCTCCCGTCTGCTAGATTTCTACAAATGCGATCCAAGCTTGGTTTTTGTCCCGCTCGGATCAAGGGGGGATAGTAGAGCATTACCGTTATATATATACAATCTGTTATCTAGGGATTCTAGAAAGGTCCTAAGGCCATGCATATGAATCAATCTTAGGTGTTGTCAAAATATAGATTAACAATATCTAATTAAACTAGATTAATTTTTATCCAGGAAGGAGGGGGCGTCGTGATGAAACAAAGGGATTGATGAACGGGATAGAGATGAGAATGAGTTTGGAGATTGTGGTAGAGGAAGGTGTTCTTAGTTGGTGATGAGATTATCATTTAAGAGAATAATTAATTAAGGTAAAAAATTAAAATACTAACATTTATTAGGTAGCTTTTACTTCGTCAAAGCCATGGTATATATATATATATATCTTATCTATATAAAAGTTGGTTGTCCATTGCCAAAATTGAATGAAATTTGTACCAATTTAATGCATTACTCATTTCTTAATCACCTCCTATTGGACTTTTGGGCATGTATTTAAATATATTTTTTCTTATATCCTTATGTTATATTTATTTATAGTCTACTTTATAGTCTACTTGATTTATTTATAGTCTGTAAGCCCGAATCTACTATATATATATAGAGAGAGAGAGAGAGATAGAGAGATAGATATGTTCTCGACAGACAAACCCCAAACGCTTCGTTGTTAAAAAAACCATAAATTTTCCTGTTTTTTTTCTTTTCAAAATAAAAAAAATGATTGAAAGTTAAGTTTTATGAATAGAAAAAGAAGTCGTCGTGGGTGTAACAGAAACCTAGAGGAGAATATCGTCTTCATTTCTGTTCCCCTCGGTTTAGCTCTGCGCCGCTCCCCCTTTCTCCTCCTTCACCAACAATGGCCGCTCGGACTGCAATCCTCAAATACATTAGGGTGCAGCCAAGATCCATCTCCCACTTTCCTGCCAGCAAACTCTCAACCGCCTTCAACAACCTAATCGCTCGCCACTTTTCCGACGAAGCCACCAGGGCCTCTTTCCTTGACAAATCTGAGGTCACTGATCGCGTACTCACTGTCGTCAAGAACTTCCAGAAAGTCGATCCCTCTAAGGTATTCCTTCCCTGACTTTCTCACTCTGCTTAAATTCCTAAGTAATAGTTTCCTGCGTTTTTGTTAGGGTTTGCTTTTTAATTTAGCTGCTGCGGGGTTACATGATTAATTGATTGAGGGGTTATTTATCATTTAGCTGGATTTGGCTAGCTGCACAACTTATGCTTGTTTTAGGGTTTACAATGCACTGAAATAAGTCATCTCCCATTGTTTCTTGTGTCTCTCATTGGAATTGATACTAGCTAGAACACCATATAACCAAAAATCTTGACAGGGTGAGATGACTTTGAAATTAACTAATCGCTGTATAAATTATGTACCAATTAGCTGCTAAGGTGCCAAAGCCTTTTACAATGGGACTATGATTAGTGGCTGACGAGATTTTTAATGTTAAACGAATAATTGAAGAATAAGGGATGATTAAAAACAAGATTACAAAATGGCACAAGCATTTATCTGTACATTATGTGATGTGATCTAGGCCAGGAACTCTTACTCTCTTTTCAGATCTTTCCTTACAGAACATTGACATAATAATATATCGATTTTGTTGTTCTTGTATCATATAAACACAATACCTTTTGGGCTTAATATTTCAATAGATTGGAAAACAACTGTGATGTGATGTGTTATAACTAGGAATTTTGTCATTCATAAATGTCAGATTTGATAATAATATAATAACATTGAGCCAATCATGTAATGTACCTAGGGCTTATGAGTTGTCTACTTACGCTTTGGACTGTATCGACAATGAGTAGTTGAGTACTAGATGTTCTTTGCACCTTATGCATCTTAAGCTATTGATCTTGTCATGCATTGTGAAAGGTGGTTTTATTGGATGTTTATCTTTGCCTGTGCTGGCTGTTTAGTTTAACATATTTGTTTTGCTTTGTTCAGGTGACACCAAATGCGCACTTCCAAAATGAACTTGGGCTTGATAGCTTGGATACAGTTGAGATTGTTATGGCGCTAGAGGAAGAATTTGGCTTTGAGATCCCCGATAATGAGGCCGACAAGATTAGCTCAATCAGCATGGCTGTTGATTTTATTGCAGCTCACCCTCAGGCAAAATAGGGTGGACGGATTTGGCCATCTTTCTATTATTTCCCAAGTTTGGAGTGTCTTGGAATTTTACAGAACCCAAAGAAATAAGAGTTGTACTCTTTACATTTTAACATCATTTCCTGTTTAGCAAAGATTAGTCAGTTTCTGTGAACATCAATCCATGGTATTCTGCATAAATTTAGCATGTAAGAACAAGGCACTGCTTTGTTTCATGACAATGTCATTATGCCTATTTTGTTTATCAAAGAATGAGTTTATGGACAAAGAGTATATGATCCATTTTCTGGAGAAGATTTTTAATCTAGTTTACTTCAATGTCTGAAATCTGCAAAAATAATAGCAGAATTTGGTAATTAAATTTCTTTCCTGGGTCATTTTGCACAGTTGAAGGAAATCCCAGCTGATTTTAACAGTGAATAGACAAGTGTTGGATACGGTAGCAAAAAAAGACTTCTAAGTAAACTTCATCCCCTTTAATGGCTACTGTAAATTGTATGAGTACTGTTTTTGCCTGGAACACGGTGGAGGAGAGGACTTTGAAAGTTCTGGAGAGGACTTGGTTATATTAAAAAATCATCAATGGAAGATTACTGTTTTTTTTTTCTGCAGCAACTGATATTAAAAAAGATATTGAAGAGAAAATTATCTGATATTATACCCTCAAAATTATCTCATAATATATTCTATAATTCAGTACTAGCTTTAACCAAAAGTTGTGATTATTCTACAAGTAGAATGATCAAATGCTAAAGTGTGTATAATTAACAGGTTATAACACTATCTCCATTGACTTGCTGGAGTCGTCTGTAGACTCGAAACAGACGCAAAACACATTGGTGGAGAATATTCAAACTGATGGAGACTGGTGTTATTACTTAGCCCCACTGCAACGAGCTACTCAAATATGATTGGAGCTCGGTTTATAAACTCTCTTTCTCATTGGCTGCTTCATTTCATATATTGCCACATACAAAAAGGCCATGGCAAGTATGTAATTAACCTAAACTGTTGGGCATCATTTCAATTTTGGTTTCCTATAAAAACTCAAGTGTGAGGAATATTAAGCATTCTGACCAATGGCACCTCTAATAGCAGTTTTTTCTCTTCTTCTACTGCAGATCATATTTCTCCCACACCCAGTTTTTGGGGAGATCATATTTGAAGAAAGATTTGATGGTACATCTTCATTATTTTGATTCAAATGCTTTTTCTCTGGGCATATTAATTTAGTAATGATTAATGTCTTCTGTTTGGTGATTTTCTGGGAAGAAGATGGGTGGGAGAGTAGATGGGTAACATCAGACTGGAAAAGCAGTGAAGGCAAAGCAGGTCATTTTAAGCACACAGCTGGGAAATGGGCAGCTGATCCTGAAGATAAAGGTGCTCTTTTTTGCTCTAAATTCTCATAAAGAACAATTCTTATCTTTTATGTCAATTAACCAAAAATATGTTTTTTACTCTTTATTTTGTTGCAGGAATCCAAACATCATCTGATGCAAAGCACTTTGCTATTTCTGCAAAGCTGCCTGAAGAATTTAACAACAAGAACAGAACTTTAGTTCTTCAATACTCAGTGAAGTTTGAGCAGGAAGTAGAGTGTGGCGGCGGCTATATCAAGCTTTTATCTGGATACGTCAACCAGAAGAAATTCGGCGGCGATACACCTTACAGGTCTCTAAAATAGATTACAGTATATTGGCATGTTATATGAAAAGTTGTCGAATTGTCTGTTCTTACAGAGATTGTTTTTTTGGACAGTGTGATGTTTGGACCGGATTTATGTGGCACAGACACGAAAATGCTTCATATGATACTTTCGTATCAAGGGCAGAACTATCCACTAAAGAAGAAGCTCGAATGCGAAACCGACAAATTAACTCATTTCTATACATTGATATTGAGGCAGGATGCATCATACAGCATTTTGGTTGATAACCGAGAGAAAGACTCAGGGAGCATGTACACAGATTGGGACATTCTTCCCCCGAGAAAGATCAAAGATGTCAAAGCAAAAAAGGTCTTGTTACACTGCATTTTTGTTTCACAGAATTTGGCATTCAGCTCAAATCTGATCAGAATACTAAGACTTTTTTTCGGTGTTATAGCCTGCTGATTGGGAAGAACAGGAGTATATAGATGACCCGGATGATGTCAAGCCTGAGGTATATAGGAATTCTTATCACATGTTTTAGTAATGTTGAATTCTTGTAACATCGATAGTTTGGTTCCAGGGTTATGATTCAATTCCAGCTGAGATTCCAGACCCGGATGCCAAAAAGGTATAATCATATTCCTCTTAACTTTGATTTGATCATCTTGAGAATGAAAATTTGACGATATTCATCGTTTGAGTAGCCTGAGCATTGGGATGAAGATGATGATGGTGTATGGAGACCACCTACCGTACCAAACCCAGAATTCAAGGGACCATGGAAGAGAAAGGTCAGATATTACACCAGATATGAGATTACAGGTTTTAACTAAGTTTATTGAGTTCAAAAAAAACTTTGTTCTTTCATTTGGCAGAAAATCAAGAATCCTAACTACAAAGGAAAGTGGAGGACTCCATGGATAGATAATCCAGGTTAAACCTGCAACATTTCGTTGGACTTATTGCTCCATAATATACAGCTTGAAATTCAAACTTCACTCAATCCATCTAAAGATGTGAGATCTTTTTTGCTTCCTTTCTATCAGAGTTCGATGATGATCCTGATCTCTATGTGATGAAGCCAATCAAATATGTAGGCATTGAAGTGTGGCAGGTAGCTTACATCAAACTCTTATACCCATCAATTCACTTGAAACGACATTTTTCATGAATATATGAAAACTAAACAGTTGATTGTTTGATCTCCAGGTGAAGGGTGGATCAGTTTTCGACAATGTGTTGATTTCTGATGATCCAGAGTATGCAAAACACGTCGTGGATGACGTGTTTGCAAACAGAGATGTCAGTCCTTAATCTACTACGCCTTTTAAGTTGCTCGGGTTTTTTTAAACTTGTTTGAGAGATCTTGACACAATCCAAACTCCTCTTATTCGATATCGCAGGTCGAAAAGGATGCTTTTGAAGAGGCAGAGAAAGTGAGAAGAGCCCAAGAGGAAGAGGTTCTAATCCTCCACTTTTGACCCATTATTATGTTACTTTATGTTTTGGTTTCAATATCTGTTGTTGAATTTTGGTTGTTTTCGTCGCTGTTATCCCGTTTTCTGTTTGTCATTATTTCCCCCGAGTCTCTCAAGAAACATCCCCTTGATTTGCTCGAGATATGAATGCGTACATCTCAACTCGGGACCCTACTTTGGTCGGATTATACTGGATTGATTGCATGTTGTTGAATTTTGATGTTTGCATGATAGGAATCAAGAAGAGCAAGGGAGGAAGGTGAAAGAAGGAAAAGAGAGAGGAATCATGGAGGAAGAAACCGTCACAAGGACCGTTACAGAGACAGATACAGAAAGGTTTTTTAGTTCAAACTCCAAAATAGCCTACTTCTTCATAAATTGACTACATTTTCAATCTGCTAACCAGCTTTTTGAAAATTCCAGCGTTACATGGACGATTTTGATCATGTAAGTGCACTATCTTGCATCCTTGGCTTTATTTTGTGACTTTTTTTGTGCGATGTGCAAGAATTAACTGAGAAAAATTGATCCTTGTGCAGGATGAACTTTAAGGCATTCTACAGAGTCGGATTTGAAGTCAAACTTGCTGCTGTTTCTTCAACTTTCCATGCTTTTCATTCCATGTTGTACTCGTCATTCCATGTTATTAGTGGCGTCGAACAAAAACAAAATTGTGTAACATTTATGTGCAGTTGTTGTTTTCCTATATTTAGGCAACATTGTTTTCAAATAAGAAAATTAGAAAAACCAATGTTCACCCTCGAAAATGCGTAAATGTCGTCTTTCCCTCCCTCTTCTGGTCACTCTTCTTCTTCCTTACCTCCGCCATAAATGGATACCCATCAACGATTCATTGTTAATAATCAAAGAATTAAAATAAGCTGATGTGAAAAAAACACCAAAAACCATTTTCTTCAATTCCTTCCAAAGGGAAGGAAATAAATAAATAAACAAAATAAAAAATGAGTATTTGTAGATTTTTCGCCTTAGGTCTCTGCATATGGCAGCTTTACAATGTTGTAAACGTATCGGCAAATGCGGTATTTGAAGTGCAGCACAAATTCAAAGGCAAAGAACGATCTTTGTCTGATTTCAAAACTCACGACGATATTCGCCATGGCCGAATTCTCGACGAAATCGATCTTCCTCTCGGTGGAAATGGCAATCCCACCGGTTCTGGGTTCGTTCTTCCCTTCTCTCCTATGGAATTGTGACCAAAATCTTTGTTTGAATTTCATGTTTTGATTGTGATTTTGTAGGTTGTATTATACCAAAATTAAGCTTGGGACTCCTGCAAAAGATTATCATGTTCAAGTTGATACAGGAAGTGATATTCTTTGGGTGAATTGTGCTGGCTGCGAAAAATGCCCTGCCAAAAGTGATTTAGGGGTACAATTTTCATCTTCATGTTTAGTTTCTCGTTTCAAGATAGATGATACAATACAATTATTTGGTGCAGATGGAGTTAGCACGATTCGATCCAAAAGGTTCTAATACTGCAAAACTGGTTACATGTGATGCTGATGCCTGTTCAATGATATACTCCGGTGTCGTATCTGCATGCATACCCAAAACGCTGTGTTTTTATCAAGTTAAATATGGAGATGGTAGCTCATCCTCAGGATCCTTTGTGGAAGATTCTATTTATTATGATGAAGGAGCATCACCAAGTCACCATAAGAACTCAACCGGAAGCGGCACTGTTGTATTCGGGTATGCTGTAATATCCCTGATTTGTGAGCAAAAGTTATTCTTTTTCATGATTCAAGATAATTAAGTTTGTATCTATATAGGTGTGGTTCCCAACAGGATGGTCAGCTGAGTGCATCAGGTGAAGCAGTTGATGGCATTATGGGATTTGGGCAAGCCAAATCGTCGGTTTTATCACAGCTTTCAGCTGCTAAAAAAGTGAAGAAGATGTTTTCACATTGCTTAGATTCCAAGAATGGAGGCGGGATCTTTGCAATTGGGGAAGTTGTGGAGCCAAAGCTGAACACAACTCCATTGATTCCAGCTCAGTATGTAATTCTGTACACAAATATCATTTTGACGGTTTTTAAGTGTTTTGTGTTGAAGTTCTAGTGCTTTGATGCTTTAGGACGCATTATAATGTTATCATGAAGAGCGTAGAAGTGGCTGGTGATGTTATTGAACTTCCTTTCCTTTCGCAAGCCGCTATAATAGATAGCGGTACAACTCTAGCCTATCTTCCGGATGATGTTTACAAAATGGTTATGAGAGCAGTATGTTGCCTACCTTTTAAGTCTCTGTATTGTATAGTTTTTTTATGCCAAGAACACTTATAACATATTGAATTGGATTTTCAGATCACTAAGAAGCAACCGAAACTAGAGTTCTATACAGTGGACGATCAATTCAAATGTTTTGAGTTTGATAACAAGTAAGTTGCTCATTATAAATTCTGTATAGTGATTTATTACAAGTTTCTTGTTAGACTCAGCTTTTAGAATTCAATTCCCGGAAAATCTTACATCCTGCTGTATCTTTCTCAGTGTTGACAAGGGATTCCCATCGGTGAAGTTTCATTTCACAGAGGCATTAGTTTTTACTGTATATCCTCACGAATATCTTTTTGAGATCAAAGTAAGTTTCTTACTCTGAAGATGAGTATCATCAATATACTTGAACTGGTTCTTGCAAGGATTTTCTGAGTTCAATCTTACAAGTCTTTGATATATAGATGAACCAAGTTTGAGCTAAATATATAATCAATCCATCAATGTCTCCAAAATCTCGTCTTTTTGTTTTCTTGTTTAGTTTATGATACACTAAAGAATATTTTGAACAGGAGAATACATGGTGCATTGGTTGGCAAAACGCCGGGCAAGGGACGGATGGAACCAATTCAATTCTCTTGGGAGGTATTACTAGGAAAAAAAACAATGTTTAGTCTTGTTCAATTACTTCATTATAATGCAAGTACTCATTCTACAATTGGTATGCAGATATGGTCCTCTCAAACAAACTAGTGTTGTATGATCTTGAAAACCAAGTTCTTGGATGGACAGAATACAATTGTAAGTCCTCATAACCTTTCTTTTCCTTCAGGATTTGCTTTTTGTTGGATTGGAACAAAGAAATAAAGGTCCGTTTGGACTATACTGGATGATGCATTGCCCAGCATTATAATTGTGGATAATGTATTGTCCGCTGTAATCAAACAAACCCTAAGTGAGGTTCATTGAGCTTAATTATGATTTGTTTTGTTTTTCAGGCTCGACGAGCGTCAAAGTGAAGGGAGAGGCCTCAGAAGCTCCAACTAGTATACCCTTTCACAATATCTCCTCGGCTTACCAATTTATGCCAGGATTTATGTTTATGCTAATCACAATACTCGTTAATATTGTGATGAATAACGAGTACTGTTGATCGATTGACATTTGGTATAGGGGAAGAAAGGAGCTGTACTGTACACAATGGCATATGGTTTGATGTTGAGTGTAAAGTTTAGAGGAAGTACTGAAGTTTGATCTTATGGGACTTGTTATTGTATTTTCTTGTTCTTCTTGAATCTTAATATTACTTCTCGAGGAAAAAGGAGTAAGTTGAGCTACTAAAATGTAAAATTAGACTTTTCTTAACCTATTTAACTTGAATTTATTTGACTTCGGTATGAAATTCTCAAATTTCAGCTAAATCAAAACGAGGGGTGGTGCAGACAAAAAAGTCAGAAAATAAATGCGTAATTTAGGCCTATATTATGATTAGTGTAATCGTTTATCCAAAAAAGAGAGAAAATTCCTGACTTGATAGCACTTCCAGATGTAGTCATGGCGAACGAGCAACTACTTGAATCCTAACACACACAAGTATGAAGGAGAAGAATCTAAAAACATATAGTAGAAGCATAATATATGCAGCTGAGAGAAACCAACCAGGAGGCATCCACTATCAACACAGCATATCCAACAAATGGCATGATACTGAACCAAAAAATTACAAGAGAGTAGATTTTTACAAATTTGTCATTCTTTTTCTTCTGTCATGTATCTAGGAAGGGTCACCATTGTATTTACCCTGGTCACACCTTCTAGAGCAGACCAATCGGTGCCCGACTCTATCTCATTACCCTCCTCGTTCCCCGACACTTCATCATCACTACTACTATCAGGAAGAATGTCTTTGACAGTTCTAATAATTCCAGAAGAGCCACTAGTTTTTTTTGAGTTCAAGAACAGACAAATTACAGCACAATCATCCACTTTAGAGGTTGCATATTTCATTCTCCAACCTCTAACAGCTGATTCAACTACTGCCTTAGCTGCCGACTCTCGGTTTTGAGCTGAAGCTACTATGTTCACTACTTCCTTGTTTGATAGCACATCCCAAATCTATTTTTGAAAAATACCAATTAAATTTGTTAATAGACAGTATTTGTTAGACTACATTTTAGAAAAATCAAGATAGTACGTTGTATAGTTCTCACCCCGTCGGTGGCCAGGACAATGAACTCATCACTCTTTGTGAGACGTCTATGTGTTACCTCAGGAACTGAAATTAAACCATAATCTTTCAGGCAGAAATCTCCAAATGCTCGTGCCATAGCAAGGCCTGGGGCATCGTTGTCAGGAAGCCAAAGTCTAGCAACTTCAGGTTCATCCTGAAGGGAGAAAACCCGGCCTCTGCATTTTCTAATCCTCTCTGCTTCAGCTATTAAATATGTAAAATTACAAATAATAAGTTGTTTTTAAAAATCTTTTCTCCATCTCAAAAGCAAACAAAAGAAAGAAAGATGAATATATACCGGGGAGATTTGGTTTGAGATCCACTGTTAACTGAACTGCCACAAGACAATTGTTTCCATCTCTTGTTCCCAGTACTGCTCTTGAGTCTCCAACATTCCCAATGACAAGATCTTTTCCCTATATATTTATCCATCAAAAAGAAGTTACATATCTTCAGATTGAAACATGACAATAACAGAAGTTGCAAGCTGGAATTTAGTTAACCTGCTTGATTAATGTAACTGCTGTTGACCCACTACAGTAGCAATCAAACCTTGTATTCACCTTGAGTTCCTGATCCATAACTTTAAAAGCTTTTAAGAACGACCTCCGCAAATTCTGGAAAATATCACACTGCTTCCCTGTTTCATTCACATCAACAGAAGACTGTGATTCTTGATTAGCTGATGCAAATGACTCGTCTTTTTCCGAGTTCTTGCTCTTTGCATTTACTTCCCAGTATGAGCTTAACTTTTGAGGAAGATGATCTCTAACTCTTCTCGCAACCATATGGCCATACGGACCATGCCCGTCAAAAACACCACAAAAGACTGTGTCGGCTCTTGAACCAAAATTCTGAAATATATCAAAAATATCCATCTGAATTCCAATTCATGGAAAACAACAACACAAACAATATGCAAGAGAAATTACCTCCCAAACAGTCATGGCATCCTGATTGGTCCCTTTCCTGCCCTGTTGAGTAAATAGTGAGGCAAACTGAGTGACTCCAATGGCTGATAGGCGGCCATGGATTTCAGGTGAGGAAGAACATGGAAGAGGGCTCCTGCTTTCAGCAGATAAGCAGGAACCCATTTCTTAGGGTTTATGATAATGTTGAATATGAACTCCAAACTCCTCTTCTTTGGCAACGAAGGATCCTTCACAGCTGGCTTTAACGGAAGTTTCCAACAATGGCGTTTTGTGGACAGCAAGCAATATGACCCGTACAGCTCAGAAAAGATCAATGCTCATTATATAAGGCAATAATTACTGTCGGCATTAAATCTACTCAAGCCCTTTGCTAAACTAAGAAACCCTAGCCAGACCCCCACCCCAAATACCCAGCTTCGACCAAATCGTCAGCAATAAAACCGAAAGACAAGTAATAAATGCAGCGAATTCGCGATTCGAACAACCAAATTACCAGTAACTCGAATTAGGCAACGAATACCTGAACAAATTACGCCTACAATGTCACTTGTACTGAAGAAGAGTAGTGACAACTCATTGCGGATGGATTGATGTAAAATAAAATTAAGGACAAGGTTAATCGTTGTTGGAACAAGGGTACGCTCCGATTCCATGCCGGGCAGGTTAATAATTGGCCCTTACTATTCACCTCACTCAAATTGCTATTTACCGCCCAGTTTTTATGCGTCACGCATGGATTAAAACCATATGTCGCGCACGAATTTTTTTATTTTTTGCTTGTTTTTTTTCATAATCTTGTAGATAATTTCAATACGATCGCGTGCATATAAAACGCGTCCAAAACGGACATCGTTTGCCCCTTCAAAAGGCCAAAATACAAATTTATCACACATAATTTCTTGTATCAACACGTTCGTTAAAACTCAACACACCATTTTTCAATTTTTTTATAATATGGTAGATAACTTAGCAAAGATTTTATTTAGTGATGGTAATACTTAATTTCTTTGTCGAGATGTGGTGTTCAGTGTTTAAAGATCAAAAAAAAAAGTGTTTTCTTCTTTAAGTAAGTTAGTTGATCGAGGAACCTCCGCCCAATAGAGCAACGCCCGAGAGACGAGTTCTCCAGTGTGGACCGAAAGGGTCTCGCGAAAATAGGGCTTTCGGAGACCTTCTTCCGTCTACCCTTCGCCTAGCGGCTAAGCTCGGAGACCAAAATTCGACTAAGCGCTTTGAGACGACCTAAGAGAATGAGTGGCTTAACGCTCTAACGGCCGGGACAAAGCCATATCTTTCAATCTCGTATCTGACGGAAGTGCCTAAACTCCTTCTTTGGTTTAGAGAAAATCCACAACTACAATTTATAAGTACGAAGTAGTAGATTTGTTACACTTAATCATAATTACTCCACTGTTCTTTGTTTTTTGACTCTTTGAAGGGGTAACGATGTCCGTTTTGGACGAATTTTATATGCATGCGATCGTATTGAAATTATCTACAAGATTATGAAAAAAAACAAGCAAAAAATAAAAAAAATCCATACGTGACGTATGGTTATAATCCATGCGTGATGCATGAATTTTTTTGAAAAAAACAATTCGTGCGTGACGTATGATTTTAATCATGCGTGACGCACAAAAACTGGGCGGTAAATAGCAATTTGAGTGGGCCGTGAATAGAAACTATGTAATAATATACTACTGTATTTGTTAATTGATTAATTTGTAATGCTATTTTTTCTGGTAATTTAGCAGCCCCCCCTGCTTTCTTGCGCGGCCTCTGTCGCTTTCCCCAAGCTGCCACGTCGGATCAATGTAAGTATACACGGATGCTATATATAGTCCGGTGTCTTTACCAAACACCGTTTGGTCACTCGCGTTCTGCGAGGTACGTGACACTCGCGTAACGCGAGATTAGCAAAAAATTAGGTTAATTTTAAAATGTCAATCTCGCGTAACGCGAGTGTCACGTACCTCGCAGAACGCGAGTGCACGTCACCTCGCAGAACGCGAGCATTACATATCAGATAGACGTTGTTGTGCACCATTAATACATGTCTTGTCCCCACCTAACTATAATAACTACTCCATTATTTTAAGTAATCCGTAATACCTATTAATCCTACTCTAACACCACTTTTTATCATCTTTCACCTCTTTCACCCTCCATTAAAAATTTAAAACCCATTTTCAAAACCTTCAAACTTCAAAACACTCTAAAAACACCTAAAATAATGGAAGATGAAGAGGAATTCAACAAACGAGGGAATGAAGATGGTGGTTCATCAAGTTACCATGCAAATGAGGTAATGTTCTTACTTAATTTTTGAATTTTAACTTGTTTTGCACCATTAAGAGCTAAAATGAAGTTATTATGTTGTATTTCATGTTAAATGTAGTAGTAGTAAGTGTTGAAGAGATGACTTTTGCATATAATGTCCAAAACTTAGATTTGTTCATGTTTTTAGGGTTTTTAGGGTTTTTAATGTAGAAACTTTAGATTTGTTCATGTTTATGTTAAATGAGCCCGTTTCATTGTGTTTCAACGTTAGCAAGTTCCCGCGTTCTGCGAGAGGAAGCACCTCGCGTGACACGAGATATGTCTACCTCGCAGAACGCGAGAACTTGCACATTACAGAGTATTAACTCTTTATTGTGTATAGGTGAATTTTTCTTTGTTCACTGGATTGAATGCAATCCAGTTGAATGACTACACCTACCCCTCTCGGAATACAAGGCCATGTTCGCCACCGTCATTTGATTTAGGGATTGATGACTTTGGTGATTATCATCAACCATCTACATATGAACAACATATGCCATCTACTTATCAATTTCCTATGCCATCTACATACGAATTGCGTGTGGCATCTACATATGAATTGCCCTGCCATCTACTTATGAATTGCCATATATGAAGTGCCATCAAGCTATGATGCGTTTGATTCACAGTTTTCTAACCCACCTACAAACGTAGGAGAGGAGATGTGGTTTCTTCCCTCTTTACGCACTGCACCAAAGTTTGATAGTCTCGTATGTGAGGAAGATGTTGTTTCTAAGGATTATTCGGAATATTTCACTACGGAGCAAGTGTTTGCCTCTAAGGAGATTGGTCATTTGTGGGCGTTGAATGTTGCAAAGCAACATAAGTTTATGATCTCTATTGGAAGGAGTGTACCATCTAAACCGGGGCAAAGTGGTAAGGTTCAAATCATTTGTGAGAAAGCGGGAAGTTATAAGCCTAAAGGTGTCGGAGTTAGATCAAACACAAAGAGCAAGAAAACGGGGTGTCTATTTCAGTTGAAGCTCATGGAGAACCGTGTTGAAGAGAATTGGAGATTAACAGTTGTTTGTGGTTTGCACAACCATCCTATTGGAGATAGTTTGGTCGGGAATGCATTTGCTGGGAGGCCAACCCCTGATCAAAAGAAAATGGTTCGTGAGATGGTACTTTCTCATTGTTCTCCAAATCAGATTTACACTGAGATAAACAAGGATCCCGGAAGTTGTACAAAAAAGAGACAAGTGTACAATTTGGTAAGAGATATAAGGGAAGAGGAAATTGAATATTTGTGGTAAAAAACACTTCTCGCAGAACGCGAGGACACACTACCTAGCGTTACGCGAGGAATGTCCTTGATTTAGTGTTTATGCATCTTTGAATGCAAAGATTCTGGACAAAGTACCTAACTGTTGGAAATAGTTGTAGATCCATGCCTAGGAAATATAAATTACGTTAAATATGAAAATATAAATAAGTAGGTAAATTAAACGCTTAGAAAGTAAAATACCTGCAACAAGGTGTAACAAAAAGACATCTGGGCACAGCCCTGGCGTGTGCATATCCCCAGCTGCCTATACAAATGTGCCAAAGCAGCTGAACCCCACAACATTTTCGTATCCTTGGCATAGGATTCCACATAAGGCCCATATCTAAGCCGAATCAAGTTCTGTGACTTGTCGGGAAATAAGATCGAGGCAGCAGTATACAACACCCAACCTAAACCCTTTCGTTCTGCAGAAAGGGTTTCACAATGACTTCTAAAAAAACCAGCTTTCACCCTCCGAGAATCTAACGTTAGAGGATCTATTCCAAAAATTTCCGCCCCCTTCCTAGCATAGAATTTTAAAACCTTGTCATGACTAAACTTGGCACCCAGTTTCTTACTTGTTGTCATAGCTTTCCCTTCTATAGCAAGGCCTAATATCTTATACACATCAAGAAGGCCAATAGTAATCTCACCACAATGGAGGTGGAATGAATTTGTCTCGGGTTGCCATCTTTCGATGAACACTTCAATCAACGGGAAGTCGATTTCGTCGTACATCATTCTAGGGAGATCTGACAGTCCAACTGCACCGGGAATCTCTGACCAGTCATTGTTGTCTAATGGCCAATCACTGCTTTGCTTTGTCCTTTGTTGTGGCTTCATCAGACCTTTGATCTGCCGAAAAATATACAAATTATACTCTGCAGAAGAAATTTACAAAAAATACAGTTTCTTCAATGTGCATTTTCTCGCGTTCTGCGAGTGTGCCACTCCTCGCGTTCTGCGAGAAAATGCACATTTTCTGCATTTTCTTCCTTGTCTGCGGAAACTGTGCAATGGATTAAACTTCAGAAAAAAATAAATAAATGACTTACCTCCCCTTTTGGATGTGGTACGCAACATGTGCTTCAAATCCCTTAAGCAACTCGGGATCTTCTGGACCTCCAGGTACGCCATGAGTGAGCTCAGGATCATATTTTGGCTCATTCTTCTTGGACTTCCTCTTTCTTTTTGGTTTCTCGACCACTTCTTCTTCTTCTTCTTCTTCTTCTTCTTCTTCTTCTTCTTCTTCTTCTTCTTCTTCTTCTTCTTCTTCTTCTTCTTCTTCTTCTTCTTCTTCTTCTTCTTCTTCATCATCATCATCATCATCATCATCACCTTCTTCTTCATGTTCTTTCTCTTCTTCATCCCCAACAACTTCATCCTCGTTCTCTTCTTCCATCGGTTCTGGTTGAGGATTGTAAGAAGAAGAACAAGCTTGTCCACTTCCATGACCCATGTCTTGAGGAACACTTCCCTCACCAACTCCACCTCCCCAACTTTGTCCACTGACCCAACTTTGTCCACCCCACCCTTGTCCAATTTCCATTAGAGCATACTGTGGAATGAAATTGTCCCAGCCACCAATAGTGCTACCCGGTTGTTCAAATGGAGTTGACGGTTGTGCACATGGAGTTGACGGTTGTGCACATGAAACTGACTCTTGAGAATAAAGGTCCCAATCATCACTAGGGTAAGGCCCTTCGTATGTACCTGCTCGTTCTCTCCCACTAGGCACAGAACAGTCTGCCCCACCATAACTATGGACACCACTGTAATCCATATATTCTTAGGGGAGTCCATCGGGGTACAAAACCGGTAAGTTTAAAGGGAGCTCTATGGGGCAAGAATCAACGTCGGGGAGCCCCTCGGGGAAGTGCTCTACGGGTGTTGTCTTCTTTGCTTTCCTCTTCCCTTTTGCATTTTCAACCGGTGGATTTTCTCTCACAACGTTCCAATTTCTCCGACGGGTTGAACGTTCAGGACGATCCATTACCTAAAACAATACAAAGTAAAATCAATAAATAAACGAATGCAGAATAAAACACAGAAAACAAAAGACTGAATACACATGTTCTGCAGAAGGGGAAAGGGAAATTGCCATAACTGGCAATTTCTCGCATTCTGCGAGTTTCGTGCCCTCGCGTTCTACGAGGTGTGACGTCACGCGTGACGCGTGATTTCACGCATTTCTTCTCCGACCATCTCACACATTCTGGCCAGTTTTCGGCGACATTTCAACACAAATCCAACATAAATTCAATATTTTAACTACATAACCTATCAATTTAAGTAAATTACCAAATAAACATCAAAACCCTAAATAAAATGTAAACCCTAATAAAAAAAAACCTAACCCTAATGAATTTCATCCTATTCAACATAAAAAAAAACATCCACTCATCAACCATAATACAAAATCATCATCTTTCATCCAATCTAAACAACCTAATACCATATACAACCATTTCTAAATCAACATTCAATATCAAAACATCATATAATATGCAATTTTCTATACTAACAACATATATTCATCTAGAATCAACATTAGAAAGCATAAGGGAAGAAGAAACATACCTTAATTGAAGATTTGTTTTGAAAAGAGGAAGAGGAAGAAGTTTTTTCGAGAGAGATGGTAAAAGAGCGGCGGTAGGGTGTTGTAAAAATGGGCCGAATAGGGTTTTTCCCCTTTTATAGGGGAAGAACCCTCGCGTAACGCGAGGGACACGTCACTTGCGTTCTGCGAGAAGACGCTCCCTCGCGTTACGCGAGGTGTCGGGCGTTATTTAGTAAAACGCTTGGGTTGTATTTAGTAAGGGCCTAAGTATATCGATAAACCGCACAACATCCACTTTTCCACCTCGCATATCTATCCGATCATCACGTCGTGAGGAACAGATGAACCGAATTTATAAAAATTGACACGATTGACACGCCATGACGATCGAGTCCAATTCAAAAATATGATTAATATATTTAATGATGTTTTATGGGCCAAGTTTTTTTTAAACCCGGCCCATAGAAAGCGATCTACACGCCGTGAAGATCGCTTTTTTCGATCTTCATGACATCATCATTTCCATTAAAAGCGATTTGCACGTCGTGAAGATCGGTTTTTTGACGATACTTGATGGGTAATATTTCGTATGTGTTATTTAGTGTTCATTAGCTTAGTTTAGGATTGTTTTTGGTTCATTTCATATGTAATTACATGATTCCGAGTAGAAGAGAAGAAGTTGAGAACTATGAAGATTTACAAGATTGAAGACGTCTCTCGGAGAACTGAACAAACCAAGTACGAAAATAAGAAGACGAAGACGATGTCGCTGATGAAGACCCGCGGGTGAACCGCATCTGAGGGTTTTCAACAGAGAGATCCGCACATGCGGACAACCTAGGGAAGAAGCTGAAAATCGCTCTAAGTGTGAAGACCCGCGGGTGATCCGTGGATGGCCTTGAAATTCGCGCTCGCGGGTAAAGTGTTGAAGACTGGATTTGTTTCTGAGTTTTTATATTATTTTGTATTTTCTTTATTTATTTTATATCCTTTTATTTCATATTTCAGATTTATTACTAGTAGGTATTTACTTAAAAAACACTTTAGTTTTATGTTATGTTTGATTTTCCTGAAGAACCCTAGTTTTGCCTCCATGTCGATGTTGAACTAATTTCATTTGTTTCGCCTGACGACTGAAGCCTTCGATTGTATGGTTGTGAGATTCTAAACTCTATTTCGCTTTCTATTGATTGTACGTATTGATTCTCATACTCTTAATCTTATTGAATTTTGTTGATTTATCTAGTTTGGCCAGCTAGGTTTATTGGTATTGTTCATAGCAAACACATGTTTACATGAGCGGGTTGCAGTGTTTACTTGTGAATGAGAATTGATTACATGCTTATCTGACGGGTTGTTTGAGTTGCATGTATCCTGTTATATACCTTTGCTTAATGCTTCTATTGAATTGAATCTTGAAGCACTTCGAGTTTGTGTAATAGGAAGTTGTATCAGGGCGGGTTGCGCTGATATCTATGCCTGAACTGGAATATGAACAACAATAAATTGCATGAATTAGATCTTGCATGTCATTGTATGGATATTTGTTAGGTGGAACACTTTCTCAATCATATTCACAACAACTCTTGCTACTTTGTTACTTTTACTTGTTTTAGATTATAGAACAACGTACAACTCCCCCCTTTGGTTCGTTCGTTGGTTGTAATTACTTTCTTAGGTATAGACTACTTGATTCTCTTGGGATTTAACCCTTGCTTTCCTGCTATACTAGTTGGTTAGTTATGTTTTCTTTGATAGGCATCAACGATTTTAGCCTTGTCAAATTTGGCGTCGTTGTCGGGGAATTAAATTTTCTATTTTTGTGTGAGTAATTGTTACCAACCTTTGTATGGACTTGTTGTATGGCTCACACTCGTGCTACTGATTCAATTCTTGTTGCTCTTGACTCAAAGATTGAAAGATCTTTCTGTCGTAATGAAAGAGTAACTCGTGAGATGATTGAACCACATACGTACTATGAGGCAACTAACTGCCCCAAACTTGGCGCAACGACCGTTAGTAATAACCCTTCCCGACTTGGGGGATGGTGTGAACTTCGAGCTAAAAGCATGGTTGATCCATGAATTTCCACATTTCCATGGCTTGGTCGGAGAAGATCCAAACAAGCATTTAGCCCAATTTTGTGCTATTTGCTCTAGTATGAAGCCAAGGGGTATCATTGGTGATCAAATTATGCTGAGGGCCTTTGGTTTCTCTATGAAAGAAACAGCGAGTGATTGGCTCTACTATCTCGCTCCGGGAAGTATTAACACATGGGCTTTGATAAAGAAAGTGTTTTTGGAAAAGTACTTCTCTGCCATAAAGCACAATTGTTTGAAGAAGAGTATTGCCACCATTGAACAACAAGCTACTGAGACTTTCTATGAGTATTATGAGAGGCTCAAGAGGCTATGTTCAAGTTTCCCATTCCATGGGTATGCAGATCAGGATCTCATCCTTTACGCAGATCAGGATTTTCAATGGTCTGCTTGATGATTTCTGACCCAAACCCGACCCGCCTATAAACCCGTAACAACCCGGCCTGCTGTGACCCGATAATTTTAGACCCGAACCCGACCCGACCCGCCTACAAACCTGTAACAACCCAACCTGTTTTGACCCAAAATGACATGACCCGAAAAATACCAGACCTGGAGCACTCTAACTCGAACCCGGTTGACCCGACCCGATTGCCAGGTCATCATTCTTTCTTTTTTTCGTTGTATTTTAGCAAAAGAAAATACATATTACTAGATTAATTCCCGTAATGTGTACGGAATTTGTAAAATTTCTTAAAATTCAAAGATATTATATATTAAGTTTTATCTTAATAATTGATTTAATTAGTATTTAGGCAAAATTGGATTAAATCACCGATTATATAGACGATATACCCTTAAGCCACCAACTTTATTGAAAATTAATTTTAACCACTCATAAAAACAATACAGTAAACAATTAACCACCCATCGTCGGCATCAACATTTTTCGTAAAAAAATCGGTTATAAGTGGGAAAAATAATTTTCAGTAGAACGGGTGATTTGAGGTAATATCGCCTATATGCCCGGTGATTTAATCCAATTAGATTTAGAGCAGTCAATCATATCAATCAAGTAGGATTCAATTATTTCAGGTCAAGTTGAGAACGTATAGGGTTAACAACGCTATTTTTTATTAAAACAAAAAAATATTAAAAAATAAATAAATATACTTAATAATTATATTAACATACTTTACATTTGTTAATCAAGTCAGATCTGGGGCGCATGTTCTCGTGTTAGTCCGGGTTCGATAATTTCAAGTTTTAAGCATTTTCGATTAGAAATTAAAAATGTCATGTATGTATACAATCTAGATAAATTAGAAAGCTAAATTTATGTTATAAAATTTACAAATTGATAAAATTAATATTATCATTAGAAATATATAAATAACAAATAATAATGTATATTGAAACAAAACTACAGAATATCATAGTTAGTATACATATTTGTTTATATTTCAATATCTAATTATTTACCATTTTGCAATATTTGTTACTTTGTATTTTATTTTGTAGCGTACTTAATACTATGGAAAGATATATGACAATCAATTGTTTAATAATTAGTGATATTTATATTTAATTATTTATATCTATATTTAAGTTTGCCTTATTTATTAAATTAATGGATTATAAGTTATAACCCAAATTTGGCACATAATAATATCTTAAGATATTACATGTAATATCATTTGATATTTGTTTATCCTTGTTTCCTAAGTTTCCATATCTGAGCGATTTTATTGTGATATTGTTTCTTTTCTTTTTTCTAAATTTAACTTATAATTATTTTGAAAATAAAAAACGGTAACCAATAGAAAATAGACAAGTGTATTGCTCTAATGAAGGTTGCTTACGTGACATAACTATAATGAGAGGAAGCGGTTTTGCTTTAGTAGTTATATAGAGATCACAAGCTTGATCCACACGCCAATTCAAAATTTAAAATTTTCTAATCAACCGCCTCTCAATTCTCTATATACTAAGCAAATCCCTAATTCCTGAAATCACAACTCTCCTCGTAAATCCCTCTCTCAAACTCTCTACCAACAATCCGACTCACATCACCGCTTGATCTATTACCGCCATGGAACCCCAAGCATATAAGCTCGACACAAGACAATTCGATCTTCTACAAAATTCAACAGCAACGCAAAACCTCCGGCAAGGAACTCAAATCGATGTCGTCCGATTTCTTCCTCGAAATCAACCACTCTTTGCAGAAGAAGCTCTATGTCGGCACGAGTAACGAAGAATTCCATTCGGCACATGTTGAGTAGAGTCTGCTTGCTCTGAAACCCTTCATCGTCGATTCCTCCATCTTTGCTTTTAGGGACCAGGATTTCGTACAATGTAGCGTTCACCTGGCATTGTCAGCAGTCGGCGTGAACCCAAAAACCTGGCGTGAGATTTCTAATGGTGTGATGGTGGAAGGGATTCGAATGCTGGATTCTAACTTGCGGATCTATAAACGAAGGAATTCAGGGTGCTCTACCAGCTTTGTTCATACCATTGTTGTTGGACCCAAGTAAAAGGAGGCCCAAAGCCCATTAAAAAAAGACCCAATATTCTTCTCTTTAGGTCACAAAAATGAATGGTATATATATAAGTGAATAGTGTTTGTAAAGAGGGAGGGGGAAGACCAGAGGCAACGAGGTGGGAGAGGGAGGATGGTTCAATGCTCATCTATGGGGGAGTTGCATCGTATTCAACCTTGGAGCTCCACCTTCAACCTCGTCATCCGTCTATGGCGATCTATGTGAGCGGCATTGTTACAATCTTGATCCGTATGAGCAGAAGGAAAACCGATCACTGTCGATCTCCGATGTGGTTGCGTTCCGGCTCACGAACGACGTTCGCTTCACAATCTCAAGCTATTCATTCGAGCTCACGAACTCGACCCGATCTCCATGCTCGCTCGGGCGGAAGTCGTCACTGCTCTTGGAGGCTCACGAGCTTACATGCTCGGTTTCCGCTCGGAAGAGCTTCACCTCCTCTATACTGACCATAGGCATCCCTTAAACCAGCATAAACTGCATCACATCACATCATTGTTGGAAGTTCAAAACTGTATCATATTCAAGGCACATGTATATCTTGTGTTTTCATTGGAAGTTCAAAACTGCATCACATCACCTTCCTAATTTAAAATTGCATGCTTGATCCCCACGCCAAAATTTCTCTAATCAACCGCCTCTCAATTCTCTATATACTAAGCAAATCCCTAATTCCTGAAATCACAACTCTCCTCGTAAATCTCTCTCAAACTCTCTACCAACAATCTCACTCACATCACCGCTTGATCTATCACCGCCATGGAATCCCAAGCATATAAGCTCGACACAAGACAATTCTTCTACAAAATTAAACAGCAACGCAAAACCTCTGGCAAGGAACTCAAATCGACGTCGTCCGATTTCTTCCTCGAAATCAACCACTGTATGGAGAAGAAGCTCTAAATCGGCACGGGTAACAGAGAATTCCATTCGGCACAGGTTGATCAGAGTCTCCTTGCTCTGGAACCCTTCATCGTCGATTCCTCCATCTTCGCTTTTAGGGACCAGTTCCGTACAATGCAGCGTCCACTTGGCATTGTCAGCAACCGGCGTGAACCCTAAAATCTGGCGTGAGATTTCTGATACCGTGATGGTGGAAGAGATTCGAATGCTGGATTCTAACTTGCGGATCTTACGAAGGAATTCAGGGTGCTTTGTTCATACCATTGTCATTACCGTTCTTATTGAGGAGACTTTCGTTTGCTATGAGGACGTAGGAGAGTCTTGATTTCCTTGTTACTGACTGATTCCTTTCCATAAATCTTGTTTCTGTCCTAAGTTAGGGTTTTGTGTTCGGACTTCTGATATGGATGAGTAACTTTGTACATGTTGATTTTTATGTATATTCATCTCGATTTGCTAAATAGATTAGTATGATCACGTTACAACACATACACATATCACCAATTTTGTACAAGATTACTTTTTTTTCTCCCAATTAGTACTTCTTTAGAATTAGCTTCATCAACATTCACATAATCATGAGTGGTTAATTTAGTTGGGCATGCATAAACTGATAAACAAATCAGCATAAACTGCAACTTCTTTTGTTGCTTATGGGGTGCATCTATGGTACTCTGCAAGTAAGCTACTATCTCTGTTAGGGATGGCTCGACCGGGACCGGACCGGCGGTTCGAACCGGAACCGGACCGGGTCAAAACCGGGACCGGACCGGAACCGGTTTTGACCCGGTCCGGTTCCGGTTCGGGAAATTACATTTTTCGAACCGCCGGTTTTTTATTTTTTTTTTAATTTTTTTTTAACTGCGGTTTAACCGGTTAACCGGCGGTTTTTTAAAAAAAAATAAAAAAATAAACCGGTTAACCGCCGGTTCCAACGGCTAGTAAACTAGCCGTTGCCGGTTAACCGGCGGTCCTAACGGCTCCTAGCCGTTAGGAAATTAAAAAAAAATAAAAAAATTAATTTTTAAATATTAAAAAATCCATATCAAACCCCTATAAATACCATACCATACAATCTTCAAATCACACATCCAACAACAACAATCTCTCTTCTCTTTCTCAAATCTCAATCTCATAATCTCTCAAATTTCATCAACAATCTCTCTTAATCTCTTCCTTTCTTTTTAATTAGCTTTTGTCTTTCAATATTTTATTGCTTTTACATTTTTAATCACATTATTATATTGTTCTAAGTTTTATTGTTTTATTGTTTTAATTGTTTTTAATTGCTTTTAATCATATTATTTAATTGTTCTTAATCATATTATGGCGGATCATTTTGACACCCAAGAGAGTGATAATGTCACTTCTCCCACTCCCACTCCCACCTCCCAAGTTAGGTCCTCCGCTAGGGGTAGGACCGCTAGGCCTCAAGGGCAAGCTAGCGGTTCGAGGCCGGCTAGGGGTAGGGGGGGGGGGGAGGACCGGGACCGGGTCCTCCGGGAACCAATCCCGGAAACTAACATCTCCTGTTTTTACAAAGTGGTTTACTAAATTAGAACCCGGTATCGAGGAACTCGAGGCCGAGGATTATGATCCCAGACTAATTATTGTTTCTTGTAACTTTTGCGAGGCGACATTCCAATGGAAGAAAAGTGGAGGATATGGAACCCTTCAACGACACATGGAGCACAGACACGTCGCCGAGATGGGAATGCTAGGGGGACAAACGCAAATTTCCGGCGGATTTGCATCTTCTACTAGCGGTAACCCTTTATTTCGTTTTGATCATGAAGCTAATAGTGTAGCATTAGCCGAAGCTATTTGTGTTGATCATTTAGCATTTCGATTTAGTGAAAATGTAGGATTTAATGAGTATATTAAAGAGCATACACAACCCGCTTTTAAATCCGTATCTAGGAAAGTGATTAAGAAAAACGTAATTAAGGCTTATAAAAGACACAAGGCCGAATTAGTTTCTTATTTTTCGCAAAATGATATGAATGTTTCTATTTGTAGTGATATATGGAGTGATAATACTCAAACCCATTCTTACATGGGTGTTACATGTCATTTTGTAGATCATTATTTTACAATGCAAAAACGTTTATTGGCATTTAGAGTCTTTGATGATTCACATAGCGCACAAAATATTGCTATGATGATTCGTACAATTTTAGAAGAATATAGACTACTTAATAGAGTTTTTTCAATTGGATTCGACAATGCATCTGCTAACACCGCATCTATTAGAGATTTACAAGAAATGTGTCAACCTTTATTTGGTGGGAGATTTTTTCATATTCGATGTGCTTGTCATATTTTAAACTTGTGTGTTCAAGATGGTTTACGTGCTATGAGTTATCATTTTGATCCAATTAAGAACGTTATTAAGTATATTTGGGGGCATCCTAAAGTTACAAGAGATTGGATGACCTTTTGTAAAACTAACGGGGTGCACCCAAAACGTTTTTCAAAAGATGTGGGTACCCGATGGAACTCTACTTACATATTACTATGTGAATGTATAGAATATAAACAAGTTTTAACGTCTTTTGTTTCTCAAAACCTTTCTGGCTCTACTTTCTATTTTAGCGAATCAGGTTGGGATATATGTCAAAGTATTGCAACGTTTTTAAAATGTTTTAGTGATGCAACAAAGAGATTTAGTCATGTTTATATACCAAGTAGTAATGTTTTTGTCTTGGAAGCTTGTAATGTTATGGCTGGTTTAAGTGAGGGAGCTAAAATTACCGGCATTGAGGAATCCGTTGCAAGCATGAGGAGTAAGTGGTTGCAATACTATAGATATATTCCCGATTGTTTTCTTGTTGCTTGTGTTTTAGATCCTAGACTTAAATTAGGAGTTTTACACGCTCTTTTAGATGACTATTATGGATATATTTTAGCCGACGGTGAACTAGAGGATATTTTAGGTATGGTTTCTAGAACTAGAACAAACATTGATACTTTATTTACTCATTTTTCGGATTCTCCGGCTACTTCACAATTACCTCCGGCTTCTTCGAGCTCTAGTAGCTTGGGGGCCTTTGGAGCTAAGTATTTTAGTAAAAGACCAAGAGTTACAAACACGAATGCGGAAATTGATAACTATCTTAACACCAACTTTGAGTTTGTTAGTTGTGAAACTTTAGATGTTTTGAAGTGGTGGGAGGATCATAGGAGCATGTTTCCAACGCTTGCGAAGATTGCGGCTCAAGTTCTTGCCGTCCCCGCTTCAACCGTGGCGGTGGAACAAACTTTTAGTGCAGGAGGCAACACTTTAACGAGGAAGAGATCAAATTTGGCACCGGAGTCATTAGAGGCGCAATGTTGTGTTTGCGATTGGAAGAGAGCCGCAATGAGGCAACAACGTAACATTAACGAGTCATCGGAAGACGAGTGGATTGGAGATTCTACTACGATACGAACCGATTCATCCGCCGAAGATTCGACTTAGGTAACGGGTTTTGAAAAAAGGTAAAGAACTACGTGGGCTTTGATTCCTCTAACCCGAGAGGATACGTAGGCAACTTAACAAGTAAGTCACTGTTAAGTGCAAGCCCAATTTTTTTTAATTTTTTTGTTCCTTCATATTTAATTTAAAAAACTTAAAAAAATTATTATAAAAAAACGCTATTAAAAAGAATGTTTTACAAAACATTCTTTTTAATAGCGTTTTTTTATAATCATTTTTTTTAAGTTTTTTAAACATAATTTTTAAACTTAAAAACAATGACAAAACATTCTTTTTTAATAGCGTTTTTTTATAATCATTTTTTTTAAGTTTTTTAAACATAATTTTTAAACTTAAAAAAAATGACAAAACATTCTTTTTTAATAGCGTTTTTTTATAATCATTTTTTTTAAGTTTTTTAAACATAATTTTTAAACTTAAAAACAATGACAAAACATTCTTTTTTAATAGCGTTTTTTTATAATTATTTTTTTTAAGTTTAAAAATTATTTTTACATTTTTTTATTTATTTTTTTAAAAAAATTATTTTTTAAAAAAAAAACCGGTCCGAACCGGACCGGAACCGGAACCGGTGGAACCGGTTTTTCCCGGTTCCGGTTCCGGTTCCGGACCGGACCGGACCGGGAGCCATCATTAATCTCTGTCCCTATTTGGAAAATGATTCATATAACTAGTGGATAAATACCCTTCCGAGGTGTATAATCCTTGATTGGTCATATCTTTTATAGTGAAGGGTTTACCTTTTCCTAAAGGGTTAAGGTTTATATTAAAAAAAGACTTCAACCAATAGAAATGAATGGTAGTTACCCACTAATACCTAAACCACTTTGACAACCGTACACTATTCACATGTTGATACAATTTGCTTGATTATTCCTAATCTATGAGAAAAATATAGTCATTTGTGATCTTGTTTGATTCGTCTCAACGAACACTTTAACAACATCAAGGTTTTACAATTTTTAATAATATGTAATTAGAGATATTAACGATGCAAAACTCATCTCGATAAACGTAAAAAGTACAAAGTGGACAAACAAATAGAGACAAAGGGTGTAGATTGAGCTTATAAATGACAAATTTATGACATCCAAACCTAGTTATCTGGATAAATTAACATAAGTGCAATTTAGGGAATACCCAAAACTCCCACATGACTCATTTTCTTCAAACTTCATCAAAAATGCTAAAGCTTGATTTGGAATTCTCAAACAAACCATCTAATTTTGTATCAATTATTTCCCATTCATCTCGAAAGGTTGAGATTTCTTCGTATAAACATTTCATCGAGCAGTAATGTGTATCTTGAGATAAAAATCGATATAACATTAAATTTTATATATAAGAAGATAGAGTGCCTCTCATACTAGCAGGAAAAACAGAGATGTGTATAGCATGGTATTTGTTTTTTTATCAAAGAATTTTCAATGTCAATCAAAATTAATGCCTCCCAAAATAATGAGTAATATCAACAATCTACACTTTGAAACAATAAACATTTAAACTAGTCCAAAAATGCGACCAATTACCAATCCATTCCAGTAAAATCTTTTACTTACCACACATTACTGTTGGTCGCTGTCCCACCGCAAAAATACCGAACTCCACAACGGGCAGCACCTTTTTTTTCGCCCGGCACCACCCTCCCGTTCCAGTAAAATCTTTGAAACAATAAACATTTTTTCCCGTCGGAATTTTTTCCCGTTCAGAATGGGGTTCCGAACGGGACCGGTCCAAAAAAAACAATTTTCAATATATTAATTACCGAACCGGTTCACAATGTGCGAACCGGTTCGAATTCCGTTCGGAATCCTGTTCCGAACGAGAATATTTTTTTTAATTTGAATGGGTGACTTCACGCTTTTGTGATGCACCCGTTCAGAACCTTGTTCCGAACGGCCGTTCGGGATACAGTTTCGAACGGCCGATCGTGATGCAGTTCCGAACGGGAAAACGGTTATTTTTTTGAATTTGGCAACGGCTCTTTCCCATGGACATCTATAAAACCGGAATTGTATGGGCAAATTATCAAACCAAAACGGCAAAGCACAAAAAAATGACGTCTAGAAGCGATTCAAGTAATTCTTCAAGGGCCGGTAGTTGGAAAGAAAGAGAGGAGTGTTTTTCAAGTGAGACGTCGGTGGAGGAGGAGGTTGATTTGTCTGCGCCAGTAGATGATACATATTTTCAAGTAAGTACCTATAAACCTTTTTTTATAGCATTTCTTTAGAATTCATTTTATTCATATGACATGTATTGAAATTTGAGATATTTTAAATAGGGATACTGTAGTGATGAGGAATATTTAAAAATCGACTATAGTGCCCATTTTACGACTAGTGAGAGATTTCCTACTATGGATCATCTGAGAGAGTGGGTTAGGAAGGTCGGTTATGAGTTATGTATGGTTATCACCACGAAATCATCAATGGCCAACAAGAGGATATTTCTGCACTGTGAGCAATCCGGTAGTTATAGAAAACATCGAAAGAAGATTAATCTTGAAGGTGATGTAGCAGAACCATCGTCGCAGCGTAGCAATCTTAGTAGGCATAGGAAGAGCAATTGTCCTTTTATGCTGAGAGGATATTATCGACGAGCAACTCTTGTTGAGCCGGCTGGGTGGATACTAAAAGTTGAGAAGGCATGTCACAACCACTGTCTTACCAACAGCTTGATTGACCATGCATTTGCTTCGAGGATGACGGGAGAGCAAAGACGAAAAATAATGATTGCATCAGCGGTCGGGGCAATGCCGAAGGTTATTTATACACGGCTGCTTCAGGAAAATCTGACTTCCACAATATCAAGGAGGCAAGTGTACACTGTGAGGGAAAAGGAGAGGAAGAAAGCATTGGCAAATCTAACCGTGACCTAGTGGTCATTAGATTTTCTCCATCAAAGACGTTATCATAAAGACATTGACTACGAGACGAATCCAGAGACCGGGGAGAAAAAGTTGTCACGGTTTTTCATATCTCATCCGGATTGTCAGCATTTGTTGAGAATGTTCCCTCGGGTGGTGATCATGGACACGACGTACAAGACCAACAGGTACACTAAATTTCATTATTATGACTTCATTCACCGTTTTTGAATTATAATTACTAAATTTGAAATTGATAGGTATGGTTGGCCGTTACTTCAGTTTGTTGGTTTCACTTGCACCAACTATACATATTGTATTGCACTAGCGTTCATTTGCCGTGAGTCAGCCCCATACTATGCATGGGCATTGAAACGGCTCAAGTATTTGTTTGGTGCACTCGGAGGACCGGATTGCATCATGTCTGATCGAGAGCTGTCAACAATTAAGGCAGTTGACCATGTATTTCCTGGTGTGCGTCATATGCTTTGCCATGTCCACGTTGATCGGAATGTTAAGACATCTAAATTGAACAACCTGGACGAAAAAAGTGCATCGGCTAGCGTTCGACGGGTGATGCGGTCTGACACAAAGAAGCAGTATGAGGAGAGACTTGATCACTTCCGGAAAACATGGAGGAATGGTCATCTTGTGCAATATGCTGAGATTGTTTACTCCCCACAAGGAAAAACTTATAGCTGCGTATTGCGATGATATACGCCATTTTAGCACAAGAACGTCTAACATGTATGATATTTGAATATCTTTTTAACGAGAATGATCATGACATTTGGTTGGCTAAATGTTTAACATGTACAATGTTGTTGTCAAGGTTGAAGGTCAGCACTCGATGTTGAAGCATATGTTTGATTTAGTTGTTGGAGGGTTCGACACTTTAGTGCAACACATTGACAATATGTTTGTTGATCAGCACCATCGAATACGGGCCGAGATGGAAATGTCCAACCACACTAGCCCGAAGGAGATAGAAGACGGGCCTCGGTGGATGAATACTATTTTCATGCGCATATTGAGGAAGTGCTCCGACAAGTGTTTGAGAATGCTATTGAAAGAAGTTATTAAGACAAAGGAGGGAAAGATATGTGGCCCATGTGAGGATCCTTGGTGGGAATCAACACTCGGATTGCCTTGCCCACACAGGATTAAGGTGTTTGTAGACGAAGGAACGTCATTGTTGCCGAGCGACATTGATATCTTCTGGAAGCAGATCAAGTGGGAAGGAGTGGAATTGAAAGACTTCGACTCTGACGACGACGTGCAATTGACTGCGGATAAGGTTCTTATGGATGATTTCTTTGAAGGGGTATTTACCCGTAACGTTGATGATTTCGATATGAAGAGGATGGCTGATAAGTGGCGTGAGTGCAAGGATCCTTCTTCAGTTGATGTCCAGGACCCCCCTCGGGGAGACACGAGGAGAGGAAGGCCTAAAATTCATGCGAAGAAGACGGGTACAAAGCGAGATCCGGGTTGGGATGAGAGGGCTCAAGCTAAGAAGGATAAGGAGAAGGCAGAAGCAAGGAAAAAGGGGATGAAAGAGGAAGAGGGTGCAACTGTGCCACCGAAAGCCGATTCACAAAAGAAATCGTCGGTTGCATCCAACAGAGATTCAAGCGGGACCACAACCGGAAAACATAGTGCAACTAAACCACTGAGGGCCAGAGGAAATGCCAAAGCGAAATGTGGAGCTGCGAATTCATTCATTTATCTAGACTTCGACTGGGGGATAGATAATATAGACCTTTCCATGCTCGCGTACATAGCTACTGTGGAGAAAGTAGGTGATGACGGTCATTGTGGTTATCGGTCCCTTGCGCGCTTAATTGGTAAGCCAGAGAAACAATACTGGGAAGTCCGCTTAGATCTTTCGAGGCACCTCCAAGCAAACGGCCATAGGTATGAAGAGATGCTAGAGGGTTTCAAGACTATCCCGCAACTCATTCGAGAAGTGAATTACATTCGATCGCCCTGCTCTCGTCAATTCTGGATGTGCACACCTACAATGGGATTGGTCTTTGCCACAAGATTTCAAGTTGCACTAGTGGTGTTATCATGGTTTGGTCCTTGTACATGTCTTCCGATGTTTGCTCCTCCCGGTTCAGAGCCTCCCGGTTGTTTAACGTCATAACCGTACAAACCAATGCCGCCTTTAAATATTAACCCGATACCCCAAGATGACGATGATGACGATCATGTAGTTGAAGAAGATGGTGGGGAATATGACGAAGAAGATGAAGGTGAAGATGAAGGTGAAGACGCAGGTGAAGACGCAGGTGAAGACGCAGGTGAAGACGAAGGTGACGACGAAGGTGAAGACGAAGGTGACGACGAAGGTGAAGACGAAGGTGAAGACGAATCGGAAGAAGAACATGATGATGATTATGAAGATGATGAATATCATTTAGACGAAGACGATGAAGAAGATGGTGGGGAAGAAGATGATGATTAATGCTCACGTTTATCTACTTTGTAATACTTTCGTAATGCATAATAATTAATGTGTTGAATGCTACTTTCATTAGTAAACAGAGCATCATCATATGGCGGCAATTAAGGGTAAGTTGAATGTAAGTTTAACAACAATATTGATTTAGAAACTCTTCACTAAGAGTTTAAGACCACTTAAGGCAGTGACACCGATGAAAAGCACACAGCTAAGCTAAATTTTCTTTTCCAGAACTATTCAAATTGCAATACTGAAACCTGCATCTCTTGACCCCCATTGGAAACTGAAACTGGCAGGCAGAAAAACTAAATACTTGACCTCAATGCAACTTTGGAAATCCAAAAATCGAATATACATAGATGGAGTGCAACTAAATGATAAAACCACCATGTAACACCAAGAATAAGAAGAGTGGAATGCCAATCAAGTCAACAACCACTATGATAAGCTAAGGTTAATCAGTGAAATGATCAAGGTTCCTGCTACAACAAAATACACTACATGTTTAGTAGCTACTCTGATAAGCTAAGGTTAATCAGTGAAATCATCTTCTCCTTATTTTGGAAGTATGGCCCGCTTAATTCTCTAGTTTTCATTTATCAATCCAACAACTAAAATCCATCCCTCAAAAAGTCATCAACTATACATCAGTGCAAATAACACCCACACAATTCTGCAGCAAAAATCACAGAATTCCCACAATATAGAGATAAAAGATTGAACTCAAAATAAAATTATGAGCCCTACAGCACTCATTTGTCGAGATAGAATGACCAAGGTTTTGTTCATCAATTCCGC
Source organism: Oxyria digyna (assembly GCA_029168935.1). NCBI lineage: Eukaryota > Viridiplantae > Streptophyta > Magnoliopsida > Caryophyllales > Polygonaceae > Oxyria > Oxyria digyna. Next base: position 5,573,429 of record JAPVLV010000024.1, read on the forward strand.
TTCCAATTGCTGAAGCCTGAATCGAAGCATAAGATCTCTTGCAAAAGAGATTCTCGCTCCGAAATCCAGCGCAATTCTTCGCGCAGCCACCTTTGCTCCTCCCTGAGCCATCTAGAATCTTCGCTTTCGCCAGAATTTGAACTGGAAAATGGAGCAGCTGCTAGGCAAAGGAAGGTAGATGAAAAAGCCGAAGGAGGTTATGTGCGGGAGAAGGTACAAGTTTGAGAACACGAATATGGTGATGGTGATTGGTGGAGTAAAGATACGGATGGATGAACCAAGTCTTCGAAAGGTGGAGCGGTGGAAAAAAAGAGTGTTGGATAAACAGCAAGACTGATGCATTTTTTCATACCTTGGAATGAAAGCACTGACAGTTTGGAGGTTTCGCAAATCAGGAACTTCGTGACCCTGGACAAATTTTCTAATTCTTTTTGAAACACTAACATTCTGTTATCTGATGGAATAATGTCGGAAATCTACAAGCTCGGTCTCTTTGTTATAGTTCAGCAAAACTATGAGCTGAACATAATAAGTATAAAGTTAGCAAATATCAATAGATAGGCAACTAACAATTTGCTGCAATTATTCTATTACTTACAGTGTTGACATCAATAACACTACTCTCTTGAATAATAAATCTGCTAGACAGTCTCATCCCAAGGAGATCAAACATCATTATTGGTTGAGCATAATAACTAACATATTATAGAAGCATGAGTAAAGTAAGGAGGGAATAACATCACATATTAGATTTGGTTCACATAATTGCATCACTATCATTAAGTCATCACTCAAACAGATAAATTCATCTACAGAACAGGACCATGTTGATATATTTTAGCAGGAAATTCACAAAAATCTCTTGCATCTTAACGACAGCAAGAATACAAATTGGTGGCTATGATCAACTAAAGTATTTCTTGCATGATCTTTAATAAATCAAGATATTGAATCACATACCTCTATGATCAACTGAACAAACAGGAGCTGTATCACAATAAATAATATCTTATTTGAACAAACTTTGATCAAATACTTTAAATTTCTTACAAGACTTTCTACATGTGCTCAACTATACAACTACATATATAGATACAAGAACATAATTGTTCAACATATTATCAGCAGAACACTTGAGAGTATGAAATGTGCAATACCTAATTGATATGTATAACCAGAGTCATCAGATGTTTGGAGGCAAACAATAAAATCTGAGATCACTTTTTCAAGAGCTTTACCTGAAGCCTTTCCTTTTGAATGTTTCCATGGCCAAAAAATGATACTGATGTGTAACCCTAGATTCTCACAGTCCAGGAAAGGAATTAAAATTCTCATACCCATTGTTTCAGATAAAAATGGGATGAAACCCCGACCCCAACCCCAAAAAATAACCCAAACCTACAACCTGAAATCAAGGTCGGATGAATCCTGAACCCAAAATGGCCGTAAACCCAAATATATTTGAACGAAAGTTATCAGGGGAAAGGAGAAAGAAGATAGGAATCAGACCAGAAAAGGAGGAAGACGAGAGCATTCGAGGCGGAGTTTGTACCTGGGAGCGAGAGGAAGAACTCGGAGTCGACCAAAATCAACCATAAATTTCATTTCATCCATAGTAAATAAGCCAATATCATGCGTTGTAAATAAGCCAATTTCATCCGTTGTAAATAAGCCAATTTCATCCGTAGTAAATAAGCCAATTTCATCCAGTTTCAGCCTTATAAGAGGAGCAGCGAAGGGACCTGTTTCATGCTTTTGCAATTGCAGCAATGGCAATGCCTCTTCTGAGACCTTCCTTTCTCCCCATCACCTGCAACGTTGACCTTCGAAACAACTCCTCTCACTCCCTCGACGCTTCCTACATTCGACGCGCCTCCGAATTGGCCGACAAATCCGCCGGATTCACCTCTCCCCACCCTAATTTTGGCTGCGTAATAGTCTCTCCCGCCACCGGAAAGGTCGTTGGAGAAGGATATTTATACGCACAAGGGACCAAGTCGGCGGAGATTCAGGCTGTCGAAGCTGCTCGAGAATTCTCTCGGGGCTCTACTGCTTACCTTAACTTGGAGCCTGGCGATTGCCATGGCGACTACACTTCCGTTTCCTCTCTTATCAAGGTTTTTATTTCTTCTTCATTCTTGTCCTTAATCCTGAATCCATTTTGATATCTGAATGGCCGGTGAATCAGGCTGGAATCGGAAGGGCCGTGATCGGAATCAGGAATCCTTTGCAACATCTACGCGGCGCTGCAATTCGAGATTTGAGAAATGCAGGAGTTCAAGTTGATGTTTTGGGAGAGGATTTGCGGAGCAAAACTATTGAGGTATTTACCTGTTACTCTCCTATTCTATTTCTAACTTCTGTTCTACATCGGTTCCTTACTTGGATTATATAGAGCAGGAAGCTCTTAAAAGTTGCCAGCTAGTGAATGCTCATTTACTCTACAGAGCTGCTTATGGAGTTCCATTCTCGGTTCTCAAATATGCTATGACTCTTGATGGTAGGAAATATTCTTCTTTGCTGTTTCCCTTGTTGTTATGATTTGTGGAACCATCCCAAGTTATTTCCTCTGATTGCTTTCTGGTGCTCAGGCAAGATTGCTGCAAGCAGTGGACATGCAGCATGGATCAGTAGTAAATTATCTAGAAGTCGAGTTCTTGAACTTCGGGGTAGATGTGATGCTGTTATTGTTGGAGGCAACACTGTTAGGAGGGATAGTAAGTTACTTGCTCATCTGAATATTCCTCTCTATTTCTATGTATCTGTATAATGCTCAATTACTTGTATAAAACTTTCCAGATCCTCGATTAACTGCAAGGCAAGGTGGGGAACACTCACCTGCAAGGATTGTGATGTCACAATCACTTGATCTTCCTGAAGTGGCTAATATATGGGATGTTTCTGAAGTACCCACCATAATTGCAACACAACGCGGTGCTAGAAGAAGTTTCCAGAAATCCCTCGCTTCTAAAGGAATCGAAGTGGTGGAATTCGATATCCTAAATCCCCGTGATGTTATGGAATACTTTCATGATCGGGGTTATCTTTCTATCTTGTGGGAGTGCGGTGGCGCTTTGGCAGCAGCTGCTATTTCTTCTGGGGTCATACACAAGGTAATATTATTTGCAGACTGTTCCAATTATATCCAACTGTTTGGGTAACTATAACTTGTTTTATTGATGCAGGTATATTCATTTGTCGCTCCCAAGATCATTGGTGGAAAGCATGCACCAACTCCAGTTGGTGAATTAGGGATGGTTGAGATGACCCAGGCCCTAGATCTAATTGATGTTTCTTACGAGCAAGTGGGTGATTATTCCTATCATCCTATGCATAAGTTAATACATTTTTTTTCTTATGTTTGATCAATGCTAAAGTTCTGCGAACTTCTGTCATGCTACAATAGGTTGGGCCTGACATGCTCATCAGCGGATTTCTCGAGCCAATTCCCGATCTAGGACCCTCTATTCCCGCTGTAGATGAAACGTGCAAAATTGATCCTACTATTAAACCATTTGATGCAAGCATTATTTTCTTTTATAAAGCATGGGATCTCTATGGTGCTTTCTCAAATTTCTCGCATCATCCAATTCAAATGCCTGATGAGAACGGCAACTACATAACCTGGTCCAGTGTGGAGCATTATTATCAGGTTGTTTGCTTTTCATGTGACAATCTTAGTCTATTTATTACTTAAATGCATAATTTTTGACAACCAGTATCAATCTAGGCCAATAAATTTATCAGTGTAGAAGACCCTGCAGCGGTAGGTTGCATTGAAAGAATAAGATCGGCTAAAAGTCCCGAAGAAGCTGCAAAAATGGGGAGAGCTATCCAAAGGCTGCAACCTCACCTGGTACGTCTGTCTTGAATTTAATTTGACGGTGGTTACATAGTAATCCCTATATTGAGCATTGTTCCGTCTTTTATCACAGCTACGATCTGATTGGGACAGTGTAAAGATTGAAACCATGTATAGGGCTTTAAAGTGCAAGTTTTCGATATACCCCCATTTGAACTCTATGCTTCTGTCAACCCAAGGCTCGGTTTTGGTTGAAGCGTCACCCCATGATCTTTTTTGGGGCGGGGGATGTGATGGGGAAGGCATGAACTATCTTGGGAGACTGCTGATGCAGTTGAGATCAGAGTTTCTAGGCGAGTCGGAGTTGCCCACATCAACTGAGGCTTCTAGCATGGCTTTATAGAACTTTGCTCCAATAAAAAGTTATTATTTTGGTTTCTTATATATGGGCAAGTATTGTGTAGTGTAATGTTGTATTTGTCTAAGCAAAACTTCTGTTGAAACCTCATTGTCTGATTTCGTCATTGTTCATTTGGCAAAATTTATGTCCATGGACTGTGGTATAGCATCATAATAAAAGCCCCTGTTCAGATCCTCTTGTCCTCTGTTTCAGAGGAATATATCATACACTATATCAGCATTCCTATTGGTCCACATGTCAAAAAGATGCAGTATCGAGAAAAGCTGAAGTGGATTTGCCCCTGGTTTGGATGTGTGTGATTAAGTGTAATGTGGGTATGAGTCATAGTTGACTGGATTAAATATTAATCCTTGTTATCTTGTAAAAATGCAAGTGTTGATAGTATATTATTGTTTCCACTATCATTTCTTGCAATACCCTAAGTTGAAGCTTGAGAAATACAGGATGTTTATTTTATTAGTGGTGTTTTGATTTATTTCCCAAGAGTTGATGGTGTTTTGATTTGTAATTCATTCCACACTGTATTTCCTGGTGTTTTGCAAGAAAATTTGTATTGTAAATTGTTCATACAATCATACCACACGTATAGTTGTTGGTGTTTTATTTGTTGCCCAAGAGTTGCTGATGGCTTGAGTTTTCTGAACCTGATTTTTTTTTACTGACTGTCTTGATGGATTCTACTATGACACAAGCAAATATGATTTTCTTTCTTCTACAAAAGAATAAGATAGTATCAAGAATGATTTACTTCCTACTTTTCCTTGACTAAAATAATTACTTCCTACTTTGAGTTTTCTTTTTCTTATGCTTACACGAAAAGTTCAATTTATTAATTATTTTGCAACTTATTGTAAATTGTTTTATTCAATAAACATTTCAAATTAGAAAATATGGTTAATTTTTATTTTATGCATATGAATCATGATTTTTCTCCTATTCATAAAAAGGTAATTAATTATTTCATCATATTTAAAGAATTAATATTTCAAGTAAGATTAGATGAATTTGATTAATGACCATCTGATCTGATCCTTTCAACAACCAAAAAAACTTATTGTCATCATAATGCAGAGACCTCCCTCGCAAGCTGTTAAGTACAAACTATGGATAATGATGCAACAAAACGCCTTGTTCCCAATCTGTGTATTCCTCTGAATGCGGTTTTCTTCATGCCTAAAGATGTAAATGTCAACCCCCAAGCCTACCTTGCTTCAGATGCAGAAAAACCATTTTATTACTTATACTGTTTTTATGACTGTTCGTAGTAAATTTCACGCTTTCATTTTTTAGGCACCATTCTCTGCATGTCGGAAATTGATAGTTTGAGCAATAACATTCCTGAAATTTGGTTTTAGTATTCCATTTTGTTGATATTTTGAAGGGTCAAGTTTATTTTAACTTACGACCATGTACTTGACACCAACAAATGGGGTGTGATCAATGCAGGACAGTCGTTGGCAACAGTTTAAAAAATCATTTTTGAAACATCCTCAACGTTCAAATGAACTCCGCAACAAGGAATCAAAGCTCATTCATTGAGCTGTAACGCAAAATAGTCAGGTAGGAACTAGTCTTACTGATATTGTTGTTAGTGAATTTGTTCATATGGACTTCAAAAAAAGTGAAAAACTCCCTCTTGTAGATAAGAAGTGGTCATGTAGTGGATTTATGATAGCTACCAGTCATTCTCAACTGATACTAATTTTGTTAGCTACATACTTATCATGGGTGTAAATATAAGTTGTAATCTTTCTAATGTGTATATGGGTGTAAATATAAGTTGCACTCTTTGGGGATTTGTGCTATCGGAACAGGAAAGTATTGTGGATTTGTGCTACAGGAAAATTGGATGAAGGCTCTATTAGCTTGAATGGCTACAATTCGAGCTCGGGCTACTATCAATGACTTAAATGATGGCTCATATCGATCTTTAGCCCTTGCTCCAGTGGTTAGCACATCTCTTGATTTAGGACGAAGAGTCCTTGATGATATCTCGGATGCTCTTGATGGTAGCTCAGATGCTCCCGCATCATTCTCCCCTTCTTGAAAAGGATTCGACCTCGAATCAGATTTGATATGAATGATAGAACGATCTTCATAGGCGTCATCCTCTTTGATGCACAACATCCTGTTGAATGCCTTGAGTGTATAGTTCCACCTAGAGGAACAATTTGATGTTGTGGGGAATCCTTGTCTTCCTTCATTTTTTTTAGCTCTTTTATCCTTGTCCTTCCTCTTGTCATACTCATTAGCGACCTGTGAAGGAATAATAGGTGGAAGAACAACAATTCTAGCATAGAAGGGTAAGGAATGACGATTAACAAAACCATCATGGGCGACTCTCTTATCATACTGCCATGGATAATCCAATAAAACTTGACAAGCTTGAATAGGCACAACATCACATGAAATAATATCATCATAATGTCCTAATGTCATGACTTCCTTAGCATGCTTGTTCAATTTCACATCAAAACAATCATTCATCCAATGCACTTTTATAGGACTAGGGTAGAAATTTGTAGTAAGTTGCAATGTAGTATTCAATTCCATGCTAACAATTTCAGTACAACTACATTCATCAATTTTCATGTTGCAATCCTCAACTTTACCTAGACAATGAGTTTCTCCTATAATTTCATCACAATAAGCAGTTTGTACTTGCAAATCTTTCCTATCAATTGAATCAACATGCTCATACTCAATTTCAACTTCATTATCTAAATCAGTTTTAAGATCATCAACACAAACAACATCATCAATACTATCACCTTTTTCATATTCAATCTCAATTTGTTCTAGATGATTAAGCATATCAGGGCAGTCATTAATCATATGATCTTTCCTTCTACATTTGAAACACTCAATATCTCTAGCTCTAGTAGAAGGGTTAGAAGTACTCCCTTTGGGTCCAAGTTCGGCTCGTGGTGCAGCCGGAGGGGCGTCACTTCTTGGTCTATCCCTATCTCCTTGTAGATCCTTGGAAGAGGCATCTCGTCCATAATAAGAATCATTACGTCTTTGATGGCTAAGTGCAGCAACTCAGCCATAGAGCTATATGGAAACATTTCAATTTCATTAGCCAACAATGAATTGAGAATACGAAGATACCTTGCCATTGTCGCTTCTTCATCCTCAATCACATTGGCCCTGACCATGGCTATTTGCATAGCATTGAAGGTCTCTTCCACTCCCATAGATCCCTGTTTCAAATTCTCAAGTCGCTGTAGAAGCTTTCTAGTGTAGTGTGGGGGAATAAATCGAGCTCTCATCACCCTCTTCATTAGCTCCCAAGTAGCAATGGGATAATCTCCATTTCCAGCTCGTCCTCTCACTAAGTTGTCCCACCAAACTAGAGCATAGCCATAAAACTCCAAAGATGCAAGTCGCGCCTTCTTATGCTCGGGGAAGTTGTGACAATTCCAGATTTGCTCAATCTTCGTCTCCCATTCCATGTAGACAACTGGATCACACTTGCCCTCAAAACTTGGGATCTTCACCTTGATCTTCCCAACTCCATTTTGCTCAGGCTCTCTTCTCCTTCCTTGGTACCCTCCTTGTTGGCGATAGGGTCGCCTTCCTTCATTCTCATCATACTCCTTTTCAAAATATGCATCATCATCTAAAGCCTGAAATCTATCAAAACGGTTAGTAGCATTGTATCTATTAGGATGACGTAAAGGAGCATTAGGAGTATGATATCGCTCCCTTGGAGCTGGAATTTCAGCACCCCTGGGGGTACCATGTTGGCGTCTATGATGAAGCTCCTGTCTGATGGTTGTAGTAAGCCCACTAACACACCTTTCACTAAACTTGTCCAAGAAGTTCATCAACTCTGGGGTGACACGGTTGGTCGTCGGGTCCCTTGGGGGTCTCCTTTTGGGAGAAACTAACCTTTCCATTATCAAAGAAAAGACTAACACAGAACAATGTTAAGTGAGTGTAAATGAAAACAACTCGCAAGTGTTTACTCTCGTATGTTTTCCTCTGCACTCTCTCTCAATTGTTGTTATAACAAGCTTTTCTTGATGGATTGCCTTGTGTGAATCAAAAACCCAATAGATTGAAACTAAAAGCTCCTAGCACTAATATGAGTGATGGTAGAGATGGAGATGGGTAGTGTAGGGGCGGGGTTTCAAGTTCAAGGTTCTGACTCAAAACAAAATGACTCAACAAAAGAAAGAAACAAAGACTCAAAACGTTTGCAAGAATGTAAATGCAAACAACTAATACGACTCAAGTTTGAAACTCAAGAGGGCCAAAAAGAAGCGTACCTTAACTTGTCCCGACTGGTGTCAATGAAGGATCGAAGACGGAGTCGAGAGGGATAGGGTAAGTTCGGGAATGGCTCGGGGGGCTCGAAGTCGCAGAAAGAAATCAACAGGAGGGGGCGGCGGTCGCCGGTGGCAAGGCGGCGGTCGCTGCCTTTTTTCGGGTAAAAAAAATTCTGTCTTCTTCGTTCGGGCTCGTGGCAATCCTGATTCCTCCAAATTCTTGAATTCCGACTCAAACAATATCAAACTAGACTTTGACTCAACAAAACGTAAAATAAATGCTGACTTTGAGACTTTTCTATTTCTTTTTTGTATTTTTCTCTTTTCTTTTCTTCTTTTTCTTTTTTTTTTTTTTGTCTCAGCAAAACGAAATACAGACTCGATATGAGATATTAATCTCAGTAAAATTGAAACTAAATAAAATAACAACTAACTTGATTTCCTTGTTGAAGAGATAGGATTTCCTTGTAGAAGATTTGTCTTGGGCTCCAAGGAATGAATTTCTTCAGCAATCTAGGGTTTCTTGACGGCTGCGTTTTTTGTAGGCAGGGATGAATTTGTGATGGGGGTGACGGGATGAATGGATTTTGGGACAAGGATGCTCCAAACTCCGATCTATCGATCTCCACAAACACGAATCGATCCAAGCTTCTTGTACACAGCCTGAAACGGACTCAACAAGAAAGATCAAAGTATCGAAGACTCAAATTCAATCTCTCAAAGAAACTAACAAACAGGAAAAACAAAACTGACTCTTTTTTTTGTGATTTTTGATAGTGGGGTCTCGTGATGTTCTTGTGAAGACGGGATGGTGTCAACACAGCTCTGATACCAATTTGATGCGGGGATAAGCCGATGTTGTCCGATCTAGACACCAAACCTCGAACAGAAACTCGAACAAAGAAGATAGGCGGAATTAGAATGAGATGAAAGAAGGATAAGTCGAATGATAGGCCAATTAGAACCAAATCAAACAACGATAAAACCCTTGAACTTAAGAACAACAACCTTATCGAATGATGAAGAAACCCCAATGGATTACAACCAAACACAATGGCTATGGTAGGCCAAGGCACCTAGAGGATGTTCTATGGCGTCCCGATAGCACCAACCTTATTGAAGAGATTGACACACACAAGTACAACTAGGGTGAGTTCAACAACAATGCACAGGGCACTCTGCTCACAAAAGCTCTCTTTTGGGAGGAATAGCTAGGGCAAACCTTATATAGAGTCAATAAGGGTGTCAAATAAAAGAAATAAAACCAATAAAAGTATTTCCTAAAAAGACTTAAACCGAATTAAAGAAATAATCCCGCAAGAATAGAACAAAAGATCGAAACAGTGGCAGCAGGCTGGCAGCGATCGCCGGTGGCAAGGCAGCGATCGCCGGTGGCAAGGCAGCGATCGCCGGTGACCAGGCAGCGGTCGTCGGCCATAGGCGGCGATCGCCGTTTCCGCTTCGTAGCTAAATGTCTGGAAACTAATTGGCGGCGGTCGTCGTAAGGTAGGCGGGGGTCGCCGCTTTGCAAACATGTCGCCGACATCTATTTTTGAAACGGCTCGTTCTCTCTCGTACAAGATTGGAATTGAGCGATTCAAAATTCCATAGTATCGTCTTGAAGTCTAGTTTATTTCATCTTCAGCACTTGACTTCTTATCTTGACTCGAACCGGATCTCTATTAGCTTGAATGGCTACAATTCGAGCTCGGGCTACTATCAATGGCTTCAATGATGGCTCATATCGATCTTTAACCCTTGCTCCAGTGGTTAACACATCTCTTGATTTAGGATGAAGTGTCCTTGATGATAGCTCGGATGCTCTTGATGGTAGCTCAGATGTGTCCGCATCACCTGTCATATTCCTCTGTCACCTTATTTCTTCTGCTTGCATAGGACAAGCTTCTCGGTCTTTTCATCTTTATCAAATCTCACATCTTATTTCAGTTTTACTAGCACTTAAAAAACTTACTTTCCCGCCAACATGCACAACAAACGCCAGAAGAACAGCGAGTGGGGTTCCTACAAGATAGTATGATCCCAAATTGATATATGCACCAATCTTTTGCCATCCACACCCTCTAGCATTCCCTAAGAACACCATCGACAAAACCAAGTTAAAAAAGAGGTCAATATACTTTATTTTACGAATCGAAGCAACATAAGCTAAATTTCAGTGGATCGTGGCAACAAGACCACTCTGCCTACTTGACTTTGATATATCAATCAGAAAGGGAAAACATACTTTTTACCTGAAAGAACTGATTGAAATCCATCAATAAAGTTGGAAATCGCGAGTATAGGCATCATTCGTGCTACGTACTCGACAACCTCAGCTTTGTTGTTGTACGCGTATCCCCAGATGTTGCGTATGAGTATGAGGATGCAACCGACAACGATGCCTTCGGTTAAAGTTATAAACAGTACAACTTTAACTGCTAAATGCGCAGCTTGTGCTCGTCCTGCTCCTAGCTCATTCGATACTCGTGTGCTTCAAGTAGACGAAAACACAACAAAATCAGGCTTTTTGCATAAATTATTTGAATTATTTTGTGCAATTTGTACAAAAAATACCTTACTGCACTGCTGAGACCAGAGGGAATCATCCAGACAGTTGATGCAGTGTTCAAACAAATAGACAACACCGACGTTTCCAGCTTCGGATTTGGAAGAAGGTCGGATAATAGTACAATCATCTCAAATGACCACATTTCCAAACTGTTTATCCAACACAAAAAACCTCAAAACATCAAGATTTTTTGGCTAAATACCCCTTCCATCATCTCTCTCTTTTTTTTCGCTAAATACGCTTTTCTTGTCATTTTTTGTTTTAAGTCTCTTTTACTCGATTTTCGCGTCATTTCTCGTTTCACTCGATTTTCGCGCCGTTTCTCGTTTTAATCCTGTTTTACTAAAAAAAAGTAAAATAATATATCAAAATTAAAACTTTATTATATTTTTGAAATTTTAGTGTATTTTTAAAATGTTAAAATTAAAGTTTTAAAATATTATAATTATTTTAAACTATTTTATTTATTTATTAAATATTTTATGAATAGTATTATTATTTTTAAACGAAAAAAATAGTACAAATAATTATGAAATGTTAAATATTTTAAAAAGTTGTTTTTCTAATAAAAGGGTGAGGTGAAAGTAAGTTCCCTTGTTATCTTGTAGTATTAATATTACATATAGACCAATAAGACACAGTAGCATAGTGGTTTCACTTCTATTATACCACCATGAGGTCTCAAGTTTGACTCTTCCACTCTCCTTTTTCCCCAAAAATAAAATAAAATAGTGTGGTGTTAGTGTTGAGATTTGAACACAAGACCTCACACACACAAGTTGTGCACTTTACCACTAGAGCAAAGAGACAGATGTGCACTTTACCACTAGAGCAAAAAGACATATGTGATATATAACTTATTATTGGTATAATATACTAAAAGTAATTATTATTATTATTTTTTAAAAACGTTTTGTAGGTTGAAAAAAAAAATTAATGTGGATTATCAACGTACGGGATTTTTTTTTTTCCAATTGTTTTGCAACGGCTACTTTTTTTCAAATTATACCTGTACGTTGAAACCCAACGTACGTGGGTTTCCAACGTGTACAATTTACGTATTTTTCAATCCGCTTCACGTATTTCGTATTTTTCTTCACATAACATGTTTTTGTTTTGGCTGTGCGTTGGAAACCAACGTACGTTGGCTTTCAACGTAAGAAAATGTAGTGCCAAAAGTTGAATTTTGTAGTGGAAATAGCCACTCCCAAAAAAATTAGTTTTATAGAGGTGTGGTTTAAAAAAAAGTGTTGGTAGAAGAAGTAAAAAATGGCCTTACGTGAAAGAACACACTCAATCAGTGGCGGAGCCAGGGGGTGCTTGAGGGTCCTTAAGCACCCACTTCGCCGCAATTTTCCGTTGGAATCGGAGGCAACCATGGCCGAGCACCTGCTGTTGTTGTCGGCAGCTAGGGTTATGAAAGAGAGGGAATCGGAAAAGCTGAAGAAGACGGGTTCAGCTGAACCCGTCCTAATTATTTTTTAAAAATTTAAAATCGATCAAAACGACGTCGTTTTGATTAATACAAAACGGCGTCGTTTTTCTAAATGAAATATTAATATAAAATATTTACCTAAAACCTGATAACAAAACATTATATCTTTGAGGATGAGGAACGATTTCGAAGAAGCGGAAATGTTGAAGGCGAGAGATCTACGCCAGGTTTGTATTACTGACTGATTGAACGGATTTATACACCATGATTGTATGAATTCTTTGTGTTCCATTGCAGTATCAAACTCGTTGATTTCTCTACTGTCAATTAGGCGTCCCTCTTGCCCAGAACATGTTTGTCACTCCTGCTTTTTATGACCGTGACGACGTCCCTGATATCCAAAGGTTCAAACAACTTCTGAGGTTGGCCTCCCTTCATAACTACTTAGCCATACTTAAATAACTCTCTTTTAGAATACGACTTTGTTGACCTTGACAGTTGGACCCAGAAGTACAACATTGTTGTAGTGTAGTACTATGATATATTGTTTTATCTTTTTGTGCAGGTTTATAAAATATACAAGTCTTCAGTCACTCAGATTCCAAAAGAAGATGTGGCAAGCCGCGACAATGTCCATGAGAAGACTGAGCTTTGGAATCCACTGAAATGTCTTGCTGAAGCTGCACGAAGATCCGATACCAGTTCAAGAAAATTAGTGTCATCATCTGCTAAAGATACTGATGATTATGAAGTCACTAATGTTGAATCAGAGAAAACATTTGTATCTGCTCCAGCATCACAAGTTTCACCTGACTCTCCACAAGTTGATTTCATTGATGTCGTGAGACTTGACAAGTCCAATATGCCTATTTGGTTCTCTATGGTTGCTTCTAAAGATGAGTAAGTCATCACTCTCATTTATCCATGCCTACATTTAAATACTCTGCTGAAAATTAACTGTCACTTGGTTTATGATTCAGGGAAGAAGTCGCTCGCTTGCCTCAACTCCCTTCGCGTTTTCTGAAGCTCAAGTGAGATTTCATTCTTTTTCATTCACATTTACTCTGATCAAGATAGTAATAACTCGTGTCCCATTGACAGGAACAACGAGATGCCTGTGTCGTACATTTAGAAGTATATTGCAAGGAAATTTCTACTTGCTAATGAGGATGAAGTAAGTTTGCTCATTACATTTTAATGTTGCATACATAAAAAGTGACATACACAAGCTTAATTGATCTCTGTCTCTTATATTGTTGTTTTCAGGTTGTTATAAAGTTTCGAGGAGACCGACATTCTTCTTTGTGAGGGGGCAGTGTCAGGTGAAATCAAGTCCTGCATCAGGAGTGATAAAGACGAAGGTGGGCGAGTCATCTAAGGAGTATCTGATGCAGCTCACTTACTCCAGGAAGCTCAGTAAATCCTAAGTCATTACATTCATTCATTTCAGCTGAAATCTGATATCATATGATTTTATGTTCAGGTTGCTGCTCAACAAGGATCTTATCTTGCTGATTGCTTTAACCGAATGCAGAATTGTGAAAAAAACCCTGAAGGTCCTATCAGATTAAGAGGTGAAGGTCGCCACACATTCGATCCTTTCAGGTAACTAATTAAGGAGTAATATAGGATAAACTGTAAGATAGATAGAATTAATTTATCAATCCTCTAAATTATACAATTTAATTGATTAGGTACAAACATTTGGGGCAATTTGCACCATTGGATGGGGAGCAAGCAGCAGCTCTGCTTCCTGGAGATTGGGTGTCTATAGGCCACAACACTCAATGGCTTTGGTACTCAATGGCTAGGGCTCCAATAAGCATTGACTTGTATAGAGATAGTTCTCTGAGCAGTAACTCACTTGTCTTGTAAATAGATAATAAGCCTCAATGGGTTTCTGCAAGTAAGGCTCTTGCCATGAATAGGCCTTTCTCTGAGTTTACTATTTAGCAATGATGAACACAAACATAATGGATAATCTTCCTTTTCTATTGATGAATAGGTGCTCCTAGACATTCCTTGCAGGAAAGGCTAGGCAAGAGTTTGTCTGGCAAGAGCCGCGATGAAATAGGTTTAAAGCTTCGCACTAGCACAGGTTTGTATGTTGCCTGCTTATTTAATTACTTTGTGCTGTTGTTTAACTCTGAGTCCCTAAAAAAAATCTTAAATCATTACAAATGTTAGTTGTTTGTGCTGTCAAACTTCTTCTTTTTTCTATCTGAAATAAGCTATACATTTATGTCTGTATCTGCTTACCTTACCTTCCTGCTTGCCTTATTTTTACTCAAATTTTAAAATTAGAATCTCAGAGATTTCACAAGTCCAAAGCTAATTCTAATTGTTGTATTACCAAACCTATCTGCTATATGAGAGTAATATGTAGCAATTATTTTTGTTGTTGCACTTGGGTAGAATCCTGTACATGGTTATGAATGCATATTTTTTCATATATAAATATATATCTCCAGAAATAAGATGTAGAGTCTTGCATTGCCATTTTGTATTAGATACCAATGCCTTCCTGGATGTATTTGGATTGAGAATATTTAAAAGTTCTTTCAAATGATTGCAGATCTTCCTTGCCATTTTGTGTGTATGTATACAAATCTCTACTTGAAGAAGTTGTGCTTCGCTTCAACACCATTAAGTCCAAATTCCTTCAGGAAACGGTTTCATAATGTGTATATATATATATCTTCCTGACGTCTCCGCACGATCACCAGGAAACGCGGATGAACGGTTTGTATGTTCGAACTTAGTAGTGAACAAAGTTGGTCAATGAGATCACTGTCAGAATCTAGGAGACCAAATTTACAGGTATACTTCGTGTATTTTCATTAGTCACATTTAGTGGCATTGTGAAAAAGTAGTAGAGGTATTAGTTTGCCAAAAAATCAATTGAATAGTTTTATCAAGTAACAAATCCTCGTATAAGATACCATGATATTGTTATTTCTCCTTTTTCCAGAATCAACCAGATCTTTGCAAATTATGGTGCTGAGTAGAATTAGATCTCCACAACGGTTTGTATGTTTGAGCTCAATCGGCGAAGGAGCTCCACAAATCTTGAGCTTGTATGTTTAATGGCTTGAAGGAACAGATCAGACCCCTTAGAAGCTTATATTTCCCTATAACCATGGATTTAGGCGGTGCTACTGAGCTTTTCTGCTTCAATTCCGGTTTTCGTCGAATCAAGGTAATTTTTTCAGACTTTCCACTCAAATGTTGTGTAATTTCTGCTTTTTGTAGTTGATTTCATTTGTTGATAAGTGTTTGGCAATTCAATATGATCGTTAGAAGACTAACAATTAAGGTGGGGTCGAATTCCAAAATTAGAGAACTCTAGGTGTTTAACGTCGAACTATATATAAGTTAGGGTATTTTTGGGATACCATATAGTTTGGAGTTTTTTGGGATATTTTTTGAGTTGGAAATATGTTGATCATGGAATTGGAGAAACAACTCTTAGGTCAGCCTTGCAATTGAAAACTCTTCGATTAGAGTGGTCATCCAATCATCTTGAGAAACCAAAACTGGAAAATATGGATCTTGGCATAGATAATTCGTTTTCCTTGCTTTCTGTTTTGCTTTCTTATTTTGGTTGAACCAAAACTGTTATGTACTTTTAACCCAGACTTCATCCATGTCATAGTTGCATATAGGCACCCAGAATCTCAGTAAGAGTATATTTTCATGCTACCTGCCACTGTTTGTCAACAACGGTTACTGCCAAAACATTAATCGACAACGGTTACTGTTTGTGATGAATTTTATAATATCCCTTCAACATCTCATATACCCAAGTTAGTGGATTGTAAATTATGAAACAACAATAATTGAATGTACTATCCTACTACTTCCTATACCATAAACAAAAATTCTTTCAAATTACTACAGGTCCAGACTTTTTACCTCATCACTCGACCCCAGCTGCACCGACGCCACAAGTAGCTGGTTGATGTGGCTCAATCTTCCTGTTCTTCCAGGAACAAGCCAGCTCTGGGGGTGACAACTTAGCCGTCTGTGTCCTCATCGGGGCTGACTTACACCTCGTCAGAACAGAGGGCTCGGAATTAGCTGCGCCATTCGCCTGTTTCTTCTCTTTTGCAACCCCCGAAACCCGGCCTCCAATGGGGAACGAGCATGACGACCTCGCTGGTTGAAGCCCGTGTGGCGTCGGCGGTATTTCACCATCAGTTATATCGGTTCTTCCTTGGTGGTTTAATTAATTTTGTTAATAAGGTTCTCATACAACCTGTTTGTTGAAATATGTTTTACAATTTAGGAGCATTTTTGTTTGTTTGTTTTGGTTGTGTTCGGTTCAAGCAGGGGCATCTCATGTCTTTTTTCTTCTAATGGAATGTTTCATCTTTAAGCTTATATTTTATTACAATTTCCCCCATTTTTCACATTTACAATTGTTAGGGGTTTGTGCAACTTTCATGGAATAAAAGCTTTGGAGATACGTTGTGGTATTGTTCTTATATTGGTAAACGTAAAATTTTCATCTATGCCTTACTGTAAACTTCATAGTATGATAATCATCAATATTGATCAAGTTTACTTAATTTGCTGCTAAATTAGATTTTAATTTCTATAAAATTTTGAAGATTGAGGATTTCAATCTAATTTACTGGTGAAGTTATGAGGTTGACATATAGTCATTGTATTTTAATTTCCATTTTCATCTTATCATGATTATATATTTCATTCGGACATTATGTGTTCTTAGAACTAATGCCATTCATAGTATATGTTGAGAATTTATCTAATATTTGTTTTCACTCTAAAATTTTCTGATTGTGATCTTCAAACACACAACCAAGATTTTACTGTTGTTGATGCCAAGTTCCAGTCTTTGATGACCATACCTAAAAGAAAAACTTTGGCTCGCCATGTTTTCATAATTGACCGTCAGACCATGCCTATGGATTTCAAATTGCAGTAGATCACGTAACTCATGTTAAGTTTTGATTGAAATTTTAATTCTTGGGGTTGCAGCCTTGCATAAGTAATTTTCAAGAGTGGGGTTGCAGCCTTGTGAGCTCTCTATACAAACCAAAGTTCATCTAGATCAAAAGAAATCCTATGATGATAGGCTGAAGCAGTGTAAAGTTGACTCTTATTTATTTTG
The DNA here is from genome assembly GCA_029168935.1 of Oxyria digyna. NCBI lineage: Eukaryota > Viridiplantae > Streptophyta > Magnoliopsida > Caryophyllales > Polygonaceae > Oxyria > Oxyria digyna. The sequence goes on from JAPVLV010000024.1 coordinate 5,591,067, forward strand.
CAGGATGTTGAGGAACTGTTATATCTCTAGATCTACCAGCTTACCTAGTTGATTTATCTATTTGGAGATCAATGTATGTGCATCATATTTTTTGCATTACTCTCAATCTTTTGGTTGATTTCTCATAACAAGTTTGTTGTATTCTTTCAGAGATCTTAGTTTCAACAACTTGGTTGGCCCTATAATATACATCTAGCAATGGTTTGTGGTAGCTTGCAAGCCTGCATGAATTAATGGTCTACCACCACAAAGTACTATATGCAGGAACATATTATTCTATACTATGGTGTTTGTATGAATCTAGATAGATTTGTGTAGTAGGAAATTTTGATATGAACAAATGAACCATCTATAATACTACATATCAACTAAAGTAACGAATATCTATTTTCTTAAATTTGTTTTGAAGGTGGTCAATTATAACATCACAATTACCAGGAATGACAGACTATGATATAAAAAACTATTGGAACACAAAGTTGAAGAAGAAGTTGATGAGCATGTCAAACAACATTAACCCTAATCCTCATTAACATTGTCTCACCACTCTCCACTAATCCTCAAGATTTTAGTTCACAGATATATTGTAATCATTTATCCCTTTTTATTAGCTATCTGACATATAACTTTCTTACCGGGTCTGTACCTGATTGGATCATGAAAGCAAGTTTCAAGTAAGATTGGCTTTACTTTCAATCTAAGGCTTTAAAATTGTGTTTGAGAGATATCTGAATCACATGGTTTTTTTATGTCTTTCCTTCCAGTTATATAGATCTCTCCTACAATGAATTCAACTAGAGTTCATTACCATCTTCGTGTAATGAAGAAAACTTGTAAGCATATTACTTGAATGTTTATTGTACAAACAGTAAAACAGTGACTATTTTTTTTTTTGAATGTTGAGTTAGTACGTACTACATAATAAATCATCCTGGAATAGAAACAAATTACATAGAAAACATCAAATTTAGTCACATACGAATTGACTAAATTGTTGATGTAAATTGTATTTTATGAAGTTTTATCCATTTCCTGATGAACCGCCTGCTGACTCTGTTGATCCGGATGGCCCAAACATCTTTTGTCAACTTGACACGGAAAACGTAAAATTTATTTTATTTTAAGTAGAGATCATATCTGCTTGGATTTGACTATATAGGGTAGCAACAGACAATATGAATATATACTACAAGATCAACAAATTTCTTAACAAATCTGATTGTTTGACTAATTCTGCACAAAGTTTGAAAGGTAGCAAGCAATAATTCACAAAATTCTAATTATTATCTTTGTTGGTTTTCGTCTTAATGTCTAAAATAAAAAAGTTGTCTCTTCTTCCTTTATCGATCCTCCCCTTAGTTGAGTAATTTATATCTACAAAAAATTGTTGGCATGTATGTACATAGCTCCATGTCTCTGTTGAATACTAATAACTAAGCTTGAGTGGATCAGTTGTGGATTTGAACCCACAACAATAAAATGAAAGATGTTTATGTTATGCTAATTCTTCTTGTGGGAAGATTTGTCTACCCATGTGACTCTAAGATGGTGGACTATGAAGAATGCAAAGAAAGAAGCATGGATTAGCTTGGTCAAAACCTTCATAAACGAGGTACACATTTATCCATTTCTCCACATGCAGAAAATTGTTAACTTACAATTACGATCAATTTTGTGTTTCAGATTATCATAAAAATGCTCTTTGAGCTTATATATTATAGGATGTGTCTTGCTACCCTATTTGTGCTACAAGTAGAACCTTCTCGATTGGGATTAATGATTGGAAATTTCTGCATCAGTTGCTTTGTATTATTGATTGGTAAAAATAATTTTGTTGTATTGGAAGATTTTGAATAAAGATTTTGTTGCATTAAAAGGTTTTGAATAAAGATTTTGTGCTACAAGTACAACCTTCTGGATTTTGTATATAAAGATTTTGTATAAATTCGTTGAGGTTATTTTTGTTATATTGGAAGGTTATGAATATGATTAACGCCTCTAATTTTGAAACGTATATTTAACGACATTAAACCGCATACAAAAATTCGTAATTTCCCCGCACTACGCGCGGGGGGCTGTATCTAGTTATCTATATAATATTCACTTGTTTAATTGTCTTGATTGTTGTTTTAAATTGATTATTAATAATTGGTTTGAACTTAAAAATTGAAAATTTTAGGTGGAGTTTGATTTAGATTTGTTATTCCCTTATCGTAATGTGATGACTTTATTAGTATTTTTTTTGCAATAAACTATTTTGTAGAGATTTTATAATTAATAGAATTAATATAATAAATCATGTGACATGGCTGAAGCAAAATCTTATTAAGAACATTAAAACTAAATTGATTAGGAGAAAATACTAGCCTGACTGCACAGCTAAGACCAAAGGGTATCATCCATATGGTTGCAGCTGTATTAAAGCTGAAATGGGAAAAGAAAGCATAAAATTGCAGAAGTTACATTACAGATATCTCATAGATCAGATAACAGTATTGTAGAACATGATACAAACCAGATAGAAAGAACTGATGTTTCAAGTTCAGGATTGGGCAGGAGACCAGCTAAGAAAACCGTCAGCTCAAATGACCAATTTGTTAAACTGCTCATCACAAAGACACATATGCTATCAACAAACGCCAATCATAACTCTTTCATACTGACTTCAATAATCAAGAAGACTAGAACTTACCATACCATAAACGCTGAAGGAATGGCAAGTTTAAAAAAGCTGGGTATATCAGATAAGGCTTCCTTAGAACAACCAGTCCATGTTCTTACACACGATGGTGAAAACATGACATATAAAACCAATAATAGCACATTGACCCAATAGAAGATGCCAATTGATAGAGCAGCTCCTCTACTTCCAAGTCCAGATTTTAATACCAGAATCCAACAAGATAAAATGTGAATTAAAAGAATGAAATATAGGTACACAAAGAATCAAAAGAATGAAAGCTGCTCTTTGCAGGTGTATGCCAAGCATACGGTACTGCTTTGCTCCATATGATTGACCACAGAAGGTATCTAGTGCAGTGGTCACAAAAATGGTGCAGCCAAAAAAACTAAGAGAATGATATTTCAACTGAGCTGTGACAAAAATGTTCTCAACTGCAAGCCATCATAAACCAAGATTTCACTTAGTCAGTTACAATGTTCTTTTTTAATCTGATAATTCAACCAAGATTTGGGGAACATAAAGCTGTGCAGCCAACCCCCCGAAGAATCTGATAATTCAAGTGAGCTGTGACAAAAATGTTCTTTTTAATCATTAAAAACATGTTCACTTCAACAAGCCATCTAAGCAATGAAATCAACATCATTTTGGTAACAACCAAGATTTCCACTTAGTGAGTTACAATGCTAGGCCAAGACAAGTCCAATAAAACACCCATTCACTATTTTTCTTCAGCATTCACCAAAATTGACTAGTTTACTCTAATAACTTGCTTGCCATAAGATTACCCACACCTTCATACACCTCCAAAAGTTAACAACTCACTAGGAGATACCAAATTTATAACTAACAAAATGTTCTTTTTACTGAAATGAAAACTATGTCACTAGTGTTATCATTTTTCAGCTGCAAGCCAGCATAAAGGCATGATTTTAGTCATTACAAAGATTTCCACTTAGAAAGTGTAGTAAAAATACTCAAAGGCCTAATCATTTTAGCTCAATTTCCTTCAAAATTGGCTAAAAAGGACAAATGCAATATTATAAGCTTATGCTAAGTGTGGCTGGATGATTATATATCATTCACTACGAAGGAAGATTCTGTTCTTTTCCGATGTGGGAATTAAAGCTGCGCTTCTTGGCAGTAATGTGCCTATATCCAGTTGTGATCATCGGCCCAGTAACCACTCAAGCACAATGTGTTCAATTATCTCATTTTCTAGAAGAAAACGTTCACGTGAGAACAAGTTTTGACGTAGGAAACACGAAAGCGTTCACATATAATAAGTTAATGTTCATAATTTGGCGGTAATGTTCATAATCTGAGCGATTAAATTTTGAGGTCATTTTGAGAGGAAAAATAATAATTAAACTTCGCAATAATTACAAGTATGTCACCGCGTCCCTCACTAAAAATGTTCAAAAAAATTTATGGCCCATATTATGAACATTACCATCCAGAATATGAATAATCCGTAGCTTTACGTTAAGAGTTATTTTCACCAGAACTTTCCTCCATTTTCTAGTACCAAAATACTTTGGCAATTGGGCCATTCAGATTTTCACACACTGAGCCTCTTGGCTCAGTTAGATCAGGTCAAGTTTTATTAAGGCTCTGGTTTGGTCATATGAATGTTAAGTCGTACTTTGCCTCTTTCGGTCACTTGTGCCTCGTAAATCCGTAATAATTATGATGGTTTGGGCCCCTTACTTCTCCGTTGGAGCTTGGCTCATTTCCATTTGCTTCTCCAGTTGAAAAATATCCAGATAATGGAAAGTATTGCCATTTGAAGACGAGGTATATATTAATAGAGTATAGCAGGGTAATATAGTCCAATCACATAGAATTTTGTTATTGCATTGTACTCTGGAAGGTTCCCTTTACATTAAAGTTGTTACAGTTTTGTCTCATGTAAACCTCTGACTATATATATGCCATTGTACAGCACACATATCAATCAATGAAAACCATTGCAATTAGCATCTTCTCTGTTATGTAGTATGGTATCAGAGCCATACGGAGCACCATCCACTACCTTCTGAGTTTTCCTCTTCTTCTCATATTCTTCTTCCCTCTTTCTCCATGGCGCCTCAAGAAGATGTAGAAAACCCTACAAACACCTCTACCCCCGCTCCTCTCACCTCCTTCTCTGTCTTCATCACTGTTAAACTTACCATCGGTAATTACCCTCTTTGGATAGCTCAGGTGATGATGAGTTCATTGTCTACCTTCTTGTTGGGCTCAGTTCCGATTTTGAGTCAGTGGTCACATCCATCACCACGCAGATAGCTCTCCCTTCCCCGCACCAGGTTCTCTCCTTCCTTCTCAATCACGAGTCACGGCTCACTCATCAGACTCAACAGACGCAAAGCCTGGTCGCGCCTCCTTCTGCAGACTTCACCCACACTCAGTCTTACAGAGGCGGTCGTTGAAGAGGGTTTGTACAAGCCGCATGCTGAGCCACCACCCACTCCTCAAGCCCACGTCACCACCCACTCCATCCATGCTCTCTAGCGTGCTCGTCTACGCCATCCTAATGTGCGCACCACCAAACTAGTGTTGTTTGCTCTTTCCTTACATTGTCCTTCCTCGTTCTCTTCTAACTCGAAGCCAAAGCCCGTAAATGTAGGATTTTTATCCGCGTCAACAACTTTGTACGTTCAAACTTGTTTAAGTTACTTGTATTAGATTTAGGACGGTTCAGGTCGATTTGAGAAAATACAAAGACACTTCATTCATAAAATTCATCCCCAATCCTTTACTCTTTATTTTCTACAATTCATCCAATGTTGTTTTGTGCAATTTGTTAGATAGGCGTCGTAGGTGGAAACACAAGTCATTGAAAAATTGGATACTTTTATGTGGTTTTAATAAGTTTTGCAGGCAATGCATGCAAAAAAAAATTTGTTTCTAGGGCCCAAGTCCCAACACAATTTTAATGAGAGAATTAGCTCATGCCTATACCTAAGGAGTTGCTAATCCGTAAATTTATCTTCAGTTACATAAATAGTTCCTAGATCAGTCCTTGCATTAGAAAGATTATAAAATTTCAAGTACTCCTGCTGAAGTGGTTAGTAATGGTTAAGGAGAAACAACTAGTCTTGAACTCTATGAATTTCATTATTTGTTGTAATAATATTTGGTTCGTGATTTTTTCTCTTTGAATGTATTTTAGACTTCTGCATCAACTTCCTTATTATTTTCATAAGCTTATAGTTATAGCATACTAGCATTTATTCATCGACAATAATTATACTTACCAACAATAAAGCAGGTGTCACTCAATATGTGAATCCTCATGTCAGGTTATAATTCCAGCTCCTTACTGGGTAAGCTACCCAGAAATTGCAAGGCTTGCAGATGCAACTCCTGTGATTGTTCCTACACCTATATCAGATAACTTTCTCTTAGACCCAAAGGTTCTTGAATCTACACTCACTGAAAAATCAAGGTTGCTCATTCTTTGTTCGCCATCAAATCCTACCGGATCAGTTTACCCAAAGGAGATACTTGAAAAGATTGCTCGTATTGTTTCAAGGCATCCCAGGCTCTTGGTATTCTATCAAATATTCCTCTTAGACATTATTTATTCGCCAGCCACCCATACAAGTTTGATGAGATATATGAACACATTATTTATTCGCCAGCCACCCATACAAGTTTTGCATCTTTGCCCGGAATGCTGGAGAGGACTTTGACCGTCAATGGATTCTCTTAAGTAAATCAGCCAAATGTTTCCTTAATTTTACTCTTTAACGTCACTCATTAGTAAACTTCAACTCGGTACTTGTAGGCCTTTGCCATGACGTACTGGTTGGCGTCTTGGGTATATCGTTGGCCCTAAGCATTTTGTTTCAGCATGCGGAAAGATCCAAAGTCAGGTAAACCTTATGTGAAGTTGATATCTATGGATATTCTAAGAATAAATTATTATCCAGCTTTTCAAAATTTAAATATTTTCTTCTCATTTGAATGCTTCAAACTTAGATACATCAATTTCAAATGTGAAACTACGTTAATCTGAAATAACTGTTGACTAACACTTCTATGCTTTTTTCAGTTCACTTCAGGCGCTTGCAGCATATCTCAGAAAGTCGGAGTTGCAGCTCTAGGATTGGGACATGCAGGTGGGGAAGCCGTTTCCACAATGGTCATAGCTTTTAGGGAAAGACGAGATTACTTGATCAAAAGTTTTACAGAGTTAGGAGGTGTTAAGATATCCGAGCCTCAGGTAAACAATTTATTACATTTCCTTTGTTGAAATGTGATTCAACCTTCTTGAACAAGATTAAGTCATGTTAAGCATGATTACTTTTGAAGAGGAAATTCAGCAAAGTTAAGCTGACTTTTGTGTTGTACTTGAGTGGAGTTGCTGTAATGAGTGAAGTAGAGGTATGGCCTTGTGTGAGCCATGCTTATTGCAGTAGGTGGAGTGTAAGAGTAGTTTTTTAATGTATGTTTAAATATCTGTATTGTGTTGTACTCATAGTGTAATGAAACTGAAGTTGTTCTCTGCTGAACACGTTTTTCATTCACTCTCTTCTCTATCTTTTCTTGCTGTCATTGGTTCTTCTTGTTGCTGCACATTGTTGTTGATCAATTGTTGATCATTTCTGTCAACAGTTTGGTATCAGAGCAATCCGGGTTTGATTCTAGGATTGAGTGAGTTTGAGAGAGATCAAACACGAGTGCAAAGATGCAAGGACAAGGATCTGGAAGTAACCCTCAGTTGCCGATCTTCAAGGGAAAGCAATACCAATTCTGGAGCTTGAAGATGAGTACTCTGTTCAGATCTCATGAGTCTTGGGAATTAGTTGAGAAAGGATTCAATGATCCTGGTGTGGAGGATCCAGAACATGTTCCTGATCAACCGTTGAAGGACAAAAGGAAGAAGGATGCTAAGGCGTTGTTCATGATTCAGCAAGCATTGGATGATGAGATCTTCCCTCGTATTGCATCTGCAAGGACTTCAACTGAAGCATGGAACATTCTCAAGGCAGAGTATCTTGGGGACAAGAAAGTCATGGCTGTGAGACTTCAATCCCTAAGAAGAGAGTTCGAAACTTCTTTGATGAAAGACAAGGAGCCAGTGCAGGACTACTTGTCAAGAATCTCAAGTGTGGTTCACCAGATGAGATCTTATGGAGAAGTTATGACAGATCAACACATAGTCGGGAAAGTGCTGAGAAGTTTGACAAAACAATATGATCATATTGTTGCAGCAATTGAGGAGTCGAAGGATATGTCAACTTACACCTTCGAAGAGTTGATGGGGTCCTTGCAAGCACATGAGGACAGGATCAACAGATCAAGTGATCACAAGGAAGAGAAAGCTTTCATGGGAAGTGATGACAGCAGAGATGTGTCCAACTACTTCAGAGGCAGAGGTAGAGGAGCTTTCAGAGGAAGAGGAAGAGGTAGATCTGGACATAGTGGCAGTGGAAGAGAGCACAGTTCTGGAAAGAATTTCAAATGCTATTACTGCAAGAAATCAGGTCACAAGGAAGCTCAGTGTTGGAAGAAAGAAAAGGATCAGAATCAGGGAGAGAAGAAGTCTGATCAAAGAACACACTTTGCTGAGGAAGAGAGGCTGTTCATGGCACAACTTGTCGAAGAAAACAAGCTCTTGACAGTCAACAATGATGCTGAAAATGAAGATCACAAAATCTGGTATGTTGATAGTGGTTGTTCTAATCATATGTCAGGTTTTAAGTCCATGTTTAAGGAACTAGATGAGAGTCAGAAAAGCTTGGTTAAGATTGGAGATGGCAATTGTATAAGTATAGAAGGCAAAGGTACTGTTGTCATTCAATCTGAGCAAGGGAATACTAAATTGATCAAAGATGTTCAGTATGTCCCTCGTCTAACACAAAACTTGCTAAGTGTTGGACATCTGATGTGTACTGGTTTCTCTCTGTTGTTTGAGGATGATGACTGCAGAATCAGAAACAGGAAAACCATGGAATTAGTCATGAAAGTTCAAATGGCAAAGAATAGAGTCTTCCCTGTTGCACTGTCAGAGAAGAAAGAAAGAGCACTGATTGTGAAAGGAGATGATCAAGCTAAGCTTTGGCATCTCAGGTATGGCCACCTAAATGTGCAAGGCTTGAAGTTGCTAGAGGCAAAGAATATGGTGAATGGTCTTCCAAAGATAGGTGAGCTCGAGTTATGTGAAGGCTGTATCTTTGGAAAGCAAGCAAAAGGATCATTTCCTAAAGGAAAAGCATGGAGAGCAAGTAGCTGTCTTGAGCTCTTACATGCCGACCTATGTGGTCCAATGAGAATTGATTCTCTTGGAGGAAGCAGGTTCTTCTTTCTCATTACAGATGATTTCAGCAGAATGAGCTGGGTCTTCTTCCAAAAGGCCAAGTCAGAGGCATTTGAAAATTTCAGAAAGTTCAAGGCTCTTGTTGAGAATGAGAGTGGCTTGAAAATCAAGGCTCTAAGGACAGACAGAGGTGGAGAGTTCAAGTCAAAGGAGTTTGATGAGTTTTGTGATGAAAATGGAATTAGAAGAGATCTGACTGCACCATATACTCCTGAGCAAAATGGGGTAGCTGAAAGAAAAAATAGAACTGTGGTAGAAATGGCAAGAAGCATGATGAAGGCTAAGAGCTTGCCACATATGTTCTGGGGAGAAGCTGTTGCAGCAGCTGTGTACATTCTGAACATATCACCTACCAGAGCAGTGCTAAACAAAACTCCACTTGAGGTGTGGAGAGGAAGATCACCAAGTGTAGGACATCTAAGAATTTTTGGATGTATAGCCTACACTCTAGTAAATTTAAGAGGAAAGCTAGATGATAAGGCTGAGAAGGTGATCTTTATAGGCTACTCAACTCCATCAAAGGCCTACAGGTTATACAATCCTATCACTAAGAGGATTATAATCAGCAGGAATGTGAAGTTTGATGAGGAAGGAAGCTGGGAATGGAGTTCTGAAGAAAGAAAATCAGAAGCAAGAGGAATTAACTTTGAGTTTGATCATGATGCTGAAAGCAGTCAGATGACAGCAAATGAAAACAGTGGCAACAATCCTCCCTCTTCTCCATCAACACCAGTAACCTCATCTGAACAAAGTACTCAGCAAATCAGTTCTGCAAATGGAGGCAATAGTAGCTTTGGTTCCAGCTCAAGCAATGCTCAGTCAAGTTCCTCAAGCACAAGAAGTGTTCAGTCCAGCTCTTCAAGTGAGACTCCACCACCAAGGGGAATGAGAACCTTGTCTGAGTTGTATGAAACATGTGGATTTGCTCTCCTTGTAAATGAACCAGCAAGCTTTGATGAAGCCATGGACAAGGAAGAGTGGAAGATTGCTATGACAGATGAGATCAAAGCAATTGAAAAGAACAAGACATGGGAGTTAGTTGAACTTCCATGTGACAGGAATACCATAGGTTTGAAGTGGGTATTCAGGGTCAAGTATAACACTGATGGGAGTGTTCAGAAATACAAGGCCAGGCTTGTTGCAAAGGGGTATGCTCAAAGGGAAGGAATTGACTTCGAGGAGACATTTTCACCAGTTGCAAGATTTGAAACTGTAAGAGTAATTCTTGCCATTGCTGCACACAAATGCCTTCCTGTGTTTCAGTTTGATGTAAAGTCAGCATTTTTGAATGGAGAGCTGCAAGAAGAAGTCTATGTTGATCAGCCTTTAGGCTTTGTTAAGAAAGGGGAAGAAAACAAAGTCTATAAACTCATCAAAGCTCTCTATGGATTAAAACAGGCCCCTAGAGCTTGGTACAGCAGAATTGACTCTTTCTTTTGTGAAAATGGCTTTCTAAGAAGTGAGAATGAGCCTACATTGTATGTGAAGAAGCAAGGTGAAGAAGAATTCATAATAGTATGTCTATATGTTGATGACATAATTTATTTCAGTTCTTCACAGAGTTTGCTGTCAGAATTTAAGAAAGCTATGACTGGTGAGTTTGAGATGACAGATTTGGGTGTGCTTCAATACTTCCTTGGGCTTGAGGTAATGCAAAGGAGAGGTGGCATTTTTATCTGTCAAAAGAAGTATGCCAGTGATCTGCTAAAGAAATTCCATGTGACAGATGAAAATGAAGCTGCCAGTACTCCCATGAATGCAAATGACAAACTCCAGAGAGAAGATGGAACTGGGCATTGTGATGAGAAGCTTTACAGAAGCTTAGTTGGTGGGCTGAATTACTTAACTCACACCAGACCAGACATTGCCTATTGTGTGAGTGTTGTATCCAGATTTATGCACTCTCCTACTAAGCAACAACTTGGAGCTGCTAAGAGGATTCTAAAGTATGTTCTAGGGACCAAGAACTATGGAATCTGGTATGGAAAAGGCACTGAACTGAAGCTGTGTGGTTATACAGACAGTGACTGGGCTGGATGCCTTGATGATAGGAAGAGCTGCTCTGGATCAGTGTTCAATCTGGGAACAGGGGCAGTGACTTGGAGCTCAAAGAAACAGGAGACAGTGGCATTGTCTTCTTCTGAAGCAGAATATGTTGCAGCTGGTGCAGCTTCAAGGCAAGTAATGTGGCTGAGAAAATTGCTGACTGATTTGTGCTGCAAGCAAGAGGGAGCAACTGATGTGTGGTGTGACAACAAGTCTGCAATTGCAATGACTAAGAACCCTGCTTTCCACGCCAGAACTAAGCATATTGAGGTACAATTTCATTTCATAAGGCAGCTAGTGATTGAGGAGAAGATCAAGCTCAAGTTCTGTGGAACAAATGAGCAACATGCTGATCTGTTTACAAAAGCTTTGAACCAGGCCAAGCATAGCTACTTTGTGGACAAGATTGGAGTAAGAATGTTTGAATCAAGAGGTGGTGTTGAAATGTGATTCAACCTTCTTGAACAAGATTAAGTCATGTTAAGCATGATTACTTTTGAAGAGGAAATTCAGCAAAGTTAAGCTGACTTTTGTGTTGTACTTGAGTGGAGTTGCTGTAATGAGTGAAGTAGAGGTATGGCCTTGTGTGAGCCATGCTTATTGCAGTAGGTGGAGTGTAAGAGTAGTTTTTTAATGTATGTTTAAATATCTGTATTGTGTTGTACTCATAGTGTAATGAAACTGAAGTTGTTCTCTGCTGAACACGTTTTTCATTCACTCTCTTCTCTATCTTTTCTTGCTGTCATTGGTTCTTCTTGTTGCTGCACATTGTTGTTGATCAATTGTTGATCATTTCTGTCAACATCCTTTTCTCTATACCCGTCATTATAGGAAAATTACTCACTCCACCTTTTCTTTCCAGGGAGCATTCTACCTTTTCCTTGATTTCACCTATTACTATGGTACCGAGGCTGAAGGTTTTGGCAAAATTGACGGCTCTGAGTCTCTTTGTCGGTATTTGCTGGACAAGGGTCAGGTAATATATATGGAAAACAATGTTGTCAGTATAATGTTGTCAAATCAATTTAGGAAAATCTTGCCAAAAGCCTGTAAATTTTTATGAGCTGGAGATATATCTCAAATTCTTATTACAGTATATGTTATTGTAATTTACAGGTTGCGCTTGTCCCTGGAGACGCGTTTGGAAACGACGACTGCGTCAGAATCTCGTATGCAGCATCACTTTCGTCCCTCCAGGAAGCGTTTGAGAGGATGAAAAATGCTATAAGCGTACTTAAGCGTCTGGTTGCAGTCTAATGCAGTTAACACCAAAGATTGTATGTATGCCATACTATATGCATTAGTTCACTCATCAATGTAGCAGTGTAATAAAATTGTTGTTTGTTTGTATTGAGAACGTTTATTTATGCATCTTACCTTTTCCCTTGATTAGTTTGTCATTAGTTAGCAGGAGAATAAGGAGATTTTCTTGAAAATCATAAGCATTACAAAATGTAATCGTATTAGCACATAAACAACCACCACTACATAACAACAACCATCCCCTATCGTGCACTGTCAAGAGCACTGTCAAGGAGTGTACGGATTCCTCAATCCTTATCTTATCTATGTGACAACTATGGTAATTCTAGAAGTATCCATAGGGCATATGCTATAGGCCTTAACCTAGAAGTCCTCTCCCTATATATTGTACTAAGCTATGCTGCACAATGAAATATCACTATTCACTATTCCTTACTTTACTATCAGCTCTTTGTTCTTCAATGGTATCAGAGCTATGATGGCTAACGCCTAGCTAACCCAGATCCTTGACAATGGGAGATAAATGAGGAGCCCTAATGGTTGTCCCTCCTACGCAGAACCCGTCACTGCCTTCGTTTTCTTCATTTATTATTGTTAAATTGTCTTCTGAAAACTTTCCTCTATGAAAAGCGCAAGTCACCCCTTACTTGCAGGCTCATAGTCTTTTCAGCTATGTTGATGGTTCAAAACAGAGACCCTTGCCATCTCGAAATGGAGTTCCTTCTCAGGAAGAAACTGACTGGCTTACAAGAGACCAGCTGGTGGTAGCAATACTCACCTCCTCTCTGACTAAATCTGTTTTGGTGCAAGTCCTTGATTGCTCCACCTCTGCTGAAATCTGGACCCTCCTCCATGAGTTATTTGCGGCTCGTTCTAATGCCCAAATCGTCCAGTGCAGACTCAAACTAGCATCTCTGAAGAAAGGAAGTGATTCTATCACTGATTATTACAACAAAGCCAAACGGCTCGTTACATCCATCTCTGTTGCTGGTCAAATGGTTAATGATACATAATTTGTTGTGTATCTCTTGGCTGATTTAGACTCAGATTATGAGTCCATTGTTACCTCCTTATCAACTCAGCTTGCTTTACCCTCCCCAAACATGGTCTTATCCCACCTGCTTAACCACGAAGCCAGACTCTCTCACCAAAGTTCAAACACAACCTCCTCACCACAAATATCCCTCAATAACACCCAAACAAACACACACCCATAACTTCACTACAACAGCAACAGAGGCAAAGGTTATCAGCGGGGACGAGGGTCTTACAGATGCTTTAACAAAGGACGTGGTTCTTATCAGGGATATCAGGGGGCCTCATCTGGAGGCAGAGGTCTACCTCACAACTTCTCAGGAACACCGGATACCAAACCCATATGTCAGGTGTGCTCGAAGTCGGGTCATACAGCTCTGAAGTGCTACAATCGCTTCAATCATTCCTTCCAGGCACCACCACCGGCATCCTTCCAGGCGAACTACACCTCAGCATCATCATCATCGTGGTATCCTGACACTACAGCAAGCCACCACTACACACCAGACCTCTCGAATCTTCAACTGGAACACACACCTTATGATGGAACTGAGCAGGTATCACTTGGCGACGGCAGTCAAGTCCAAATCCATCACCACGGTTCTGCCTCTTTGCACTCTTCTAATCACTCTTTTCTTTTGAAACAATTGCTTCATACTCATTCCCTCACTAAAAACCTGCTTTACGTTCGTCATGTTTGTATTGACTATCCAGTCTACTTTGAATTTCATCGTGATTTTTTCTGTGTTTTTGATTCTCAGACCCGCACTCCACTCCTCAGGGGCCACGTTGAACACGGATTGTATGTCCTTCCGACGTCCACTGCATCACCGACACCACCACTGGCAACACCACAACTTCACCACACCTCGCTGGCTTCGTCGTCTGATGAGTGGCACAACCGTCTAGGGCATCCTTCCCACCGTATCTCTCAGTTTGTCGTCAATCAAAACAATCTCAAACCAACCACAAATAAAACCAGCCCACAACAGCTCCTGCCGTGTTCATCTTGTTCGTGGGCCAAGGCCCATGCCTTGCCTCACCCTCCAAGCCCATCCAGATCCACTCATCTTTTCCAACTGTTGTTTTTAGATGTTTGGGGCCCAGCCCATAATGTCTCTTTTAATGGGCACAAGTACCATTTGTCTATTGTTGATTACTATTCCAAGTTTATTTGGTTGGTTCCTTTTTCCACAAAAAATCTTGTCTCTAATAGTGTCCATGCTTTTGTCAAATTAGTTACAAATTTTTTCTCTCAAAAAGTCATCTCAGTCCAAACCGGTGGTGACACCGAATTCAAACCTGACTTTTTTCAAGCTCATGGCATTCAACATCGTCTCACTTGCCCTCACTCTCATCCCCAAAATGGAAGTGTTGAAACACGCCACCTCCGTATTGTCATGCACATGGTGTGCATATGTTGAAACCTCTAAAGAAACTCTCCCTCTTCTAGAGCAATCTTAAACTACTGGATACAACAACAGTTGTTTACATCTTTCGGTTAAAAAATGAGTGATTAACTACAAAGTTGTCTAAAATAGGGCCCTTACTATTCACCGCTCACTCAAATTGCTATTTACAGCCCAGTTTTAATCCATGCGTGACGCACAAAAACTGGGCGGTAAATAACAATTTGAGTGGGCGGTGAATAGAAACTATTAAGTCTGGCCAACTAAAAGATCAAAGCTCAATTAAAAGCGGTTGAAAACTTATAGCTCTTTGCTATTAACAAATACTTCGTAGGTAGGAAATAAAACTTATAAACTGTCATTATAAAATTGGTTGCAATGTATCCTTTTTTCCTAATCTATCTTATAAGTTACCAACTACACCTGTTGGTTGTTGCATCCAGATGAGAACATAGGAGGACATTAATAACCCTCATGACCACACCAAAAAATGACAGTTAAACCCTCTTTCTATAGAAATAATTAATTGAAAATCAACAACTTGGCCCAGCAAATATACATAAATTGTTATTTGCACAAAACAAATCAACCCACTAAGAACCAGGTTTCATAAAAGGGAAAGCCCTTGCTCAGTGAAAGCATCCTAATTCAGGAGGCATCAACACTCTCCAAATGTGGAAACCCAGACGACTTAGCCAACTGAAATGGCTATCATAAATAAATACATCAAATCTAAGAGTATTGATAATCACACCAAAACTATGATCAAGTGAAACTATACTTTTCCCGATACAAAATTCTTAATCTTTATCACTTGACATTAAGAAATAGTAAAATAATGGTTCTATTTTAGGAGTAAGAAGGCTCAAGATAGCAAACCTGAACATTCTGTCAACTCTAGTAAGAGAAAGTGTTCTTTAAGGTTGTTCAAAGATGTTGAGTCGATTCCAATGTGTCATTGTAACGAATAATGTTTAGTAGTATTGGAACATATAGTGGAGTACAAAAACGTTATAAACCTAAAAAATGGTTTCAAATTTAAACTTCCCCAAACCATAAAGTTTAGCATTGTAATTTGACCAAATGATTACAAGAAAAAAGAATTTAGAAAATGATACAAGCAGAAATTTCTGGAGTGAACAAGTCTTAATCCATATGCATTAGGCTATTAGCCACACACTGTTCTTTAGTCACAAAATTGAACTAAGTTCTGCAGATCTTCTCATTGCATGACAACTGACAAGTATATGAAAATATAATTCTTGCTCCAACAAAACTTAATACTCTAACCACCAAACAGTATTCAGATAACTTAATACCTAAGAACGAGTACGCCACAACACAAGTGCATACTCTTCTCCCATAGTGCAGCTCTAAAACAGCGAAGTTCCCTTCCCCTTCTTGTCTCCTCCAATCTCAAAGTGTTTGCATCTCTACAAAAATAAGAATAAAACTTGTATTAAGATTTCCTTCACACTCAGAATAGTATTTATTTTCATAAACATGTAAGAATCAAACATATACTAACCTTGAGGGAATGCTGAGACATGTGCTTGCACGTCTGACATTGCAGCCTCAACACAATCTTCTTTGTGGTCTTGGCCTGTCAGAATACATGTTGCAATTTAAGTTAATGACATAATATTGTGCACGATAACAAATTTTTATTAATGAAGATGAAAAGTAGAAATCAGACCTTTTTGTGGAAGACTGGCTTTGTTTGACCACCATATCCGGATTGCTTTCTGTCATAACGACGTTTTCCTTGGGCTGCCAAGCTATCTTTACCCTTCTTGTACTGGGTGACTTTGTGCAGTGTGTGTTTCCTGCATTCCTTATTCTTACAGTATGTCTTCTTTGTCTTCGGAATGTTCACCTTCAAGGAAAAGTTCAAAATTATTTAAAAGGTGCAGGATAATTAAAGAACCAAGCAACAACAACAAAACAGAAGAGATAAGTATCTACAATGCAAGAACTTTATGAGAAAAGAAGAGCCCAGCTTGTTCAAACCACATCCTCAGTTAAAAGCAAACGTGCAAAATTATTTAAAAGGTGCAGGAAAATTAAAAAACCAAGCAACAAAAAAAACAGAATAGACAAGTAACTAAAATACATGAAACTTTATGAGAAAAAGAGCCCATCTTATTCAAACCACATCCTCAGTTACTCAGCACCCAACCAAACACAATGAGATAATTCTCGGAAATCCAGCATATAGATAAGCAACAAATAAGGTAATGAGGAAAAAGCTATCAGACATCTAATCACTTATCACTCTTGGCCACTACCATTCACATTTCAGTAGTTAACCATATACTAATAAAAACTAGATAAGCAGTACTGATAGTCATTCATACATCATTGGCTTACTTTAGAACAAAAGAATAAGGTTGCTACTTGTTTCAAAATGACACTATTGGGGCTTATACAAATATTTAAGGGAAAAAAGGGTCATGGGTCAATGAAACGGCTTCAGGAAATAAAAGCTACATCATAGAAGACAAGGCAATCGAATCCAAATGATAATGTTGCAATCCCAGCTAACTGCAATATGCTCAGTAAGCTACAATTGATTTCAAAGACAAAATGTTCTGATGAACACGCAGTTCGTGTGAAGAAAAAAACATCAATCAAGCAATTCAACCAGTACAATGCAAATAGATTGCGTCAAGCTAAGAGAGAGAGAAATAGATAAGCCTAAATTCAGATTTTCAAACCCTAAATCACGAATCCGAGTACCTTAAGAAATGCAAAACCCTAAATCTACATTTCGATGAGTTCCAATTTATACAACCTCACAGGGTGCGGACACACGCGTATAAGGAGAAGTATGGAACGATAGAAGGATAGGAGAGAAGACCTACCATGGCTGCAGATCTCTTCAACCTCAAACCACGGAAGAGGAATTAGGGTTTTACTGGGATGAGTAATGGGAATAACTACCCTAGTTTTTTGGAGAATTACAATTTTAGCCATTGACATTTCAGAGCTGGAGTCCCTTCCCAGGCCCAATAATTGACTGGGGCATTGGGCCGATTTTAATCAAGGCCCAGTCTTGCTCAAAATCCGGTTGAAAGTCCGGACCTCAATACAATGATTTAACCCTGCACCCGGTTTTTTATAACTCGCACCCGCTTTGGGCGCATCCCACGTGCGTCCAAAATATTTTAAAAAAAATCGGGTCAATCTTGGGCGCACCTGGATGCGCCTAATTTTTTTTTTTTCTGTCAAAATTTTAAAAAATACGATTTAAGTTAGACGCACCCGGGATGCGCCCAAAGCGGGTGCCAATTATAAAAAACCGGGTGCGGGGTTTTTCTCCGGGAATGTATCACGCAAGGATTTTGGCCAAACCTATCCAGAGTTTTACTTGGTTCATTGATCACACAAGTGTGGATCTGAATACAGCACACAAACCCGTTGGTAATGGCATTACACCCAAGATTATAGAAGTAAAAGAGAAAAACTCTAGTCTGAAGAATTTTATTACGGCGTTTAATCCCGCACCCGAAAATTATAATTCGTACCCGTTTTGGGCGCATCCGTAATGTGTCCAAAAAACCTAGGTCAGTTATGGGCGCATCTTGGGTGCGCCCAAAACTGAACCGGGTTTTAAAAAAAATGTTTTGGACGCACCCAGAATGTGCCCAAAGTGGATGTCAGTTATAAAAAAGCGGGTGCTCGGTTTTTCTCCGTTTTATTACGAAGAGACTATACGCACTACATTTTGAAACTTTTTAAACTACATTCTCGTACGCCCATTTTGGGCGTACCGTGCAATTTTGTCGAACATACGTATACGTATACGTATACGGTGGAAAACTGAAAAATGGTATGTACGCCCAAAATGGGCGTAGCACTTCAGACGAGAGGAGGAAGAAGGGGGCTGGAGTTTTAAATCCTGGGCGTACGCCCAGGATATAAAACTCCAGCGAGCTTCTTCTTCCTCCTCTCGTCTCGTCTGAAGTGCACTGTTCACGTCGTAACCTAAAAAATCGCCGTCGTCCATTCTTCTCCTATTTCACTCGTTTTCTTCCCCAAATCTATCCCATTCGACTCGTTTTTCTCATACAATCCAAATCCCTCAATCAATTTCTTCAATTTCACTCGGAATCATGCAATCCGAAGAAATGGGGAAAACTTCGAATCCGGCGACGGTGGAGGCTGCGGCGGTGGTGGAGGCGACGGTGGAGGCTGCGGCTTCGTCTGTTCTCCCTCCCGTCCGTATTTGTGCTGGTGGCGCAAGGGTGAGAGGTGGAGGAGTAGGGCGGAAGAGGAATCCGGCGAAAACGAAAAGGGGAGGTGGTGGAGCTGCGGTGGTCGGTGGCGCTGGCGCTGGCGAGGGCTCTGGTGGTGGAGGGGAGGAGGTTGGTGGCGCCGTCGAGGTCGCTGGAGGTGTCGCTGGTGGAGCTGGTGGTCGGGGTGGTGGTCGGGGTGGAGCTCGGGGTGGTCGGGGTTGTCGTGATCGGGGCGGTGCGGAAAAACGGGCCCGTTCGATATCGCCGGAGAAGACGCTCTCGATCCACGAGGTACGTTAATATTATTTGTTATTTATTAATAAATTATTAATTAGTCGTTATTTATCGTTTAACGTTTAAATAACGATTAAAAAAAGATTTATTAATGAATTATTAATATATTATTAATTGGTCGTTATTTATCGTTTGACGTTTCACGTTAATCGATAAATAACGATTTAAAGAATAAGATTAATTAGTAAATAATATTTATTAATATAATATTAGTTAGTCGTTATTTATCGTTTAGCTAAAAGAAAATAATATTATATTAATAAATAATATTTATTAATATAATATTATTTGGTCGTTATTTATCGTTTAACGTTTCACGTTAATCGATAATTAACGATTTAAAGAATAAGATTAATTAGTAAATAATATTTATTAATATAATATTAGTTAGTCGTTATTTATCGTTTAGGTAAAAGAAAATAATATTATATTAATAAATAATATTTATTAATATATTATTAATTGGTCGTTATTTATCGTTTCACGTTTTACGTTAATCGATAAATAACGATTTAAAGAATAAGATTAATTAGTAAATAATATTTATTAATATAATATTAGTTAGTCGTTATTTATCGTTTAGCTAAAAGAAAATAATATTATATTAATAAATAATATTTATTAATATAATATTATTTGGTCGTTATTTATCGTTTCACGTTTTACGTTAATCGATAAATAACGATTTAAAGAATAAGATTAATTAGTAAATAATATTTATTAATATAATATTAGTTAGTCGTTATTTATCGTTTAGCTAAAAGAAAATAATATTATATTAATAAATAATATTTATTAATATAATATTATTTGGTCGTTATTTATCGTTTCACGTTTTACGTTAATCGATAAATAACGATTTAAAGAATAAGATTAATTAGTAAATAATATTTATTAATATAATATTAGTTAGTCGTTATTTATCGTTTAGCTAAAAGAAAATAATATTATATTAATAAATAATATTTATTAATATATTATTAATTGGTCGTTATTTATCGTTTCACGTTTCACGTTATTCGATAAATAACGATTTAAAGAATAATTAGTCGTTATTTATCGTTTCACGTTATTCGATAAATAACTTGTAAAAGAAAAAGATATAATATTTATTAATATAATATTAATTAGTTGTTATTTACTAAGAAATGAATTAATTTGTAATTAATACATTACTAAATAGCGTCTTAATAAATTATTAATAAGTCGTACCTAAGAAAAAATTAGTAATTAATACATTATTAAATATTTAAAAGAAAAACGTCAAATAATATAAAATAATAATTCGTAAATATGAAAATAGGCTTTAGAGAAGGCTATTGCTCCGACGGGTGGTTCTGTTAGAAAGAAGAAGAAGGGCCCTCGTCACCCTAGCGCACGCGGGATCACAGCTTCCCGACGTCATGGATCTCCTGCAGACATTCCAGGAGTGCATATAGGAGATACAGGGAAAGATTTGATGGATGATTTGGATGTTAGTGAGGCGGAGGAGTTTTCAGAGGAGGTGGCGGAGGCAACCGAGGTTGCAGATCTAGGAGATTTGGAGGCGCAGATGCATGATGATTACTATGAGGGATCACCTCTGCGTGAGCCATCTCCAGTTGGATCATTGTCTCCTTCTGCAGAGGATCATCAGCAGGAGATTCAGGATCAGCCAGACCTCCAGGAGCCCATTCAGGATCCTGTTCAGGAGCCTGTTCAGCACATTGATCCGGGCTTAGCTGTACCGGTTCCAGGGGATGCAGATTATGTGGGGCATCCTGGAGGTCCTCTCAGTTCACGGCTTTTGGTGGATTACAGCACCCACATTGCTCCGGTGATATGGACTGAGACGTCGTCTCTTGCAGAGCGTATTGAGCATGACCCGGCTTATGTGATACCGCCCTCATCGAAGGTATGCGTTGTTTTCTAAATGAATTTGTGAGGTAAAACGATCCACACGCTTTTCTAATTCATTAATTTCTCTTTCGTACATCAGCTGAAGAGGGTGTTGGATATATACACCCGCAAGGACTTCTTCAGGGAGTATGATAGGCATAAATCTAATGTGCCTGGGTCATGGTGGCAGCTCGTTCAGCGGAGCCACTTACATGTCCTTGCAGATCCCCGGCTCGAGTACAACAGCATCGATCCGATTCTGATTTCTGCATTTGTGGAGCGTTGGTATCCAGAAACCAACACGTTTCACTTTGCATTTGGTGAGATTGCTCCTACCTTGTTAGACGTGCTGAAGATTCTGGAGCTTCCGATCCATGGACGAGCTGTCAGATCTGCTGAGGCAGACATAGATGGGTTTGTGCATCCTCATGTGCAACGGATGTTCGGGTTTGCTACGATCGAGGAGGCTGCTGCGCTATGCTTACGTACGTAGAGTCTATTTTATTATTTATATTTGATTCCATTTTTTAGTTGATTCAATTAAATATTTATAATCCGTGATAAATTATCAGATGGGGGTTTGAACATCCACGGCAAGATAGGCATCACGACGATCCACACCCGACTATTACAGATGTTTGATATACGGGACAGGTAAATTATCGTATATTATAAGAATTTCTCATAATTTCTCGATTAACGTTACTAATTCATTTGTTGTTATTAATTGCAGGACTCCTCAGCAAGAGAGTGATATTGCTTCGCTCTACTTGTTGTCTCTGTTAGGCAGTACGACATTTGTCGACAAGTCTCGGATGAAGGTGAAGCACAAATACCTTAGCATCCTCGTAGATCACAATGAGACAGGGTCCTATGCTTGGGGGACAGCCGTCTTGGCTGAACTGTACAGACAGTTGGGTCAGGCCTCCCGTGCTCAATCGAAGGGGTTTGCTGGTTGTCCGCTCCTGCTGAAGGTAGTTTTCGTTTAATGTTTTTTTTTTTTTCGTGTATATTTTGCTTATGTATAAAACATTATGAAATTCTGGTATTTGTAGGCTTGGATATGGGCGTATTTCCATGGTCTTCGGGGTCATGCTACGCAGGACTTGACATCCATGAATGCCTCAGCGGCGGCTATCCGGGAAAACAGCAAAGTCAGATACCATAAGGATCCTGCTCGACTAGTTTCCCTCAGACTGGTCCTTGGCCAGATCACATATGCAGAGGTAAGTACTATTTAATTAGTAATTTCATCATATGTTATGCAATTATTATTTTTAAAAATACGTTTGTCATTTAAAAAAAACATAGGTTCAGTGGAACCCCTGGGGCAAGTTGGATCTCAACGACCCCCAGTATAGGTTAGGTCTATTTCGGGGGCCTCTAGAGTCCTTTGAGGTCAGGGAGTCGCACCATCCTGACCGATGTTTGCGACAGTTCGGGTATGTGCAAGGCATACCCGAACCCCCGATTACACCACCTACTGCGATCAGAAATGATTCTGCATCGGGGTACACTGTCACATTCGGGGATGAGGACTGCACTTGGGCCCCAGAGACCCTGTCGGATCGATTGATCACCTTAGACGAGCAGGATCGACGAGGACTTCGAGAGTATGCATGGGATTGCAAGGATGGATACCGGACATGGTTTAATGCCATGTCACATCCTTATGTTGATTCCAGATCACCCAGGCAGGACCCACGGGCACCGTTTGACCACCGTGCCGAGCACATACAGATACCTGCGACAGCCTCTGTAGTTGTGGTACGTATTTCAATCAATATCGCTCAAGTAATAATTATAATCTATTTTATTCTACTTATATTTACATTTTGAAAATGTAGCGGGGCAACATACTCGCCTCTGAGATATCCAGTTTCCTACGTGCATATGGTGACACTCTGCCTTAGCTTCAGGACAAGCGAGGATGATGAGGGGGTGGATCAGCATATGGACTGGTGATGTAGTACCAGAGGAGGATGGGCCTGTGCAATGATTTGATTGTGTTCAGTATTATATTTTGGATGTTTGTTTGATGTATATTTTGATGTATATTATTAGGATTTTCGCACTTAAAACGGGCTAAGACGAGAAATGACACGGAAATCGAGGAAAAATGACTTAAAACGGGCTAAGACGAGAATCTGTGCAAAAAACGATGAAAAACGACTTAAAACGGGCTAAGACGAGAATCTGTGCGAAAACCGATGAAAAACGACTTAAAACGGGCTAAGACGAGAATTTGTGCGAAAAACGATGAAAAACGACTTAAAACGGGCTAAGACGAGAATTTGTGCGAAAAACGATGAAAAACGACTTAAAATGGGCTAAGACGAGAATCTGTGCGAAAACGATGAAAAACGACTTAAAACGGGATAAGACGAGAATTTGTGCGAAAAACGATGAAAAACGACTTAAAATGGGCTAAGACGAGAATTTGTGCGAAAACCGAGAAAAAACGACTTAAAACGGGCTAAGACGACAAATGACGCGGAAACCGAGGAAAACCTAGCTAGGGTATAGGGTTTAGGGTAGAGGGTTTGGAGAGTGGATAGTGGATATTGAATGTGGATAGTGGATAGTAGATAGTGAATGTGGATAGTTGTGTTTGAAATGGATAGTTTGGGCCCAGTTCGTTTAAACGCCTTAGAACGCTAAAACTCAAAATTTGAAAATTGTAACATGATAGAAAATGAAGTCTTTAGTCGTTATCAATTCTCGGAATCGAAAAAAAATCAACGAAAACGTCAACGGGCCTAATAAGGCCGAATTGAGATTTGGTGAGGCCCATTACCTAAAAACGACATAAAACGGGTTAATAAGACCTTAAACATTGAAAAACTTGAAATGTAAAAGTTGTATTTGAGCATTACCAATATGACGGTTTCGTTTTTATAATAAAATAACAAAATGAACACTTCGAAATATCTAAACAGTCACTTTCACCTTGTAACGAGTTAATCTCAAGTATATAAGTCGTATAGTTTTACTCATATGTGTGTGAAATCAATTCGTTACTCAAATAAACTTTACATAACACTTTCATTAAATGTTATGAAACACTCAAATACTCCAAAATAACGACATTTCACATCTTCGTATTGTCCATATTGTTTGATTACTCGATATTTAATGAAAGTTTTAATGAAATACGCATAAAATTATGATTAATCAAGCAATATGGACAATACGAAGATGTGAAATGTCGTTATTTTGGAGTATTTGAGTGTTTCATAACATTTAATGAAAGTTTTATGTAAAGTTTATTTGAGTAACGAATTGATATCACACACATATGAGTAAAACTATACGACTTATATACTTGAGATTAACTCGTTACAAGGTGAAAGTGACTGTTTAGATATTTCGAAGTGTTCATTTTGTTATTTTATTATAAAAACGAAACCGTCATATTGGTAATGCTCAAATACAACTTTTACATTTCAAGTTTTTCAATGTTTAAGGTCTTATTAACCCGTTTTATGTCGTTTTTAGGTAATGGGCCTCACCAAATCTCAATTCGGCCTTATTAGGCCCGTTGACGTTTTCGTTGATTTTTTTTCGATTCCGAGAATTGATAACGACTAAAGACTTCATTTTCTATCATGTTACAATTTTCAAATTTTGAGTTTCAGCGTTATAAGGCGTTTAAATCATTTCAAACACAACTATCCAAAGTTTTTACTATATACCCCTTCCTTTTCAAATTTTTCAAGTTTTTTTGGCTAAATACCCCTTGCATTATGAAAACTATTTCTTTTTGCTAAATACCCTTTTCTTGTCATTTTTCGTTGTACGTCCCTTCATAAACTCGATTTTCGCGCCGTTTTTCGTTTTAATCCCGTTTTACTCGATTTTCGTGCCGTTTTTCGTTGTACTCTCGTTTTACTCGATTTTCGCGCCGTTTTTCGTTTTAATCCCGTTTTACTCGATTTTCGTGCCGTTTTTCGTTTTAATCTCGTTTTACTCGATTTTCGCGCCGTTTTTCGTTTTAATCCCGTTTTACTCGATTTTCGCGCCGTTTTTCGTTTTAATCCCGTTTTACTCCATTCATTGGGCTTGGCTGGGCTGAATTATTTGGGCTTGGCTGGGCTGAATTATTTGGGCTTGGTTGGGCTGAATTATTTGGGCTTGGCTGGGCTGAATTATTGGGCTTGACTGAGCTGAATTATTGGGCTTGACTGAGCTGAATTATTGGGCTTGACTGAGCTGAATTATTGGGCTTGGCTGGGCTGAAATGTTCGGCTGATGGTTTGAATTGTTGGGATGAATTCTACATCTAGCATACAGCTGGATGTCACTTATATGAAAATGAATGTGTTACAGCTACTACACAGCTGTAAGTCACAGAAGTCACAGCTGGATGACATAATTTTAAGTTATTGGGCCTTTGTTGTTGTGGGCCTTTTGTCTACACCGACCCAATTTTTCCCTAACCCTAGTAAAACTTCGGCTATAAATTCACTGCCTCAGTGAACCCTTTCATCACATTCTCACTCCGCCGTAAAATCTTAATTGTTTCAAGTTCTTACACTGTAAGTTTCATTTTTTACTGATTTGGATAGATATCTTCATTGTTTCTAAAATGTTTTCTTACTTTGTATTACAGATTCAAACAAGCATGGCATCATCTTCATCCTCCCCAGTTCCAGCTGAAGGCACTCAGATCCAGTGCCCTAGTAGAAGGTGCTCAAAGACACTCACCGTGTTATCTGCTAATAACAAGGACAATCCCCATACGTATGGACGAAGGTTTGTTACATGTGATTGTAACTGGAGGATCGTGTATCTGGAGCCAGAATACGACCCTCATCATCTCCGAGTCATGGCCAAACTGTTGAAGGAACACGCTGACATGGAGCTCAAACTTCGTATTTTTCACAGGTGGGACAAAGAATCAGCCTTATTCCACCTTGGAGTTTTGTTTCCCAATGAATATGGCCGTGGTCCTCCTTCCCCTGATTCCGATTAGGATGTAATGTTGTTATGTGTCTTGAAAGTTGTTACGTCTTTGCTAAGTTTGTTGTAGTTTCTGGAGTGTCTGTTTTAATTTAACAAGTAATCCCTTGTAGTGAATTCAGAACTTGTTTCATTTAACCCATCTAAAACATTAAAAAATAACAGACAAGACAATACTATAAAAAAGGAGTCAAGATATTAAAAGCATAACAGACATACAACAGAAGTCATCAACTAGAATTTCAAAAGGTGAAACATTCAACACATCCGAATTCACTACAGATCAACATCTATACTACCATAATTAATGCGATAGTCCTTCCATTGCTGCATCCTCAGCGCGAACCCGCGATCCAATTCATTCGCACTAGGATCCTTGAACATGCGCCAAACTCCAGGTACAGATGGTACCGGACAGTCTTCTCTAAGGCACACCTAAATTACAAAACATAAATACCATGTTAAGCATTAAGAAAATTGAGTGAAAATCACAAATACTTTAGTGAAAATCATACCGGTATGTAGTGGTTTGCTAAGCCCACACGAGCCATTGCATAAATTTTCAAACCATGACTGGAGCATTGTTGATACACCTTCATCGGTAAGCACAAATATGATCGGACTTTGGATAAGTATATCAAACCAACCTGAAACTTAGTGGCAAATGCTAATCCAATCATGGGCATACTCATCCAGTATCTTTCAGGACATGGTGATCTGCTATAGTTGACCTCTTGAACAAGAGCGTCGAAGTTGTTTGCCAAATCCGGGCGTAGTCTGGTCATGACTCGTCTGTAGATATCACTGTTCTCTAACAGCTCCGTAGTCAGTTCCATGCGAATGCGAGGATATTCTTGTTGGTGATGCCCCAACAACATGGCTAGTGACCGATATCCACAGTGTCCATCCGCCCTTACGTCTTGTGCATCTACAATGTATGGAAACATGAAGAGATCAACATTGTCAACCCCGAAGTCTACCCCACATTTCGTCATTGTTGGCTGAGGGAACTCATCTGTAAGAGTGCAACCTGATAATCCGAACCCCTCTCCACCAGTGCCACTTGAATGACCAAACGCCTCTGCCGCAGTGCACCCAGCAACTTCAAACTCCCTCATTATAGTAGGCTCGTTGAGAGTAGGTTGTGCCGCCGTTGCTTTTCCCTTTCCTCTAACCGTCTTATTCTTCGCCTTCGCAACATCATTTTTCTCTAATTCTTCCCTTGCGTACTCAAACGCGCTCATCTCTCTCTCGGTTCCCCACTTCTTTCCTACCGCTCCTCTTGGTCTGCCAGGATCCTTGATTCCCGTCGGCTCCAACGCAAGACTTTGATGTGGATACTCCAACATTGTGTACAAGTCCGCTATCTGAGACCACTGACTTTCAGGAAGTTCCCCCTTTTGCCATCTATCGTTGAGCTCAATGAATCTCAACTCCCGCATGGTCTGAGGTACACCAATCTCTACCTCCCCGTTATCAAGTTCAATCCTATCCCATTGTAGCTGCCTCCAGAATCTGTGAATCTGATTGAGCTTGAATGGCTTCTTCTGAATAATATGTTGCACCATCTCGTGGATGCACGGTAGGCCTTGACATTCTCGCATCCAGTAATCTTCGCAATGTTCCTCATAATTCTTCGCCTTTATATCCTCCCATATATCCCACAACTTATGCAACGCTCTATCAGACACATTATGGAATAGATGCCGAAATATCAATTTCACTTGTGGATTCATTCGTCTGAAAACCCCGGGTGTCTTGATCCGATCCTCTTCCATGGTGGCCCTCACCTTCACAATCTGGCCCTCGATGGCTGCATGGATCCTCACAACCATTCGATTAAAACCGCCTATACTTGAACCGATTATTTTCTTCAACACCTTATGCATTCCCTCAACCCTATGTTTTATTCATTCAATGTCGCGTTTAAGTAAAACAACTATTACATAATAAACTAATAAAAAAATCGGAAACGTTTAAGTAAGTTAAAAAAAAATTACCTGTTTGAGGTCCTCGTGAAGAAGTGAAGATTGTGTTCCGTCCATGCGCAAACAATGT
Source organism: Oxyria digyna (assembly GCA_029168935.1). Lineage (NCBI taxonomy): Eukaryota > Viridiplantae > Streptophyta > Magnoliopsida > Caryophyllales > Polygonaceae > Oxyria > Oxyria digyna. Next base: position 5,619,258 of record JAPVLV010000024.1, read on the forward strand.
TTGTCTTGTAAGGGATAAGCCACACCTTTTCAATGTATCCGACGACGCCGCTTCTCCAAGATGTTCTCAATCCTAGCAGTCTTTCCTCGTATCGTTCCTCCGTTCTTGATAGAAAAAGTCTCCATACTTGCGAGCACAACCTTTTCACCGATTCCTTATTTTTCAAAATTCTGGTAGCGTTTACCTCGATGTTGTGCTTGATATGAACCCAACACAAGAGGTGTTGAACCGGAAGATCTTTGAACACATATTTGATTGCAGTGATGAGAGCTAGTTCTCGATCGGTCATTATTGCAGTCGGCATTACTCCGGCATCCTCAAACAACTTTCTAAGCCTCTGAATTATCCACAAGTAGTGCATTGTTTCCTCCTTACCCGTGAATGCATATGCAATGTTGAATGTCTTATGCGTGCAAGTGAAACCGACAATCTCCACAAGAGGCATTTTATACCTGCATAATATATTTAAATAATGAAGGAAGAGGCATATGCAATATATTTAAACAAAAAAATTTTGATATACAACTATTATGTACCTATTCGTCTTGTATGTGGCGTCAATAACCACGACGTACGGAAACATCTTCAACAAGTGCAACGAGTCTTGATGGGCAAAAAACAAGATTTCCACCTCGTTTGATTTCTTCTTGCAGAGGGGATGCACTACATAGCTGCGCTCCTTCAAAAACTTCAAGGTCCATTGTGTAACAGTCAAATCTCCACGATCCTCAAAATGCATCTTCTGAATAAAGTTGGCGATTTGTTTTGTGGATGTTGTATTCCCTGGAAAGGCCGCACTCAACTGAGTAGCAATAACAGACGGCGTAGTCAAGCTGTTCGCACATACCGTCACAAATTTCACCTCGTTCGGCGTCATTCGACCCATGTACGGATGGCCAATGAAGCTAGTGGAAAGCTTATGATTGTGTTGTCCGTATTTTACCTTCACATACCATCCATCTCTCGCATCCCTCGCCCTGAACCTATATCCTCGGATCTCAAACTTGCAATCCGACTTCTTATCCCTACTATCCCGCTCTGTATTAACAACCTCCTCTGTTTCGCCATCCTCTCTTTTCTTTTTCCCTGATCTATACACTCCAGCATGCGAGCACATTATATTCATTTGACGCTCATTGCTATGGCGAGTCACTAATACCATCATAAGTTGTCTACCAATACTCTGAACCCAACGCCTCAAGTGTTCCTTAGTAGGAAACGTTTCTTCGGTATCAAACGAATCATAGTAATCCATACCCTATAATTAATAAAAACTACCATATTTATCACAACTAAAACTTAAAACTACGAGTCCACATCAATCTAAACTATCACTTCTACAAATTATTTGCAACTAAATAACGTAAATAAATACGAAACGATTCTAATTAATTACTAACCGAAAAATCTCCGGCGTCGAAGTCTCCTCCTTCTTCGTCGGTATCGTCGTCCCACATCCCGTCGTCGGGTTCACTAAAGTACTCTTTCTCATCCACGATCGCATCGTCTTCGTCACTCCCATGCTCGTTCTCTTCAACATACTCGTTCTCTTCACCGCTCCCATACTCAATCTCCGTCACATATTCAAACTCCTCACCATCACTCAAATTTGTAACTCTCCTATTTGACATTTTTGACTTCAACATCCATCCGAAGTTCCTACATTTATACACATACTACATCCCAAACGGTCATATTTTGAAAAAATAGCCGTTGGGATAAAAACAATCGTACGCCCATTATGGGCGTACGCCCATAATATACCCCAACGGTCACTTCTGAATTTGGACAAATAGCCGTTACACACAATTTTTTACTCGTACGCCCATTATGGGCGTACGAGTAAAAAATTGTATTTCCCCAACGGCTATTTTCAAACGGCTATATTATTAAAATTTATACTGTACGTCCATTTTGGGCGTATACATAATACCGTATTTTGTATTTTGCCTCACATTCGATGTTGGGATTTTGCACTGTCCGCCCAAAACCAGCGTACGCCCATTTTGGGCGTACGACAATGTAGTGTGGAAAGTTGCAAAATGTAGTGCGTATAGCTTTTGCCTTTTATTATAGTGTTTAATCAAAGGACAGAAAAAGTGAGTATACAAATTATGACCTGTAAACAAAACACACAACCAGCAGTTCGGGCACATACAGATAATCACATAATAGTCATTCTTGCATTGATCATTCATAGTAAATCTACTGGTCTGATACATGAGAACCAAATCTTCCTTTAACACTACTACTAGTTTTGGTACTTTCATAGCTAGTCATGGGCAAATTGAACCTAAACCTTTTGAACCGGCCCTAAACCGGACCAGTCAAACCCTGAACCTGAACCGGCTCGGCGAATCGGGCCTATGGAGGTTCAGGTTAAGGTTCAAAACTCCATTGAACCGTCGAACCGGGGGTTCAAAGAAGGTTAACCGGCTAGTTCATGAACCGGGGGTTTAAAAAAGTTAACCGAAGGTTCAAGGTTTATAGAAAAATATAGTGATTGGAAGAAGGCCGAGATTAGACAACAAATATATCATAATCAAGCTACATCATCGGGCTTATAACATAGAATAGTGGGTTCATATAAAAGTAAGAGAACTACGCGGGCTTTGATTCCTTTTATACGAGTATTCGAGAGGATACGTAGACAACTTAATAAGTAAGTAAATATTAGGTTCAATCCCTTTAATTTTTTTCTTTTTCATGTTGTACAAAATTTGAAGTTAGTTTTATTCCCTCTTTGTATAAACTATAAAGAGTCCAATATTGTAATTTAATCAATCAAAAGTTAATTTAAAAATTATTATTATTATTTTAATATCAAGGTTCAAACCTGAACCGGCCCGACATTCGAACCGACGGGAAACCTTGTAAAACCTTCTAGAACCTGAATCGACCCTAAACCTGAACTGACCCAACCGAACCGACTTTTAAAGGTTCAGATTAAGGTTCAAGGTAATCTTGAACCTTAAACCGGAGGTTTGTGAACCTGAATCGGAGTTTCATGAACCTTTTCCATGACTATTCATAGCTTTGGCCATATGTATGGAGGATTAAAGAATTAGAGATTAGGGTCATATTCCTAGAATTCTTGTTGGCCTCAATATCATAAAAAGGAAAATAATTCAATAAAAACATTACAGGAGTACACAATAAAATAAAACCTTCATAATTCTTCCTATCGGTTTTGTGTCCACCGTTAAGAGTTAGATAGAATGGGATTACAAGGAAAAGAGTTGTCTAAATTATGAAGATAACATAAATGGATAATGTAAAACTTCCCTCTGGCTAAAGCCTTGAACACATGAGGTTTGCCAAAGTTGGTATAAGCTATGAAATTTGTGCTATTAGCAGCAGAAATAGCAAGATTTTCTTTCAAATCAATATCAGCTTTTTTCTTCATAAAGATAAATACAGTAAGACAGCACCCAGAATTTCCTGTCATTATGAGAGATATGTATACAATTATGCAAAAGTACCTAAAAGAAGAATAAGTATTCAGGCAAAGAAAGTCTTGTAGCAGAAATAGTATTCTCATACATGTTCTATCCTGCGAAGAGTCAAACCAATATTCATTCAACAAAGAATTAGCCAAGGTGTACAAAAGAAGTGTATCCCTTGATTTGAAACTGATTGAAAACCATATATGAGAGAAAACACCAGTCATTACTATCTTGAATATATTGAAAATAACAATAGAAAAAGCTTTGGCATAATTTTCCCATTGCTAATGTCATGCATCGAAGAAGATTATGATTGTGGTAACACCAATTACCATTTGCGTAAACAATTAGTATGAAATACTAATCCATCTATCTTATCTTATCTTATCTATATAATGGCTGGCTGTCCATAGTCAAAATTGAATGAAATCGGTACCGGGTCGGTTCCGGGCCGCTCATTTAATTTTTCGGGCCTCCGGGCTTGCTGTGTTTTAATGGCGAAATCAGAATGGGCCTCCTTCCATTAATGGGCCTCCTTCCGTTAATGGGCTGCCCTATTTTTTTATCTCTTTCACCTGCCCGCCCGTGTGTTTTCTAAAGTAAATGAAATTGGTGGTGCATTAAATTTCATAACCTAACCTTTCTCAATCCTCTGGCACATTACCATTACAGCCCGTCTCCTCCATTTCCAGCGCAAGAGGCAATCTCCTCTATCTAATCCCTTCATCTTCTTCCTCCCCTTTCTGTAATTCAATACTTCTTTCATTGATTTCGTTGATTTCGCATTCATCACCCCCCGAATTGAGGCATCAAATCTCTGATTTGCCTATCGTCCTTTGAGGGATTTGATCGAGAGGAAGGGTGAAGTTGGATGAGTATCAATATCGGCACTTGGGATTGAGGTTTGATCAGGTGAGTTTGGTGCTCAGGAACAAGCACCTTAACCCTAGGTACGCAATTGGATGTTGTGATAGGCTTCCGAAGTCTATCGATTGGCACGCTTTGGGCGTTGTTAGTACTCTCAAGGATTAAGGCCAGTGTGGTGAGTTTTCCGATCAATTTCATTTGGATATGTCAGATTTTACAGCAAATCAATTACAAAGTTGAATGAAAACTGGAATTATCAAAACTATGTTTAATTGGAACAAATTATGGGGTTCGGCGTTTGAATGGAATAATTAGTAATCTTTTCTGGAATCAGTAATCTCTTCCCACGAGTCCTCTTCTTCTTTCTCCTGTCACCTTTACTCATGGATTTTTAATTCTCCATTCAGATTGGTGATTCTTCTCATGTTTTGAGAATTTTTTACGATGAATTGACTAGGATTTTTTTTGCAATTTGAATAGAGTAGAATTTTTTTGTTCTATAAAGAACCTATGATAACATTAATCTGCACCTGTACCTACGTCAAGATGCAGTTTACGGCCATTCCTCAACAACGAACGGGGTATTCATCTCATCGTTTCCCGTTAAACCTTTTCATCATTGTCTGATTTCGATATGTGTGTGATTTCTTGCTGGATTGAATTTGAAATGATTAAATGGCAGTGATTCCATTATTTCGATATGTATGATTTGTTTTTCTTGAAAATATACCCTCATTCTCTAACATATACTACATTATATGATATGATGTTTATGTCAGTCCTATTTTTTTCAGTCCAACCACATCTCAACATTCATTAGCATAATTGAAATTAATTTGGCGTACTTGAGAAACTTGATGGAATAGGGAAAGGGGTGCACCATGTGGAATCTTTAAATTAGAGTTGTATATTTAAGTATTGGTTTCCTTGCAGGTGGTTGTAGAAAAGAAGATTATGCGTGAGAGAAATCAGACCAGGCACGATCTTGGCCGTGGAAATTTTGTTGAAGAAGTGAGTTTTGAATCCCTTAGGACTTTCTTGTGATGGTTTCGCCTTTCCGGGTTTCTTTTGATTTTTGATCTACATATAAACTTTGTTTTCCTTTCACCTTTGTGGGTAGGTTTGGAACTGGTATTTCTCAAATTTTACGCGTGTAATACATGTATGATGGCATCCTGATGTTTTAAAACATCAGTAATGAGCTATCAGTATTAGTTTGTTTTCTTGATTAAAAAGAAGAAGAAGAGGAGCTATATACAGCCAATTGTCTGGACATTGTCTTTTGGTTCTATAAATTTGGTTTCCATCTTGCATTTTCTCAGAACACTACACTTTTATGATTGTGATTTTGTTCTCTTGATTTTCTCCCTCTTACTTCCAAGATGGCTTCTAGCTCATCCCTTCAAGTCTCTTCTACCGTTAATATCTTCTATGATGACTGGGTATGTTTATTACCTTGGAAAGCTAATTATTTCCATTGAAAATATAGATGAGGATCTCGAGAACTTGATGCTCGAGTACGATCGCCTCAATTGGAACTCGCAGAAGCCAACGAAGCTTCAGATCTTCCTGTTTACTGTCAACTCCAAGGCGAATTCAGATGAATCCAACAAGGCTGACGGGAGCTGGTTCGTTGCTGCCCCGTTCATCGTTTCATCCCCCTCACCCCCACGTTTTCCTATCTACAAAGCTCAGGTTTTGCATATCTTCAGGCAGACTAATTTTATTCAGTCTCTGCACTTTTACTTGGCATTAATTTTCTCTATGCTGAGTTTTAGGTTAACTGGGATCACATCACAAAAGGTCTGAGGATCTGGCTATCTCTTGAACCGCTTTGTCAGCGCAATTGTCTCACCAGTTCGTTCCCTTTGCCTTTTGATTCTTTAAAACTACTATTTCATTGATCGTTAATCTGAATTCTTCTCCAAAATCCGTCCAGTTTTCTTCGGTTGAAAAGGCCAAGGAGATTGAGGCGTTCTTTGAAAATCGGTCACTACCAGCAATCACAAGAACACTGAAGCAAAGCCTGGAAAGAGTTCACAACAATGTACGATGGGTTTGAATCGATCCGGAAAGACGATCATCTCGAAAAGCTTATGCAAGAACTTGCAGGTGAGATTATTCAGGAATAGACATTTCTCAATTCTATATTGATTCAGTTATGTGAGATGCTATTATTAATTTATCTGAATGGCTCTATATTACCAAATAATGCTGAATTTACTGCTGTATATATTTTAACTTCAGATCAAGCATCCCTTGAATCTGAGGCGAGAATTTCTCCACTGGTCAGTGAGAGAAAGAAGTTGTTCAATGATTTACTGACATCCAAAGGTAATATCTTCTGACCTCTCTCACTTACTCTCCCATTTCTTCCGTATTTCTTTTCCTTCTATGTTTATTTTCTACCTGCCTTATGAGAATATCAAGGTGTTTTGTTGTATCATGTTATAAAAGCAACTATTAATTTGCAGGAAATGTCTAGGTATTTTTCCGAACGAGACCATTATTTGAAGATGAAGGTTCAACCGCTGTTGAATTCCCGGACGGTATTATTGTACGTGTAAATACTGGTGACGATAATTTATCAAATCCAAAGAAGGATTTTGAATTTGCCAAGGTTTATGGACCTCATGTTGGTCAAGGTAAGCACATAATTGTCTTTTTATTTATGCTTGGATAATGTACCTCTGTATATACACTCTGGTTCGCCCTCTGTATAATTATTTTTCTCAATACCTTTTACATCACATAAATTTTCACTGTTGGAGGGATCTTCAATCTCTTTATAGAGTGAATATCAAAGAAAACCGTGTAGAAATGAGGAGATGACTTTTAAATTTTCCTTACTTCATAAATGTGCTACCAAGAATATGAGAAGTTACTGAATGAGTGAATGTTATGTGTTAGGCGAAAAAACTCCAGTTTATGAATTGGTCGATTTCATCACTGCTGCTCAGATGGCTGAAATTGAAGACCGTGATTACAAAGAAAATAAGGAGGTCTGTTTTTCCTACAAGTGACTACCCTATGAATTTTACCTTAATTTTTCATGCACATACGACGAAATACCTAAATTGTTGTTTACTTTTACTGCGTTCACTTGTGTTAGAATATTTCACACATGTCTTGCAGGAAGAATCTTGCGTATTTTTTAGCAATGTGACTTTCTCGCTTTGTTGTATTTTAGTATCTTATCAGCTTACGTGCTCAATACTCCTAATGCCCTCAACTTTTGCGGCGTCACTTGCCTTTTCTATTTCACTGCTCTAGCTTACAGCCTCAACTTAGACTTGCTTTTATGTTCCTTCTACTATTTATTGACCATCTGTTGGGTGGGTAGTTGCTATTGTGATTGTATTTACATGTGTTTTCAATTTCTCCTATTTTCTAGATGCTAAATATGTTTTACCCATTAAATGTAGGATCACCACCCTGAAACTTTATATGGCACTATAGATAGAACACTTTGTTTGCTTGAATTGGGATTTTCTGAGCAAGATGTGTCATCAGCTATGGAGAGTTTTGGTCAGTTTGTCTCTTGGTTTACATTGACGGATATTCACATGCTAAGTCTTTTTTCATTTGTGGAATCTGGGGAGGAATGAAAAAGCATCAAAAGTTGAACAATCGGTGTCACACCACGGAGTCGTCCGAACAGGATGTGACGCAGGAGGATGCCAAGGCTAATTGCATTGTTGATTTAGTGTAAGTGTCTGCAAGTTTTTTAACATGTTCAATATTATACATTAGTAGATGGATTGATAATGGCATTAGTACTGAGTGCTTCTACAACGTGTTCTTTAGCTAAATTTATTTTAATGCAACATGTTTACGGTTTTCAGTCTGTCAGCCGATTTATTATCAGTTGGCGGTTTTACAAGACCATATGAGATAGGCACAAGAGGGTATAGCCGCAACGGAAAACAACTTCGAGAAAGTTCAGCAAGAAGAAATTGAATGAAAATCCGTAATACAACGTTAAACCACATACAAAATCCGTAATTACCCCGCGCGTAGCGCGGGGTCCCGTGTCTAGTCTATATAAAAGTTGGTTGTCCATTGTCAAAATTGAATGAAATTGGTACCAATTTAATGCATTATTCATTTCTTAATCACCTCCTATTGGACTTTTGGGCATGTATTTAAATATCTTTCTTATATCCCTATGTTATATTTATTTATAGTCTACTTGATTAAGTCACAAATTAAATTAATGTGTGAGCTTCTCTTATGACAATGCAAACTTATTCTAATATTATGTTTTAAAACTACTTCAAACATAAATATAAGGAAATAAAAAATACTTATATTTACAAATATTAATAAATTTGATAACAACAACAACATATTAACAAATAATGTATAACTATATTAAATCACATACGAAAATCCGTAATTTTCTCGCGCGGAGCGCGAGGCCGGTATCTAGTCTATATAATGGTTGGTTGTCCAGAGCCAGAATTGAATGAAAATGGTACCAATCAATACCCTTGAAAACCATTTCCAAAATTCAATTCTCCTTCTTCAATTCCAGTCTTTAATTCCCAATTCTCGAACGTTACCTTACCCAATGATTTCCCCTCTTCGTTCGTATCTTATTACTGCTTATAATACAGACTGCTTGAAAGCGGAAATGGTAAAATTGTGAAAAGTTAATCGTATGGAAGCGGCAGAGGTGAGCGATGATCCGAAGAAGAATGCAAATCCTGGAGCGTCATTGAGCAACGCAATTGCAGGGCTCCAAATCGACAAGGACGATCTGAGGCGCAGGATCTCCATCCCTCACTGCCTCCGCCTCGCCCTCCGTCGTGCCATCAACTCCAAAGACGTCTCTGCCGGCATCGAATCCACCGAGCTCATTCTTTCCAACGATGGCGCCCTTCCCGCCGACTGCCCCATCCTCGTCTTCATCAATTCCCGCAGCGGTGCACGCCATGGCCCTGACCTCATTGACGAGGCGAATTTGTCGTGTGCCAAGTCAAGTAATCCTAACATGCAAACTAAGTAATATAGTACGCAAGTAAGGGTCGAATCCCAAGAGAATCAGTTTATCAAATTTTTAAGTTATCACAATGACTAATCAATAAACGTAACCAAAAGGGGGGGGTTTTTGTGGTTTTGATACGAAGTATCGAAAGTCAACTCGATTATAATAAGATTAAGCGAAGTGTTTCACTTAGCGATTATCCACAATTAGATTAACAAGTTGATCTTAGAATCCTTTTTACCCCTATGTCAAGTTCTCAAGTGATCGTTCTAATTCCTGTTCTTGAATAGTTATTAGTCCAACTAGTCCTAATAACCCTTACTCGATTATAACCTCGAAACTATCAAAGTTCAATAACAAAGTAGCAATGCATTCAGGAATAGATAGATACATGCAATATCATGGACAACTAGTCGGATACTCGACATGTACTCAACTCTCTTCTCTATTAACAATCACAACTAGTTCATGCAAATAGATTGTGCTACACAACAAGTATGATAATTCAACTAGAAGTATCAAACTCTAGCAATATGAACAAGACACAACTAACTTAGGTGATCAATCTAAAGTAGTAAATCTAGTTCATCGACAATACAAACAAGAGAGTTGAGACAATCAAAGAGTTAGACAAAGGGAAAGGATAAACTCACAACTTGTTGAATCCAAAAGCTTCAAACGCCAAGTGAAACAAAGGAACTTTAGCAACTCATAAGTTTGTGAAAACTCTTCCAAAAACTTAAGCAAAAACAAAGGTTAGATGATCAAGAATGATCATCCACTACCTATATAGTATTAGCAGATGTAACAGCCTAATTAAGGTCTAAAAAACGTATGGAAAGTTACAAAATTAAACACAAATTACTTCAAATGGCAAAAACTTCAATTTGATTCTTCTGTCGAGGAACCGCACCCGCGGGTTGAGAGCCGCGGGCGCGGTTTTGGATTTCGTCAGCTTCTTCTGGATGGCAGAGGGCCGCGGGCGCGGCTTGAGACCCGCGGGCGCGGCTTGAGCTTCTTCGTAACCTTTGGCTGAAGGTGAGAGCCGCGGGCGCGGCTTGAGACCCGCGGGCGCGGCTTGAGCTTCTTCGAGAGCCTTGGCTGAAGGTGAAACCCGCGGATGCGGCTTGAGACCCGCGGGTGCGGCTTGTTGTCTGAGGCAGAATTGCTGATTTCTTCAAGTCTTCGTCTTCGTCTTCGTCTTCGTCTTCAGCAGCTTCTTCCTTATGCTTCAATGCTTCCAATGCTTGTATCATCTCTTGGAATCTCGTATGTAAATCTTCTCTCGAACAACTCCATGATACAGATTACATAGAAACAAATAACATAATCCTATACAAAACTAGCTAATAATCCATAGTTGCGGTATGTAAAACACCGCTTATCACTCATCCAACGCCTTCAACATCTAATGGGCCACGAACAGGTATCAAACTCTGACAACAATGGATCACACTATCAATTTCTCACACTCTTGCTCTTCATTTAGGTATTTGACCTTTCAAATGTCAAGCACCACGAGTTTTTAGACTACGGTTTACGTTGCCTAGAGCAGCTGGCTAACAATGGCGACGACTCTGCCAAAGACACCCGGGCTAAGCTGAGAGTAGTGGTATCACACCCTTCTCTATCATTACTAGGAATAAAATTTGGTACTAACTAAGTTCATTCTCTACATTGTGTTCAAGGATGAGGGTGGTATTGATCCTAATCATCAGAATTCAAGTATTTAGATCTTGGATGAAGTTGTAAGTTACTTCTAAACTTTTTTCCCTACTTGATATCGTTTTTCTTTTACTTGCTATCCTTTTTCTTTTAGTTGCTATCTTGGTCCACTCAAAGAACATGGCAATCTATAACCACCTATTATTATTTGCTATCCTTAATTGCAATATTCTTTTGATGATAGTCGGCTACAGTGTTTGAAAAATATATCTGATAAGACTGTTGCTTTAGGTTACAAGTCTTACTAAAAAATCTGACAGAAATGTTGACAACCCTAAGGAATAGAAGCTTCCGTTGGTACGGAATAAGGTTAGTGTTTAAGATTGGAAATGATTTTGTGTTCATAATGGTTGTCAAAAGGTTTGTGTACTTCAACAAACTCTAATGTTGTTTCAAGTTTTAGTACTTCATCAATTAGTCTTTGTAAGAAATTATTGGTTCTATAACAGTGTAGGTCAAAAGAAGACTCATGTGATGGAGCTGCAAGATCAACAGTTATCAAGGATTTTCCATCTTTATACAACTGTTGTAATCTTATCCATTGCAGCTGAGCTTATCTCCTTAGCTTATTTTGCTAAAGAGAGATTTGTTGTATCCACCTATAGCTTGAAGCAAAATCAAATCAAGGGAAATCTACAACGCCTCAATCACAAAAAAGAGGGTCCGAACATTTTGTTCATCCAGGATGTATAAAATGGTAATGTCTGGTAGTGGTTGTAAAGATGCTAAACAAGTTGAGCAGGTGACATGACAATATGTCTCTTATGATTCCTTTTGTTTGTTAGTAACTATCTTCTTCTTATTTAACCAAAACTTTAATATCAATCCTAATGCTGGTGAACTCAATACCCAACTTGTCTTGCATGCTTAATATTAATTACTTTTAGCTTACAGTAAGTTCATTGTCATTAATTGCAATCTTTTAGCATTTTTTTTAGCTTACAACCTGAATTCACCACTTTAAATATATGTTAAAACACAGTTTTCTGATGTATCTATCATTCTGGTTTTCTTAATTCATTGGCTGGTGGTTTCAGCAGTGGGCGATTGTTCTTTCAGGTCCTCGGATTATTTCCGGTAGTTATGCTCTACCTCTTGAAAGAAGAGTTTTCTGATCTATCTATTATTCTGGTTTCTTAATCACTGGAAGTTTGTTTCAGTGTTGGCAGGGGCGGGATAAAATGTGATGAAGTAATCTCCATCGAAGGTACAACTATAAAGGGTAATGTCTCGATCATGGACGTAAGTATAAGCCTGTGGGTACCGAGATTTAAATACAATGGCGTAATCGGACCTCGGCATCAACATCGACAACCAATTCGAGGTAATTTAGTTAGGCATTCAATTGATTTTCCATAGCACAGGAGACTCCATCAGTTGTCGGAGACGATGTGAAGAAACTTCAAATCCTCTCCAACTGATAATTTCAGTTCAGGCAATATTCACAGAAATTCATTCTGTTAGAACTCTTTAATTAAATTTATTTCCCTATGTAGGTGTGAGTTTGCATTTTAAACTAGATTGAGCACATGAGTATGCAAGAATCAACATCTTTGAGAGCTGATAATTTCAAGTTCAGGTTAGATTCTCAATAATTAATTCACTATTTAATTAACTCGATTTTCCTATGTGATTGTGAGTTTCCATTCTAAACTGAATTGAGCACATGAATATGCAAATATGCAACAATCAACATCTTTGAGAACTAAATTTAAGTCTAATGTTCAGATAGACAATTGTTTGCAGGTTATTCTCTGAATTGAATTGAAAATCAAATCAAATACTATATACAATTAACTTATTAGGGATTAGCATTGATGGAGTTTAAATAGGTTAAAATAAAAAAAAAACAAATTTACACACCTGTTTTTATTGGTGTCGGTTCATTGAAGTTGCTTGGTTGAGTCTCTGTTTTTATTTCGGTTGATTGAAGTCTCGCTTTGGACTTCTGTCTGCTTACTGTCAACAAACCTTAGTTGAAGTCTCACTTTTTGACAGCGGTATTTCCATTAAACATCTCATTTTTTGTTTGATTACAGGCAATTAAACATCTAAGATATATAATTTCATGCCTTTTTGTTTCCAGCTGAATATAAAGTTTGCCCCTCAAAATAAGCACCACATTGTTCGAATATATGATCACTTCGTATGCCAGCGTCATCTCTGTATTTCTTCTGAATTGCTTGGATATGGAAGTAGTTCATTGTTCAAGTTATTACTGATGTAGTTTCAAGCATGAGTCTATCTTTATATATGTTGTATTTGTAATGCACTTGCATTTCTAACTCACGTTGTTTTTGATGAAGGAAAATACTCTCACAAAGACCGGCTAACATTCGAGTATTGAAAAACTAAAATTGAAGGCCAAGGTTTTTTCAGACACGTGTCAGAGGGTGTTTCCCCTTACAGGATTGCTTACCTTTATAAAGTACACAAATCCCAATTCCAGACTTTTTAATCTTACTGCTAAGTTAGCAGAAGATTTCCAGGTGTCCGAGTTGGGTTACAGGATAGTTTCTTCCATATTCAAAGCTCCTTCAATTTATATATTTATTCCTTACAAATCAGGAAGTAATTGCTTATTGAAGAACTTTTTAGGTTGAAATTGATTTGGGGTTTGGAATCAATTTGCAAATCGTGGTGATTACCTCTTCCTTATCCAAATATAGAGCTCCACATTCAAAGGACGGCTGCTGGCATTTCTTCCGTTATTATTCTCCCATTTCGGTATCCAATTCTAAAGTTTTCCTCCAATTTATTGTGATTCCATTGTCCTACTCATTGTTACTTTTGAATTATTCCATTTGTCGATTTTGGTTCATGTTACTGCGATTTGATTTTCTGGTTAGGGCTATGCTTTTGAGTGGAATGTCTTTCTCTCTGTTGAGTGCGGAAAAAATCTCTTCATAGTTATTGTTGTTGTTCTTATTGATTTCAGTTTTTTAAAGTTTTGATTTTGGATTTTTGTGAACAGTTGTAGTGACAATGAGTATGGAGGGTGTTACGAGTGATTTCAAACGCTCAAGCGGTAAGCTTCATCCCTGTGTATTCAGGTTTCTGTGTTAAGTGGTTAATGAGTTCTTCATGTATGAGAAATTGGTCCATTGTGTGTTGATTTTGAAACAGGTGGCTATTATTATTACGAGAATCAAACAGGAGATCAACATGGAGAGTGTACTTGTAAGAAAAGAAAACGAGAAGAGGAGCAGAAAAATGTGTCAAGCAATGCAAATGAAAAACATGTGCTGATTATTTTGGATTTGGAGAATCAAGGACCTGACAATTTGGTACCAACTGATGAGGATTCAGCTGTTGTTGGGCAATCAATGAATTTGAATGTTAGCGAGATGAACTCCACTTTGTCACCATTTCTTAGTGTAAAACTGCTTGATGTTGAGGGTGATAGTGCCAAGGCTGAAGCCTTTGATGAAGCAACAAGTTTCGATAGCTCACCGAGGGGAGCAATGGCGTTTTTGGGTGATAAAAAACCTGGAGGGAGGATGAAAAATGGCAATGCTGAGTTGGCAGAGAGTGTTATTCCAGAGTATGAATTGAAGAGGCTTAGGAATGCTTGATAGTTCAGAATTATTGACAATTCAAGGGAGTTCGGTTCACCAGGATTAGGTAACATTGCATGGAAAAAAAGAGTTGATGGTTGGAAGGTCAAGCAGGAGAAGAATGTAATTCCAATGAGCATTGGTCATGCGCCTTCTGAAGGTAGAGGAGGCGGTGATATTGTTGCGAGCACTGATGTACTGGTGGATGATGCGTTACTGTAAGTTATGTCTTAGATTTTTGCAAGCCTTCTAAAGTTATCCGTAATGAATTTGTAATTGAGAATGCTTGGCGTCTTGTATAGTTCAAATGTTATGAGCATTCACATGAATATTTACGACCCTGCCTTATTGTATTACTCCACATGCTTCTCTATAGCCTCTCTGTAAAGAATATTGAATCTATATTCTAATAAGGATAAATCTGATGATGATTTTCTTTCGTGGTGCAGAAATGATGAAGCTCATCAACCTCTATCAAGGAAGGTCCCTGTCTCATCATCTAGGGTAAATCCTTACCGGCTGATTATTGTTCTGCGGCTTGTAGTTCTTGGGATGTTTCTCCACTACCGTATCATGAATCTGGTGCCCACTGCCTTTCCCCTTTGGCTGCTATCTGTTATTTGTGAGATTTGGTTTGCATTTTCATGAATATTAGACCAGTTTCCCAAGTGGAATCCTATAAACCGTGAAACATACCTTGACATGCATTGTTTAAGGCAAGAAAACTTATTGTAGTTGTTACACTATATACTTACATTCCACTTAGTAATACAATATCTTCTCAGTTCTGACTCATAATATGCACTGCGACAGATATGACCGAGAAGGAGAGCCTTCACAGCTCACTGCTGTTGACATATTTGTCAGTATTGTTGACCCTTTGAAAGAGCCCCCTTGTCACAACCAACACGGTCTTATCCATTCTTTCTGTCGATTGCCCAGTTGATAAGGTCTTCTGTTATGTTTCTGATGATGGAGAAGCCATGCTTACATTTGAAGCCTTATTAGAGACAGCCGAGTTTGCAAAGCTCTGGGTTCCTTTCTGTCAAAAGCATAGCATTGAACCACGTACTCCAGAATGGTACTTCAATAAGAAAGTTGATTATCTTAAAGATAAAGTTCAACCATCTTTTGTCAAGGATCGCAGGGAAATAAAGGTGAAGATTTGCTGTTAAGGACATAAATTCATCATATTTATCATCATTGTCCCATTGGCTACACCTGTGTTGTGAAAATCATGTATATATATATAATGCTTTGTTGTTGCATTCTCCTCTAAAACTATTTCAGAGAGAATATGAAGAGTTTAAGATTTGTGTCAACGGGATTATGAGAATATGTTGATGTTCATCTAAGGACATCTCCAATGGCTTGCTAAATTTAGTAAGCCAACTAGGATTATATCAAGTTGATATGACACATTATAGCAAATGTTATTTTAGCAAACAAGTGTAACACCAACAACACTTGCTATAATTTTGCCATTTTCACTCTTCCAATTTTCAATTTATTAAAGAAATATCATTTATTTAGTGGACCACTCACACTTGGTTTGCTATTTGGATTGCCAAATTTAACAATCAAGATGGAGGAATAAAACATCTCTAAAAGAATATTCTTATAATTTGTCATTTTAGCTTGTTGTTGGTGTTTGGTTTTTGCTATAAATTTGTTATCTCCATTTATAGCAAGCCATTGGAGATGCCCTAACTGTTCTTGTATTCCTGTAGGTTTTTGTATGTCAAAACAATGCTTTAGCTTTATTTCTTTATGAAGTCAGAATCGAGGACAAATTCCGTTATACGTAATCAACGATGACTGCTTAATCTAACATGTAAGCATGGTTTTTTTACGTTATCTGTGATGCACAAGAAGTTGTTTACAAATTTATTTCTCTTTTGTTGTTATTTACTTCATCTAGAAACTCATTCTGAATACTCCGTAGCTTCTTAATCTAACTGTACTGCTTCTGTATTAACAGATCTCAGAGGACAATATCTTGCAGGTGTTCTCCCAAATCTCTGGCAAAGCTTCCACCGGTCCAGATCCTCTGTTTCAGAGGAAAGTATCAAGTACTGTAACATTGATTTTAATTGGACAATATTTGTAATCCATTCACTCAGATAATAATTTAATAAGTTAATGACTAAAATAAGTAAAAATTAATTATGTAACTTATACTATGTATTTGTGAATTTACTGTTCACCTTCTCTACCAAGCATCTACAAATTCAACCTTAACCAAGATAAGATCCGGGATTTCATTAGCTTTGTCCAACCCATTATTGATCAAACCCCAAACGAAAACCCTAGCCTAGATGAGAACGATCGAAAACCCATCTTGAGAAATCGGGAACGGAATCGAAACCTTCTCAAGCTTAGATCAAATTAATAAAACCAATCTCAAAATTAAAACCCACAAATTCGAACTCCCGTTTTTTCTGTGGATCCTCATCCTGACTTCTCTTCAATTGGATCCATTTCTCCTTTCGGATTGGTTTCAATTTTTTTAACTCGATCCATAGTTCATTCTCCAGGGTTGATGAGGAATGAAGATGAGAAGATGGAGAATCTGAATCGCATGCGGGGAGCTCGGTCTTGTCACGGAGTTGAGCGGCGAAGAAGATAAAGGATAACGATGGGCGGGCCATGATGCGCTGGTGGTGGTTTTCAGGGATGCGCATAAGGCCAGCATAGTAGTTGGAACAGAAGGGGATAAGATCGGCAACGATGTCGGCATCAGAATCAAAATCAGAGCAGATAGTGGGATAGCATGGTGATTTTGGTGCAGTTTTTCCTCTCCAATAGGGAATTTGTGGGTTTGATTTAGCAACTGAAGAGATTGGGTTTTCTGGTTAAAGAGATAAGAAAAGGGATTTGCTATAGGTAGAAGAAAGTTGGGAATAAAACAATGGTAAAAGAACGAAGAGACTATACGCACTACATTTTGAAACTTTTTAAACTACATTCTCGTACGTCCATTTTAGGCGTACCGTGCAATTTTGTCGAACATACGTATACGTATATGTATACGGTGGAAAACTGAAAAATGGTATGTACGCCCAAAATGGGCGTACGCCCAAAATGGGCGTAGCACTTCAAACGAGAGGAGGAAGAAGAAGAAGCTGGAGTTTTAAATCCTTGGCGTACGCCCAAAATGGGCGTACGCCAAGGATTTAAAACTCGAGCTTCTTCTTCTTCCTCCTCTCGTCTGATGTGTACTGTTCATACGTAACCTTAAAAATCGCCGTCGTCCAATCTTCTCCCATTTCACTCGTTTTCTTCCCCAAATCTATCCCATTCGACTCGTTTTTCTCATACAATCCAAATCCCTCAATCAATTTCTTCAATTTCACTCGGAATGATGCAATCCGAAGAAATGGGTAAAACTGTGGAGGCGGCGACGGTGGAGGCTGCGGCGGTGGTGGAGGCGACGGTGGAGGCTGCGGCTTCGTCTGTTCTCCCTCCCGTCCGTATTTGTGCTGGTGGCGCAAGGGTGCGAGGTGGAGGAGTAGGGCGGAAGAGGAATCCGGCCAAAAAAAAAATGGGGGGTGGTGGTGCTGCGGTGGTCGGTGGCGAGGGCTCTGGTGGTGGAGGGGAGGAGGTTGGTGGCGCCGTCGAGGTGGCTGGAGGTGAAGCTGGTGGAGCTGGTGGAGCTGGTGGAGCTGGTGGTCGGGGTGGTGGTCGGGGTGGAGCTCGGGGTGGTCGGGGTGGTCGTGATCGGGGCGTTGCGGAAAAACGGGCCCGTTCGATATCGCCGGAGAAGACGCTCTCGATCCACGAGGTACGTTAATATTATTTGTTATTTATTAATAAATTATTAATTAGTCGTTATTTATCGTTTAACGTTTAAATAACGATTAAAAAAAATTTTATTAATGAATTATTAATATAATATTATTTGGTCGTTATTTATCGTTTAACGTTTCACGTTAATCGATAAATAACGATTTAAAGAATAAGATTAATTAGTAAATAATATTTATTAATATAATATTAGTTAGTCGTTATTTATCGTTTAGATAAAAAAAAAAACTATTATATTAATAAATAATATTTATTAATATAATATTATTTGGTCGTTATTTATCGTTTAACGTTTCACGTTAATCGATAATTAACGATTTAAAGAATAAGATTAATTAGTAAATAATATTTATTAATATAATATTAGTTAGTCGTTATTTATCGTTTAGGTACGACTAACTAATATTATATTAATAAATAATATTTATTAATATAATATTATTTGGTCGTTATTTATCGTTTCACGTTTCACGTTAATCGATAAATAACGATTTAAAGAATAAGATTAATTAGTAAATAATATTTATTAATATAATATTAGTTAGTCGTTATTTATCGTTTAGCTAAAAGAAAATAATATTATATTAATAAATAATATTTATTAATATAATATTATTTGGTCGTTATTTATCGTTTCACGTTTTACGTTAATCGATAAATAACGATTTAAAGAATAAGATTAATTAGTAAATAATATTTATTAATATAATATTAGTTAGTCGTTATTTATCGTTTAGCTAAAAGAAAATAATATTATATTAATAAATAATATTTATTAATATATTATTAATTGGTCGTTATTTATCGTTTCACGTTTCACGTTATTCGATAAATAACGATTTAAAGAATAATTAGTCGTTATTTATCGTTTCACGTTATTCGATAAATAACTTGTAAAAGAAAAAGATATAATATTAAATAATATTTATTAATATAATATTAATTAGTTGTTATTTACTAAGAAATGAATTAATTTGTAATTAATACATTATTAAATAGCGTCTTAATAAATTATTAATAAGTCGTACCTAAGAAAAAATTAGTAATTAATACATTATTAAATATTTAAAAGAAAAACGTCAAATAATATAAAATAATAATTCGTAAATATGAAAATAGGCTTTAGAGAGGGCTATTGCTCCGACGGGTGGTTCTGTTAGAAAGAAGAAGAAGGGCCCTCGTCACCCTAGCGCACGCGGGATCACAGCTTCCCGACGTCGTGGATCTCCTCCAGACGTTCCAGGAGTGCATATAGGAGATACAGGGAAAGCTTTGATGGATGATTTGGATGTTAGTGAGGCGGAGGAGTTTTCAGAGGAGGTGGCGGAGGCAACCGAGGTTGCAGATCAGCCAGAGGTTGCAGATCTAGGAGATTTGGAGGCGCAGATGCATGATGATTACTATGAGGGATCACCTCTGCGTGAGCCATCTCCAGTTGGATCATTGTCTCCTTCTGCAGAGGATCATCAGCAGGAGATTCAGGATCAGCCAGACCTCCAGGAGCCCATTCAGGATCCTGTTCAGGAGCCTGTTCAGGAGCCTGTTCAGCACATTGATCCGGGCTTAGCTGTACCGGTTCCAGGGGATGCAGATTATGTGGGGCATCCTGGAGGTCCTCTCAGTTCACGGCTTTTGGTGGATTACAGCACCCACATTGCTCCGGTGATATGGACTGAGACGTTGTCTCTTGCAGAGCGTATTGAGCATGACCCGGCTTATGTGATACCGCCCTCATCGAAGGTATGCGTTGTTTTCTAAATGAATTTGTGAGGTAAAACGATCCACACGCTTTTCTAATTCATTAATTTCTCTTTCGTACATCAGCTGAAGAGGGTGTTGGATATATACACCCGCAAGGACTTCTTCAGGGAGTATGATAGGCATAAATCTAATGTGCCTGGGTCATGGTGGCAGCTCGTTCAGCGGAGCCACTTACATGTCCTTGCAGATCCCCGGCTCGAGTACAACAGCATCGATCCGATTCTGATTTCTGCATTTGTGGAGCGTTGGTATCCAGAAACCAACACGTTTCACTTTGCATTTGGTGAGATTTCTCCTACCTTGTTAGACGTGCTGAAGATTCTGGAGCTTCCGATCCATGGACGAGCTGTCAGATCTGCTGAGGCAGACATAGATGGGTTTGTGCATCCTCATGTGCAACGGATGTTCGGGTTTGCTACGATCGAGGAGGCTGCTGCGCTATGCTTACGTACGTAGAGTCTATTTTATTATTTATATTTGATTCCATTTTTTAGTTGATTCAATTAAATATTTATAATCCGTGATAAATTATCAGATGGGGGTTTGAACATCCACGGCAAGATAGGCATCACGACGATCCACACCCGACTATTACAGATGTTTGATATACGGGACAGGTAAATTATCGTATATTATAAGAATTTCTCATAATTTCTCGATTAACGTTACTAATTCATTTGTTGTTATTAATTGCAGGACTCCTCAGCAAGAGAGTGATATTGCTTCGCTCTACTTGTTGTCTCTGTTAGGCAGTACGACATTTGTCGACAAGTCTCGGATGAAGGTGAAACACAAATACCTTAGCATCCTCGTAGATCACAATGAGACAGGGTCCTATGCTTGGGGGACAGCCGTCTTGGCTGAACTGTACAGACAGTTGGGTCAGGCCTCCCGTGCTCAATCGAAGGGGTTTGCTGGTTGTCCGCTCCTGCTGAAGGTAGTTTTCGTTTAATGTTTTTTTGTTTTTTCGTGTATATTTTGCTTATGTATAAAACATTATGAAATTCTGGTATTTGTAGGCTTGGATATGGGCGTATTTCCATGGTCTTCGGGGTCATGCTACGCAGGACTTGACATCCATGAATGCCTCAGCGGCGGCTATCCGGGAAAACAGCAAAGTCAGATACCATAAGGATCCTGCTCGACTAGTTTCCCTCAGACTGGTCCTTGACCAGATCACATATGCAGAGGTAAGTACTATTTAATTAGTAATTTCATCATATGTTATGCAATTATTATTTTTAAAAATACGTTTGTCATTTAAAAAAAACATAGGTTCAGTGGAACCCCTGGGGCAAGTTGGATCTCAACGACCCCCAGTATAGGTTAGGTCTATTTCGGGGGCCTCTAGAGTCCTTTGAGGTCAGGGAGTCGCACCATCCTGACCGATGTTTGCGACAGTTCGGGTATGTGCAAGGCATACCCGAACCCCCGATTACACCACCTACTGCGATCAGAAATGATTCTGCATCGGGGTACACTGTCACATTCGGGGATGAGGACTGCACTTGGGCCCCAGAGACCCTGTCGGATCGATTGATCACCTTAGACGAGCAGGATAGACGAGGACTTCGAGAGTATGCATGGGATTGCAAGGATGGATACCGGACATGGTTTAATGCCATGTCACATCCTTATGTTGATTCCAGATCACCCAGGCAGGACCCACGGGCACCGTTTGACCACCGTGCCGAGCACATACAGATACCTGCGACAGCCTCTGTAGTTGTGGTACGTATTTCAATCAATATCGCTCAAGTAATAATTATAATCTATTTTATTCTACTTATATTTACATTTTGAAAATGTAGCGGGGCAACATACTCGCCTCTGAGATATCCAGTTTCCTACGTGCATATGGTGACACTCTGCCTTCAGGACAAGCGAGGATGATGAGGGGGTGGATCAGCATATGGACTGGTGATGTAGTACCAGAGGAGGATGGGCCTGTGCAATGATTTGATTGTGTTCAGTATTATATTTTGGATGTTTGTTTGATGTATATTTTGATGTATATTATTAGGATTTTCGCACTTAAAACGGGCTAAGACGAGAAATGACACGAAAATCGATGAAAAACGACTTAAAACGGGCTAAGACGAGAATCTGTGCGAAAAACGATGAAAAACGACTTAAAACGGGCTAAGACGAGAATCTGTGCGAAAACCGATGAAAAACGACTTAAAACGGGCTAAGACGAGAATCTGTGCGAAAAACGATGAAAAACGACTTAAAATGGGCTAAGACGAGAATCTGTGCGAAAACCGATGAAAAACGACTTAAAACGGGCTAAGACGAGAATCTGTGCGAAAAACGATGAAAAACGACTTAAAATGGGCTAAGACGAGAATCTGTGCGAAAACGATGAAAAACGACTTAAAACGGGCTAAGACGAGAATCTGTGCGAAAAACGATGAAAAACGACTTAAAATGGGCTAAGACGAGAATCTGTGCGAAAACCGATGAAAAACGACTTAAAACGGGCTAAGACGACAAATGACGCGGAAACCGAGGAAAACCTAGCTAGGGTATACGGTTTAGGGTATAGGGTTTAGGGTATAGGGTTTAGGGTAGAGGGTTTGGAGAGTGGATAGTGGATATTGAATGTGGATAGTGGATAGTGGATAGTAGATAGTGAATGTGGATAGTTGTGTTTGAAATGGATAGTTTGGGCCCAGTTCGTTTAAACGCCTTAGAACGCTAAAACTCAAAATTTGAAAATTGTAACATGATAGAAAATGAAGTCTTTAGTCGTTATCAATTCTCGGAATCGAAAAAAAATCAACGAAAACGTCAACGGGCCTAATAAGGCCGAATTGAGATTTGGTGAGGCCCATTACCTAAAAACGACATAAAACGGGTTAATAAGACCTTAAACATTGAAAAACTTGAAATGTAAAAGTTGTATTTGAGCATTACCAATATGACGGTTTCGTTTTTATAATAAAATAACAAAATGAACACTTCGAAATATCTAAACAGTCACTTTCACCTTGTAACGAGTTAATCTCAAGTATATAAGTCGTATAGTTTTACTCATATGTGTGTGATATCAATTCGTTACTCAAATAAACTTTACATAAAACTTTCATTAAATGTTATGAAACACTCAAATACTCCAAAATAACGACATTTCACATCTTCGTATTGTCCATATTGCTTGATTAATCATAATTTTATGCGTATTTCATTAAAACTTTCATTAAATATCGAGTAATCAAAATATGTGGACAATACGAAGATGTGAAATGTCGTTATTTTGGAGTATTTGAGTGTTTCATAACATTTAATGAAAGTGTTATGTAAAGTTTATTTGAGTAACGAATTGATATCACACACATATGAGTAAAACTATACGACTTATATACTTGAGATTAACTCGTTACAAGGTGAAAGTGACTGTTTAGATATTTCGAAGTGTTCATTTTGTTATTTTATTATAAAAACGAAACCGTCATATTGGTAATGCTCAAATACAACTTTTACATTTCAAGTTTTTCAATGTTTAAGGTCTTATTAACCCGTTTTATGTCGTTTTTAGGTAATGGGCCTCACCAAATCTCAATTCGGCCTTATTAGGCCCGTTGACGTTTTCGTTGATTTTTTTTCGATTCCGAGAATTGATAACGACTAAAGACTTCATTTTCTATCATGTTACAATTTTCAAATTTTGAGTTTCAGCGTTATAAGGCGTTTAAACGAACCGGGCCCAAACTATCCATTTCAAACGCAACTATCCAAAGTTTTTACTATATACCCCTTCCTTTTCAAATTTTTCAAGTTTTTTTGGCTAAATACCCCTTGCATTATGAAAACTATTTCTTTTTGCTAAATACCCTTTTCTTGTCATTTTTCGTTGTACGTCCCTTCATAAACTCGATTTTCGCGCCGTTTTTCGTTTTAATCCCGTTTTACTTGATTTTCGCGCCGTTTTTCGTTTTAATCCCGTTTTACTCGATTTTCGTGCCGTTTTTCGTTTTAATCTCGTTTTACTCGATTTTCGTGCCGTTTTTCGTTTTAATCTCGTTTTACTCGATTTTCGCGCCGTTTTTCGTTTTAATCCCGTTTTACTCCATTCATTGGGCTTGGCTGGGCTGAATTATTTGGGCTTGGTTGGGCTGAATTATTTGGGCTTGGCTGGGCTGAATTATTTGGGCTTGGTTGGGCTGAATTATTTGGGCTTGGCTGGGCTGAATTATTGGGCTTGGCTGGGCTGAAATGTTCGGCTGATGGTTTTAATTGTTGGGATGAATTCTACATCTAGCATACAGCTGGATGTCACTTATATGAAAATGAATGTGTTACAGCTACTACACAGCTGTAAGTCACAGAAGTCACAGCTGGATGACATACTTTTAAGTTATTGGGCCTTTGTTGTTGTGGGCCTTTTGTCTACACCGACCCAATTTTTCCCTAACCCTAGTAAAACTTCGGCTATAAATTCACTGCCTCAGTGAACCCTTTCATCACATTCTCACTCCGCCGTAAAATCTTAATTGTTTCAAGTTCTTACTCTGTAAGTTTCATTTTTTTACTGATTTGGATAGATATCTTCATTGTTTCTAAAATGTTTTCTTACTTTGTATTACAGATTCAAACAAGCATGGCATCATCTTCATCCTCCCCAGTTCCAGCTGAAGGCACTCAGATCCAGTGCCCTAGTAGAAGGTGCTCAAAGACACTCACCGTGTTATCTGCTAATAACAAGGACAATCCCCATACGTATGGACGAAGGTTTGTTACATGTGATTGTAACTGGAGGATCGTGTATCTGGAGCCAGAATACGACCCTCATCATCTCCGAGTCATGGCCAAACTGTTGAAGGAACACGCTGACATGGAGCTCAAACTTCGTATTTTTCACAGGTGGGACAAAGAATCAGCCTTATTCCACCTTGGAGTTCTGTTTCCCAATGAATATGGCCGTGGTCCTCCTTCCCTGATTCCGATTAGGATGTAATGTTGTTATGTGTCTTGAAAGTTGTTACGTCTTTGCTAAGTCTGTTGTAGTTTCTGGAGTGTCTGTTTTAATTTAACAAGTAATCCCTTGTAGTGAATTCAGAACTTGTTTCATTTAACCCATCTAAAACATTAAAAAATAACAGACAAGACAATACTATAAAAAAGGAGTCAAGATATTAAAAGCATAACAGACATACAACAGAAGTCATCAACTAGAATTTCAAAAGGTGAAACATTCAACACATCCGAATTCACTACAGATCAACATCTATACTACCATAATTAATGCGATAGTCCTTCCATTGCTGCATCCTCAGCGCGAACCCGCGATCCAATTCATTCGCACTAGGATCCTTGAACATGCGCCAAACTCCAGGTACAGATGGTACCGGACAGTCTTCTCTAAGGCACACCTAAATTACAAAACATAAATACCATGTTAAGCATTAAGAAAATTGAGTGAAAATCACAAATACTTTAGTGAAAATCATACCGGTATGTAGTGGTTTGCTAAGCCCACACGAGCCATTGCATAAATTTTCAAACCATGACTGGAGCATTGTTGATACACCTTCATCGGTAAGCACAAATATGATCGGACTTTGGATAAGTATATCAAACCAACCTGAAACTTAGTGGCAAATGCTAATCCAATCATGGGCATACTCATCCAGTATGTTTCAGGACATGGTGATCTGCTATAGTTGACCTCTTGAACAAGAGCGTCGAAGTTGTTTGCCAAATCCGGGCGTAGTCTGGTCATGACTCGTCTGTAGATATCACTGTTCTCTAACAGCTCCGTAGTCAGTTCCATGCGAATGCGAGGATATTCTTGTTGGTGATGCCCCAACAACATGGCTAGTGACCGATATCCACAGTGTCCATCCGCCCTTACGTCTTGTGCATCTACAATGTATGGAAACATGAAGAGATCAACATTGTCAACCCCGAAGTCTACCCCACATTTCGTCATTGTTGGCTGAGGGAACTCATCTGTAAGAGTGCACCCTGATAATCCGAACCCCTCTCCACCAGTGCCACTTGAATGACCAAACGCCTCTGCCGCAGTGCACCCAGCAACTTCAAACTCCCTCATTATAGTAGGCTCGTTGAAAGTAGGTTGTGCCGCCGTTGCTTTTCCCTTTCCTCTAACCGTCTTATTCTTCGCCTTCGCAACATCATTTTTCTCTAATTCTTCCCTTGCGTACTCAAACGCGCTCATCTCTCTCTCGGTTCCCCACTTCTTTCCTACCGCTCCTCTTGGTCTGCCAGGATCCTTGATTCCCGTCGGCTCCAACGCAAGACTTTGATGTGGATACTCCAACATTGTGTACAAGTCCGCTATCTGAGACCACTGACTTTCAGGAAGTTCCCCCTTTTGCCATCTATCGTTGAGCTCAATGAATCTCAACTCCCGCATGGTCTGAGGTACACCAATCTCTACCTCCCCGTTATCAAGTTCAATCCTATCCCATTGTAGCTGCCTCCAGAATCTGTGAATCTGATTGAGCTTGAATGGCTTCTTCTGAATAATATGTTGCACCATCTCGTGGATGCACGGTAGGCCTTGACATTCTCGCATCCAGTAATCTTCGCAATGTTCCTCATAATTCTTCGCCTTTATATCCTCCCATATATCCCACAACTTATGCAACGCTCTATCAGACACATTATGGAATAGATGCCGAAATATCAATTTCACTTGTGGATTCATTCGTCTGAAAACCCCGGGTGTCTTGATCCGATCCTCTTCCATGGTGGCCCTCACCTTCACAATCTGGCCCTCGATGGCTGCATGGATCCTCACAACCATTCGATTAAAACCGCCTATACTTGAACCGATTATTTTCTTCAACACCTTATGCATTCCCTCAACCCTATGTTTTATTCATTCAATGTCGCGTTTAAGTAAAACAACTGTTACATAATCAAACTAATAAATAAATCGGAAACGTTTAAGTAAGTTAAAAAAAAATTACCTGTTTGAGGTCCTCGTGAAGAAGTGAAGATTGTGTTCCGTCCATGCGCAAACAATGTTTGTCTTATAAGGGATAAGCCACACCTTTTCAATGTATCCGACGACGCCGCTTCTCCAAGATGTTCTCAATCCTAGCAGTCTTTCCTCGTATCGTTCCTCCGTTCTTGATAGAAAAAGTCTCCATACTTGCGAGCACAACCTTTTCACCGATTCCTTATTTTTCAAAATTCTGGTAGCGTTTACCTCGATGTTGTGCTTGATATGAACCCAACACAAGAGGTGTTGAACCGGAAGATCTTTGAACACATATTTGATTGCAGTGATGAGAGCTAGTTCTCGATCGGTCATTATTGCAGTCGGCATTACTCCGGCATCCTCAAACAACTTTCTAAGCCTCTGAATTATCCACAAGTAGTGCATTGTTTCCTCCTTACCCGTGAATGCATATGCAATGTTGAATGTCTTATGCGTGCAAGTGAAACCGACAATCTCCACAAGAGGCATTTTATACCTGCATAATATATTTAAATAATGAAGGAAGAGGCATATGCAATATATTTAAACAAAATTTTTTTGATATACAACTATTATGTACCTATTCGTCTTGTATGTGGCGTCAATAACCACGACGTACGGAAACATCTTCAACAAGTGCAACGAGTCTTGATGGGCAAAAAACAAGATTTCCACCTCGTTTGATTTCTTCTTGCAGAGGGGATGCACTACATAGCTGCGCTCCTTCAAAAACTTCAAGGTCCATTGTGTAACAGTCAAATCTCCACGATCCTCAAAATGCATCTTCTGAATAAAGTTGGCGATTTGTTTTGTGGATGTTGTATTCCCTGGAAAGGCCGCACTCAACTGAGTAGCAATAACAGACGGCGTAGTCAAGCTGTTCGCACATACCGTCACAAATTTCACCTCATTCGGCGTCATTCGACCCATGTACGGATGGCCAATGAAGCTAGTGCAAAGCTTATGATTGTGTTGTCCGTATTTTACCTTCACATACCATCCATCTCTCGCATCCCTCGCCCTGAACCTATATCCTCGGATCTCAAACTTGCAATCCGACTTCTTATCCCTACTATCCCGCTCTGTATTAACAACCTCCTCTGTTTCGCCATCCTCTCTTTTCTTTTTCCCTGATCTATACACTCCAGCATGCGAGCACATTATATTCATTTGACGCTCATTGCTATGGCGAGTCACTAATACCATCATAAGTTGTCTACCAATACTCTGAACCCAACGCCTCAAGTGTTCCTTAGTAGGAAACGTTTCTTCGGTATCAAACGAATCATAGTAATCCATACCCTATAATTAATAAAAACTACCATATTTATCACAACTAAAACTTAAAACTACGAGTCCACATCAATCTAAACTATCACTTCTACAAATTATTTGCAACTAAATAACGTAAATAAATACGAAACGATTCTAATTAATTACTAACCGAAAAATCTCCGGCGTCGAAGTCTCCTCCTTCTTCGTCGGTATCGTCGTCCCACATCCCGTCGTCGGGTTCACTAAAATACTCTTTCTCATCCACGATCGCATCGTCTTCGTCACTCCCATGCTCGTTATCTTCAACATACTCGTTCTCTTCACCGCTCCCATACTCAATCTCCGTCACATATTCAAACTCCTCACCATCACTCAAATTTGTAACTCTCCTATTTGACATTTTTGACTTCAACATCCATCCGAAGTTCCTACATTTATACACATACTACATCCCAAACGGTCATATTCTGAAAAAATAGCCGTTGGGATAAAAACAATCGTACGCCCATTATGGGCGTACGCCCATAATGGGCGTACAGGCAAAATATACCCCAACGGTCACTTCTGAATTTGGACAAATAGCCGTTACACACAATTTTTTACTCGTACGCCCATTATGGGCGTACGAGTAAAAAATTGTATTTCCCCAACGGCTATTTTCAAACGGCTATATTATTAAAATTTATACTGTACGCCCATTTTGGGCGTATACATAATACCGTATTTTGTATTTTGCCTCACATTCGATGTTGGGATTTTGCACTGTCCGCCCAAAACCAGCGTACGCCCATTTTGGGCGTACGAAAATGTAGTGTGGAAAGTTGCAAAATGTAGTGCGTATAGATTTTGCCTAAAAGAACCGGGAAAATCCCCTCACCCGATTTTTTATAACTGGCACCCGGTCTTGGGCGCATCCTGAGTGCGTCCAAAAATCCGGGTCAATCTTGGGCGCACCCTGGATGCGCCAAAGAAATTTTAATTTTTTTTTTTGCCGTCAGGATGCGCCCAAAATTGAACCGGGTTTTTGAAAAATAGTTTTGGACGCACCCAGGATGCGCCCAAGACCGGGTGCCAGTTATAAAAATCCGGGTGCGGGGTTAAACGGTCTAAAAGAAAGGCATAACAAGGACATCGAAAAAACCAATAAAAAATGTGTTGAAACAGTAAGTGATATAGTAGGCTGAAACAGAGGATCTGGACCGAAGCTTCCACACCTTAAAATCATGTAACAACCGATAATATATGAAATTCAAGAGAATAGAACTAAAACTAAGAAATGAAGCTTTAATTTGCGCCAAAAAACTCAATATTGCATCAAAAAGTAAATGAAACTCTAATTTGGGACATCGTTAGTCCCTTCATCTTCTTTCGTAATAAATACTCAAAAGTTATTATCTTTTTTAATGTTTTTTAATCCTTTTATTACATTTTTTACTTTGAAAATGTACTTCGAAATTGAATTTCGTAAAACAGTGCCCATTTTATTATTGTGATTTTTCTATAACAACATGAAAATAAAACTATAGACATTTATCTAGAATCAACATATAAAATCAGTCTGAGATCGGTCAATCTTATTAATTATATAACTTATCAATCATATTACAATTAAAGCAAGACATAAATAATACAACACAATATTATTACTTTAATTCGTTCGTTGCGTGGACTACAAATTTTAGATGGATTGGGCTTTATCGTTTTTGGAAAACGTTATATATCGAAAACTTCGTTGTCTTTTGTTAAAAGTTAATATGAAACTACATTAAATCAAATACGAAAATTTATAATTTCTCCGCGTGGAGCGCTGGTCCCGTATCTAGGAAAAAACTTTTGTTAAAGTGAGATTTGTTTGGGAAGTCAAAGAAGAACTTCTGTTAGGAGAAAGAAGTCTAAATTTTGATGTTGTCATATATCATGTTTATAAAACTTATTTATGCCTAAGTTCTTTTGTTTTAGTATATCTTATTATACGAAATGACTACCTCTATTTTGTATGGTGGTGGCTTTAACTGTGCTATATGTCTAATAATAGACATATAATATTAAAATTGTGTAAGAATAGGAAAAAACTGATGTAATTAATTAAGAAGTCTAAATCCTACTTATTAGTGCAAGGAACAATGTAAAAATTATCGATTTTACAACTAAGAGAATCACTCAATCTATTCTAACTCTTAAATACCCTCTACGTGATTCGTAAAAGACTCGCGCGAAGCGCAAGTTCCATTTCTAGAATCATATTATAATACTTAAGGCCTTATCTGGAGAGGATTTTCGGTAAAACAAAGATTAGACACTAGCACTACTTTATTGAAGTTACATTTCTATATCAAAAATGGATTTGAATATGATTATTCCAATCTAATTTTGGGACGTCTATTAAACAGCATTAACCTAAAAAACCCGCAATTGGCCGTTTCTAGTAAACATATAAAATTGACCTTTAGCTTAAGTAATTAATGATTTTGGAGTTGCATTTAGTGTTTTTGGAGTTGCATTTAGTTTTTGTTTCTGTTTTGAAATCTCTACCTTGCGTTTGAAGATGGAGCCGCCTAGCATTAAAATTAGAGAGAAATAACTTTATTCATGCGTCATGCGCGAAACTATGTATATAATTTATAAACATATAGCAATAACAATTATATAAATAAAAGTATGCATTATATAATTATATTTATTTTCAATGATTTTTAAACCAATATTATACAAATAAATAAAAATTCAATTGATTTGTAATCTTTTATATTTATATGCATTTACATAAGGAAATGATATCAATAGATTTAGGATAGTGACCATGCACATGTTCTTCTCCTAACCTTTTTTTTCTTTTTTAATCCTACAACTCAATGCAATCATATATACTTACAAAATACTTTCAACATTAAAAAACAACGACAATGAAACTATACCGTTGTAATTAGAAGAGATAGCTAAAGCTTAGAATTTGAGTGAAATCAGGAGTCGTACATCGCACGGGTTCCGTAATTCTAGTTGTTAATGAAAACAAGAGTAAAATTCAAAATTAAGGGCATCTTAAATTTTATCACAGACATGCAATCCAAGAATAAACACTACTCCCTCTGATCTAATTTATAGTTCGTTTTAGAACTATTTTGCTGATCAAATTTATTGTTCGTTTTAGACTCCCTTCCTAGTAAAACCTACACTTAAATGCTTTCTTCACTCCCTTCATTCTTGTATTGGCTGATATAGAAAATGATTATGGGTTTTGAGTAGTTTTATGACGGGTTTGATGGGATTATGCCAAAAAAGCAAACATTAATTGCTTTTCAAAACCAAATAGGCCTAATGTCTTAATTCCTGTGTAATACTCTAAAACGAACTATAAAACCGATCGGAGGGAGTATTGGAACCAACATCTAAATTTATTCTTGGTAGGTATGGCATTAATACAAAATTTATAGGCAACCTTCTGATTTTTAATGAAAACAAGAGTAAAATTCACACCAATATGATTATTGATCAAAGTAAACATATCGAGATGATAATAATTTTTTATTTGGTTTGCATATCCCATCTGACAGAGTGATTTTCTAAAAAAATTTAGAAGTAACTATAATCATAATATTGAACAAAATCAACAAAAGCGCAATAGGTTGGCATCAACAATGTAAAGATACAAAAAGCGTTTAGAGAGATCAACATATCTAGCATCTCCCTCCTCGGGCTTGGATTGAGCCGAACTAATAAGCGTGAGAGGAACTTCTTTTGTTCCCATTATCATTCATCATATAAGATTACAAAACAGGAAAATAGATGCATACACTTTTGTCTCTATAAATTTGTGGTAACATTGTGTATCTGAGTTTCACTCCCTCCTTCCGCAGTTCAATTGATCTCTACAAATTCATCCCACATAAAATCATACAAAGAAGACCAAGACTGTTTTATTATAAAAGTAAGCATGTAAGTGAGAGTTGCGGGTACAGCTTCTTTGTACCTTCTCTGAAGCTCAGACTCCAGAAACTCCTTGAGAGAGCCGAATCCAACTGATTGTCAAAACTCTTCATCAAACCCACCTTTAACCTCATCACGAAGATGCCACCTTTAACCTCATCACGAAGATGCCGTATGATTTCAGTATCAACTTGAGAAATCTGCCTAAGAAATTCATCATTTGGAATTGTACTCCTATCTTTGGGGAGGGCCACAAAAAAATGGTCGGACATTGTCTCCAAGGTAACCCTCTTCGATAAGAGAGCTCTTGTGGATTTTGTCAATAGAAGCAGCATTTTGAAATTATACGGGTAAGCCAACAACCTGTGAAACTGGGAAAAAAGAAGAAAGAAACCAAAGAACATAACATAGGAAGAAGGATAACAAATGTGATCACAGTACAGCTGTAAGAAACAACGGCCTGATTCTTCAAACAGATCTAATTCATAAGCTAAGGGATTATATACTACAACCAGCCTACTTCGGTGGTTGGAGCACGACCTTAATAGCAGCGTCAAAAACACCCTTGATATTCTACACATACCAAATCTATATTGGATTAGTATCATGTAATATATCAAAGTTGGTGCTAAATTATCACAGATGAAAACTTGAATGGTCAAGCTACCTGCTGCGTCTTTGAGCTGCACTCAATG
Source organism: Oxyria digyna (assembly GCA_029168935.1). Taxonomy (NCBI): domain Eukaryota; kingdom Viridiplantae; phylum Streptophyta; class Magnoliopsida; order Caryophyllales; family Polygonaceae; genus Oxyria; species Oxyria digyna. The sequence goes on from JAPVLV010000024.1 coordinate 5,652,260, forward strand.
TAAGCTGTTGCACCAATTTGCTCCCCCAATTCCTCTCCCTAAATAACACCATTCACAAACAATGATAAGTAACGTATTTGAAAAATGAAATAAATGAAGAAAATATGAGGTAGTAGTTCATACTTGAGCATTTGTAATTGGCACAGCACCAACATTACCAAAAGAGAGTGCAGTGTGTAGAACTCCTTACACATAACAACATTCTTAGCGTACTTACCACATTATTCCAAGTACATAATCACGGAAACATAAACCGATTAAGCAGCCATGGCGTTAAGGCCCTTGGCGGCTTGCCACCTCCAATCCATTACCTGCAGATCAGAAAAGGGACTAAATAACAAAACATGAGTATTTTGTGAGACTACAAAGCCAATATAATATAAGCCGGGTCATTTTTTACCATCTGGGTCAAAAAAAGAACACTTACTTGGTTTCCCCATCAGGTAGGCACTTCTCAAACGTCTCGATACATCTTTCCTGCATATAAAGTGTTGTGTTGATGTTGTAAACTGAATTTGCAAATTTTGTAAGGAATCATAGAGAGGACAGATTTCTTCCTTCAATTTGCTACATACATCAACGGCCAAGCTCTAATCCTATCGCAGCACAAAACCATTTGAACTCACGCGAAAATCAAATTTAAGCATATAAAAACCTAGACTGACGAACTGAATAACCTTCGCGAGGCAATAGCGAATCAAAATACATAAGGACAAAGAAAAATGCAACGGAAGGGAGATCCAGGGTCCCTCAGGGAGTCGAGAATCAGGGTTTCTCTTGATAATATGGATTGAGAAAGAAGGCGGAAGCCTAAGCCAGATAGCCTCGATTCCACCCAAGTCGGGGATTTCAATCTGCTCAAACCCTAATACGTGCAAAGTGATAGTATTAAATTGTCCCTCACTCCCAGAACCCTCTTCGATAGCAACATCTTTGTTACTGACAAACGGTCGAGATCGAGATTGTCGAAAGAAGAAGGTAGGTAAAGATCCAGTTGTGGCTGTGGAGAAGAAGGAGAACACTAATACGGAGGGAGGAGAGAACTACAATCTGAAAATTAGAGAATAGAGATAGAAACCGAGCATAAATACGAGTAATGAGATGGGAGAAAATTAAAGGCGGCGACAACGAAACGGTGAAGAGAATCGACGAATTGAATTCACCAAAGAAAACCGACGGGTAGAGGAAGATCTGGGAGGAAATTGAAGACTGCAACAAAGAGGCACAATTCACTGCACCATCATCAATGAAGCCCTGAATACAGTCCTCAATACTTAATGTAAAGGTCAAATTTTATACGTTTATTATAGATAGATTGATATAGTTTATTAAAGATAATCTTTCATTTAATAATAATAGATTTGTTTGAAAAATATACGTAAAAATTTCTTTTTAAAATATCTTGTGTAAATATTTTTCAACCACCCTCCAAAAATATTTTTTCAATTATATAATCCATATAAAATATAATTTTGTTTTTAACTTAGTAAAAGATAAAATCTTAAAAGATAATTTTTAATTTAATACTAATAGATTTATTTGAAAAATATATGTGGAAATTTATTTAAAATATCTTGTGGAAATATTTTTCAACCACCCCAAAAATATTTTTTCAGTTATATAATCCTTATAAAATATAATTCGTTTTTGTCTTAGTAAAAGATAAATTCTTTATTAAGAAATAGATTGATGTAGTTTCTTAAAAGGCAAAAGATCAAATGAGAAGTTAATCCTAATCTGAGAAATGAGAAAATAACATAGACCGTCGGATCTAGGGCAGATCTACAGTCCTCCTTCCTCCTTCCCAGACGCGTGCATAAGCGCGTTCTTTCTCCTTCTCCCACACAAAAACTCTTCCGCTCGATCTCGGCTCCTCTCCCACTCGATCTCTTCCTCGATCCAACCGGCTCCCCACTCGATCTCTTCCTCTCTGGTTCTGCTTCTGTTTCTCCTCGATTCTCCTTTGTCTATTCTCTCATTGATTTGTTAGTTTTTCCTAATATTGTAGCCTTCAATTTCTAGGTTTTCGAAGTTTTTTACTTGAATTTGCTTTCTTCTTCACTTGTTGTCCCGATTTCTAGGTTTCGCCATGGATCTATCTTTAACTCCGACGATTGGAGGTTCGTCATTTTTTATTTTAAAGTTTCGTCGTTGGTTTTAGTTCTTCGATTGAGTTTTCATCATTAATTCTGAGGTTTAGATTTAGTTTTCTGTTTGATTTTGCTTGAGTTAGCAAGATGGATTCTTCACTTGTTGTCCCGATTTCTAGGTTTCGCCATGGATCTATCTTTAACTCCGACGATTGGAGGTTCGTCATTTTTTATTTTAAAGTTTCGTCGTTGGTTTTAGTTCTTCGATTGAGTTTTCATCATTAATTCTGAGGTTTAGATTTAGTTTTCTGTTTGATTTTGCTTGAGTTAGCAAGATGGATGAATCTATGTTTATGTATCCCTATTTGGCTTCGATTTTTTGGTGAAAACCTTGAACTTCTTTGTTTTCAGTTGCTGTTATCCAGATTAATTCGAATTCGGCATGGATCTATGTTTATCTCATTCCAGTTAGAGTAAACTGCAGCACAACAAAGATTTATTGAAGCACGGTGATACCAAATTGAAGCATAATCATAACAAAGTGAAGCACAATCATTACAAATTGAAGCACAATATGAGTAATCTGAAGCAAACAGAAATTTGTTGTAGCATAATCATTTTATACTAAAGCACAATCAGACTAAAATGAATCACAAGCATATGCAACTGAAAGCATAACAAAGCTAAAACTCTTCGTTTGTTAATACAGTTATACCTTCAGTTGGTTTTATTGTTGTTAATATTTATAATTGTTTCAATCTTCATATTGTTGTACAAGGATTCTACAGAGAAATGATAATTTAAGGTCTCTATTTCTCCCGGGAATTCCACCTATGTTACTCTTCTTTGTCCCGACGACATCAAACCTTTTGAGGGCCAGTTATTGCCATATTTTGCAGAAGTTGTTCAGTTCTATATCAAGTATACTACTTTTGCTGAATTCTCGGTTCGAAATGCTACAGATATAAAGGCTTCAGATGGCTCAGGGGTCACTGTTTTAAAGCTTCTCTTGTGCAATAGTGCAGGATACAAACCTTTATATAAGGGGATTGCAGCCAAGCGTTGGAGGATTACATTTAGATGTGGTTGTCTTGCTAAAATCATTTTTTGTTATGTAGGACTCGATAGATATCGTGTATTACTTTGATAGTTATCACTTGTAAACAAGTTGCATCCCCCCAACAACTACAACTGATACTTGATATTCATCACTTTAGATTATTACTTTGTAGCACATTTTTTTATGTATTTGAAGCACATTTTCTAGCAATTACTGGCCATAGTGAAGTTTTTCCGTGATAGCTTTATGTTTAAATTGTTTAGCACATCCTTGTTAAATCAAAGCACAAATATATTGAGTCCAAGCACTTTTGTTTCTAAAACAAAGCACAAAAAGAGCATATACTAGCACATCACAATGATAGAGTAACACGTTTCAGTAATATAATAGCACTTTCAATTAGAGTAAATCAAAGCACATTCCAGTAATAGAATTCGATAGCAAAAGTAGCAAATTTCAGAAATAGAATAGCAGCTTCAACATTTAATACAGTAGCACTTTCATTAGTAAAACAAAGCACAACAGGATCATATACTAGCACATTCCAATAATAGAGTAGCACTTTCATTACTAAATAAAAGTTTGTGTAATTTTTTCTCAAGCCCCTTTATACAATGTTATAGCACATAGGCTTTTACTGTTATTTTTCTTCAGTTAGTAGTGCAACACATCATTCATAAACCGAAGCACAAATGTACAATGTTATAGCATAATGAAGTTTATTATGACATTCTTCTTAAATCATCACATCATTCATTTTGCTTACAAGTGTTAAAACTGTTTCAAAACTACATTATACGTGACGCTAAGCAGTACCAAAATTACAACATTACAACAAGTTCAACGTTCAATTTTTGGACTTCTTCGACATCATCTCTGTGACATTCTTTATCTCATTGTATGTTCTATCAAGCATGGAAGAACAATACTTCAGTATCATGTTCGACACTTTTCAGCTGAGCTATCCTTTGGTGCATTTGACACATTTGTGCTTGAGCCCTTCTCTCCTTCTTTTGTTACCTTCTATGCTTCATATGTGCTCTTCTGTTCTAGAGTTGAGCCCTTCTCTGTTGTATAAAAATAATTAAATCAAAGCACAAAAGTGATTTTACTGCTTCTTCTTGTAGTGATTTTGCTAGCTGAATCCCAATGACTAATGGATGTTTAGTACGAATCTTTTGGCGACGATAATGTTGTGTATCACGTTCTGCATAAATCAAAGCACAACATTGTTAAAGCTTCTCATTCACAAAGATCTGAAACTCGTCAAGGGACCCACTATTCACATATTTTCTTTCATTTAAATTAAAAAATAATAATAAAGTTTATTAAACAATAATATATTGTTATGTTGTTATAAAAATTTGGTTATAAATTTTCTTTACATAAACATACTAAATGCATACAAGACACAGGGAAATATAAGCATCAACTTTAATTGTTTAGGAAAAACCAATAAAAATATTTTCAACTTTTACGAGAAGACCAAAATGTAGATCTAACGTCTTTTTCACTGAAAATTAAGTTAATTCAATAACAACATGGTACATAATATGAATTTTATGTAGGTTCAAAACATTCCTCTTCGAATTTAGAAAATATTTAATTGAAAAGGCAATTTTTTTGTTTATGGTTTATAAATTTTAAGTTGAAATTTTTAATTTTTTATTGACTTAAAAGTTGAAATTAATTTTATCGAAGGTAAAAATTGAGATTTTTTTATTTTTTTATTATATATGTAAATTTAGGTTGTACTGAAGTATATACCTTTGTAGGATTTATTTTTATTTATTGTCTAATGATATAATAATCACATAATTTTTTTTACCAAAGGAAAAATATTAAAATTTATAATCAAATAATTATATTAAAATATTGAATTTATATCTTATTATATCCTAAGTAGACTTGTCAAAAGCTTACCCAACATGTTGGGTCGATCCGACCCGGGAAAAACTCGACCCAACCGACCAAAAAATTCATGAAACCCGTTTGGGTCAAATCTGAACCGACCCGTACTTCTCGAAACTCGTCAAGGGACCCACTATTCACATATTTTCTTTCATTTAAATTAAAAAAATAATAATGTTTATTAAACAATAATATATTGTTATAAAAATTTTGTTATAAATTTTCATTTCTTTATTACAATAAAAAAATCAAACATTTGAAACCGGCTTGGATGACCCAACCCAAACCCGACCAACCCGGAAATCCTAATATAATAACCCTAGCTAAACATATAGGCCTTAAACGTAGTCTTAAGAGAGATGATATACTTTATATACTAACAAATACCCCGATGTTCATGTATTCTCATCTTTAGGGCTTTTATCCGTGATATAATATATCAATTTTTAGAGAAGATAATTCTCTATTATAATAATGTTTTTTTCTTGATATGATTATGATAATTATGATAATAGTATTTATGAATATTTTAATAACAATTTTTTTCAGTTATGAATTTTTAAAGATATACTTTATTTATTTATTATAACAAAAAATTTATGCGAACTTTAACATTGGTTTTTTTTTCCGGTGGCCCAAGCAAAACCCACCTAAAGATGAATATATTGATGAATATCATTCCTCTTCGAATTTAGAAAATATTTAATTGAAAAGGTAATTTTGTTGTTTATGGTTTATAAATTTTAAGTTGGGATTCTTAATATTTTATTGACTTAAAAGTTGAGATTAATTTTATCTAAACTAAAAAATGAGATTTTTTTATTTTTCGTATTATATATGTAAATTTAGTATATACTAAAGTATATACCTTTGTAGGGTATTTTTTTTATTGTCCAATGATATAATAATCACATAATTTTATTTTACCAAAGGAGAAATATTAAAATTTATAAAGTCTATTTTTTAGCGTTAAATCTTTACTGGTGAAGTTCTTTGTCATTATAGATATTTCTAACACGGAGAAAAAGATCAAATAATTATATTAAAATATTGAGTTTATATCTTATTATATCCTAAGAAGACTTGTCAAAAGCTTACCCAACATGTTGTGTCGATCCGACCCGGGAAAAGCTCGACCCAACCCGACCCAAACATTCATGAAACCGTTTGGGTCAAATCCGAACCGACCCGTACTTCTCGAAACTCGTCAAGGGACCCACTATTCACATATTTTCTTTCATTTAAATTAAAAAATAATAATGAAGTTTATTAAATAATAATATATTGTAATAAAAATATTGTTTAAATTTTCTTTGCTTTATTACAATAAAAAAAATCGAACATTTGAAACCCGCTTGGATTGACCCGAGTTGAACCCGACCAACCCTAGCTAACCATATAGGCCTTAAACGTAGTCTTAAGAGAGATGATATAGTTTATATACTAAAAAATATCCCGATGTTCATGTATTCTCCTCTTTAGGGCTTTTATCCGTGATACGGAGTATTATAATATAAAAAAATTTAGAGAAGATAATTCTTTATTATAATAATGCTTTTGTTTTGATATGATTATGATAATAGTAAAAAAAAATCAGTTAGTAATTTTATAAGATATAATTTATTTATTTATTATATTAAAAAATTTATACAGACTTTAACATTGATTTTTTTTTCCGATGGCCCAAGCAAAAGCCCAACCCAAAATAAATATATTGATGAATATCTTGTTGAATATTTTGGGTGAATATTTTTCAACCACCCCAAAAATTATATATATTATGATTATGATTATGATATGATATATGATAGTAAAATGTATTCTTGTAGCTCTATATATATTTATCCTTACAAATAAAAATTCAAAAACATGTAAAAATACACACTTATTTAATTGTTATAGTTGATTATTGTTTATGTAATACAGACTATACAGTCCACATTGTAATACTCGAATATATGACAACAAGCAAAACTATATCACATGTATGATGTATTACTTGACAGGAAAAATAATATTTTATATTCAAAACATCCAATATATGTCTATTCTTAGAACTGGATAATAATCATTTTTACAATTCATTTTTTCCATGTAAAATATAATACACATTAGTTTTTTTACCATTCGTTTTTTGGATTAACACTATCAGGGTATCTATGTCAAAGGAACGACTCCAAGGCTGAAGTCGGGCCTCTATGTCCTCCACATCCACGATCTCGGTGACACCACCAATGTTTCATATACATCGAGTGACTTCTCTATCATTACTATGGATTTTTGGTTAACAACACATGTATTTATATCCTCTATTTCTATTTATAGAGGCTAGAGACTTCTCTTTTTCCGGCAAAAAAAGTCATTATGTGTTTTGTCATTATCTTAATTGATTACGTGTATAAATCTAACTTTGTTGAGATTATTACATGCAATATTAAAAGATTGTGATACGATTAGCCTCAATCCAACTTTGTGACATATAACGTTAAGCCGCATATGAAATCTGTAATTGCATTCGCGCGAGGTCCCGGGTCTAGGGATATTATAAACGGTCAGTGATATTATAAACCGTGCTTAAACTAGTGTAAGTGAATAATATCTGCTCAATGAACCTACGGTTTATAGGCCTTGGAGCAACCCCAATCTTATAAAAAAAACTCTAAAGTGATGAAGCTAGTACAAAGATAATAGTACAATGGAGCAAGATTTCATGTCATTTAAACTAGTGTGTAAGTAGACCCGACAGAAATTAACCCGACCCGACCCAACCCGATTTTTTTGCGTCATAACCCGTCAAATTGAACTCGTGACCCGTTTTCCGTCAAACCCGATTGACCCGATTTTTTTGGGTAAAAAATGGATTGACCCGTCCCAACCCGTTTTTTACCCGAAAAATTTGGCCAAAAAGAAAAGAGTAAAGAAGTGGGAAATTGTAAATTTTATTATAAAAATTGGCTCTATTTTGATAATTTCCCAAAATTTAGGATATTGTGAGCAAGACACCGGACCAAGTGTTCTAAAAGACGGTCAATACGGCCAATTAATCGGCAACAGGTTTGTTGGGTAATTTAGGTTATAAAGTGTTTGTTGTTTATAAATGGTTTATTTTTTATAATTATGTTTGGTGAAAAATAGGTTTTTATTAGGATATTTGTAATTTATTTGAAATATGTGAGTGAGTGAAAAATTAAATAAATCATTATGTAAATCATAAAAATGGATTTTCGAAAAAAAGTGATTTAACTTTGTTACCCAACATAGCCAACGTTGGACGCCACCCCTACGTTAAGCCGCATATGAAATCTGTAATTGCGTTCGCGCGAGGTCCCGGGTCTAGGGATATTATAAACGGTCAGTGATATTATAAACCGTGCTTAAACTAGTGTAAGTGAATAATATCTGCTCAATGAACCCACGGTTTATAGGCCTTGGAGCAACCCCAATCTTATAAAAAAAACTCTAAAGTGATGAAGCTAGTACAAAGATAATAGTACAATGGAGCAAGATTTCATGTCATTTAAACTAGTGTGTAAGTAGACCCGACAGAAATTAACCCGACCCGACCCAACCCGATTTTTTTGCGTCATAACCCGTCAAATTGAACTCGTGACCCGTTTTCCGTCAAACCCGATTGACCCGATTTTTTTGGGTAAAAAATGGATTGATCCGTCCCAACCCGTTTTTTACCCGAAAAATTTGGCCAAAAAGAAAAGAGTAAAGAAGTGGGAAATTGTAAATTTTATTATAAAAATTGGCTCTATTTTGATAATTTCCCAAAATTTAGGATATTGTGAGCAAGACACCGGACCAAGTGTTCTAAAAGACGGTCAATACGGCCAATTAATCGGCAACAGGTTTGTTGGGTAATTTAGGTTATAAAGTGTTTGTTGTTTATAAATGGTTTATTTTTTATAATTATGTTTGGTGAAAAATAGGTTTTTATTAGGATATTTGTAATTTATTTGAAATATGTGAGTGAGTGAAAAATTAAATAAATCATTATGTAAATCATAAAAATGGATTTTCGAAAAAAAGTGATTTAACTTTGTTACCCAACATAGCCAACGTTGGACGCCACCCCTACGTTAAGCCGCATATGAAATCTGTAATTGCGTTCGCGCGAGGTCCCGGGTCTAGGGATATTATAAACGGTCAGTGATATTATAAACCGTGCTTAAACTAGTGTAAGTGAATAATATCTGCTCAATGAACCCACGGTTTATAGGCCTTGGAGCAACCCCAATCTTATAAAAAAAACTCTAAAGTGATGAAGCTAGTACAAAGATAATAGTACAATGGAGCAAGATTTCATGTCATTTAAACTAGTGTGTAAGTAGACCCGACAGAAATTAACCCGACCCGACCCAACCCGATTTTTTTGCGTCATAACCCGTCAAATTGAACTCGTGACCCGTTTTCCGTCAAACCCGATTGACCCGATTTTTTTGGGTAAAAAATGGATTGATCCGTCCCAACCCGTTTTTTACCCGAAAAATTTGGCCAAAAAGAAAAGAGTAAAGAAGTGGGAAATTGTAAATTTTATTATAAAAATTGGCTCTATTTTGATAATTTCCCAAAATTTAGGATATTGTGAGCAAGACACCGGACCAAGTGTTCTAAAAGACGGTCAATACGGCCAATTAATCGGCAACAGGTTTGTTGGGTAATTTAGGTTATAAAGTGTTTGTTGTTTATAAATGGTTTATTTTTTATAATTATGTTTGGTGAAAAATAGGTTTTTATTAGGATATTTGTAATTTATTTGAAATATGTGAGTGAGTGAAAAATTAAATAAATCATTATGTAAATCATAAAAATGGATTTTCGAAAAAAAGTGATTTAACTTTGTTACCCAACATAGCCAACGTTGGACGCCACCCCTACGTTAAGCCGCATATGAAATCTGTAATTGCGTTCGCGCGAGGTCCCGGGTCTAGGGATATTATAAACGGTCAGTGATATTATAAACCGTGCTTAAACTAGTGTAAGTGAATAATATCTGCTCAATGAACCCACGGTTTATAGGCCTTGGAGCAACCCCAATCTTATAAAAAAAACTCTAAAGTGATGAAGCTAGTACAAAGATAATAGTACAATGGAGCAAGATTTCATGTCATTTAAACTAGTGTGTAAGTAGACCCGACAAAAATTAACCCGACCCGACCCAACCCGATTTTTTTGCGTCATAACCCGTCAAATTGAACTCGTGACCCGTTTTCCGTCAAACCCGATTGACCCGATTTTTTTGGGTAAAAAATGGATTGACCCGTCCCAATCCGTTTTTTACCCGAAAAATTTGGCCAAAAAGAAAAGAGTAAAGAAGTGGGAAATTGTAAATTTTATTATAAAAATTGGCTCTATTTTGATAATTTCCCAAAATTTAGGATATTGTGAGCAAGACACCGGACCAAGTGTTCTAAAAGACGGTCAATACGGCCAATTAATCGACACCGGACCAAGTGTTCTAAAAGACGATCAATACGGCCAATTAATCGGCAACAGGTTTGTTGGGTAATTTAGGTTATAAAGTGTTTTTTGTTTATAAATGGTTTATTTTTTATAATTATGTTTGGTGAAAAATAGGTTTTTATTAGGATATTTGTAATTTATTTGAAATATGTGAGTGAGTGAAAAATTAAATAAATCATTATGTAAATCATAAAAATGGATTTTCGAAAAAAAGTGATTTAACTTTGTTACCCAACATAGCCAACGTTGGACGCCACCCCTACGTCCCGATTTTTCCCTAATCGGAGATTAAAACAGGATCACAGAAATATTCTACTTAATAAAGATATAATTCCGTTTATATAGGTTAGACGACCAATTAATTAAAAAATCGTTTAAAATCGGGAGAACGATTTCACTTATGGGCTTTGAAAATCTAAGCCCAATAGCATTAAAATACTTGCAAAAATTAGGTTAAGAGATCCTTGTCTTTATATACATCTCTACCCCTCTACTACTTCACATAACTTTCGATGTGGGAATTGTGTAAGAGAAAAAAAATTGGTGAGCAAGTCAAAGAGTTGGGTAGTAGTGATGCAACATTCTTTCATCCATTTGTACAGCAAGAAAAACTTGAGATTGAAATTGAATATAGGGCTTTTCTTATATATAGTGCCCTCCAGTGTACTCCCTCCGTCCCACTTTGTTTGTCCTGTTTGACTTTGGCACACTTGCCGATGCACGTTTTATATCGTCAATATATCAAATTATATGTTATTAAAAATTATAATTTTTTAATATTCTTAAAGTACTAATCGAAACGAATCAAACAAGACCACTCATGACTATGTTTTATCTTATATATTGAAAGATATTTAGAAGATTCTCTCGATTAGTGAATAGTGTCAAAATTTGAAACAGGACGAACAAACAGGGACGGAGGGAGTATTACAATATCATTTTGTCATAGTGGCTATTTTATATATTTGAGTTTTAATATTGATAAACTAGTTATAATTTTTTTTCAATATTTTGAATTTATTACCTGATAAACTAATATAACATATATTTATAAAATTTATTAGGAACTAGATGATTTTTAGTGACATTATTAATTTTTATATGTCTACAAAGTTTTAAACTATATGATACAAGGTTCAAACATAAGAGAATACGTCGTTTTCGTTTAAACGTACAGATTCCGTACCCGTATAGCATTTTTTAAACCAATTTGGCCAAACGACATCTAAATGATGTCAGAATGGAATGAAACTTGATTTCAATGTCTATTAGAGATACTTGACCATGTGGGTAACTCCAATCAAAACTTCTTCATTTTCATGTAACACCGCCTTTCTAAACATCAAACTAGTCATCATCACTCTCTAACTTGTTGCATTATGTATGGTCAACAACATTGATATATTATTATGTTTGAAAATATTATACAACTTAGTCTTATTAGGCATATAAAGTCAAAATAAGGTCTTGTTCACACAAAACGAGGCTTGAAACTATTCGTAAACGCTAAAAGGCCTTAAATGTGCTTAAGGCCCAATTTGAAAAAATGACGTCAAACGATGTCGGAATGGAATGAAACTTGGTTTCAATGCCTATTAGAGATATTTTATATACCATGTGGGTAACTTCCAATTAGAACTTTGAACTTTTCAAATAGCACCTCCTTTGTAAAAATCAAACTAGTGATAGCTCTCTAACTTGTCGCAATATGTATGGTCTACAACATCGATGTTGATTATTGTTGAAAAAACTTATACAACTTAGTCTTCTTAGGAATATAAAGTACTAATAAGGTCTCGCTCATACAAACGAGGCTCGGAACTAGACCTGGCCAAACTGGGGCTTGGGCCGGGCCAGGGCATAATTCCAAATTCTACCCATTTATCAGGGTCGGGCCAAGCCCTCCCATTTAAAATGGGACAATTCCGCTATCCATATCCTCCCATAAGGGCTCTCAGGGCGGCCCTCGACTACTTATACAGAGAAATTAAATATCAGAAACCGAGCTAAACCGTGTTACTAAAACATTTCAAACCTGTTTAGTGCTTACAAGCAATTCACCATCCAAAATCGCATGCTAAAAAGGTCCAAAATGCATGCCTACATAACAATCTCCATAACCGAATTCAACAAAAAAAATCCAAAAACACATAATATTATATTATATATATAATATGGGCCGGGTAGGGCCGGTCCTCAGGGCCCTACTCCGATACCATATTCTTCCACTTTAAAAAAGGGCCGAGCAGAGTCGACCCTTATGGGCAAAATCTCCTATCCAGATCCTCCCAAATTTTAGGGCGGGTTGGGAGGGCCGGGCGGGCCGGCCATAGTTTGGCCAGGTCTACTCGGAACTATGCGTAAAACGCTAAAATGCCTTAAATGGCTTAAAGCCCAATTTAATTGGCAAAAGACGCCCAAACGATATCGAAATGAAATGAAACTTGTTTTCAATATCTATTAAATATATTTGACCATATGAGTAACTTCCAATCACAATGAACCTACCATATTTTGTTTAGTCGATGATTATTGATTTGTCAATAGGTTATAAATTTCAATTTATAAATAATTTCATTCGTTGTTAATAATGTTAGCTAGTCTATTCAAAGTTACTATTCCTAAGTTATTCAAATAAACGAAAAGAAGGTAATGTAGTGGTGTCGCTATCGAAGGATACATTAAGATTTGCAATCAAGATTGACCCGAATTTAACATGAATATTTCGTAAAGACTCAACTTGTTTTGTCTCGGTAAGTTTTTACTCAAAGTGACTTGATCCGACAATAAATCCATAACCAACCGACATGTTTAACTCGGTAATTTGAGACCCGAACCCAAATCCGACCCAACTATAAACCCGTAACAACCCGACCTGTTTGACCAAGTAATTTTAGACCCGAACCCGACCCGCCTATAAACCCGTAACGACCCGACCTGTTTTGACCCGGTAATTTTAGACCCGAACCCGAACCTCCTATAAACCCGTAACGACCCAACCTGTTTTGACCCGTTAATTTTAGACCTGAAATGACCCAACCCGAAAAATACCAGACCCGGAGCACTGTAACCCGAACCCGACCAACCCGATTGCCAGGTCTGTGTGCAAGTGAATAATATCTGTGCAATGAAGCCCACGCTTTATACGTCTTGGAGCAAACCCAATCTTAAGTGTACAAAGATACCAACAAATTCCCAAGCAAACTAATAATAGTACAATGGAGCAAGATTTCATGTCATTTAACTGGTACATGACGATCGAATGGAAGAATATTGCAATGAGAGCCATTCACTCACAGCTCTCATATGGAAAGTAGAAGGCAGAGCTCATTCTTCTTCTTCTTCTTCTGCCTCTTCCAACCACTTTATAAATGGCTCCAGTGACTTGACAAAGTTTTGCCTAGCAAAACATTTAAAAAACAATTGTTATCCTCTTTAATTTTTGTATAGGAAAATGAGAATACAAGGGTGAAGAGATAATTGGACTGATATCTTACCTGCCCTTTGGATTTGTTCCTTTGCGGAACCAATGCAGGATTGTGTCCTCTGCAAGCACATCAAGGTCGTAAAGAGACCTCACCATTTCCGGGAACAGCTTCATCAGTTTGGCATCCTCATAGCATTGGATCTGAACCTTGTAAATCAGTTCCAGCTCAAGCTTCCCACTCGTACAGAAAGTATTCAGCAGTTTTCCCCATGCCTTAACCTAACACACAAAAGAGTTTCAAATCATAAATAACGAGTAATTCAGCAGGATTGTTTACATACAGAACCGAACTCAATCAACAAAAAGTATACCTGACGGAGAGCAGCATTTGCATTCTGCTGCTGGTTTTTCCCCGACCACTGAACAGAATCCATGATCGCATCCCATAAAACACGGACGACCTCAATGTCTGGAAGCCTAGCTTCTTTTACATGATGTTTCACTGTTTCGATGACTTCATCTATATCAGCTTCATCTGAGATTTGAGTGGTCAATGCAGTTTTCATTTCCTTCAGTTTCACCTCAAAGATTTTTTTTTCATTATATTCAACCAGTGGGGCCATCCCTGCTTTGCTGTGTAAAACAAACATATACATGTCAGAATGACCACGCTCAATTCCATAACAATGAGGTCAACTTCAGATGGTAAATAGCAAGATGAACGCAAGCAAGAGCTCATGTATGACAGATGTAAACAATAACCAACATATAACCATGAAATCTTAATCACTTACGTAAAATGGTCAGAAAAAGCTTCAGGAGTTCGCTTGGAAGAAGGAAAGAACTCAAAAAGTTTCTCCTCCACTTTGCCACGTTTTAGAATTGCAATCAGATCATCCAGAGTATTTTCAACAAGATACTCCTTAAAGAGGTCAGTAACAAATGAGAGAACTAGCCCTTTGGCCACAAGATTATCCTTAAGCAATGGGTGGAAAATTGTCTCAGGTGGCAAGCCTGAGAGTTTCTGAGATAGTGCAAGTGCGGTAAAAATGGCCAACTTCCTCCTCTCATTTTCCTCGAACAGTTCCAGAGACTGTAAAAACTTTTGTAAGACATTCTCAAGATTCTTTATCAGAAAAGGTTTCCTGCGTAAAATCTTTTGTACGTAGAGGACAGATGGTAGAATAGCTTCACGTTTCGGTTCACAGTCAATTATGGAGTAAGAGTGGCGCTCCCCCTCATCAGGCTTAATTGTTCCAGGTTGATTACGCCCCCCTGTGAAAATAACCTGCACACAGGAAACACATATTAGCATAATCTATCATAAAATTTCACTAAATTCAATAAACTTGTGCAATCAACAATGAAATTTTTAAAAAAATAGTAGACTACTAATGAAAAAACAAACTTGCCTCGAAGAAAGTATCACCGTATCTTGAGAAGTTAAGCTCAGAGGACTCGACGCTTTTCGCAATAAGTTCCTACAAACAAAGAAGACCATGATCACAAACTAATTTAGGAAGCTAGAGGTATATAGAATACTAACTGTAGAAGAAATAATGTTTTTACCAGATCACCAGCATTATCCAAGTAAATCTGGACCACTGCATCAGAAAATGCTGCAGGGTCCAGAGGAGCTGCTATATTCCGTTTGCGGGTCTTGATCCGCGTACCACTATCATGAAGAGAATGAATAATTCAAACACCAGACTGAAACCTAACAAAACACCACACTTATATTGCACAAACTTCACTTATCCATAATCACATGTTACAATCACTTAAATATCAACAGGTGTTCATATTAAGGATCGTGAGACAGACAGGAGGAGAAGAATCAGAAGTGTGACAACCAAGGTGAAAAACTATGAATAGTTCAATCATCATAGAATTAACAACAACCAGTGGATGCCAATAAACGGGATAAAGTTCTGAATTTTCACCAAAAGTCTGTTTTTATTTACAGAATCAAGTTCAAAGAAGAAATTCCAAACATGCCAAGATGCTTGATTCCCACAACAAAGGTATATCATGTCCTTGCATCTTCGAAAATGCTACCACAAAGACATATTGTATAAAGATCAAATGAAAAGCAAACATAGCCGAATTTGAAACGCTTACCCTAGAGTGGGCTTCTCCTTCGAGCTGCAGAGATTATTTGAAGAACAGCAAAGAAGAAACGGAGAAAGAGTCAGTACATGAACAATTTAAACCGGAAACGAATCGTAACCCTAATTGACATCATGTGGTAACAAAATACAGCTTTCAAACAGTGAGATTCCAAGAAACACAGTACAGACATGATCCATAAACAAAAACAAAAACAAAAACAAAAACAAAAACAAAATACTAAGTTCCACGATTCATTATAGAACCCTAAATGGATTATCCAATTAACAGAAAATAATTGGAAATTAGAGCAGTACTCACAATCACAAACATAAAGCCCCTAATCAATTCAAAATTTGTTTTAATCGAATTAAACCACATAGATAGATGACAATAAAGATAGTATCTTCGGAAGAAAGATGGAAATTTTGAAGGACTTGTTTGCCAAGATAAAAAGCAGATCTGGATGGAAACAGAAAGAGAGCGATGAATACCTCATAAACAAGATTGAAAGTGGTCGGAAAGCACGAAAACCTTGAGAGCTTTTATTTTGTCGAGATCGAAGTCTGGTAAGACAGAAAGAAGAGCGAAGAGAGACGAAGAGGGATCAGAGGGCACTTCCTTTCTCACGGAACCGCACGGAGCTAATATCCATTTTAATCATTTACAGTCTGTTCGGCAATAATCAAAATAAGCTAAGCTATCTTATTATTTTAAAAAGTTTGAAATCGTAGCTTATTTGTTCAATAAACTAGCTTATTTTCAACAAAAATCAAGGCAAAAAATTATTAGCCGAACAATGCCTTAATCAATCTAATTAATAGTGCTTTAGCATGTGCACGGAAACGGAAACGGCGGTTGGAAACTGAAAACGGCATAACACCGCAACGCAAAGCGACAGAACACCGGGAAGCGGCAAATGTAAAATAAATAAATATAGAAAACGGCGATATATTTTAATAAGTCTTAAACCTAAACCAAATGTGAGGTTTGAAAATGTGAAACAGATGAAGGATTAAGGTTAAGTTTTTCTATTTTCTATTTTTCTTTAATTTATTAAAAAAATATATAATTTTCTAATTTTTAGCTCATCAAAACGTTTCCTCCCGTTTCCTCGGACGTTTCCTGACGTTTCCAAAATGTTCACCGTTTTCAGTAGGGGTGAGCAAACATATCCGATCCGATCCGGCCGATCCGATCCGATAATCCGCCGATCCAAGTCCGAAAAATCCGTATCCGAAAAAATCCGTTTCATATTTATCCGAATCCGATCCGGATGATTTTTTCGGATATACGGACCGGATACGGATCAGGAATTATGCTTATCGGATATCCGGGGATATGTGAAATAAAATATATGTTTTTAAAATTAGAACTATATATTCTAGTATATTTAGTTAAGGAGTGTAGGGCTTTTATTAATTTGACTCAAGCCCAACCCCAAATAAAAGTCCAGCCCAAAATAAAACTACATCCTAGCTGAATTTGACCTAATCTAACAACGCTCAATCTCATTGCCTCATTCTGCAGCTGCTACCTCTCCCTACCGCCTCCTATCTCTCTCATTCTCATTTCTCGCCTCTTCTCTCACTCTCACTCTCTTGACTTCGATTTCTCAATCAAACCATCCTAGCTGAATTTCTAGATCAAGTTCTCCCTCATAAACTGAATTGTAAGTGTTCAATTTCCTCTTCTTTATGCTCGTTTCTACTTTCTAGTCATGTTTATATATGTGTCTTCGTTTTTTGGTATTCGATTTCCTCTTCTTTATGTTCGTTTCTAGTCATGTTTGTATACGTGTCTTTGTTTTTTGTTTTTTGTGTTCGATGTTTATATGTTTTTTGGATGAAGACTGGACCCTTTTTCAAGCATCCTATGTAAGTCTGGGTTTGATCTCTCTCTTGCCAAAAGAAGCGAAACCTGTCTGTCAATATAAAGAAGGCAAGCTTGTAACATAAGATGCATTTTTCACTGTTAGAACAAAGCCTCAGAGGTCATGGCAGATTTTTTTGTTTTTTGTGTTCTAAGAATTCATTCACTTTACTGGATAAGATTAGTTGGAGAATTTTTTAATGTGAAATCTATTATCTAAGTACACCATGACTTTTAAAACATAATTCAATATATGGTTGCATTTCTAATGTAATTTCTTATTCAGGCAATATTTGGTTGCATTTCTCTCACTTTGCTAGGGCTTCACAACTGAATATCCATGGTAAGTTTATGTAGTTTTTTGTTTCATTTCTGTTTTCTTTTGTATTAGTTTGATTAACTTAATACACAATGTGATTACAGGAATGTGGTTATACATCCTCAAGTGGGGCATCCTACGACTCAAGTAATTCCGATCTAAATGATGTGCAAATTATAGAAGAAAGAAATTCAGCAAACCCACCAAGGCACCCTGATTCTTCCTCAAATGTGGTTATACATCCTTAATGCTATTCCAAATTCTAAAGTTCATGTTAAGTGCAAGTATTGTGGAGCAGTGATTGGTTGTAAGACATCTAATGGAACTAGTCCTTTAATAAATCATGTTAGAAGATGCAAAAAACTTCCTGCAAATATGGATAAGGAGCAAAAGATGTTGGATATCTATAAAAAAAACTGTTATTAATGAAGATGGTGTTGCTGAAATTGTATGTGTTCCTTCTACTTGGATGTTTGATCAAGATGCTTGTAGGAGAGCTCTTGCTAGGATGATTATTTTGGATGAGCTTCCTTTTGCTATTGTTGAACACGAGGGGTTTAGGTACTTTTGTAGATGTTTGAATCCTGAATTCCTAGTTCCTTCTCGATGTACCATAGCTAGAGATTGTTATAAGTTTTATGTTGAAGATAGGAAACAAATGAAGGATAGTTTTCAAAAATTGAATTGTCGGATCAGTCTTACTACAGATGCATGGACTTCTAGGCAGAACTTAAGCTATATGTGTCTCACTACTCATTTTATTGATGATAGTTGGGTTTTGCACAAAAGGATCATAAACTTTTGTCCTCTTGCTGGCCATTCGGGGCAATTAATTGGTAGAGCTGTTGAAAAGTGTTTAGTTGACTGGGGTATAAATAATATTATGACAGTTACAGTTGACAATGCAAGTTCTAATGATTTAGCAATTGATCATTTAAGAAGGAGATTCAACCATAGGGAAACTAGTATTCTAGATGGAAAGTTTCTGCATATGAGATGCCATTGCCATATTCTGAATCTTGTTGTAAAAGATGGATTAAAGGATATTAATTCTTCTGTCTTGAAAGTTCGTGGTTTAGTAAGGTATGTGAGGTCTTCTCCTTCACGGACTGAGAAGTTTAATGCATGTGTAAAAGAGGAGAAATTGGAAAGTAAAAGTCATCTTAGTTTGGATGTTGAAACAAGGTGGAACTCCACATATTTGATGCTTGCATCTGCTGTAAAATTTAAGAAGGCATTTGATAACTTGGTATTAAAAGATTCTGCATGTGCTAAAGAGAACAAGAAGATTGGACTTCCTAGTGATGAGGATTGGAAGAAAGTGACTAGTATTTTATCCGTTTTGAAAGTCTTTTATGATGCTACTTGCCTGTTATCTGGTTCTCGTTATGTCACTAGCAACTTTGTTGTTGAGGATGTGTTTGGAGTAGGTATGATGATCAAAAATTTCAGTGGGGATGAGCAAGGAGAGCATACATCCATGGCTAAGAAAATGAAAGCAAAGTATGATAAGTATTGGGGTAATGCTTTGAATATCAATCTCTACATGTTTATTGCTGTGTTTCTTGATCCAAGGCGTAAGCTCAATTATGTTAACTTTCTGGTTCGTAAATTGTTTATCGAATCAAAGGCAAAACTCATAACTCTCAACATCAAAGTTCTAATTGATGATTTATTTAGCATTTATGCTTCTTCTTTGCCTCAAGTCAGCAAACAGTCGGATAGTACTCCTACTTCTTCTTCTACTTCTTTGAATGACTGTGATCAAGGTGTGATGGATTTTGCTACATTGTTGAGTTCTGAGTATCAAATGGAGTTAGGTGTTGATGGTATTGAGAATAAATCTGAGCTGGATAAGTATATGGAGGATGCTTGTGAACTGAGTTGTCGAAATTTCAGAATTTTGCAATGGTGGAAAGACAATCAGAATAGGTATCCAGTTTTAGCAAAGTTGGCTCGAGATATGTAGCAATTCCAGTTTCCACAGTTGCTTCCGAATTTGCTTTTAGTACTGGAGGGCGTGTTCTAGATTCGTTTCGTACTTCTTTGTCTACAAATATGGTGGAAGCTCTTGTTTGTTCACAAGATTGGCAACGCACTACTAACTCTCCTATATTTATTGAAGAAACCTTGCTTGGAATGGAGAAAATTGAAGAAGGTTATGTCTCTTTTTATTTATCTTCAACTTTTACTTGTTTTCTTACGTATTTTCTAGTTTCCCTATTTCTTATATGTTTTGTATTGAATAATATAGGACTGGAAGAGCTGTATTTTTCGCATCCAACTTATGAAATCGACGAAGTATTGGTTATCAACGAAGAGTCTGAGGATGAGGAGATCATTCAAGAAATTAGAAGGTTACTATTTAATTTATAAGTACTTTTTTCTGTTTTCTTACACAATTAAATGTTATTGATATCAATACTCTTTTTTTTTTGCAGTGGCTGATCTTGGGAATTTATGAAGAACTTTATATTATTGTTTATCTTTGTTGTTAAAAAGACTTTTGGTTTGTAAGAGAAAGTTGTGGATTTAGTATTTTAGTGTGTATGCAGATTGCAGGTTTTTATTGTGTATGCATATTTGTTTTTGAACTTAGCTTTTATTTATGTATGCAGGTTTTTAATTGTATTGTGTATGAAGGTTTGTACTTTGTAAGTTTGTAGTATGTACAGGTTTGTGTATGCTGAATTTTATTTGGTGCAGGTTAAGGATTTCTGTTCTTTATTATGCAGCAATTTATTGGCACAAAAAAAAAATGGATTCAAAATCCTTCAATTATATAGATTTTGGTCAAACGAATATTTTGGATATCCGTAGTAGATATCTGATCCGATCCGGATCCGATTAGCCGGATATCCGGGGGTTATCGGATCGGATACGGATCACTATTTTTGAAAATATTTTTTCAGGATATCCGGCTAACCGGATCGGATCGGATCATATATATCCAAATGCTCTGCCCTAGTTTTCAGGCATTTCTGGGCGTTTCCAGATTTCCGACACCCTGCTTCAGACCCTAGGAGAGGTTTTCGTGCTACATAGTTTAACGCACATATCTATGCGGTTAATGCTACCGCACAAGATCATAATCCAATTATGAGAATTTCAAACTTTACCGCTGAAATTGTATGTGCGTCAATAGTTACCGCACCAAGTTCCTTCTCTACAGCACCGTGTTCGATCCTGTGTAGTCCCTTTTATTCAAGCCATCCATCCAATAAAGGATTTTGAGTTTCGATTAGAAACGAATCATGATGCTTGTAACTCCAAATTATTTTGGAGTAAGAAATCAACGAAGCCCAAGCATTGTCGTAGCGAAATGGGAGTTCAATAAGGTTTTTGGAAAGACTAGTAGTGATTAAACAATGAGCGTAAAAGATGAAGGTTAGGATGATGCTTAGCTAAGTTGGGGAAGATAGTGCTTAGAGAGGAATGAAATATGAGACAATCAAGCAACTCAAGGATATTGTTGTTCATGTTGCTAGATTTGCGCCCATACGAGTGATCCTGATAAAGTCCAGTGGGCCGATAAACACGGGGGTCGTGTATACTAGCGCATATGCGCATTGGACCCACAATACAAGCTCATGGGATTCCATCCTAAAACCAATTGGCAATAGGAGGAGTAATCCATGGTATTATATAATGGGCTATTATTATCTCAACTTCCGATGTGGGAAGCCTATTCTCACATATCCTAAGCCCGAGAGCAGGCACTATGCTCTATGAGTCCCAAATCCTCTCCTGGTCCCAACTTATGTGGGCCAAGCGGCTCGTATGAAGCTTGAAGTGGATGTTTTACGCCTGGGCGTCGTTGTACTCATACATTATGATGTTTGCGCTCATGCTTTACTATTTCCGACTCCTCGTTTTCCCTGGTGGCGGGAGGAGACAAGGAGGGCGGTGGAGGAGATGGATGTCGAGGTGTTGAGGAAGTGGCAGCAGTATAGGAGGAAGAGGAAGGCTGAGGTTTTGGTTGGGTTCAGCATGAGGAGAGCGTGGATATTATTGGAGAAGATTAAGTATTTACTAGTTTTACATTAACTTTTTAGACAATCTTTGTTATGGGATATTATTGTTTAAACCTAAAACCCTATTTCCATGGCCTTGGAAAATACATTGGTGTTCCACATTCCTTGAGATATTGAAATCAGAGTCTTCACTTGTATGTGGAATTGGTTTAAATCATGATTTTTGTTACTCTAGATTTGGGCTTTCTTTTTGTGTGTTGTGGTTTTATTGTTTGTTTCTTCATTTTAAAAACTACAAATAATACTTTTTTATAATTTACTTTAATAAAACATTTACAGTCTCACTCAAAAACCCTCGTAATTAAGTAGTTTCAAACATAAGAGGTGCATCACATGAGATCTGTATGCCTAGTTAAACTTCAACCATTCAAACCGAGTGCTTATGCATGGATTCATGATCTATCTTATACATTAAAGCTCCCTCCTTTAGAGATTTGTGAGAGATATTAGGGGGAAATTGTTGAATTTTTTTCTTTTTCTAATCATATATATTAAAACTCATCTTTTTAAATACTACAACACTTTTAGAATCAAATTGTTAAAGTTAAAATTATCAATATATATATGTTAACTTCTACTTTATCAAAAACTTATATATAAAACCGAAGTATGAAATAGTATTCATGTAATAGGTTATTTTTATTTTAATTGATTTTTAAATTAAGGGTGTGATTCCCATAATAAACACTCTTATAGAGATAAATAAAAATGAATATAAGTTATTGGATGCCAATAACTTAGATTAAACTAGTTATCTCCACCTGTAGTGGGGGTAGCTGTGGTGGTCTGGCGGCCTCCCGACGACCACCCGATGACTTTCCGACGACCACCCAGTGGTTGTCCAATAGAGGTCCGGCGGCGGTCCGACGTGGTCCGGTTGAGGTCCGGCGGTGGTCCAATAATAAATAAAAAAGTTAAAGTATAAAAATAAATAAAAATTTAAGTCTAATTCAAATTGGTGAACATTTAAGTATAATGTGATGAACATTCTGCTGATGAACATTTAATAATAATGTGATGAACATTTTGTTGGTGAACATGTAAGTAAAATATGATGAACATTCAGTAGAGTATATCAAATGAACGTTTATCAACATTTTGATGAACATTTATGAACAACATGATGAACATTTAAGCTAACTGTAATGGACTTTTGAGTAATGAACATTTTATTAAATGCTTGTGAACATTTAAGGATGTTTGATGAACATTTAAGTATGAGATGATGAACATTTAGGTAATTTTTTATAAAGATCAAGTGTTTTTTTCCTCGAAATTATATTAAAGTGGTGCTCCACATAAGTGGTTGTCCGACGGTGGCTTGATGGTGGGTTAGTGGTTGTGCGGTCGTGGTGGTGGTCCGGCGGTGGTCCGTTGTTTGTCCAAACAACATAACCATTTAAGTGTAATAAACCAGGACCGTTCCTAGCATTTTGGAGGCCCTGCTACAACTCTTAAAAAATATAAATTCTAGAAAATAAGTAGTATTTCATTACATATTAAGCATGTTTAATTCCTTATCATTCTAATAATCGAATTTAATATCAGTAATATTAGTCAGAAAATAGAAGAAAGTTAGTATCTCACATAAAAATTAAAACGATTGAAAGAGATTCGAAAAAGCAAGAATAACAAAAAAAATTGAGAACTAGCAACTCATATGCCAAAATCTGTGTCTTTGAACGTTGACGAAGGAACATATAAAAAACCAAATTTTATAACAAAACATTTGACAAGTTATTCATTGTAAACTAGTTATGCTTTCTAAGATATTAAATGTATACGTTTGAATTGAGAATCAACAATAATTGAAAGAATTGAGACCGATTTCTAGAAAAAGGGATCGAATTTGGACAAAAAAAGGTAGAAATTAAACCTATTAATTTTGGAGATATAAATAAAAAATATATAATAGACCTAGAACTAAAAGGGTGCGGTTCCGATGAGAACACTTTTTTAAATGAGAACGTGCAAAGGGCTAATGTGCATCAAAATATACTTAAATGTGCATCAAATTTTTTGATACACATCCTTTGAAAAAGTCATGCACATATACAATTTTTACCTGAATTTTCTTCAATTTCTAAAAACTGAATGTTCTTCAAATTTTGGATGTTTTAAGTTTGTCAACGAATGTGCACCAAATTAATACTAAATGTTCACCAATTTACTACTAGTGTCCACCATTCTCACGTTCGTATTTTAAAAGTTATTTTCACCCAACATTTTCTCAAACTAAAATATGGGGCCCCGAAATTTTGGGGCCCTGTTCGGTCACCCACTTCTAACACCCTAATGCCCGACCATGTAATAAACTTGGTGAACATTTAAAAATAATTTGATGAACATTTAAGTATAATGTGATGAACATTCAGTTGGTGAACATTTAAATATAATGTGATGAACATTCAGTAGAGTATATCAAATGAACATTTATCAACATTTTGATGAACATTTATCAACATTTTGATGAACATTTATGAACAACGTGATGAACATTTAAGCCGATTGTAATGAACTTTGAGTAATGAACATTTTATTAAATTATTGTGAACATTGAAATATGAGATGATGAACATTTAGGTGATTTTTGTTGAAAATTAAGTGTGTTTTTAAAAGAAATTATATTAAAGTGGTGTTCCACATAAGTGGTGGCCCGGTGGTTGCTTGATGGTGGGTCAGTGGTGGTGCGGTGGTGGTTCGTCGTTTGTACAAATAACATAAACATTTAAGTGTAATAAAATTGGTGAACATTTATATATAATTTGATGAACATTCAGTTGATGAACATTTAAGTATAATATGATGAACATTCAGTTGGTGAACATTTAAGTATAATATGATGAACATTCAATTGGTGAACATTTAAGTAGAATGTGATGAACATTCATTTGGTGAACTTTTAAGTATAATTTGATGAACATTTAGTAGAGTATATACAAATGAACATTTATGAACATTGTGATGAACATTTAGTAATAAATAATTTTGTAATATCCGTGAACAATTTTATACATCTTTTTGAAAATTTTATTCCGACGATGCCCAAAGGTGGTCCGGCAGTGGTCGGAGGTGGCCCTGCGGTGGTCGGAGGTGGTCCGGCGGAAGTCCGGCGGTGGATGAGGGGTGTCTAGTGTCATCATATAGGTTCTTGGATCTCTCTTGATCCAAGGCTCCACAATCATTCTCATTTATTGATGAGGCTAAAGTCGTAGTGCCAAATCAAAGAAAACCCTAAACACTAACTAGAGTATAGCAAGTAAGTAGAGGTCGAACCCAAGGGAATCAAAACACCAAATCAATGCAGTCAAGTGAAATATCAACTAGTAACAAGTAACAAGTAACCAAGGTTTTTTTTTATTGTATGAAACACAAAAGTAACAAGTATCAAGCAAAGGAAGTTTGGGTGAGAATATGATGAGAAGGGGTTTCACCTAGCAAGTATCCACACAACAGTCAATCAAGTTGATCATAGATTTATCTCAAGTTCTATTCAATCCTAGGGAATGTTCTTATTCCAATCTTTAATATATCAGCAGGCCAACCGGTCATGATAATACTTACTTTTCAACAATCAGGGAAAAAACCTCTCAAGATTAGATGAAATAGCAGCAAAGGGCACAAGAATTATAAGGATGCATGCAATAACTTACAACCGTCAAGTATTAACATGCAATCAATTCTCTTTCATAGAAGCAATCAACTACCAGATCATGCAGATATGAGTGCTACACTGACAAGGAATTCCACCGTATATTCCTAGTCTAGCAATAGAAAACTATCAATCAAACTAGGTGATCAAGCTAGCAAAACTAATAGAAATCAATAGATGAAGAACAAGAGAATTAATACAAACCCATAGGAAAAGAACAAGAGTTTAGAAATCTCACAACTTAATAACTGAAGGTTTCAACCGCTAAGTAAAACAATGGAGATTAGTTCTTGCTCATGGTTGCAGAACTAAATTGTCTGATGGAAAAGATGATAGAAAAGATGATAATGGCTAGGGTTCTTAAATAGAGACTAACCCTAAAAAATATGGTAAAAGATATATATCCTAAAACTAATTAAGGAAAAAGGAAAAGAAAAGAAATAAAACAAAAGGAATAAAAGGAAGGACAAACTCGGTGAAATCAATTCACCTATTTGTTTCCTCCAGTCGACATCACCGGCTTGCAAAGCCCATCACGAGCGGCCCAAATCCTCCAGGCCCAGCTCCAATCCAAGCCCAACTCCAGACGCTTGCATCAGCGTGATGTCACTATGACATCAGCGCACACTTTCCTTCACGTGGGCTTCTTTTGCTCAAAATGTGGGCTGGCCTTTGCTTCTTCAATAATGGGCCCAACAGCTAGCTTCTTGATTAAATGGGCCAGGCCAAAGTCACGGCCCATCATGTGCAACTCAGGTACTAAACGCAAAGCTCCAGGGGTGACATCGCAATGATATGAGCGTGACGTCATCGGTCCAATTCCTCTCTGCAATCTACGCCTGGACCTAGCTGCTTCATGGCGATCGCCAGCTTAACCATGGCGATCGCGGTTCCGCTCCAGTAGTCTTTATTAGAATGTCTTCAACTCTTCTTGATTCCAATTCTTCACTTTACATCTTCTAAGTCTTCATAATAACTCCAATGACCCATAACATAGAAATGTCTCTAAACTCACATGGAATCACTCTTAATACAATGTAATAATCCCTAGTTACGCTATACAAAGTGCAGCGTATCAAATACCCCCATACTTAGACTTTTACTCGTCCCGAGTAACTTACAGAAAAGCTACCCATACAATAAAATACTCAAAGTCTCAGGAAGTACAAGAATATCTCCTAGTGATTACATAACCAATAAACTCCTCCAAAACACACAAAACACAACAACAATAATCAAGAACAATGTGATAAAATAAGAACATACCCAGAACTACACCTTATTCCCCCAAGTGACCTACCCGAATCCTCCTATACGCCTCCTTCTTATGTCTCCATACGCCAAGATGATAATGATCCTAAAACACTCAATTTTTTTAAGACTCATCTTGCTTTGGCGCCCTTTCGGGTTTTCATCCCAACCACTCAATAATTGTTCCAGGCTCACAATACTCACATCACTAGAGACTTATTTTTGCCCCAACCTAATGCCGGTCAAGCCACCTTCTTATTGCATAGATCTTGCTATCCAAGGATTTTGTATGCCTTTTTTCAATTTTTGTGGCTTTTTCATACAATATATATTCAATAAGCTCATGCAGATACAACCAACACCCAAATAATTACATGTGAATACATTCTCCTCCCCCATACTTAAACATTGCATTGTCCTCAATGAAATGGAAGACATAAAAACGAACCCAGGGAAGGAGACAGAACACTCGCATACAAGGTCGGATTACCTTCCTCCAATAAAACTCAAAGTGTGGTAGAATGAGAAACTAGATGAGCACTAAATGTAATCCAATAATGCATAGCTCATCTAAAGCAAAAGAAAGAATACCTCCAATGTAGAAGGTGACCCAAATAAATCAACTCCTTGCAAAGAACATGGTCACCAACAAGCTAAACTCCAGCGAATGTAGATCTAGAATGATAGTACTAATGAAACCAAACTTGATGTAATACAACTCCTACTTTCTTTTCTCTCATCTTTTTTTTCTTTTTCTTTTTCTGCACTCTATTTTTTAATCCGATATATATTTTTTTTTTCGGAATGATTTTCGGATTTTCGGTTTTTTTTTTTAGACGGAAGAGAAGACTTACAGCGAGATTGGATACTGACTGTAGCTGACCCTAAGCTTCGGTGATTTCCTCCTATCCATAGAAAAACTAAAAAGAAAATTAAACCGAACAAAAACAAATAAAAATAGTTTCAAACCTCGGGTTGCTTCCCGAGTAGCGCCTTATTTTATGTCGTGGCTCGACATGAAACTCAAGAGATTTAACTAACGCCATTTGGCTTTGTGAAAACCGTCTCTTGTCTGAATTCCCTCTTGAACCACTCATGGAACGCCTTGAATCTCGTCCCTCTTACCTTGACCACCTTGTCTTTAGCAATGAAGGTGGTTTCATTCACTTTCTCCTCCTTGACCGTATCAGGCGGCTGTTTAAGCTCAATGTCAAGTGCCTGCACACTAGACATCAATGGTATCTCGCCTGGCGAGGTCATTAAGGGAGGGCGATTGCCCAAAGGATGTGAAGAGAGCTTACCTTTAGACTCTGGCTTAGCCTGACACTCTTGCATGTTAGTAGATAAAACAACATCTACTTTTGGGGGCTCTAAGAGATTCTCTAAAACAGGTTGCAATTCATCCTTACAAGTAGGCTTAATCACATCAATAGTACATAGAGAATTCTTAACAATGAGATCCATATCATATATATTATATTCTACCTTATCCCCATCAAACTCAATAGAGAGAGTCCCACTATTAACATCAATTTTCGTTTGTTGATACGCTGCACTTTGTATAGCGTAACTAGGGATTATTTCATTGTATTAGGAGTGATTCCATATGAGTTTAGAGACATTTGTATGTTATGAATCATTGGAGTTATTATGAAGACTTAAAAGGTATGAAGTGAAGAAGTGAAGACGGAGTTACGAACGGAGGTGTTGCGGTTTATCCTTTTAAAGAAGAAGTTCGATCTTTGTTTAAATATAAGCTGTAGTCCACGTTGGTTTAAATATAAGCGGCGGCCCACGTTGGGAAGAAAAGGCCGGCCCGCTCGGATGGGGCATGGAGTGCTGAGCGTGGACTGAAGTGGAGAGGGCAAACAGGTGAATTGGGCTGATTTAAAGGAAGCAAGCAGGTGAATTGGGTTGTGAAGAATGAAGCAAGCTGCTGAGCAGATGGGGCCCACTGGAAGCTGCAGCCGTAATCAACAAATTGGAACCAAGCAGCTGCAATTGGAAGCAAGCAGCTCAAATTACCTACCCGAGCACTTACGTTCGTTTTATTTCCTTTTTGTTTGTTTTCTTTTATTTATTTCTTTTTCCTTTTTCCTTTTTCCTTATTTAGTTTTAGGATATATCTTTTACCATATATTTTTAGGGTTAGTCTCTTTATATACCCTAGTTCTTATCATCTTTTCTATCATCTTTTCCATCAGACAATTTAGTTCTGCAACCATGAGCAGGAACTAATCTCCATTGTTTTACTTAGCGGTTGAAACCTTCAGTTATTAAGTTGTGAGATTTCTAAACTCTTGTTCTTTTCCTATGGGTTTGTATTAATTCTCTTGTTCTTCATCTATTGATTTCTATTAGTTTTGCTAGCTTGATCACCTAGTTTGATTGATAGTTTTCTATTGCTAGACTAGGAATATACGGTGGAATTCCTTGTCATTGTAGCGCTCATATCTGCATGATCTGGTAGTTGATTGCTCTTATGAAAGAGAATTGATTGCATGTTAATACTTGACGGTTGTAAGTTATTGCATGCATCCTTATGATTCTTGTGCCCTTTGCTGCTATTTCATCTAATCTTGAGATGTTTCCCTAATTGTTGAATAGTAAGTATTATCAGGACCGGTTGGCCTGCTGATATATTAAAGATTGGAATAGGAACATTCCCAAGGATTGAATAGAACTTGAGATAAATCTATGATCAACTTGATTGACTGTTGTGTGGATACTTGCTAGGTGAAACCCCTTCTCATCATATTCTCACCCAAACTTCCTTTGTTTGATACTTGTTACTTTTGTGTTTCATACAATCAAACCCCCCCCCCCTTTTGGTTACTTGTTACTAGTTGATATTTCACTTGACTGCATTGATTTGGTGTTTTGATTCCCTTGGGTTCGACCTCTACTTACTTGCTATACTCTAGTTAGTGTTTAGAGTTTATTTCTTTGATTTGGCACTACGACTTTAGCCTCATCAAATTTGGCGCCGTTGCCGGGGAATTGAAATTTTTCTAATTCTGTGTTAATTGTGAAATTATCAACTGTTTGGTGTGAACCTTTATGGTTCAGACCCGTGCTACTGATTCATCTCTTGTTTCCTTTGACCCAGAGATTGAAAGGACGTTCCTTCGGAACCAAAGAGCAGCTCTGAACCAAGATAACGAGATGGGTGATCAACATGGACCGCCATTGCCTACTATGAGGCAACTCACTGCCCCAGACTTAAACCAACAACCTTTAGCAGTGAGGTTTCCTGATATTGAAGAAGGTGTGAATTTTGAATTAAAAGCTGGTTTAATTCATGAGCTACCACACTTCCATGGCTTAGCAGGAGAAGATCCCAACAAACACTTGGCTCAATTCCATGCCATTTGTTCTAGTATGAAGCCAAGAGGTGTTACTGAGGAGCAGGTCATGCTGAGAGCTTTCGGATTTACTCTGAAAGACGCTGCGAATGATTGACTCTATTATCAAGCTCCAGGGAGTATTGATACATGGGCTAAGATGAAAAAGGTCTTTTTAGAGAAATATTTTCCAGCTACAAAACTGAGCAGCTTAAAGAAGGAGATCACGAATCTTCAGCAACACTCAACTGAGAGTCTCTATGAATATTATGAGAGATTCAAGAAGCTTTGCTCAAGCTGCCCATTCCATAGTTATACTGACCAAGATCTCCTTATGTACTTATTTAGTGGCCTGGTTGATGAGGATCGTCGAATGGTGAATGCATCCTGTGGAGGTAACTTTTTAAGATTAACGATACCTCAGGCTACTGAAATGTTTGAGGAATTAGCTGAGAGCTCAAGGCAGTTTGGTAGCAGGCAAAGAACACAGTCAGTAAGTTCACTTGGTCCCGCTAAAATTCAAAGTGATATGAATGAACTGAAAGATATGATGAAGTCTTTTATGCTGCAAAGTGGTGGTCAACAACTCCAAGGACCGAATGCTGAGGTAAACGTTGTTGGTGGATGGCAACCAAGGCCAAGGTATGATTCTCATAATATTAATTATCAGCAACCTAGACCTCAGAATTCTATGACTGTTGAAGATATGATCAAGTCCTTAGCTCAAACTGTGATGCAACAAAATGCTAGAACGAAATCGAGTATCCAAAATCTTGAAAATCAGTTAGGACAGATTGCTCAAGCTGTGAGTAAATTAGAGGCCAGGGAACTGGTAAGAAACCTGAGAGAGAACGTCAGTGCAGTGTTCTTGAGGAGCGATAAAACTTTAAATGACTGTTCTGTGCCAAAACCGCGATCGCCATGAGATTACAGAGAGCAAAACAGGATCTGCATCCCGACCGCGATCGCCATATGGCGATGGCGATCGCCATGACATTCCAGAAGCTGAGGTGAAAAATCATCCGCGACCGCGATCGCCGAGAGTTGATGGCGATCGCCAAGAGTCCCCTGAGTACATTGACGATTATGTTCGCCCGAATTTTCCCCCTCTGTTCTCTCAGAAGCCTGTAGCCCCCTTTCCTGAGGCATTGAAGGATACTCGAAGGCTGGAGAACGACAACGAAATCTTCGAAACCTTTAGTAGGTGTGAGGTAAACATTCCTTTGCTCAAACTTGTTAAGAGTATTCCTAGATTTGCTAAGTTTTTGAAAGAAGTTTGCACTATCAAAAGAAATCAAAAACTGAAAGGAAAGAAGAAAGTTGAAATAAGTGAACAAGTTTCTGCAGTGTTTCAAAAACGCATGCCTAAGAAATGTGGTGAACCAGACATATTTAGCATTCCATGTGTGATTGGTGAAACTAAATTTGACAAAGCCATGCTAGATTTAGGTGCATCAATCAATGTTTTTCCTTACTCCTTGTATGAATCACTAGGCTTAGGACCCTTGCATAAAACAGGAACTGTTATTCAACTTGCTGATAGGTCTACTGTATACCCGAAAGGGGTTGTTGAGGATGTCCTTGTTATGGTTGGTGATCTGATTTTTCCTGCTGATTTCTTTGTGTTAGATATGGAACATGCTAATAATGTCACACCCATACTGTTAGGTAGACCTTTCATGAAAACTGCACAAACGAAAATTGATGTTAATAGCGGGACTCTCTCTATGGAGTTTGATGGGGATAAGGTAGAATATAATATTTATGACATGGATCCCATTGGTAAAAATTCTCTATGTGCTATTGATGTGATTAATCCTACTTGTAAGGGTGAATTACAACCTGTTTTAGAGAATGTCTTAGAGCCCCCAAAAGTAGATGCTATTTTGTCTACTAACATGCAGGAGTATCAGACTAAGCCAGAGCCTAAAGGTAAGCTCTCTTCACATCCTTTGGGCAATCGCCCTTCATTATTGACCTCGCCAGGCGAGATACCATTGATGTCTAGTGTGCAGGCACTTGACATTGAGCTTAAACAGCCGCCTGATACGGTCAAGGAGGATAAAGTGAATGAAACCACCTTCATTGCTAAAGACAAGGTGGTTAAGGTAAGAGGGACGAGATTCAAGGCGTTCCATGAGTGGTTCAAGAGGGAATTCAGACAAGAGACGGTTTTCACAAAGGCAAATGGCGTTAGTTAAATCTCTTGAGTTTCATGTCGAGCCACGACTAAAATAAGGCGCTACTCGGGAGGCCACCCGAGGTTTCAGTTTGTTTTTATTTGTTTTTGTTCGGTTTAATTTTCTTTTTAGTTTTTCTATGGACATGAGGAAATCACCGAAGCTTAGGGTCCGCTACAGTCAGTAGCCAATCTCGCTGTAAGTCTTCTCTCCCGTCTTAAAAAAAAAAAATCCGAAAATCATTCCGAGAAAAATAATAATATATCAGATTAAAAAAAAAAAATAGAGTGCAGAAAAAAAAATGAGAGAAAAGAAAGTAAGGAGTTGTATTACATCAAGTTTGGTTTTATTAGTACTATCATTATAGATCTACATTTGTTGGAGCTTAGCTTGTTGGTGACCATGTTCTTTGCAAGGAGTTGATTTGTTTGGGTCACCTTCTACATTGGAGGTATTCTTTCTTTTGCTTTAGATGAGCTATGCATTATTGAATTACATTTAGTGCTCATCTAGTTTCTCATTCTACCACACTTTGAGTTTTATTGGAGGAAGGTCATCCGACCTTGTATGTGAGTCTTCTGTCTCTTTCCCTGGGTTCGTTTTTATGTCTTCCATTTCATTGAGGACAATGCAATGTTTAAGTATGGGGGAGGAGAATGTATTCACATGTATTTATTTGGGTGTTGGTTGTATCTGCATGAGCTTATTGAATATATATTGTATGAAAAAGCCACAAAAATTGAAAAAAGGCATACAAAATCCTTGGATAGCAAGATCTATGCAATAAGAAGGTGGCTTGACCGGCGTTAGGCTGGGGCAAAAAATAAGTCTTGAGTGATGTGAGTTTTGTGAGCCTGGAACAATTATTGAGTGGTTGGGATGAAAACCCGAAAGGGCGCCCAAGCAAGATGAGTATTCTTAAAAAAAAAAAAAAAAAATTGAGTGTTTTAGGATTTTTTTATCATCTTGGCGTATGGAGACATAAGAAGGAGGCGTATAGGAGGATTCGGGTAGGCCACTTGGAGGAATAAGGTGTAGTTCTGGGTATGTGCTTATTTTATCACATCGTTCTTGATTGTTGTTGTTATGTTTGGAGGAGCTTATTGGTTATGTAATCACTAGGAGATATTCTTGTACTTCCTGAGGCTTTGAGTATTTATTGTATGTGTAGCTTTTCTGTAAGTTACTCGGGACGAGTAAAAGTCTAAGAATGGGGGGTATTTGATACGCTGCACTTTGTATAGCGTAACTAGGGATTATTACATTGTATTAGGAGTGATTCCATATGAGTTTAGAGACATTTGTATGTTATGAATCATTGGAGTTATTATGAAGACTTAAAAGGTATGAAGTGAAGAAGTGAAGACGGAGTTACGAACGGAGGTGTTGCGGTTTATCCTTTTAAAGAAGAAGTTCGATCTTTGTTTAAATATAAGTTGCAGTCCACGTTGGTTTAAATATAAGCGGCGGCCCACGTTGGGAAGAAAAGGCCGGCCCGCTCGGATGGAGCATGGAGTGCTGAGCGTGGACTGAAGTGGAGAGGGCAAGCAGGTGAATTGGGCTGATTTAAAGGAAGCAAGCAGGTGAATTGGGCCATGAAGAATGAAGCAAGCTGCTGAGCAGATGGGGCCCACTGGAAGCTGCAGCCGTAATCAACAAATTGGAACCAAGCAACTGTAATTGGAAGCAAGCAGCTCAAATTACCTACCCGAGCACTTACGTTCGTTTTATTTCCTTTTTGTTTGTTTTCTTTTATTTATTTCTTTTTCCTTTTTCCTTTTTCCTTATTTAGTTTTAGGATATATCTTTTACCATATATTTTTAGGGTTAGTCTCTTTATATACCCTAGTTCTTATCATCTTTTCTATCATCTTTTCCATCAGACAATTTAGTTCTGCAACCATGAGCAGGAACTAATCTCCATTGTTTTACTTAGCGGTTGAAACCTTCAGTTATTAAGTTGTGAGATTTCTAAACTCTTGTTCTTTTCCTATGGGTTTGTATTAATTCTCTTGTTCTTCATCTATTGATTTCTATTAGTTTTGCTAGCTTGATCACCTAGTTTGATTGATAGTTTTCTATTGCTAGACTAGGAATATACGGTGGAATTCCTTGTCATTGTAGCGCTCATATCTGCATGATCTGGTAGTTGATTGCTTTTATGAAAGAGAATTGATTGCATGTTAATACTTGACGGTTGTAAGTTATTGCATGCATCCTTATGATTCTTGTGCCCTTTGCTGCTATTTCATCTAATCTTGAGAGGTTTCCCTGATTGTTGAATAATAAGTATTATCAGGACCGGTTGGCCTACTGATATATTAAAGATTGGAATAGGAACATTTCCTAGGATTGAATAGAACTTGAGATAAATCTATGATCAACTTGATTGACTGTTGTGTGGATACTTGCTAGGTGAAACCCCTTCTCATCATATTCTCACCCAAACTTCCTTTGTTTGATACTTGTTACTTTTGTGTTTCATACAATCAACCCCCCCCCCCCCTTTTGGTTACTTGTTACTAGTTGATATTTCACTTGACTGCATTGATTTGGTGTTTTGATTCCCTTGGGTTCGACCTCTACTTACTTGCTATACTCTAGTTAGTGTTTAGAGTTTATTTCTTTGATTTGGCACTACGACTTTAGCCTCATCATTTGTGCAGTTTTCATGAAAGGTCTACCTAACAGTATAGGTGTGACATTATTAGCATGCTCCATATCTAACACAAAGAAATCAGCCGGAAAAATCAGATCACCAACCATAACAAGAACATCCTCAACAACCCCTTTCGGGTACACAGTAGACCTATCAGCAAGTTGAATAACGGTTCCTGTTTTATGCAAAGGTCCTAAGCCTAGTGATTCATACAAAGAGTAAGGAAAAACATTGATTGATGCACCTAAATCTAGCATGGCTTTGTCAAATTTAGTTTCACCAATCACACATGGAATGCTAAATATGCCTGGATCACCACATTTCTTAGGCATGCGTTTTTGAAATACAGCAGAAACTTGTTCACTTACTTCAACTTTCTTCTTTCCTTTCAGTTTTTGATTTCTTTTAATAGTGCAAACTTCTTTCAAAAACTTAGCAAATCTAGGAATCACTAGTGGAAAAAACACTTGTTGAGGCGGGCAAAAACCCCTCTGTTGAGGCGGGCAGGGGTCGCTGCAACAGAGGGGGCTGCAACAAGTGAACATTTGTTGAGGCGGACATATGTTCGCTTCAACAAGTCACTTGTTGAGGCGGTCAAAATACCGCCCGCCTCAACAAGTAGGCAAAACGTTTGCCTCAAACTTTGATTGCCCGCCTCAAGAAATGATGGTTGTTGAGGCGGACCAGCATTGCCCGCCTCTAATTCAATCCATTTGCCCGCCTCTAATTCAATCCATTTGCCCGCCTCTAATTTAATCCCATTTGCCGGCAGGACTTAATTATACTTTAATTTCAGTAAGGATTTGCACAGGATTTAATTAGACAAAATCTCAGATTTCCTTAGACTTTAAACTCAGATTTATTGGTAGAAATTTTACAAATGTGCAAATGAGATTTACAACCCAAATGAGATTTACAACCCAGATCTGGAAGCTATAATTTACAAACTTATCTAGATTTACATAAAAAAAAACCGACAGAAGGCTGAACCCTTAATTGAACTTAGAACCCTAAATTGAACGAAGATGGCGACAACGATGGTCGAACGAAGGATGGTCGGACCAGAGGGATGGTCGAACGAAGGCTGCGAACCTGGAATAATCATCGGCGAAGATGGTGACAACGAAGGAGAGAGTGACTGTGAACCTGCTTGGATGGCATGTGCGACTGTGCGGCTTGAGATAGTGACGGCGAAGGAGAACACGGGCCTTCTCCGATCTGTTGCAGAGGTGGTAGTTAGCGATTTAGGTTGAGATTTGGGTTAGGCCTTCTCCGACTTGTTGTAGAGGTGGCGGTTTCCTACAAAGTAAAAAGATCACACAATCTTATTTTTCATCTGAACTGTGAATTCAGCTTCATTGAGAATCATATATGATATATCTAGCCTTAGTGTATATGAAGAGAAATCTCATATAGAACATCCAAGGAAGATAACTAACAACTCAAGTAAAAAAAACAATTAGGACACAAAAAACACACAAAATTTGAAAGAACTTACTAGGTTAGTAGGAAATTGCATGAGCCAAAGTTCAGTTGAGTCATGTGATCTTAATATCAACAAGGGAACCCCTGGTATTCTCCTGATAGTCACTTGGGGGTGTGTATCCCTCTCCAGTTACAGCTTCCATTCTTGCCTTCATTTAGTATTATATCAATCAGCACAAATGATACGTATATAGGCCAAATGAAAAGAATCTTAGACAACAGACTGTTGCCTTCAACAATAAGTATGCCAATCACTAATTCAATCCATATCATCAAGTAGCTAGAGTTCTAGACAATTTGTAAAGGTATACAAGTTCAAGATTGGCAAGAGAACAAATCTTTCACCCTGAGCAATGCAATTCTAAGGGCTTTGAAACAGGGACCTTACAGATCTATGTACTTTCAGTCTTTGAAGATAAATATAATATACTTATTCAACACTAACAGAAAGGGAAAAAGAATGCACCTTAATCACCTGGAAAATTAGAAATCATATAATAATTTGCAAGTTCAAGTAGTCATACTTCAAATCTCAGAGAGTTTACTCTTGTTAAGCATCAGATCAAATCTCAGAGAGTTCAAAATCATGAGTCAATATGTAATGAATTACAAACCTGACAAGTAGTTCAACAAGACTAGAAAGTGAAAAGAATATACCAATATACCCACCCATATAAGATTGTGTTATGAATGATCACATCCCCTATCCTCGAATTCAATTAACCCCCAGCCAATATCAAACAAGAATGATCTTAGTGATCAAAATATCACATCTATCTGATGGAGCCACTAAAAAATCAATTATTCTTATGAAGATTCAGTTGAGCCGTAATCTGAATATGGATCATTTAACAGAAAATTCAACTATAGACAAAATTCAACCACCGATCATTCACACAATCGAAGCAAATAATAGCAACTCATGTTCCTCCAATCCCTCCAGAAAGAGAGACATAAAATATGTATTAATAAAAGATCATCAAGCATGAAGTCCAGCGATTCAATCAATTATCGACCAGGATCATGATGATCTAATTGATTCATACAAAAACAACATAATAACTTCACACTGTTCACAGAAACCACATTCCTATAAAAATTCAATTGAGCTCAAGTACTGACAAAATTAGACATGAATTCCATTCATTCAACCAATCGTCTACCAGGATCATGATGAATTGATGATCTAATTGATTCATACAAAAACAACATTATAATTTCACAAAAACCACATTCCTATGAGGATTCAATTGAGCACTACTACCTGTATCAATTGAGCACTCGGTGGTTGATAGAGAGATGGATTGGGATTCAATTGAGCACTGTACTACCTGTATCCTCATGACTAACAACAGTCACCCTTGAATTTGGAAACGAGACCCTTGAATCTGGAAACGAGACCCTTGAATCTGGAAACGAAACCCTTGAATAAACCTTGAGCCTTGTGACTAGAAGGGAAAGCATGCGGCGGAGGAGGAGATGGAGAGGTACTCGGATCTGGATCTGAGCTTCGTTCCGAGCTTCATTCCGGCGGCTAGAACAGGCGAGAGGAAGAAGACGACGGCAGATCTATGCAGATCTGGTGAGGAGGAAGTGGCGACGAGGGATGCTGCACTCGGAGAACGATGGGAGGAGGAAGGAGATGAGTGTAAAGAATGACAGAATCGGGAGAACGGGAAACCATCGAGGGAGATAACAGGAGAACGAGAAAGCACAAATCATTTAAGCCGTTGGATTAAAAAAAATAGACCTAATCAACGCCTCAAAATGATGATCCGTGGATATATATGGGTAGGATAAATGCCCGCCTCTAAATACTTTGCTGAGACGATGACTTGTTGAGGCGGGCACAAAACGCCCGCCTCTAAATGTTTTGAGACGATACCTGTTGAGGCGGGCAAAACTCTGCCCGCCTCAACAAGTCCAAATTTTTGTGGTTGTTGAGGCGGGCACAGTTTTGCCCGCCTCAACAAGGGCGCCGCAACAAGTGTTTTTTCCACTAGTGGCATTTGTTGAGGCGGGCGCATGACTGCCCGCCTCTAATTTTTGTGTTATTTTGAGGCGGGCGACTTACTGCCCGCCTCTAATCTCTTCGTCGCATCATTTGAGGCGAGCGCCTTACTGCCCGCCTCTAATTTTTGGGCTCTGTTGAGGCGGGCGCCTTACTGACCGCCTCAACAAGTCAAAAACACAAATATTATTTGAGGCGAACGGATATTTGCCCGCCTCTAAAGTACCTGTTGCAGCGAACTAAACGACTGACCGCCTCAACAGATAGTAGAATAAGACTTTTTGCGTCGGTTTTTAAGGTGACCGCCTCAACAGGGGGGCTGCAACAGGTGTTTTTTCTACTAGTGAATACTCTTAACAAGTTTGAGCAAAGGAATGTTTACCTCACACCTACTAAAGGTTTCAAAGATTTCGTTGTCGTTCTCCAGCCTTCGAGTATCCTTCAATGCCTCAGGAAAGGGAGCAACAGGCTTCTGAGAGAATAGAGGGGGGAAATTCGGGCGAACATAATTGTCAATGTACTCAGGGGACTCCCGGCGATCGCCATCAACAACTGGCGATCGCGGTCGCGGATAATTTTGCACCTCAGCTTCTAGAATGGCATGGCGATCGCCATCGCCATATGGCGATCGCGGTCGGGATGGAGACCCTGTTTTGCTCTCTGTAATCTCATGGCGATCGCCACTCAGATCTGGCGATCGCGGTTTTGGCACAGAACAATCGTCATAAGTTTTTCCGCTCCTCAAGAACACTGCACTAACGTTCTCTCTCGGGTTTCTTACCGGTTCCCTGGCCTCTAATTTACTCACAGCTTGAGCAATCTGTCCTAACTGATTTTCAAGATTTTTGATACTCGATTCCGTTCTAGCTTTTTGTTGCATCACATTTTGAGCTAAGGACTTGATCATATCTTCAACAATCATAGAATTCTGAGGTCTAGGTTGCTGATAATTAATATTATGAGAATCATACCTTGGCCTTGGTTGCCATCCACCAACAACATTTACCTCAGCATTCGGCTCTTGGAGTTGTTGACCACCACTTTGCAGCATAAAAGACTTCATCATATCTTTCAGTTCATTCATATCACCTTGAATTTTAGCGGGATCAAGTGAACTTACTGACTGTGTTCTTTGTCTGCTACCAAACTGCCTTGAGCTCTCAGCTAATTCCTCAAACATTTCAGTAGCCTGAGGTATAGTCAATCTTAAAAAGTTACCTCCACAGGATGCATTCACCATTCGACGATCCTCATCAATCAGGCCACTAAATAAGTACATAAGGAGATCTTGGTCAGTATAACTATGGAATGGGCAGCTTGAGCAAAGTTTCTTGAATCTCTCATAATATTCATAGAGACTCTCAGTTGAGTGTTGTTGAAGATTCGTGATCTCCTTCTTTAAGCTGCTCAGTTTTGTAGCTGGAAAATATTTCTCTAAAAAGACCTTTTTCATCTTAGCCCATGTATCAATACTCCCTGCAGCTTGATAATAGAGCCAATCATTCGCAGCGTCTTTCAGAGTAAATCCGAAAGCTCTCAGCATGACCTGCTCCTCAGTAACACCTCTTGGCTTCATACTAGAACATATGGCATGGAATTGAGCCAAGTGTTTGTTGGGATCTTCTCCTGCTAAGCCATGGAAGTGTGGTAGCTCATGAATTAAACCAGCCTTTAATTCAAAATTCACACCTTCTTCAATCTCAGGAAACCTCACTGCTAATGGTTGTTGGTTTAAGTCTGGAGCAGTGAGTTGCCTCATAGTAGGCAATGGCGGTCCATGTCGATCACCCATCTCGTTCTCTTAGTTCAGAGCTGCTCTTTGGTTCCGAAAGAACGTCCTTTCAATCTCTGGGTCAAAGGAAACAAGAGATGAATCAGTAGCACGGGTCTGAACCATAAAGGTTCACACCAAACAGTTGATAATTTCACAATTAATACAGAATCAGAAAAAATTTCAATTCCCCGGCAACGACGTCAAATTTGATGAGGCTAAAGTCGTAGTGCCAAATCAAAGAAAACCCTAAACACTAACTAGAGTATAGCAAGTAAGTAGAGGTCGAACCCAATGGAATCAAAACACCAAATCAATGTAGTCAAGCGAAATATCAACTAGTAACAAGTAACAAGTAACTAGGTTTTTTTTTTATTGTATGAAATACAAAAGTAACAAGTATCAAGCAAAGGAAGTTTGGGTGAGAATATGATGAGAAGGGGTTTCACCTAGCAAGTATCCACACAACAGTCAATCAAGTTGATCATAGATTTATCTCAAGTTCTATTCAATCCTAGGGAATGTTCCTATTCCAATCTTTAATATATCAGCAGGCCAACCAGTCCTGATAATACTTACTTTTCAACAATCAGGGAAACCTCTCAAGATTAGATGAAATAGCAGCAAAGGGCACAGGAATTATAAG
Source organism: Oxyria digyna (assembly GCA_029168935.1). Taxonomy (NCBI): domain Eukaryota; kingdom Viridiplantae; phylum Streptophyta; class Magnoliopsida; order Caryophyllales; family Polygonaceae; genus Oxyria; species Oxyria digyna. The sequence goes on from JAPVLV010000024.1 coordinate 5,693,550, forward strand.
GATGCATGCAATAACTTACAACCGTCAAGTATTAACATGCAATCAATTCTCTTTCATAGAAGCAATCAACTACCATATCATGCAGATATGAGTGCTACACTGACAAGGAATTCCACCGTATATTCCTAGTCTAGCAATAGAAAACTATCAATCAAACTAGGCGATCAAGCTAGCCAAACTAATAGAAATCAATAGATGAAGAACAAGAGAATTAATACAAACCCATAGGAAAAGAACAAGAGTTTAGAAATCTCACAACTTAATAACTGAAGGTTTCAACCGCTAAGTAAAACAATGGAGATTAGTTTCTGCTCATGGTTGCAGAACTAAATTGTCTGATGGAAAAGATGATAGAAAAGATGATAATGGCTAGGGTTCTTAAATAGAGACTAACCCTAAAAAATATGGTAAAAGATATATATCCTAAAACTAATTAAGGAAAAAGGAAAAGAAAAGAAATAAAACAAAAGGAAGAAAAGGAAGGACAAACTCGGTGAAATCAATTCACCTATTTGTTTCCTCCAGTCGACATCACCGGCTTGCAAAGCCCATCACGAGCGGCCCAAATCCTCCAGGCCCAGCTCCAATCCAAGCCCAACTCTAGACGCTTGCATCAGCGTGATGTCACTATGACATCAACGCACACTTTCCTTCACGTGGGCTTCTTTTGCTCAAAATGTGGGTTGGCCTTTGCTTCTTCAATAATGGGCCCAACAGCTAGCTTCTTGATTAAATGGGCCAGGCCAAAGTCACGGCCCATCATGTGCAACTCAGGTACTAAACGCAAAGCTCCAGGGGTGACATCGCAATGATATGAGCGTGACGTCATCGGTCCAATTCCTCTCTGCAATCTACGCCTGGACCTAGCTGCTTCATGGCGATCGCCAGCTTAACCATGGCGATCGCGGTTCCGCTCCAGTAGTCTTTATTAGAATGTCTTCAACTCTTCTTGATTCCAATTCTTCACTTTACATCTTCTAAGTCTTCATAATAACTCCAATGTCCCATAACATAGAAATGTCTCTAAACTCACATGGAATCACTCCTAATACAATGTAATAATCCCTAATTACGCTATACAAAGTGCAGCGTATCATTTATCATTTTAACAATTATTATTACATTACAGTTTTCTTATTAATTATATAAATGATAATATAGATTTAATAATTACAAAAAGTTGGATGAGAGTCTAGCAACTAACTGAGCTGAAGTACCCTTGTTCAAAGCGAAGCTCAATCTTTGAAAGATATAAGACTGAATATTAACATTGGTTGTGTGGCTCTAAACAACACGTGAGACCCTATAAAAAAATCTAGAGCATCACCCCTTACTTCCCCGAAAGTGGAGAAGACCAAAGCAATAAAACTGTAATCATTATCTATGCACTTAGATTCATACTTCTCCCTAGCAACAGTGTTAGAAACAACAACTCTAGGGACAAAAGCATCAACTACAACACTTGTGAAGGGAGAAACACATGTAACATCCAAACGTACATCCTTCCCTTTGTCCCAACAATAGACAAGGAGATCTGTTGTATGAAGATCCTTCCACTCCTCACACATAGGAATGACAACGGGTCGGGTGATGAACGGGTGGAGTACTTCCATCACCCGCCCATTAGCCTTTTCGGGTGCACCCACCGTCATCCATCGGATGACCGGGTGGGTTGGGTGCACCCATGGGTGATTGAAAAATGTAATTTTGTATAACTTTTAGTATTCTTTTATGTAATATTACACATCTATTACAAAATATGTTATTGTTATTAACTATATTTGAAGATTAAAGAATGTAAAATATACTTTTAAATATATCAACAACATAGGAATGCAAATTAGAAAACATAAAGTTTAAATATTTGTGATTTTTATGTTAAGAGTACATAAAATTTTTATATACTTCGGGTGCATTGGGTCAGGTGGCGGGTGAAAAACCTTTACCCACACCCGCCCATCATCCGTCATTTTTCGGGTTTTCATCTGTTTTTTTTGGGTCGGGTGAATCGGGTATCCATCGGGTGCAGGTGAAATTGCCATCCCTACTCACACATAAACCCAAAAAGGCACATCTTTTCGCACCACTACACCAGCCTGATTACACATATCACCTAAAACATCCTGGACCAAGTAATGACGAAATTAAAGTTAATATCATTGCCGCCATGCACAACATGATCCACAAAACAATCCATGATTTTGGAAGAGCAACAAGGGCAAGTAAAATCAACGGGATAAAAAGAAACTGCAAGGCGATAACAAAGAACACACCTGAACTGCCTTGGTTGGGTGGATCGTATGTCTCAACCTCTCAATTGGAATCATTTGCAAGAAATCCAATGAACGCGTTGAACGATTGCTAATGATGATAGCCTTTTCACGAGCTCTAGGGTTTTACCGGCTCACCAACTTTTTCTCTACCATAGGGAAGTACACCGATGCCATCTTTTTCATGAACCGGGGGGGGGGGGAGCTGGTATGTCACGAGAAAGATCAAGAGGATCAAAGTTACTTAAATCCCTAAAGCTTGTCAAAGCTAACTCACATGCAAGCCCCAAGCCAGGAACACTACAATGGTGAAGCAACCTGTTTAGGATGCTAAGTGATTGCAATCTCGAAGCAACAAAAGCATACGCCAAAGCATCTTGCGCCGTATAGACTCCAAATCCACGAAGACAGAAGGGCAGGGTGGCACATCGCCATTGCCACTCACCAAACCCAGCAGCACCAACCACAATAATTTCTTGAAGAACCTTACTTAAGGCATGGTCAAAGGAGAGAAGGGTGGGACCAAACATCTGAGGAGGGCAAGTCCGGAGAGAAAAGTACAACCGGCCCACACCCACACAACTACGCAGAAGGAGAAGCTCGGATTGGGGATCATTAAGCCATACAACAACATCCATCAACTGAGCAGTTTTAGAAACTCTTTCTTCGATCAAGCAATTGTAAAAGGTTGCATCCAAACTGACCAACCCTCCAAGGTAGGGCTGTTCAAAACCGGTCCGGACCGGAAAACCGGACCGGAAATACCCAGACCGGACCCGACCGACATTATTCCGGTCCGGTCCCCGGTCCACTAAATTTTGTTATTCTGGTTCCGGTCCGGTCCAAAACCCGGAATAAACCGGAATAACCCGGACCGAACCGGTTTTATATATAAAGGAAAGGATTTTCTTTTAATCTACTATATACAATGTTAAACTTGAAGTCATGTCTTCACAAAAAATTGCGCCACTTGGCATAATTTGAGTGAAGACATGTGTAATTATTTTTCATAATTTTTCATTTAATAAAACCCACTCACCCACAATGTTAAACCACTTACTCCACTAATTAACATTTTTGCCCATGACCTATACAAATTCTATCCCACTATCTCACTATCTCAAACACTAAGATATAAATCCATTAGCTCACCCATCAAAATCCATTATCAAAAAACCAAAATATCTTTCACACAAAAAATCAACATGCACAAACGAGGGGATGAAGCTCGGAGCAAATTCATACCACAAGGCCAGGCCAAAGGATGAGAAGATGAAGAACTGAGAAACGGTTCAACAAGCTCTTCAGCGTACAAAACGCAGCAACGATTCTAATGTTGCCAACAACCTCACCAACAAGCATATTTGCCTTGGAATAAGCTTTGCTCAAGTTTCCTCCATAGCCTTGCATGAAAAGTTTCTAAAAAAACAAAAATCTTCAAGAACAGATCCAAGAATCAGTTAATTTGATGCAAAATCTTGGTATAATATACTGTATTACATACGGGTCAAGTTTCAGCAGACCAAGTTCAGTTGCTATGTCCACGTACTAGCCAAATTTGGTCTACGTGTACGTTTAGGGAACGTCCAATTTTGTCTCATATAGATAGTCAATTATTATATAATATACTTTTTAATTTATTAGTTATATAATAATCATTTCATTACTCGTATTATTATCGTTTTATTACTCGTACCACATTATTACCCGTACGTGGTACGGGACGATCACTAGTTATTTTATTTATAGAGGAAAGGATTATCCGCCGTCCCGTTTCCTGTTTTGAGTTTGACCTAGGAGTACCACATACGGCACTTCGCCTCCAATACAATCCTCGTCTCCCTTCTTGTGATATCCTGAAGTTCTTCGTCTGGTTCGTCCTCGTCTGAGATGTCTCCTTCGTCTGGTTCTACAAAAAATTGATACTAATTTGATTTTGTCGCCTTGTAGGTTCTAATTTGATTTGGTCGCCGACTCGCCCTCGTCTGGTTCACCAACAGTTGGTCTTTCTTCGTCTGGATCTACAAGGTGACAAAGACAACTCAACTTTCTATACCTACTAGTGCTTTGTTTATTGATTAAATTAAAGGAAAAGTAAATTGTTGATATCGATGAGTATTGAATTGATATTGATCTGATCTATTGAATAATAGTATACTCTATTATACTATACATGCTACTGAACATCTCTGCAAGTGCACAATACTAGTGAACTTTTGAAGCTTTGAAATTTACTTTGTTTTGTTTATTAATTAAATAAAACTTAGTGTATAGGTTACTAGTTTAGTATAGCTTACATAAAGTAAGTGATTGATTTTTCCACGATGAGTAATTCACACATCAGTGTAGATGTACATTAGTATATTTGATTAATCAACACATGTAAATTAGTATATTTGATCAAGCTTCAACACTAATGATATTTTGTTGGTATGTAAGTTGGCGCAAACAGAATTATGAGTAATCAAATTTCCATGGATTTATCCACGAAACATTCATACAACGTAAGTTGAAGGGGGTTATTATAGGCTATGATTGTTTCTATTTATTAAATCTTATTTATAATTGTTTTCTATCTTGTTATTTCATTAGATGGTGCGTTGCTCTGAGTCTACTAGTAAAGATGTTGTTGATTTGGATGAGACTCGGTCTCCTGAAACATTTGTGGAAGGAAATGCACATGCTGAAAATGTTATTGATTCACAAGAACAAGGTGATTCAAGTGACAAACGCATTAAGAGAAAGCGTGCTAAGAAGGAAAGAAAACCAAGGAAGGCATATTGAACATTCTTCAATGAGTATAAGGATGAGTTAGGAAATTTGAGAGCAAGGTGTAAATTCTGCGATTTAAGTTATGCAGCTGATCCGGATGCAAATGGAACAAAAAATGTGAAGAATCATTCAGAGAAGTGCTTGAAGAATCCAGCAAATCAAGGAAAAGGTAAACAATCTCAAATTGTCATTGATGGTAAACAAATTCAAATGAAAATTTGGGCCTATAATCCAAAAGATGTTAGACAAGCTATAACTGAAATGATAATCAAGGATGAGATGCCTTTCAGAGTTGTAGAGAAAGAAGGATTAAGGAATGCCTTTCATGTTGCTTGTCGTGCATTCAAAATGCCTTCACGTGTCACCGTTGCTCGTGATTGTCTTCAACTTTATAAACAAGAAAAAGAATAGTTGAAAGAGTTTCTTAGAGCGTCATGTCAAAGAGTGTGCTTGACAACTGATACTTGGACATCTATCCAAACTCAAAATTATATGTGTCTAACTGCTCATTTCATTGATGATGATTGGCTACTTAAGAAATGGATTTTGAATTTTTGCCTTATTTATTCACACAAGGGAGAGGTCATCGGTTTGAAGATTGTTTAGGGTATTGGGGTTTGTGTGATAAGGTCCTCACTGTTACTGTTGATAATGCTTCAACAAATGATGTTGCATGTGCTTACCTTCAGGATATGACAAGAAGTCTTGGTTGTATTGGCCAAGGCAAGTATTTGCACATGAGATAATCTGTTTGTACAAGATGGCTTGAATGTTTGTGTTAAATCCGTGGAGAAAGTGTGAGTTGTAGTTAAGTATGTTAGAAGTTCTTCTTCCAGAAAGCATGCGTTCATGCAACAAGTTGATAAATGCAAGATTGCTTGCAAGTCTTTGTTGAGACTATATGTGCCTACTCCTGGCCAAACCCGGCCCGGCCCGCCCGACCCTCTATCCGGGCGGGCTTGGAAACTCGGGAAAGCCCTGTCGGGCCGCTAAGCCCAGCCCGTAAGGGTATGCGGGCCGGGTACGGTATTGACTTCAAGCCCTTAAGGGCCTAGAAGCCCGACCCGTATTATATAAAAATTATAAAAATATATATATATTTTATTTTATTTTGAAAGAAAAAAAAAACCCTATTTTCTAAATACTCCGCATAACTAAAAATTTGTTGTTTTATATACATTATAAAACATTATTTCAGATGTTTAAGACATTATTTCAGTTGTTCATTTCAGTTTTTCAGACATGTTGGAAGAATTTGTTGTTTTATATACAGTATTTTATTTATCTTTTTTTCTTTACAAATAATTAAAAAACAGGTTTTATATAACCGTACTACCCGGCCCGGATAGAGGGCCGGGTATGGGCACTCTCACAGGCCCGGAGACCGGGCCTCGGGCAAGCCCGTCCCGCAAAAACGGGCTGAATTTTCGAGTCTTGCTCGGCCTGGCTATGGCCAGGTCTATATGTGCCTACTAGGTGGAATTTCACCTACGATATGTTGAGTGTAGTGCTGAAATATAAAGTTGATCTTAATCGAATGGATATTCCGGTTTTGAAAGAAGAGAAGTTAGGCCCTATTTCAACTGTTGAGTGGAAACAAATGGAAGATCTTACTAGTTTTTTGAGGGAGTTTTTCCAGCTAACAAACCGTGTATCTGGTTCTTTATATGTGACGAGCAACTACATGATTTATCACATACTTGCAATTGTGAATGCGTTGAATAAGTTGATTATCAGTGATGACTTTACTTTGCAGACAGTGGCAAATCAGATGAAGAGCAAGTGTGACAAGTACTGGGGTTCGCTTAGCAAAATGAATATGTTGATGTTTGCTGCTGCTATTTTGGATCATGCTTTAAAATTCAAGGGTGTAAAAGTTGCTCTTAGTGGTATTTTTGGATTAGCTGACGTAGAGGAGAAGGAAAAGATTGTGAAGGATTTTGCTTATGCAATGTTTGATGAATACATGGATACTTATGCACCTGCAAGTGTATGTGAGGACTCAATCTCACGTTCATCTGTTGTGGAGGAGGAGGATGAGAACTTAGCCTGGATAAATAGATTGACTCAACTAGTATCACGAGAGACATGAGATCTTCAAGAGAGTTCAAGATCAGAATTTGATTCTTATTTACTTGAAGTGAATTGGTCAACATGAAGAGAAGGATGTTCTGAAATGGTGGAAACTCAATGGTCCTAGATATCCCATTCTTGCACACATGGCTCGAGATGTTCTAGCTATTCTGATTTCTACCGTTGCATCAGAATCTGCATTTAGTACGGGAGGACGAACACTTGATACCTATAGAGCCGGTTTGCTACCTTCGGTATGTATATCGTTATATGTCTATAATTCTTATGATTTTTGTTCAAGTGCATTCAAACTACTAGAAAACAGTGTAAACTCCGACGCTTTTTTGAGCCATTCTCGGCGGTAAAAAGTGTCGAAACTTTATTTCCCGGCGCCACAAAAAGCGTCGAAATTTTCAACGTCACAAATTACCGACGCTTTTTTCCCTCTACATATGTCGACATCCTAAAGCGTCGGGCACATGAAATCGACGTTTTTCCCCCTAAAGCTACACACTTTTATTTTGTATTATTAGACGGATAAAAGCGTCGAGGATGTCTTGACACCATATATTTTCTACGTCAAAAGGCGTCGAAATATTTTTCATATTTTCCCGCTGCTTCTTGTGACTAAAAAAAGCGTCGAGATTTACGGAAATAAATTTAAAAAAAATATGAAATTATTTGTAAACATTATATACATAAAAAATTCATAAGCTACATTAAATCATACAATTCATTTAGGAATATTTACATGTGAAGGCTCGACGTGAACGAATGTACGACTGAAAGACTGAGCAAAAGTGGCAGCACTAAGATCAAGGCTCGAAACTATAATTACAAAGAAAGCAACTCAAAGCAAAATCACCCCGTGGCTAAAGGATGATGTAAAGTTTTGTACCTGTATGCTGAAAAGCATAACAAACATCCATGAAATCAAAACCTACTACAACAGTACATAATTCAGCTCTGTTACAAAGAGATCAGACAACGCTTTATAGGCGGCAATTGTGCATCAAAAAGCAGCAAATTTTGTTTCTCAGAGCCCAGTGCATGATCATCATTTACCCAAACCATTGTGGAAGAAAAACCTCAGCAATTATGCTTGTATGTTGACATCAATTGCAAAAACAATCAGGTTTCAAAGATTAATCCATCATAGGAACCTCTTCCAATCACCAACACACCATAAAAAATCAGTAAAGAATATGGCAGATTTAATTCACTGAGAATGTAGAGAATACGAAGACGAAGTGACTCAATATCTGGCAGAATTAATCCAAATTTCATCACTTGAAATGAATCGTTAACAAAAGAGATTGCTCACTAGTGGCTAGATTTATTAGGTTCGATTCTGCCAGCAATTGACCTCAACTTGTATTAAGAAGAGGGAGCTTAGTATCATCATTTCAATCTCATAAAGAAAAAAATTTAATACATTTGTCTGATGTCTTTGTATCGAATTCATAATGCATAATATAATCCCATCAGCATAGTTGTCGAAATGTAACAAAAGCAGATTAAGAAGATTAATACATTTGCACCCAAACTCAAATACACATTCAATTGAAGATAAAGGAGAGAATTGATTTGGGGACAAACCTTGGTTTCATGACGAGTGTAGATAACGACATTGAGTGTTTTGATGCATATGGGCTGTTTTCCTCCACAAAGCCTGTCATAAACGAGCCTTAGATAATGTATTGCCAGTATCAGGAGTGTCACTGCATTACCTGAATGGAGAGATAGGCTGTTGTGCCACCATGCTCCTTGCCAGTCATTTTGTGCACCCGTATTGTTTGCAGTGTTTCTAATAAAAGTTAAGGTCACCGAATAAATGGCCTTAGCTCCTGCGAACACAAGTTTAAATAAATGGCCTTGCTGTTTGATCTATTGGCAATCTCCCTTTCAAGTTTTACGAATGGGTGAGATATTTGTCAGCTTTAACAAGTTTTCAGCAAGGTGGTTAAGTTGTGCCTGCATAACAATTTTGAGGTGAACAGCAGAAATGATTGAATGATCACTGTTAATACCTCGTACTAACAAACAGCCACTACAACGACAAACAATTTCAAGGACATTATAAAAAATCATAGAAATATATGAAGTGCACAATTATATATAAAAAACACATTGAGGTCAAATTTCAAACATACACGAGTTTAAGTAGCCATTAAATTTCTATGTGTATAATTGTATAAGTGAGCAGGTTGAGAGAATGAAGAGATAGATAGTGACTATGGAAACAGAGAGCTAAGGAAATTATTAACAATGTGCTGCATGTTGTTTTAAAAGAATTTGTAGTTCTTTGGGCATATGGTAGGACAACGTGAGATAGAAAATAGCCTCAGAAAAATCCTGGTAAAGCAACCACTGAAACTTAAATTTCTTCTTCTTATTCATATTGAAAAGAACCTGCTAAATCTCAAATTCATTCTCACTTTTATTAGATACATGTCTACAGCATTACGAAGAAGAATATGATGCAAAAAATGTTGTTTCCTGTACCAGGAAATACACATATCCATAGAAAGAAAATAATCCATCAGGAAACACTGATAGTACAGCAACACATCATATGACAAAAGGTTACTACAAAAACTATATAATTGTCCGCATAAGTGAACCTTACATTGTGATAAGTAGCATTTTAACCAATCTGAAACATGAGCTAGCATTTTAACCAATCCGAAACATGAGAGCGACCGAAGGGAATTAATTATTCTCGCTGCATTAGTCAAAGACAAAATCAGATTGGCTTAAAGTTAAGGTCACCGTATAAAAAAAGCTACTGCCTTACAATCTGAATTTCATGTATGAGCTTATTCATGACAGCTAGAAGATTAAAATACAGAAAGCAATTAAACTTAAAATTACATCAATTGCACCAAGATTCGGCCAATACAACCACACCAAATCAGAGTACAGCTTTGATAAAGTAAAATCAGCAACTTATCAGGTGTAATATTAGAATAGAAATCCTACCAATTGATCAAATCCCATAGTGTTTTGAATTCCCAAGAGCGGCTTCCATAGCCTTGTCATCAAAATCAGAAAACATTGCAAGTAGGAAAAAACAAAATCAAGATCGTTCTGAGAGTAAAAAGGATTAACAATAGGTAGAATCTATCTATATATAAAAATTGATGGTTTTGAAAAAGTAATGACAATTGAGACTAATTAATGTTTAAATTTAATTAAGGCAAAAATTAGGAGACCAATAAGAGAGAAAAACTCTCTCCTCTCTCTAAAAATCAAATACCAAAAACCAAAACTTCAAGAACTCAACCCACAACAGCAAATCAAATCAAATTAGCCCCTCCTACTATCAACCATCGATCTACAGAATAAGCAAAGGAACAACCTACTCAACAACATCAAAAAAATTCAATAACAAGTTGAATAAGAGCTGCTCAAATAAAAACAAAATGAGCAAACAAAGTAGACTTTAAGAAACCAAAACATATCAATATCAACGATATCATCGTCTGAGAACAAGAACAATATTTTTATCAACAATCCCAACCAAACTCTCTACCAAACCCCCAGTAAATCTTTCTTCACCAAAAAATCCTCCTTCACCAAAAAAGCCTTCTTCACCAAAATCCGACCCCAATCTTTCTGGATTCAGTCTAGGAAACGCACAAATTTTTCCATTAGACCACATCGGATCTACAAAACCAAAATCTGGTGCCGCCGCCTTTCTCCGGTTGAGCCCTGACCGCCTCCGACTCTTACCGCTTGGTGCTATCCGTCTAACCTACAACCGGCGGTGGTGAGCCATCGATGTACCGCCGACCTCGGTATTACTATTTAAGTTGATTGACGGGGGAACAAAAATGGAGCAAATATGAACTCTTATCCCTTCCCTCTCCTACTGCGACCTCCATTTTTGTCGATCCGGCGAGTTGGCAACCAGAGTGTTTACGGTGCTCTTGTTGGGTCGGCAACCAGAGTGTTACCAAACTTTTTTTCTCAAGCAACCAATTTCAAAGAGAAACAAAGGAAAAACAAAAGAAAAAAAAAACAAATTAAAGTACAACACAAATCCGACACAACAATCAAAACTTTTGGATAAAAAATACTAGTTTAATACTATTTTCCTTTCTCTAGCTTGCTGGGCAAGTTGGAAATAAAAAATTAAAATAAAGATAAAATGAATATCAAAAAATGAAAGTTTTCACCAAAATAACAATAACTACGGGTAGTAACATTGAGTTATAATTTCATATTTGATTTATAATCAAATTATCAATTTCATATTTGATGTATTCTGACCACCACTTAACCGTTCGGTCAAGTTTTGGATTTTTTTTAATCCAATGTGCTATTACGTCAAGTTATTGTTTGTCACTTACTCGGTATTCAAGTATGAATTTGTGTACTTCATTGCAATTGTGGAGCTGACTCTTGTTAGAGATTGAGTTGTTTCGGTTTTGGTCGTGGTTGTTTTGAGGCCCATGAAAAATGTCATGGTAGTCGCGACTCCTGAAGATCCCTCATTTTAGGTGAGGGCAACGTCATGGTGGTCCATTCATCACTTCTCCAGGATTTTTCTGGTTGGCCCATTTGCCGGTGGAGCCTCCTTTGTCTGTGCTCGCTCATCCCTCTTCCTTTTTTTTATGCTTCCAATTACGTTGTTATATTTTCCTTATTTGTTTGTAGTATGTGTCTGTTTGACGGTTTATCCGTCGTCGAGATTTTCTCGACCTCTCGACCTATCAAGATTGTCTGGTACGTTGAAATGCTTTCCTTATCAAAAAAAAATGTTTAAATTTAATTTTACCTTTTTCTTTTTATCTCCTATTATCCAATGATAATTGAGATTTATGAAATGTCTAATAAAACCATAATTATGTGCTTAATTGGTTAGTAATTCCATCATTTTAATCTTTTTTTTCTTCGCTCTTCACCTCTAATCCGTACGACGATGAAGAACATTCCGAGCAACGGAAACGACTATGTGATTTGGTACATATATAAAAGATATTCAATTCATTTTATTATAATTTACTAGAAAATACATATATGAAAATATATATTAAGTATATGAATATAGATAAAAACAAAATGTATTTGGCTCGCGCAAAGCGCGGGTAATGACCTAGAAAGTTGTCATTACTTTGTGGCCTCTTGAATTCCTCTTCTGATTTCAACTTTTGATCTTCCGACTGAGATTTCTTATTGAATTTCCCATCAAGTCGTTGTTACTCTACTGGATATTGTATTCACCGTTACTCATGGTTATTGTCAATTTGTAATTGAACAAATCAATTTGCTATTTTTATCACTTCTATTGTTCGTCTATTTTTGTGTTGATGTCTTGATGTGCAGGTTAAATTTACTTTGGCTTGAATTGCATAAAATTATGCCCTGAAAAAGATTGTAAATATATAATTAGTTCAATCCAATTTTAAGATGAAAAACCGTAATTACCCCGCGCTACGCGCGGGTGTCCGATTCTAGTTTAGCAAATAAAATAGGAAAGAAACGAAGAGAGGAGGATAGAGAAAAATAAATGTGCCCTTACTGATCGTCAGACATAAAGGAGGCGACATTAGGGAATAGCCAACGAGGACGGCGGATCCGGTGGCGAGACTCACTCTCTTAAGAAAGTAAGGTCAGAGAATGCTCGTTGTCTTACTAGCCGCCGCCCGATTCAAGTCGCAGCATTGCCTCCCTAAAATAAACCGGAGAAGGATAAGCTAGAGCACCAGAGGCTCGAAATCGCCTTCGCGTACTGGAAATCGCCACGTGCTAGAAATCACCGCGCCCTATTTCACATGAACATCGATTGCATTTGGGTCTTGACATAAGAACCATCTAGGGTTTCAAAATCAGGAAGGATAAAGAACGAAAGAACAGACACAAATTTATATATTTTTGAGTTTTTAACATTAAAATAAATTTGGGTATAGATAAGACATTTTCGAGGGTTTCTAAACTCATATCGACAGAAAAAAGAATTGGAAAATGTCGACTATAAAAATCGTCAAGAAAAGCGTCAAAATTGGCCGCGCGGCTCATATACCCCTTGACACTATACAAAGCGTCGATAATAAAGCGTCGAATATGCACCTGTTTTTTAGTAGTGGACCTCTAAGTTTTCTTTTACTAATTAGTAACTACTATATTTTGTTATTATGTCTTTACTAGACAATACAAGTTCTTATTTTCACAAGATTGGCTACGAATAAGAAATAAAAAGAGCAAGTGTGAAGAAGAGGATATAACGGAGGAGGTTGAAGTCATTCAAGAAGGTATATGTTGATTTGACTTAGTTTTGCACACTATTTACATTCTAATATTTATTTTATTATGTGCTTTAACACATTGAATCATTGATATGTTTTTCAGATTGGCTAAACAATTGTCCAGATGATCTCAATGATGGTGTCTTTTATGTTGATTCTTGATCACAAGGTACTAAATTGTTTTATATTTTGTATTGAGGTTGATAAAACATTTGCTCATAAATACATAATGTTTTTTGTACTTTACAGGATGATGTGTTGTTACTTGTTGGCTGATTTCGGTGGATACAATGTTACTTGTTGGCTGATTTCGGTGGATACAGTGTTACTTGCTGGCTGTTTTGGTGGATATAATGATACTTGTTGTTGTTTTTGGTGGATACAACATTATAACTGCTTAGCTATTTTTCTATTTGGTAATGGTACTTCATTTCTAGTTTTCCACTGAAGGTTTTATTAAACTTATGGGGTTTTAGCAATTCATCAGGTACTACGGTAGTTTTATATACATTTGCTGGTTTTTTAGCAATCACATCATGTAATCCAGTCTATTTTATTTTTATTTTTTAAATAGAAATCCGGTCTATTCCGGTCCTCACTTTTAATAATTCCGGTCCGGTCCAGACCGGATGTAGAGCCCTACACCAAGGAGTTTGACTCCATCTAAGGGACGAGCCATGTTCTGAGGAAAAAGCACGGGATCCCTACTCCTCGGATCGGGGTTTGACCAAAAGAGTTTTGTTTTTCTAGACGTTTAAGTGCAACCCTATAGTCTACCCTTCTGTAATAATCAAATGCAAAGCTTCTGAAACCATAGCAGTGTCTCCAATAATGGTCACATCATCTAGGTACCAAGCCATAAAATCAAGGTTTCATTTTTGAATGACCAAAAGAATAAGCGGATGTAAAATAAGTGCAAACAACAATGGACCTAAAGGGTCACCTTATTGAACTCTTTGACAAGAAAGCAAAGTAGACTTGTCATAGTATAACCTCACAGGGTGCAAAATAACAAAATCAACCCAGGGAGAGAGCGAAGGGCAACGACATCGGACCTGAAAAAGCACAGTGCTTTGGTCTATCAAGTTGAAAGCATTGCTAAAATCCACCAAAAGCATTGACATGTTGGACTGGAGGTGTTGCCGGTTCGGAAACCGCCGGTCCCGATTCATGAACCATCGATTCAAGGTTCAACATATGCTTAAAGCTTAACCTAAACCGGTAAGGGGTTGGTTCATCCGGGCCGGTTCCGGTTTCGGTTTTGACCGGAAAACCGCCGTTTTTTAACCGGTTTCGGTTCTGATTCGACCCTGAACCAAAATAATTTATAAAAAAATAAAAAAATATATATATGAAATTTATATTGTAAAATTTTACTTTTTTTTTAATGAGCTCAAATATTTATGTCTAATCAAGAAATTGAGTCATTAGAGGCTTAAAACTTGTAAGTAATTTGTTGTTTTTATATATACAAACATGAGGGTGTTTTTTTCTTCTAATTTTCCAATGTCGAAAACTGTTTTATTACCAACATAAAATATTTAAAAACTTCTCACATTGAAAACTACCTAACAAGTTGAAGTCTATATATTAAAAAATGAAATTCTTCCTCCTCCACTCTATTTTTTATGTATATATTTTTATATTTTTTGGTGTGAACTGACGGTTAACCGAACGGTTTAGGTTCCGGACCGGTTTGTCCGGTTAAAACCACTGGTTCAAGGTTTTGTAATCTCATGAACCTAAACTTGAACCGATAGGAAGACGATTTGGCCGGGCCGGTCCCGGTTCCGGTTTTTACCGGGCTGGTTTCGGTCCGGTTTGGCCGGTCCGATTAACCTTTTATCACCTCTATGTTGGACTACCTCCCTTTGGCCTCGATCAACCTCTTAACAACATGAAGGATAACCTCACTTCCATTAGGCACACCCACACCAAACTAAAAATCCTCAAGGTAAGTACTAACAACATTCCCAACCAAACAACCTTGGAAGCAAGTCTCCTCCAAACTGTACCTTCAGTAATGGGACAGATTGGAGGAGACTTGCTTCCAAGGTTATTTGGTTGAGAATGTTGTTGGTACTTACCTTGAGGACCAAACTGTACCTACATCAAAGGGGTGAGTGACGCACTAACAATAAACTCACCCAAGGCGGAAGGACACTTACCCGCGAGTAAAAAATTAATCACATCGGTTATAGATATGACTAAATCATCAACAACTACGACATCAGCTCTCCCAAGGGCATCAACAAGACGTTGAGCACTAAGACCATCACACCCACAATAAGTTCCCTTAGGAAAACTTTTAATCTTACTCAGCACAACATCCTTGGAGACAGAAATAACCTCAACACTCCCATCAGAAAGGGGCAAGACAAGGCGTGGAGCATGAAGGTGCTTCTTCTCTAAATTCCGCAAAGTCTCCTCGCCTTTGGGAGCAACCCCCGACGACGTCAAAACCCTAAAAATGACATTATCCAGATTATGAAAGAGTGCAAATTGGATTGCTAGCTGCCATTGCTTCAGTTTGTAGAATTGAGTTAGACGATATTCTTTGATTATTGACGAAAAGTATTTTACCATTATTAGTTCTACCTATAATGGATATATATCCCTCATTGGTATATTTCATGGAACCATCGAAATTAATCTTGACCCAATTTTGTGGTGGGGGTAACCAAATTCTGTTCTTTTTTTATTTTTTATTCTTTGGATTCTTCGTAAGGGGTCCTGTTTGTTTAATAAGAGAACTTTCCCAATGTTTGAGGTTGAAATATGCAAGATCAGCTGGATCTCTTTTATCAGTAAGTTGTCTGTTAAAAACAATTTTATTTCTAAAAATCCAAAGTTCATACCAAAGAAAAATCAATGCATTTAAAATGTGTTTGTTTTGAGAAGTGTTGCCCCTGAGTTATTCGATAAAATAGTTAAAAGGTTGGTGAATGGGCAATTGAAAATGTATATTTAGTAAATTAAATAATTTTGTGTAATATTTTTTTGTGTTAATGGATTGGAAAAAGAAATGGTGTGTCTTCTGTAATATTATTGCAAAGGGAGGAGTATGGAGGCACTCTATTATAATATCTATTTTACCGTTCAATAGTTGGTAGGTTATCTGAAATTGTCTTCCACAAGAAATTTTTGTGTCGTGGTGTTATTTGTAGGCTCCAAAGCCAATAAAAAAAGTTCTGATGGATATGAGAGTTAGGGTTATTATACAATTGTTTGGCCGAGGTTGTTGTGAACAAAGATCATACAACAAAGAAAAATCAAGCGAACCACAACCTGCAAACAAAATCGAGTATGCACCGCTACACATAGTCCAACAAGTACGACACCGCTGCACAACGCCGACTACCCCGCCTGCAACCTAAACCGGCAAACAAGGACCAAAGAAGCCCGATCGAGCAACACCCGACGACAACCAAGTTTTATATCAAAATAAGTTATAAAGCTATAAATAAATTAATATTATATTAATATAAGTTTTATAAACATATCTCCATGGTGACGCTTGTTAATACGCTAGTTGTAGGATTGTAGACACATTCTTTAGCCGGATTTAAGGTCCCTAGTTAGTTTATTTTAAAGTTAGCCCATCTAGTAAATTGACTGTCGGCCCATACTCAGCCCATATTACTTGATGACTGAAGTTAAAAAGAGTCACAGGCCCAAATCTGCAACCTCTTTAGCAGACGGTGTCATTTGGTTTTAGGGTTTATTCATCGTTCTGCTATATAAACCAAAACTGCTCGCATTCGTCTTCTCTCCGTCGTTCGAATCACAGGAGGAGCAAGAAGGCGGCGGCGGCGAAAATGGTTAAATACTCTCAAGAACCCGATAATCCTACCAAGTGTACGTTCTTCTTCTGTTCGATTGGATTGATTCTTCAGTTCGATTGGATTGATTCAGCCATTGACTCTGTTTTTTCTAGGGTTTATACTGTTTTTGTGTGTTTATAGTATTCAATTTTTAATGTTTATTATGAACAGCTTGCAAGGCTCGTGGATCCGATCTCCGAGTTCATTTCAAGGTTTTTCTCCTTCCTCTCTAACCCGTCTCTAAATTTAATGTACTACTTAGTAATGGTATAAAGGAAAGAAAGCTGGTTGTATAGTTAAGCAATTTCAACTTCTGTTTGGCCTTATTGCTTTGCTGCCTTGTTGACATATTGATATGGTTGTACATTATTTGCATTCTCTACTACAATAGAGATTTTGCTGATCGATATACAGCTTATAGAATTTAGCGAAATTGATCGCGTTGTTTGCTATTTCTTATCTAGTTATTGGTTATCCTTCAAAGTTCAGATATCTTGAATTAATGTTGCACAGTAGCTCTATTTCTCATCTAGTGTTTTGTTTGTTCCAAGAGATTCATAATAAATATTCTTGCTGGATTTTGTCATGTCTAAGAAATATATAACCCTTTCAACGAGTTATGTCATGTTTTCTTCCTGAACCTTTTTGGAACATTTTAGTTTCATGTGCTTCCACCATGTAAGGTTCATAAGTTGTGTCTGCATTTATTTTTCTTTACAAAATGAGTAAAGGATGGTCCTTTCTACTGCTACAGAACACCAGGGAAACCGCGTTTTCCATCAGGAAGATGACTTTAGTTAAGGCAAAGAGGTATTTGGAGGATGTTCTTATCCACAAGCAAGCCATTCCTTTCCGTCGTTTCTGTCGTGGAGTCGGAAGAACTGCACAAGCAAAGAATGCAGGACATGCCAACGGACAAGGAAGATGGCCCGCCAAGTCTGCCAAGTTCATCCTTGATTTGCTCAAGAATGCTGAGAGTAATGCTGAGGCAAGTCTTCTTTCTCTCTTCTCAACTGAACTTAAATATATCATTTATATACAAATTCTAAATGGGTTATGTATGTTGTTTGAATTGTTTTAGATGAAAGGCTTGGATGTGGATTCTCTCTACATCTCACACATTCAAGTTAACGAGGCCCAGAAGCAGAGGCGTCGTACATACCGTGCTCATGGGAGAATCAACCGTATGGATCTTACTCTTACATATTTCATGCTTTGTAGTAAATTTGTTATGCAATTCCCAATTTGATTATGTTATTTTTGCAGCTTACATGTCACACCCATGCCATATTGAGTTGATCTTGTCCGAGAAAGAGGAACCAGTGAAGAAGGAACAAGAGACTCAGCTGGCAACAAGCAAGTCTAAGAAGTCTAGCGTCTCTGCCTAATTTTCGCGTTAGTTCTTCAAGAGTTTTTGTTTGACGTTTTTGTTTACCTGAACTGTGATAGCTTATGGTGTATCCAAAATTCTTTTTAAAGACAGTATTTTGCCGTGTTAAAATTATGGTTTCCTGGTATTTTATTTCCAATTTAGTTAAGAATGTTCTATTGGTTGGGTTCCAAAAGTGTTTTTTCCTATTTTGTTTTTCTACCCTATCACCCGATGCATATAGATTTTAGTTCTTTTTCGGCATTATAATCTGCTTAAACTTGTACGTGAACCTGAATATTTGCTGTTTCTCTCTTTTCAAGATCCTAAATCGTTTTAGTACCTTATTTTAAAAGGAAATTGTAAACCAAGAAGAAAAATATAAATCATCACATAAAATGATGTAATAAAATATAGCATAAATCTAGCAAATTTTCCTTTCCTATATAGGACTCTTATCTTATGTCCTAAGCAAAATCGTTTTCGGTTCTTGAGCTTATTCTTTTAGTTATTTTTAGAGGTTCTTCAGCTTATTCTTTGTTATTTTTAGAGGTTTTGTGATTCGGTTTGTGATTTAGGTTTCAAATTTAGGGTTTTGTTTATGGGTTAATCTGGATTTACTGTAATATGCCTTCTACATTCAATCATAGCAACATCAGTCTTTGACTCTTCGGCCATGGCAGAGAGGGTAATTTTCCATCTCATTATCCAGCTAGTATTAGGTGACCTTTTGATTTTGCTCTAGTTTTCATATTGATTTTTCTGCTAAACTTAATTTGATGGTGGATGTGGACTCGTAGTAATTGATTGAAGAGATTTCTGATCCCAAAGAAACCCGAATTCAGAAAATCAACACTTTCAAAGAACCCTAAAACCTGGTAATTGATTGTAGTTTGTTTAAAATATGAAGGGTAAAATGGTCATTTCAAACTTTGACGGTAAAATGGTCATACCCTCCGTCACTCAACAACCACCCCTCACTAACTTCCGTTAAATACTTATGCCACATGACATATTATATTATTTTTTATTTTTTGAAATTACAAATCACACCCTTAAACTTTTGTAACGGCATTTTTTTCCATTCCTTCAAATGTTGGACAGTTTATGTAATTTAAAAAAAAGTAATCAAACCCCCTAAACCATCATCTTCCCCAAAATAACACTTCATCCTCTTCCTCCCTTGAAGACAATTCCCGGATCATACCCTTCATCCTTCCCTTCTGATATCTGGGTAATTTCACCATGATTCTCCCTGAATCCTTAGTTGGTATCGCCATCAAAGTCTCCTCCATAACAACCCTCCCATCTCTCCCTGAATCCTCAGCTTCAACACAGCTCCCTCCAACATTCACCATGATTCTCCATCCCTCCTTCAGCCTCCCCTTCATCGCACGCCAAGTCGCCGGATCCTGCAACTCCGGGACCAAGCTCCCCTTACTGAACAGATCGACCAAGATCCCAGCGAATCCGGATTCGAGAGCGGCGTCAAGTGCGTCCCCAACGTGGATAAACAGTCTCTGCGGGAAGCGTTTCTCGAGATCCGCGACTCCGAAATATTCCCTGGCGACGTCGACGACGGAGGGGTCGATCTCCCATCTGTGGACGACGGAGTGAGGGTAGAGGTTGAGGAGGAGGTTGGCGGCGGATCCGGCGCCGAAGCCGAGGATGGCGATGGGGCCTGGAGGGAGGAGAGGCGGGAGGGTGGCGAAGACGTCGAAGTAGGTTAGGGTTAGGTTAGGGTTAGGGTATTGAAGCTCCTCCGCCGCCTCGGATCCGGCGATCTCGGCCATGTCTTCCTCTGCCAAATCCGCGACCTCCCTTCCTCCAATTTCGCCCTCAAAGTAATGATGGCTCGACCGGGACCGGACCGGGTCAAAACCGGAACCGGTTTTGACCCGGTCCGGTTCCGGTTCGAGAAATCCCTATTTTCGAACCGGCGGTTAACCGTCGGTTTTTTATTTTTTATTTTTAATTTTTTTTAACCGCCGGTTTTTTAAAAAAAATAAAAAAATAAATCGGCGGTTAAAAAAACTTTAAAAAAAATTAAAAAATCGGCGGTTAACCGGGAAAACCGGTTAACCGCCGGTTCCAACGGCTAGTAAACTAGCTGTTGCCGGTTAACCGGCGGTCCTAACGGCTCCTAGCCGTTAGGAAATTAAAAAAAAATAAAAAAATTCATTTTTAAATATTAAAAAATCCATATCAAACCCCTATAAATACCATACCATACAATCTTCAAATCACACATCCAACAACAACAATCTCTCTTCTCTTTCTCAAATCTCAATCTCATAATCTCTCAAATTCCATCAACAATCTCTCTTAATCTCTTCCTTTCTTAATCTTCCTTTTAATTAGCTTTTGTCTTTCAATATTTTATTGCTTTTACATTTTTAATCACATTATTATATTGTTCTAAGTTTTATTGTTTTATTGTTTTAATTGTTTTTAATTGCTTTTAATCATATTATTTAATTGTTCTTAATCATATTATGGCGGATCATTTTGACACCCAAGAGAGTGATAATGTCACTTCTCCCACTCCCACTCCCACCTCCCAAGTTAGGTCCTCCGCTAGGGGTAGGACCGCTAGGCCTCAAGGGCAAGCTAGCGGTTCGAGGCCGGCTAGGGGTAGGGGGGGGAGGACCGGGTCCTCCGGGAACCAATCCCGGAAACTAACATCTCCTGTTTTTACAAAGTGGTTTACTAAATTAGAACCCGGTATCGAGGAACTCGAGGCAGAGGATTATGATCCCGGACTAATTATTGTTTCTTGTAACTTTTGCGAGGCGACATTCCAATGGAAGAAAAGTGGAGGATATGGAACCCTTCAACGACACATGGAGCACAGACACGTCGCCGAGATGGGAATGCTAGGGGGACAAACGCAAATTTCCGGCGGATTTGCATCTTCTACTAGCGGTAACCCTTTATTTCGTTTTGATCATGAAGCTAATAGTGTAGCATTAGCCGAAGCTATTTGTGTTGATCATTTAGCATTTCGATTTAGTGAAAATGTAGGATTTAATGAGTATATTAAAGAGCATACACAACCCGCTTTTAAATCCGTATCTAGGAAAGTGATTAAGAAAAACGTAATTAAGGCTTATAAAAGACACAAGGCCGAATTAGTTTCTTATTTTTCGCAAAATGATATGAATGTTTCTATTTGTAGTGATATATGGAGTGATAATACTCAAACCCATTCTTACATGGGTGTTACATGTCATTTTGTAGATCATCATTTTACAATGCAAAAACGTTTATTGGCATTTAGAGTCTTTGATGATTCACATACCGCACAAAATATTGCTATGATGATTCGTACAATTTTAGAAGAATATAGACTACTTAATAGAGTTTTTTCAATTGGATTCGACAATGCATCTGCTAACACCGCATCTATTAGAGATTTACAAGAAATGTGTCAACCTTTATTTGGTGGGAGATTTTTTCATATTCGATGTGCTTGTCATATTTTAAACTTGTGTGTTCAAGATGGTTTACGTGCTATGAGTTATCATTTTGAGCCAATTAAGAACGTTATTAAGTATATTTGGGGGCATCCTAAAGTTACAAGAGATTGGATGACCTTTTGTAAAACTAACGGGGTGCACCCAAAACGTTTTTCAAAAGATGTGGGTACCCGATGGAACTCTACTTACATATTACTATGTGAATGTATAGAATATAAACAAGTTTTAACGTCTTTTGTTTCTCAAAACCTTTCTGGCTCTACTTTCTATTTTAGCGAATCAGGTTGGGATATATGTCAAAGTATTGCAACGTTTTTAAAATGTTTTAGTGATGCAACAAAGAGATTTAGTCATGTTTATATACCAAGTAGTAATGTTTTTGTCTTGGAAGCTTGTAATGTTATGGCTGGTTTAAGTGAGGGAGCTAAAATTCCCGGCATTGAGGAATCCGTTGCAAGCATGAGGAGTAAGTGGTTGCAATACTATAGATATATTCCCGATTGTTTTCTTGTTGCTTGTGTTTTAGATCCTAGACTTAAATTAGGAGTTTTACACGCTCTTTTAGATGACTATTATGGATATATTTTAGCCGACGGTGAACTAGAGGATATTTTAGGTATGGTTTCTAGAACTAGAACAAACATTGAAACTTTATTTACTCATTTTTCGGATTCTCCGACTACTTCACAATTACCTCCGGCTTCTTCGAGCTCTAGTAGCTTGGGGGCCTTTGGAGCTAAGTATTTTAGTAAAAGACCAAGAGTTACAAACACGAATGCGGAAATTGATAACTATCTTAACACCAACTTTGAGTTTGTTAGTTGTGAAACTTTAGATGTTTTGAAGTGGTGGGAGGATCATAGGAGCATGTTTCCAACGCTTGCGAAGATTGCGGCTCAAGTTCTTGCCGTCCCCGCTTCAACCGTGGCGGTGGAACAAACTTTTAGTGCAGGAGGCAACACTTTAACGAGGAAGAGATCAAATTTGGCACCGGAGTCATTGGAGGCGCAATGTTGTGTTTGCGATTGGAAGAGAGCCGCAATGAGGCAACAACGTAACATTAACGAGTCATCGGAAGACGAGTGGATTGGAGATTCTACTACGATACACACCGATTCATCCGCCGAAGATTCGACTTAGGTAACGGGTTTTGAAAAAAGGTAAAGAACTACGTGGGCTTTGATTCCTCTAACCCGAGAGGATACGTAGGCAACTTAACAAGTAAGTCACTGTTAAGTGCAAGCCCAATTTTTTTTAATTTTTTTGTTCCTTCATATTTAATTTAAAAAACTTAAAAAAAATGATTATAAACATTCTTTTTAATAGCGTTTTTTTATAATCATTTTTTTTAAGTTTTTTAAACATAATTTTTAAACTTAAAAACAATGACAAAACATTCTTTTTTAATAGCGTTTTTTTATAATTATTTTTTTTAAGTTTAAAAATTATTTGTACATTTTTTTTTTTTTTTTAATTTTTTTTTTTTTTTTTTAAAAACCGGTCCGGAACCGGTTTTTCCCGGTTCCGGATTCCGAAGGACCGGAACCGGACCGGACCGGGAGCCATCACTACCTCAAAGTCGTCGATCGCGACTCGCTCTCCTTCAAAAACTCTCGCAGTCCGACACAGAGGCTAAAATCCTCGCGGATCTGGATCATCCCTTCCTCCCGACGATCTACAACGCCTCGCACTACACCCTTGCTCTGCCAAACACCGAGATCGGAGATGAATCGGATTCCGCAGCTCAAAATTCCGCCGCTTGCGCCGAGGAAAAAGAGGCACCATCCGATGGTGTTCAACCGCAAGCTCAAGCTCGATTTGGATCAGTTCTTCAAGATCGTCAACGGATCGGAAGTCGACGAGTTTTTCAGATCTGGATTCGAATTCGAGTTGGTATGTGGATTTTGGAGATCCATTGAGATGGTTGCGTTTGAGATTTTGGAGAAGAAGAAGAAGAAAGAAGTATTGAAGAATGGGGTTTGGGGAAGATGATGGTTTCGGGGATTTGATTACTTTTTTATAAATTACAAAAACTGTCCAACATTTGAAGGAATGGAAAAAAATGTCATTACAAAAGTTTAAGGGTGTGATTTGTAATTTCAAAAAATAAAAAATAATATAATATGCCACGTGGCATAAGTATTTAACGGAAGTTAGTGAAGGGTGGTTGTTGAGTGACGGAGGGTATGATAAGGGTGGTTTACGGTAACATTGCAACATAGGGGTGGTTAATCGCAAAGTAGACAATCATACGGGTGGTTTTCGATAAATAACCCTTAAATCAATACTCAAATAAAGGGTGGTTTCATGCAAATCGGCTCAAATAAGGGGTGATTCTATGCAAAAACCTCTTATTTTTATGTCTAGTTTTTCGAAGATTTCTCAAAAACACCCTTGGATAAAATGTTCACGTCTTTCTGTAAGTAACAGTTCATGTAGTTTAAAATACTGAAAAATAGAACAGTCATTAACGTATGTTTTTTCTTGGCAATTTCTAGTTCCTGTTAAGTGAGAGTTGGTATAAAAACTGTAACCCAAAAACCAAACTCAAAAATTGTAATGCTGACCATTTTTTCGATTAACCATACCCAAATAATAATAAAAAGTTTTGATTACAATTAATTGAACGATACTTTTTGCGGTTATAGAGTTAGGAAACGTTTGATTAAATTATATTTGTGGTTAACCAAAACAGCCAAACATATAATATACATATTATTTTATACAATAATAGATTTGTATAATAAAATTTTACCTTCCAACACTATTTATTGATATGGCAAAAACCTACCCACAAACGTATGTGGTCGGTTGTAGTTTTTCGATATTGTTCCCACGAGGACAATGTGGTATCTTTTGTGACTAATCTAATAAGCTAAGTCGTAAGAAAGATTTGTTTGATTAACCTAAGAAATAAGAGTTGCAAAAATATAAAAATTCAATCTAAATTATCTAGGATCAAGAATCCTTACAACAATGCATTTGTAAACTCGTATGTGTTTATCTGAGGATAAAATGAGCTCGTATGACTGTAAATTTAAAATATGTCTACTAACTCTTTTCATACGATAACATAATTATCTAAACTTCAACTAGCAATCATTGTTGTACATAGGTAGTCAAAATTTAGATCCTTTTGGCGCTCAAAAACTAAGATTAGACCAGGTTAACATCAATTTTCGTGCTCCGCTATGTCCGGTCTAACCTCGGGATTCTACGATAGCTTAGAATTCCGCAAGAACAAACAAGTTCATTCAAGTACATTCTAACAATTCCAACGATGGTAATCTCCTTTCGGACTCATATCATTGTTGATCGTTCATTAGGCTTCTCTGTTTAGACTCAACCTAATAGAACTCTAATTGATAAATTACATATTGCAGTAAAAACCTTAGAATTGAATCAATCAAGAACTCATGCCATCAATTTAGACAAACACAATCATCAAGTTCATATCAATTCATTGTTGGAATCACCAACCCTAGATAAAGGGGGTTTAGCCTAGCATGCTTGAGAAATCAATCATAAACATTGTAGAAATCAGGAAAATCAATCAATTAGATAAGAAGAAAAGAAAATATTTGTGTGAATCAAGAGACAACTTTCAATCTTCAACAATCTTTAAGAGAAATCTCCCAAAACACAACTAGGGTTCTTTGGAATACTAAAACGAATTAGGATAGCACATGTCTCGTAAAAAACCGATCCAGAACATATATATACTCCCCCAAATAAAGAAGGTTGGAAGAAATGAAACGTCACAATAAAAATAATCTGGCACGGTCCACAAATCATTGGCAAGGCCAACAACCGACCTTGCCAAATTACTGGAATCTCAACTCCTTCGCTTGATGACGATGCGCGGTCAAGAACATGTTTGCACGGTTTGCAACTGATCGTGCATGCTTCCTCAAGGGTCCTCTTAATTCGCTTATGTTGTGCCAATCGTCGAGTCTTTTAGCTCCCGTTGCATGATAGTATCCCAATGAAATCCAATCCGCATTCAAAACCCGAAACACGCAGAAACTTGTGTAGACATCTAAACTCAACAAAACAAAGAAACTAACAAGAAGCAAATGCAAAAACACCAGAAAATAACTTACTCTAACACCTAAATGCATGTCCTAAAACTATATGAAATTGATGCTATCGTTTATCTTTCATTTTTATCTTTGAAATCGGTCTATTTACATAATCTAAGAAGATTATTATAGTTTTTTAGTCAACAAAACTTTGTGGCTTTTTACCTATTTAGTTATGTTTTGTATTTGGATTGTGGTTTTAAACTTATTTAAACTAACTCCTTTTAGTGTTCTTTTAGTTTTTATTATATATGATTACAGTTGTTCTTTTTTCTTAATAGTACACGGGTTATAACTTTCTTCTTTCGACTTTGAAAACTTCTTCGATAATTTCAGACAATTTATTAATACGAATAAGCACATTATCCATCAAGTAGAGTCAATGATTTTCCTTTGGCACTCACTTTGGTTGTAGAGAAATAACATCATATTCATAAAGCAAGAAGCCTCGACCGATAATCCTGCTAATTTTGCTTATTTTCAGTTCAAAAATTGGCAGTCATCTAATAGTAACATTCAAAGAACTCCAACAAATTGAAAGAAAAATCGAAAGTTAATTTTCAATCAAATTAAATTTGGAGAAAACCTTCACTCGGGTGGTTTAAGATCAATTTCGACGGGTCTACAAATACACAAACCAAATCATATATTGGGTTTATATAAAGGAACAAAAATGGAAAAATTCTTTCCTTAGATCATAAGAATATTCACCACGCTTCTATCTTACATATCAAAGCATTGGTTGCCTTATATGTTGTGAATTCAACGTTGGCTAACAATATCACTCATTTAATTTTAGAAGGTGATAATATAACAACAATAAACTATATTAGGAACATTTGACACATTTCATGAGAGATTCGTACAATTATTCAAGATATTCATTCTGCATTACAAAATTTTATCTTTGTTAAGGTTTTTCTCTGTTTTAGATAAGTCAATAAAGTTGTTGATGCTCTGACATCTAAGAAATGTGACCTTGATTGGATTAGGCTTATGTTACATGTAGTTGGACAAAGTTTGGATACGTGATTTTATCATGATGTTTAGACACAAGATGGTTGTGTCTACATTTACGCTAATCTTTTAGCGATTTTTCGAATCATCTGTTTGAATGATGTAGGAATGCTATCCACTTGTTATGGATTCTCAGTTTCAGCGTTGTGAATAAAAAAAGACGTTGATGACTCCCCTCTTTTCCACATTTCAATCCAAGTTTTTAGTAGTTGCCTTGTGTTTTATTAGAAAAAATAAAGACATGTTGTTATATGCTAAACAACTCATATATTTTCTATATATCATTTTATGTACTCTATGTTTTCTTTTGCGAAAATAATTCAGGTGCTTTATGTGGTTGGTTGTGAAGCGCAAAGTGCTCACAAATTGCGAAAGATTCCGTCGACATATGGCCTTGTTAGATATTTGCTCGAGGTGCAATCTGCAAGCCATATCTTTAACGCACATTTTCAGGGACTGTCCCTTACCTTCGAGGTTTAAAATGGATTATCCCATCCTCAAAGTTACAGTCTTTCAAGAACGACGACCCCAAATTTGGCTTCGGAAGAATATGAGGAGCGAGTACAATCATCATCGGGACATGGATGATGTTATGCTTCTCACCAATACCTCCTAATGAGCAATAAGAGTGCCTTTATTCTGGGCCAAGTCGAGCAGTTTTAACGGGCCAAATTCCTCAAGCTTGCAGGCCCACTCTTCTAAGGTGACCCTTGAGCATTTTGTTTGGGCCGCCGCTTCTCCTAATATGCTCAAAGTGAATGTTGATGGCTCATTTAGGAGTTTTAACCGAGCTGCGACTATTGGTGGAGTATGAGACGGGAGATTGGATTTCGGGCTTTGTGGCTAACTTGGGCTTCAGGCCCATCCTAGCAGCCGAGCTTTAGGCTGTCTTTTATGGTATCTAGACGACTTGGAATGGAGGATATAGGTGTGTTATGATTGAGTCTGACTCGAGTTGCTGTGGAGTTGATCCATGGAGATTATGATTCTGATCATCCTTTTTGTAGCATGGTGCAGAGACACAAGAGCTTTTGTAGTAGAAACTGTCTTATCCAAGTTCGTTATGTTTCTAGGAAAGCAAACTTTATTGTGAATCGTCTTGTTTCTTTAGCTTTTTATTTTGTTTTCGGGTTTCATGCTTTGTACTGTCCGCGGAAGTGCACTATAAACCTCTTTGAAGAGGATGTTAGAAGAGGGACTACCATTCTACCAATACATATCTTGATTCTTCTCAATGCATATCCATCAGCTGCGCAAATTGTAATTCTCCAAATATCGGTGATATGTGTTTGATATTTGTGGGTCAAAATTAATAATTAACTTTATTTTGTGGTAAGAAAAATAATGAGAAAAATACCCTAATAAGCCTATTCTCACTATTTTTTTTTCAAAAATAGACCCCTTCTTTTTCTTTTTTTCTTTTAAGTTTACACAATTTCTTATTCCAAAGTTACACTTGTTAACCTAATCAACTCATTCAGACTTAATTTGTGTAAGCCACCGTGGTTCTTCCTAGTTAATTTCTCGTTCTCGTCAGTTTCTCCTCTATTGTCAAGTTCTTTATCGTCGAGTCTTCTCTTTGTCCTCGATCCGAATATTTTGGGTAAGTAGCCTAACTAAACCTACTATTTATTCGATCCATGTTTAGACTAAAAAGCACGCGGTTGAACTTTGTTTTGTTGATTAACAAGGAGGAGACCGGTAGATTATACATTTAGTTTAATTAATCATGGAGGCTTTATACGGTTAGTGTCTTTCCCTCAAGGTGTTTCGTCATACGCAACATAGGCAAGGAGTATAGGTTGGGATCCATAAATAACAAATATGTTACACAATATTTTTCTTAATTAGGTTCGTTTCACCATATTAATTAATTACTCAAGCTTTTATATGTGTTTGTTGGTTGATCATAAATTGTAATTATATAACCTATTTGTAATACTAAATTATGTAACTTAATCGCGAAAGAGGAAGTGAGTTTTGCGTAGGAGAACGAAGAACTCGACTTAGTAAATATTTAATTTTATGTAACCTAATTGAGAAAGCTAATGTCAATTTGTGTAGCTTTGTTAATTTATATATGTGTAACATAGATAACAAGTTTTTTGTGTGTATCTCACTCTTTTGCGTAGCTAATGGCAGTTTGTGTAGCATTATTGTTATTTAGGTTTGTGTAGCTTTGTTAATTTATATATGTGTAATATATATATGATCCATATCTATAAGTGAAAAGAAAGAAGATATATTAGTGTTAACTATGTATTTGTGTAAGCTAATTATGTAACATGAATGTAATTAAGTTACATAACTCGTGTAATCTAACTGTGTAAGTTGTTAGTGTCACGTAATCGTGAAAGAGGTGTAACGATTGGGTAATTATGTATTTGTGTAAGCAGATTATGTAACATAACTCGTGTAATCTAATTATGTAGCATTAACGTAACCTAATCATGTAAGTTTTCGATCGGAAGCGAGGACTATGTAAACTAAATCTATTTGTGTAAGCGTAAATTATGTAAACTAAATCTATTTGTGTAAGCTTAATTTTATGTAATGCACTAACTTAATCGTGTAAACTATAATAATATTTCTGATTGTGTAATCTAATTAGAGTTTTTTTGTGTAATTTAATTAGGCTAATTGTTGAAAAATAGATGCATAAGAGGCTTACAGATTGGACGATGAACAACGACGGTGTAGCGTGACCAACCGTGTAGCAACGTGGACGGTGTCGATGGTGGAGCAACGCTTCCGTCGATCAACAAGGTTGATGCAGCAACACGATTTGAGAACGGGTTCGGTGTGGCAGGGTCGCTGGTGCCCGGTGGAGCGGTGACGCAATAGTGCTACGAAGAAGAGAAATGAAAGGTTGGAGGCAAATTGGTTGAAGAGAATGAGGAGAAGAGAAACTATAAAAACATTCTATTGAAATACATTATGTAGCAAGTGAAGGAGATGAAGGACTTTTCAGTCAAATTGTATATTAAGTGTTTTATTAATTATAAACCCTTTCTTATTATTCGGATAGGATCTAGTTTAGAAAACATTAACTAAGGAGGGTCTATTAGTGACATTAATACATAAATAAAATATTAAAAAAGACGCATCTGGATACCGATGTTAAACATCAAAAGTGTTAACAATGGCGGAGGTCTCACCACTCTGTGCTCAAATGTCTGCCTTTGCTGCGTTTCGTCTCAGAAGCGTCGCTTGCCGAGCGACTAAATTGACCACACCGCTCTTCTCTCCTTTTCTTCGTTCATCCCATCTTCCCCAATCTCAATCTTTCCGTTATCGCCACTCTCGACGCTCCAGTTCCACCACTTCTCCTTTTTCCATGGCCGCCGCCGCCGCCGTCGATGCCTCCACCATGGACGCCGTGCAGCGCCGTCTCATGTTCGAGGACGAGTGAGTTCTATCTTCAATTTTAAAAAATAAGATTAAACCGACTTCTTCTGCAATCAAGTCCGTTATTGGTTTACTTAAGCTCTATGATCTATGAATTCTGCCTTTGCTTCTTATGGCCTCTACTTGAACTAGGAATATCGATAATTGTTGAAATTCGAGTATACTTGTGCCAGGGAGTAGTAGAGTTGTTTGTTTCTCCCGTGGTTAGGGTTTAGCCTGGCTGTTTCTCTGAACAACTCTGAGGATTGTGTTCTTCCTATCTTATTCTTAGTTTCTTGTCTGTTGTAACACTTCTTACCTGCTACTTGCTACAGATGTATCTTAGTGGATGAGAATGATCGTGTTGTTGGCCATGATTCTAAATATAATTGTAAGTCGTTTCTGAACTTCTAGATATTTGCAATT
Source organism: Oxyria digyna (assembly GCA_029168935.1). Taxonomy (NCBI): domain Eukaryota; kingdom Viridiplantae; phylum Streptophyta; class Magnoliopsida; order Caryophyllales; family Polygonaceae; genus Oxyria; species Oxyria digyna. The sequence goes on from JAPVLV010000024.1 coordinate 5,724,500, forward strand.
TAGCTATGTTGTCAGTTGTATTTATTAAGGAATTTCTGGATTTAGTGGTTGTTTATACCATCTGTGGCCTGTGCCTTGAGCTTACACACTCATAGGACATTTGTTCATAATGAATCATGTCTGGGAAAGCATATGAGCTCAATAGGTACAAGTTCTGATTGGTCTTTCAGCTGTATTTGCTGATTGCTGCTTTTGCTGGCTGAGTTAGTTCATCAAATTTGTGATTCACAGTTGTGAAACACCAAGTTTCTAGTTTCTGTAACTCGCAAAATAGTATTATGGTTGATCCTATGAAACAGTCCCTTGGCAGTTATAAATTAGAAAAGAAAGACTTAACTACCACTACTTGTTTGACTTTATTCTTCTTTGCTAGATAGATTTCAAAAAATTTACATGTACTATCATTTCCACTCTCGTGTTAGAAGTTTATGATTGAATATTCTGCAAATGCGCAGGTCACTTGATGGAAAATATCGAAGCTGGGAAAGCTCTTCATAGAGCATTCAGTGTCTTTTTGTTCAATTCCAAATATGAGTTACTACTTCAGGTGCGCCAACCGTATATCATTTGGATTTCTTCACAACTATACCTTTTTTAGATAAAAATCTTTGGAAGTACATGAACAAATGTAATCATGAGAAATTTTCTTTCCTTCGGTTGAAAACCTTTACCTCACATTTTAGATGTGTCAAGCAGTGGTAAGAAGTTTTTTGGTAGGTACGTGTTTTCCTCTTTTTTTAACCAAACTACGAGAATGGTGCTGTGGTATATATAAGGGCATCCTTCTGATTTAGCGTGTAAGTTTTGGACAAGCACTTGAGGAATTTTTTGATATAACATATCAGTTTACTCATTCACACTTCCTGCCTGCATTAAATTATGAGGAATGCTGTCATCTACAATTATAATATGATTTAAGCTTTACGTTCTTCCTCGTGATGAGCACACACTCCGCCAATGTCATTCACTTGCTGTGTTATGTGCTGAAACAGAAACGGTCTGCTACAAAGGTAACCTTCCCTTTGGTTTGGACCAACGCCTGCTGCAGTCACCCACTCTATCGTGAATCTGAACTGATTGAAGAGAATTCTCTCGGTATTTCCATGTTACTGAATTGTACGTCTGTTGAAAACCTGTGCATACCCTTAGCTTCTTCATGCTTACTTTTCAGGAGTGAGGAATGCTGCTCAAAGGAAGCTCTTTGATGAGCTGGGGATCCCAGCTGAGGATTTGCCAGTGGACGAGTTTATCACTCTTGGTCGTATCTTATACAAGGCACCATCAGATGGCAAATGGGGAGAGCACGAACGTAATTCCTCCATCTATAATCAAAATTAACTTCAATATGGCTTTAAATATTGTGGCCTAATGCATCAACTGTTACTTGTGCTTAGTCGATTATCTTCTGTTCATCGTCAAAGACGTGCGGATAAACCCTAACCCAGATGAGGTCTCTGATGTCAAATACATGACTCGCCAAGATTTGAAGGAGTTGTGTAGAAAAGTTGATGCTGGGGAGGAAGGCCTGAAGCTGTCTCCTTGGTTTAGGCTCGTGGTCGACAATTTCTTGTTCAAATGGTGGGATCACGTCGAGAAGGGCTCCCTCAATGAAGCTGTTGACATGAAAACAATCCACAAGCTCTGAATTATGCCAGTTTAGGGTAAATATTTACTAATAAACATACACCTCACTGTTGCTCTGAGTTTGAACTTTCTTCTTGAACTATATGTCTTGTAGAAACTGTTACATTGCTTGTATCAAATAATAGTACTTGAATTTCCTATACGGAAAAAAACTTGATATTTTGTGTGACATGCAAAGGACAGCAAGAGGCATGCAGAGGAGACAGATGTCAAGTGTGATCTTCAACACATGGCAGCTATTTTGCATGCAAAAAAGAGAGAGCATATCCTTTCTCTCTTCTGCAATCTTGCATTCTCCAAGAACATCCAACAATGGCAAGCCAAGCTCTAAAGCTCCTCCTAAAACCAGTGTCGTTGTTAAGCAAGACAGTAGAAGCGCAAACAGAGGCCATAACAAGCTCACTCCTCCCTCGAAACCGAGACCGAGACCGAGCGTCGTCGTCAGATGGGGTTGGGCTGATGAAGAGGGCGGCGTACGGGGTGGTGGGTGCGGCTTACGCATGCATGGTGTTGACGGTGTTGTTGGCGGTTGCAGTTGCTATTGGGGTTGGTACGGTTAGGTTTTGGGTGGAGGAGCCGGTGGTTGTGAAGGAGAATCTCTACTTTGATTATACCGAGTTTCGACCCGAAGCGTCTTTCGAGTTTGGATCGGGGGAGAAGAGGAGGTTTACGGGTGTTCCGGTGGGTCATACTTACTATGTGTCTGTTGTTATGTTGTTGCCGGAGTCTGACTATAACCGTAACGTCGGCGTCTTTCAGGTCCGTTACTCATCACCGAGGTTTCCCTATCTGACTGCATCAATCACACTTGGTTTGCTTTCATTTTTAGCATGCATTTCTTTTGGAGGCAGAAAACTTGGAAGTATCAAATTGATAAACTTGAAATCCGAAGAAAGGAGGCCTATTATTAGCTAAACCAGATCTCCTATTTTTCTAAATCTGATGGGTAATTCGACTCTGTGTTAACCAAATTAGTGTCTCCCCACTTGATCCGGTAGAAAAGCAACTAAAATTCATGGAAGGAAACCAGTTAATAAAATTTTGTTTAGAAATAATGGATTGTTTAGGAAAAATTGGAACAACCATGCCGGTTGTAATGAAGAAAACAACCAGTTGGGAAATCCCGGATCTTTCTTAGGAAAAACTGAAACAACAATACCAGTTATAGTGGTTTTAGTTATACAGTAGTAATTGTTTCTTCTTGATCATAGTTCTTACTATCAATCAATGTTTTGGATTACGTTCTTTACTACAGGTTTGACATACCATTAGCCGTTTATAGATTTGGATTAACAGTACGCTGGGATAATCGACTACATTTGTAAATTTCTCAACTGAACCTAAAATTAACTCAATGTTTAGTTAAACATCCTTAATTTGATTTGAAAACATGATCAGCTGACGGCAGAGGTATTATCAAAGAACAGAAGTCTAGTATCAAGATCAAGCCACCCGTGCATGCTCCAATTCCGAAGCTGGCCAATCCGCACGGCCCGAACGTTCCTAATGGGCGTCCCAATCCTGTTAGGAACAACCCTCGAAGCGCAGAAGCTAACAATCGACCTCCTCAAATACCGCGAGTCCGGTAAGAGAAGCACCCCAAGAACGGGGTCCATACGAGTGACCCTAAGCCCGAGAGCGGGCACTATGCTCCTCCCCGAGCTCTATGAGTCCCAAATCCAGGTGCGGTCCCAGCTTCCGTGGGCCAAGCAGCTCGTACGAAGCTGGAAGTGGACGTTTTACGTTTGGGCGTCGTTGTACTCGTACATTATGCTGCTCGCCCTCATGCTTTACTATTTCCGACCCCTCGTTTTCCCCGGAGGAACGGGGGATGCACGGAGGGAGGTTGAGGAGACGAGGAAGGCGGTGGAGGAGATGGATGGTGAGACGTTGAGGAAGTGGCAGCAGTATAGGAGGAAGGGGAAGGCTGAGGTTTTGGGTCGGGTTCGGCCTCAGGAGAGCCTCGACGTCGGGTCGAGTTCTGCTACGAGTTATACGGTGCAGAGAGAGGAGGAGTTTGGGGGTTGGAGCGGATGGGGGGAGGACGAGGAAGAGGTGGCTGATTCCTCCTCGGTTTCCTAGTAGATGTTTGGTTTAAGCCTCAGTGCTAAGTGTGTCTCAAGTCTCTTTTTTTCGTTGTGGTTACTATATAGTGTACGTTGGTTTTGATGGAAAATTTGAAGTCGTAAGATGGTAAAAATATCATTTTCTGCTCAGTTGGTGTAAACATGGACGTGTATCTATTCCAAATTTATATACAAGGTTATAACGAGCTAGATCCCAAATTTGAAACCGAACCGTCCGCAAAAACGCCGGATATTAGGTTTTTTCCTTTTTAACGAAAAAAGAACAGGTAGGTATCAAGAGACATTTTCACGACGATGTAATCCACCCAAATCACCCATGTTAGGTTGTGTCAAGTGCATCGTTATGTGAGGCAATTAGTTAGCAACTTGGGTGGTGTTTGCCACTAGCTAAACTTAAATTGTCGTAGTGATTGCGAAAGCTAAACCTGATTCGCGACGAGCTGAGTGACTACAATACTTGGTTAGGGTTCAATGGTTGTGAAAAATGTATGTCCACTGTACCATGTATAAAAAAAAAGCGAAAAACCCCGCACCCAGAATTTTATAACTGACACCCGCTTTTGGGCGCATTTCAGGCGCGCCCAAAATCATTTTTAAAAACCCGGTTCAGAATGCCCCCAAAACTGAACCGGGTTTGTGGAGTTCTCCATCCAGATACAAGGCGAGGCATAAATGGATGGTTAAGGAGTGGAAGCTTCATCAACATGAATGTGGAAGAAGATAATTTGGGTTACCCTAACTTTTTGTTTAATTACAATTTTTACCCCAATTTTAAAGGTGTGGAGAAAATAAAGGAAGATAAAAGTTTGGCTTAAATCTATAAATATTTAATAGAAATCCAAACGGAGTATGAGGGCGGGTGACGGAGTGTCTTATAAGGGTGATTTTCGATAATTAATTGTTATAAAGGTGGTTTCTAATAAATGAGTTTATTGAACGGGTGATTTTCGGTAATTAACCCTACAAAAAACTGATCGAACCAAGTGGGTCGACCCGTCCCCAACAGAAAATACAGGTCGAGAGTCAACTAGATCTCTGCTCAACCAGGAACTTTCCATCTTGAAATTAAGTTTCTTAATACAAGGATTGATTGATATCTTAGAATTGCTTAAAAAACATCAGTGGAAAAATGAGGTAAGTCTCACAATTTTGATGAAAAGTTGTGGAGGGTGGCTTTTCAAGTTGTCTAGGGTGAGGAACCCATCATGTTATAATCTCATTCAAACCAAGGGTCAATTCATTCAAACCAAGGGAAGGGTCAATTCATTTGACCCCAACAAAAGGTTCCCATGGCTTTTACTACCAAAGCCATCATGACCACCTCCACCACCACTGAATTGAAGTTCATGTTAGAGTAGATGAATAGAGACAAAATTTTGAAGAAGATTTTTGTTTCCAGTCATGTGCAGGGATGCTTCTGTGTCGAGAATCCATGAAGTAGACGTACCAGAGGAGTTGTCTGTGGCGCCAGGCTGAGATTTCAGAGCACTGATGACTTTGAGGACAGTTTGTCAGTCACTGTTTGATACTGCAGGGCCGAGTGCTGATTTATCTGATTCAGTGAGAGGAGGGTTCGAGGAAGGGTGGAGATAATAAGGAGAATCAACGTTATTGATTAAATGTTTTGTTTGGGGATCAACCATGATGTAGGTTGTGAAGAAACGTCAGAAGAAGGGAGAAAGAAGATAGGAAAAAAAAACGTGTTTTTAGAAAACCTGCTCCGATACCATGTTATAGTAGATTTGAGAGAATAATGTGATGATATGATTAAACCTCTTAGGGCAGAATATATACAACATAGACAATCTTATCTAAAGATAAGATATGGAAAATATGGAAAAGATAACAATACAAAGATATATGAAAACAATATCTAATCCTATCGTTAATAGTTCAAAGTGCCAAAAAAGCATTCAACAAAGTGAATGTCCTCTTATTCAATCTCTCTCTCAATAAAGTGGTAAACAGCTACCATATCCTTTCTTCTAATGTTCTTTTTATGGAACAACAATCACATAGCAATCAAATTCATCACATAAATGTATGACAGATTTTATTGCACTACTAGCATCCAGTAATTGTAACTATCAGTATTAACTCATCATCCCTAATTACTATCAGCTTCACCTGAACTTTTCTTCCACCATTGCATAAACGTTTTGCATTGAAACTACAAGAAAGGGTACCCTAAACACTTAACATGTTCATACTTCATACACAAAAGTGACCAGCAATTCTTGATCCTCTCTTCTATGTGTTCTATCATCAAACCGAAATCTAAATATCAATACTAATGAAAAACAGATTAAACATATTGAAGAAACCATACTATACTTGAGGTTATCAGATTACAGATACATGTCAGCGCAAAGTATAACCAGACTTTCCCAGTTCCTACCAACAGGAAGCAGAATCAAAGCAACATTCTTCAAAGGGAAATCCCCAAAATGGAGCAAAAAAAAGAGGGCGGAATCAGGGAAACCTGAGCGGTTTATGGCTTCTTGAGGCTACCACGGACACCAGGACGGGGGTTGGTTTCAGCGACGACAGTGGAAGAAGTAGAAGCGTGGAGATTGCTGAGCTTGGATTCGTCGAAGGTGATTTTAGGGTGCTTGGATTCATGATGCATCTGCATAGACTTGAGATCGTGAGCAGTGAGTTTACAGTGAGGACACTCGTACTTGGCGTGACCCCCTTTCTCCTTCCCTGATCGATCCGCTAACCCTGCTTTCCCGCCGCCCCTGTTCGTCGTCGCCGCGTCCAGTTTCGCCGCCAGCTCCTTCGCCGTGTGCTTCTTCGGCTTCGCCTTTCCTGTCATCCTCTTCTTCTTCTTCTTCTTCTTCCAAACCCTAGAAATTTATAGGAAAAGGTGCAATTGCAATTTCAACATGTTTTATCCACATTTAGTTGCTGACCTGGCATTTGTATAAACTTTTTCTTTTCTTGTTAACAAAATTTCTACAATCAACCGCCAATATTATTTTATCATCATCTGCCATGTTTCATGACTTTATGTGGTAAGTTAGACAGGTTTGTTGTCATCTGGCATGGTTAATGATATCAATTTACAATACGATTGGTTAATAAATGATCTAAGGAAATCAGAGGAGCAGATATTGAACAACTGAGAGAAATGAAGTGAAAATGGATTAAAATGGCTCAACTTTTTTCTCATATAAAAAGGAAAAGAAAGGCAAGCAAAGATCGGGCAATTGAGCCTCAAAGTTCTTACTCATCGTGTGTGTCTAATAACAACAAATTTAACAAGAAACAAATGGTTTAGATCCACTGTTTCTGAATCTCTGTCAATCAGCCAAGAGCTGGGTTCGGATTCAACCACGATGACAAGCTTTCTTATGAGTACTATGCCAAATCAGACAAATTAACAAAATACACTACTACTTTCCTCCATTCATAAAACTCAGAGGGGATCCCTTTCATGGAGCATCAACCAGAAACAAAGAAAGTCAGACGAGGCAGCTGCTAAATTGATCTGATCTTGGGCTGGGGCAAGCTGTCTTCTGGATAGAGCAAACGCCTCTTGTTGGTGCAGCCATGATAGCGGTACATGAGACTGTAAAGACACTGCCTGATCGTCACCACATCGTACACCTCCATGAACTTCATATCAGCTGGTCTTGCCTTCAAACCCGCAAAATGACGGTATTCCTCAATCATCGAGCTCAACCGCCAATTCTGTAACTTCCTCAAGCAACCCACAAGGCAACCAGTCCGATGCTGTAAATTTCCAATTTCAATTCCCGGGTAAGATTCTGCCATATACTATAATAAACAGACTTTTGCAAGGAAAAATGGAGATCAAGGACTTTATTATATACCTTTCCACGTTTGCAGTGAATCAGAACTGGGTGATTTTTAACATCTGAAAACATGAAGGTTGAAGGCTGTGTTATACACATGGATTCAAATGAAGTGGAAACATTACCAGTTAGAATTGATGTAATTACCAATTAGAACTTTCAGAGCTTCGGTGACCATGTCTACAGGCATATTCACAGAAGTCTCCTGCACAAACAAGGAAAACAAATTTTAGTTTCATCATCATAGGCCAGTGTAGTTTCCTGACAAGTTTCTGTAACATAAAAAGAAATTAAACTAGTACTGTATATTTTAAAACCTTGAAATGGAAATCAGCATCTAAGTCTAAACAAAATAGCAATCCACAATGAAACTCAGACAAGAGAAGCTATCATGATGTGCACAAAAATATTGAACTGCAAACAAGAAAGACAATTTCCTGTTCTGCAACCGATGAAAATAAGTTCAAAACTTGATCAGGAGACTCAAAATTCAGTATGAGTCCAAGTTTGATATCGACGTAGGATGGGATCGAAGGCAATAATAAGCAAAGGCTAATCCAGATGGCTAGGCATCAGGATAAAGCAAAGATCATACTTTATACATGTGACCCTTAAAATGAAGGCAGTGACAAACAACTTTTTAATAGAATCACAATCTTTTCTATTTCTCAAAAAAGCTAGAATAAACCTGACCACAAACAATACCTTTTTTCTTTCTAATCTTAATCAACCCCACAAGATCGAAACAAATAACAACAGCAGATAAACCAATTGACAGTGATATTGAAGAATTGAATATACCTTCTTCCCTTCAATCCCAAATTGATACAATTTAATGTTGCGGGATTCAAGAAATTCGCAGTGTTCTTCCGGATAAGGCTCAGGGCACAAATATCTGCAAATTAAACCACCGAATCAGAATTCAATCCAAAAGCGTATTAGCCAAAATCCTAATTACAAAATCAAAACGAAACTTACATGATGGATTTAAGATTTAGGGTTTCAATGAATCCGTAATTACAAGGCTGCGGAAATCCAGATCTGTAAACACCTTCGTCTACCATTGAGAAATTGTCCGGCGGCACAAGAACGCCGTCTTCGTCGGCGGAAACGGCAGCCAGATTGTGGTGCGATTCGTTGGCCTCTAGCTCCGAAATCACGCCCATTCTGGAATTGGAATGGATTGGAAGCGAGAAATGAAATGCCTATGGATGATATCACGCCCACACAAACTACTGTTGCGAATTATTCATGGTGTTGAGCAATGTGATACCATCGAGAAGCAGAAATTGATTTGGGGGAAGAGGAAAAACAGAGAAGTGGGATGGAAATGGTTGTGCGTTATCCAAGATTGAGGATTGGAAGATAAAAGAGAGGAATGAGAGAGAGTGCAGGATTGTAGAGCCGTTAAGATTCTTGATAGAGGAAAGGAAGGGGACGTCAAAACAGCTAAATATAGTAGAGGCGTGAGATCCAGGGGTCGTATTTATAATTCTTTTTTCCCCCTTTTCTGAAAAGCAGAAAATAACATTTATTTATTTCTTTTCGTTCAGAAAAAACAGATGCGGACTTGGATAAATACACTACCATTCATCTTTACAACTATACACAATATTTTAGATTAAATAAAAGAAAACCGATTGCATTGTGTAAATATTTTAGCTGAACAAGTTGTAGTATAGTTTTAGAGTCAAAATAACATAAAATTGGTCATAAGTCATAACAGTTTAGGTCAATATAGAAGGCCGGGTCAAAGAAAGAATCCAGTGCATGAAATAAGGCAGGAAAGGATAAAGCAGCAAGGAAAATGACTTCATGACATGCTTAATTAACGTATACATATAGACATGGTGAAGACATCCAACTTTATTTTAACTTTGAATATGTGAGCTTTTGCTCCTTTTATGTCGCCAAAACATTGGTTAAGAATCTGATTTTGAAAAAGATTCGAATATATAGTATACTCGACTGGTCAAATCTATGCTATAAGAATATATGAAAATTTAGAAACTACACTGCAGGAGAAAGAATAAATCCCTAAATATATTATAAAAAGTTTGAAAAAATACCAGCATTTAAGAGATCTGGTTATATGTATGTTTAAAGCTCTTTCTCCGCCTCTCTTTTTATCTGTTTAGCGAACATTTGTATTTTATGATGATTTTATATGTTAATTTAAGTTTTTAAGAGATGAAAGATTGTTGAGACAAGATATACAACTCTTTTAACGACTCTTGTTTTACATCTTTGTCACCTGCTTTTGATTATGCAATCATATACACATCTTTGTATTCCGCCCTCCTCAACCAATAAGTAGATGACACGTCATAAATCTGATCCCGATGCATGTAAATGGTGGTAAAATGCTCCCTCCTATAGATATACACTTTTCTCCCTTCTCCCTCCTTGCAGAGGGTTGTATATTTGGGCTCTAGATATTAGAACCTAAGAGCTTGATCATGTGTATGATTATCGAGGTTTAAGATCAAGGAAGTGTGATGTAAAATGTGCTTGTCATGCTTCTCCTTGATCCCTTTTGGGTGAGAAGTCATCGTGCTTCATGGTGAAGATGTCAACATTCGAATGTAATCTATGTAGATAACCAACTTTGTAAAGATAATAGCCCGTTGGCTAGCTTGTAAGAGAATCTCTCTGTAAGATAGCAACACGTCGAATTGTAGCATCTAGCCCCCTTAATAAATCAACGAGTTCCGTTTAGCCAGTGTCCTCAAATAACATTGTAATACATATTCTAGCTCTTTGGCCAATTATATCGAGAACCATTATAAATGACTTTTCAAAACATTACAAACGTGACGATTGCTTACAAAGAAACCAATCACATATCTGTCCCTCTAAGAAACAAGAAATTGAATCTTTGAAACAAGAAAAAAGGTTCTCTTGGATGGGAACTTGAGCCTCCATCAACACATTGATTTTTTCGGAATCCATTTTATTAGAAGAATGCGCTCTATAGTTTATTGATGAGTCTTCGATTGGGATAGCATGATGATTCAGGGCGATCAAGGCTATTGAATATGACACACTCTATCATTTTGTACAATAGCTTTTCCTCCGACGGTGTTGCTCAATTTCTTTAAGCAACTCGTCCTTTGTTTGATTGGTTAGAGTCTTATTACGTTCGACATGTGATTGTTGGCACACAAAGTGAAAGATTCCTTTTAATATCAATGTCTCTGTACACGCCTATAGCAGAAATCAAAATCGAGTTTTTTGGATAAAACGCTTACAACAACAACAACAACATCAACATCAACAATCCCTATTATATCCCGGTAAGGCGGTAAGGGTTTGAGGGGTCGGGATTGGGTATTTCGTCACCCCAACAAGTTGAGAGGAATGACCTAAATGACCCAAAAGCAAAGTAACCTACACGTGATTTCAGACGCTCAAGCATAAAAGAACCAAATCCAGACAAAGAGACAAATCCCTAAGAAAAATACAGAGATAAAAAACAAAGGCCATATATATATATATCATGAAAATCAAAGAAGGCTCGCTCCAAAGAAAAAGAAGTTTAGACTTCTGTAATTCGAATCTTCTCCTCCACAAAGCTCTGTCCTGAGTCAAATATTCCGAAGCGGCAAACTGGAAAGGTCATTTCGAATGACTTTCATACAACTCTTTTTTTGGATAAAACGCTTAATGAAGTCAAATGTATTTTGGATGTTGGAACTGAAGGCAAATGTAACGATCTCTCTTATACCAATCTCAGTCAGTTGGTGTATAAACGACAACTAAGATGATGGAACAATATCCTAAGAAAAATGAACTTAAAAATACGAAGTACTTGTATGGCCAAAGATAATAAGGCGTCAATATCAGCAAGTGACTAGTGAGGGGTGACTAGAAACCACGTATGCTCATTTGTATTTGCATTAGTTAGATAAAAAAGAGAAGAATGATGGTCATCAATTACGTTTTCTTGATGTTCAAAAATGAAATCGCGTTTAATTTCTCTGGACCGCTTGCTTCAACATTGTGTGGTGACCAAGCAAAACCTTCTTTTTCCCCACTTTAACTTTGGAAATAAAAAATCAATGACGTACTACAACATGGGAGCAAACTTGAACAAGCAAGTTATAAAAAGTTAATGAGCCATACTTTTTGCTCAAAAATCATAAAGGAGTATGTGAAATGAAGTGGGCTTGAGATTCCAGTTTATGGAGATGTGATTTATTAAGGCCGATAAACCTCCTTAGAAGTTTATATTTTACATTCGTTTTCTGTTGCAGTCCAAGGGCATCTAGACGAATCATAAAAGATTTTTTTAAAAATAAACAATCTAGTTTAAGTGCATTATAAATACACCAAAAATTAAAATATCTAATCTACTATATAAATTGCGTTATTTACAAATTATTATATTTTTACATACAAATTTCTAATATTCCACTTTGCAACATTCACATGTTAAAATAGTCTTCAACCACAAAATATATTACTACAAAAATCAACATGTAAAATATTTACACACATCAATAACGTTTGTATATAAAATTACATACATATGTATTAGACTCGCGCGAGCCTCAAAATGCTAGTAGATGTAAAAAAAAAGAGTGTGTGCACATTTCAGTTGCGCAGAAAGCTGAGTATGAGTTATAATTTAATGAGCGGAGGTAGAGAAAGTTTGATTTTTCACAAGGAAATGAAGATAGAGACGAAGATTTACGTCCTCGTTGTTGGAAATTTTTTTATTAAGAAAAATTTGATTTTATGTTATTATTATTTCAAAAATATTTATTTTACAAAGATTGTGTTATTTGTTTTGGGTATGATCTATATACATTAATTATCACCAATCAATTTTTAGTCTTTATAAGTTTAATTTCATTATTTTCTTTTCTCTCTTAATATAAGTTTTATATTAAAAAATTAGTAAGAAACTAGCGTGTGTTTCGGGGTCATGCACGGGGTCGCATGTATTAAATATTTCAATAATGTAATTATATTTTATACTATTAAATAGTTTATGTTTTATAGTTTGTAGATTGTAGTAGATACTCTATGGTTTATAGTTTATATATTATATTTTATAGGTTACGATTTATGTTTTATAATTTAAGTTCATTATTAACTAAATTTAATTCGATTCATAACATAATAAATAAATAAATAAAGGTGCATATAAAATAAAATATATAATATGATAAAAGATAGTAATAACCAATATTTTTTAAATATAATTAATTATATATCTTTTTGATTTCAGCAAAACAACTCTTTTTGATTTTTTCTTATTAAATTCAATGATATATAACAAATATAAAGCCAGATGATATGGTGGATGACTTGGCAAATGATATGGCATTTCTTAGAGGCCGACACAAAGACAAATTGAATAAAATGCGACATGTGGAAAAACAACGCTCTATTTTAGTATATGTATAGATTTTAAAAATATACACATAAACTAATAATAAGAAAAACTAATCGAGGGTCAACATTTTTGGATGGTGATGGCGGCTCGACAAGAATAGGTACGAGGACAATTGTCATTCCCCAACAAAGAAGAGGATATGGACGGGGGTAATGTAGTAACTTGAAAATAATGACTCGTAAAAAACCCTCTTTTCCTTCTAAACAGAACACGCGGAGAAAATACCCCAAATTCATTCGAGCTTTACCACCCAAACACAAATCAGTAGCCCTAAATCCCAAAATCGGTATGCTTCTCTGGTTATTGATCCTGAAGCAGGTCATACTTTCTTAATCTGCACCATCTATCACCCTTCCCAAGCTCGATTTAGTATAAGCCAAGATGGGAATCGAGCCCTAGTGTTTGACCTAGGTCTTGTCACCATCTCAAACCTTGAGAAAACTAGGAACCCTCCTCCACTTTGTTGGTTAAAACCCCTAACCTCGAGCTCTCTGACGCTCTGGAAGGATGCCATGGAGAAGAAGACAAGGATTTCCCGTAGCCATAGAGCTGCGTTGAGGAAGAAGAAAAGAAGACTTTCCCGGAATAGAGATAGAGGATAAGAGGAGGGACTTTCTTATCAAAACAAGGATTGCCATTTTTACTGCTGGAGTTGGAAAAGCCCTGGTGTTTTCCCCTTCTGGAATCTGTTTCGGAACCAAGAACAACTTCCAAGAAGATGTCGATGCTGTTTCCTCTGCTGCATCAATGGTCTCCTTTCTATCAGGTTAGTATTATCACCTTATTAATTTAATCTCTATTCGCATACTAGCAACCCTCATACATCTGTTTATCTATTTAAAACCCTATAAATACTGTAAGCTTAACAATGGGATTGTCACAAATCCTGCCTCTCACTATAAGCCTAATATACTAGCAATCCCTCTCAGCAATCATAATAAGTCCATTAAAATTTCAAAACAACAAGTTTTTCTTATCAACAACACTATGGAAGGCAAAAAGATGACTTTTGCTGAGGTTTTATGTTCTAGCTCGAAATCTACCAACAACAGTAAAAAACAATAACAATGTTTTCACTACCAACCAAACAAACACCAATGATAATAGCACTAGTGGTGCTACTAACAACCCTATTAGCTCTGTCCCAAACACCAAAGAAAGAGTGGATTCCCCTGAGCAAAGGTCCACTGTTAGCAAGGAAGCCAGCTCCTCAAGAGGGAAGAGGGTAACCAAAGCAAGGAAAGATGATAGCTCATCCCAGAGAACTACTAGGGATGTTTCACCTAGGAACAAAACTACCAACAGAAATGGTGAACCCACTGCTGAAGAAACAACCAAGAAAAGACAGCAAAGGCAGAGAGAACCAAAGCCTTTGGATCAACAACATAACCAACAATCCTCCCTAAGCAAGATCTACCAAAAAACAAAGGTAAATCAAAGCTCACAATAGATACCTCAAAATATCTAGCTAAGTTGGAAAAAGTCACAAAGAAAATAAACCCTATTAGAGAATCCTCTCTGATGGGACTCATTCTTGGCCAGAATGTTGAGTTCTCCAAGATTGTGTCCAAACTCAAAGGGGAGTGGAGGGATATCAAAGGGGAATTTGAAATTATTGAAAGAAAGAACCATTGGTTTGAAATTAGGTTTGGTAACCCAAATGATAGGAAACTTGTATGGGAAAACAGACCATACCACATTTTTGGTCAACTAGTAGTGATCAAACAATGAAGCCCTAGCTTCAATCCAGTTTTAGAACCCCTAACAACCATTGACTTGTGGATAAGGATCCCTTGGCTCCCAAGTGAGTTTCTTAATCCAGAAGCAATGCAAATTATCCTGGAGTGCCATGGGTTGGGTACTCTTTTAAGGATTGATCCAATGCCTGAGAAGCAGTCTTGGGCAGTTTTCAACAAGATCTGCACCACTATCCAATTCTCTAAGTGCATAAACACTTCAGTGATCATACTTGATGAGGAGCAAGGCTACAAAGAATATGTAGTATGGTTTGAAGATTTCCCGGTGGGGTGTGGTAATTGTGGCTTAAAGGACCACATCTTCAACAAATGCCCACTCAAGAATCTCACACCAAAGAAATTCCAATTCTAATTCAGAAAGAACAACATTCAAGAGAGCAAAGAGGAAAAATGGGAGACCCAAAGATCAAATAAAAAAAAAAATGGTGTAGGGTCATCCAAGATGAGTCTTGGTGTCAAACCATATTTAGACCGTAAAGGAGGAGTTTTTGTTTCTTACCAATCTGATCAATCGGATTCCAAAAGTTCCTTGGCAAGTTCAAGGAATAAATCAAATTCTGAAAATTCAAGTGAAGAAGTCATTTTCGAGGAGCAACAAGATGTTTGTATTCCTCCGGTGGTTAATACAAATATCCCTCCCATGAAGAAACCTATCTTCTACCATCTCAATCCTTCCCCCCCATGATAACCACACCAAGCAATCCTTTATGTCAATTACCTCCTGAGTAGGAAATCAACTCAGCTTGTGATCTGTTCCCCAACTACAGAAATGAAGGGCTACTGGGGGTGATACGCTGCACTTTGTATAGCATAACTAAGGATTATTACATTGATTTAGGAGTATTATTATATGTGTTTCGAGCCATTGTTATGTTCTGAGATATTTATTAAGAAGTGAAGAATTGAAGATCAGAACCAAAGAATATTGAAGATTTGAAGAAATCACCGATGGCGATCGCCATGGATCAGCAGCGATCGCGGTGGAGCAACAGAGAGGAGCCGATAATATTTAATAAATCCGCGACCGCGGATTAATATCCGCGATCGCGGGTATTATGCTGAATTCCCCTTCGTGCGCGAGACGGGCCGTGGATTTGAAGGAAGCTACCCGGCCCAACTGTTGGAAGGAGTCCACGTGGAAGAAGCAGCAGCTGGGCTGCACAATTGGAAGCAAATACCACCGAATTTGTGCTTCCTTTTATTCCTTTTGTTTTATTTCTTTTGTTTTCCTTTTTCCTTATTTAGTTTTAGGATATTTATCTTTTACCATATATTTTTAGGGTTAGTCTCTATTTAAGAACCCCAGTTCGCATCATCTTTTCTATCATCTTTTCCATCAGACAATTTAGTTCTGCAACCATGAGCAGGAACTAATCTCCATTGTTTTACCTAGCGGTTGAAACCTTCAGTTATTAAGTTGTGAGATTTCTAAACTCTTGTTCTTTTCCTATGGGTTTGTATTAATTCTCTTGCACTTCATCTATTGATTTCTATTAGTTTTGCTAGCTTGATCACCTAGTTTGATTGATAGTTTTCTATTGCTAGACTAGGAATATACGGTGGAATTCCTTGTCATTGTAGCATTCATATCTGCATGATCTGGTAGTTGATTGCTTTTATGAAAGAGAATTGATTGCATGTTAATACTTGACGGTTGTAAGTTATTGCATGCATTCTTATGATTCCTGTGCCCTTTGCTGCTATTTCATCTAATCTTGAGAGGTTTCCCTGATTGTTGAATAATAAGTATTATCAGGACCGGTTGGCCTGCTGATATATTAAAGATTGGAATAGGAACATTCCCTAGGATTGAATAGAACTTGAGATAAATCTATGATCAACTTGATTGACTGTTGTGTGGATACTTGCTAGGTGAAACCCCTTCTCATCATATTCTCACCCAAACTCTCTTTGCTTGATACTTGTTACTTTTGTGTTTCATACAATCAAAACCCCCCCTGGTTACTTGTTACTTGTTCGTTAGTTGGTATTTCGCTTGACTGCATAGCGATTGGTGTTTTGATTCCCTTGGGTTCGACCTCTACTTGCTTGCTATACTTTTGTTAGTGTTTAGAGTTTTCTTTGATTTGGCACTACGACTTTAGCCTCATCAAATTTGGCGCCGTTGCCAGGGAATTGAAATTTTTCTGATTCTGTGTTAATTGTGAAATTATCAACTGTTTGGTGTGAACCTTTATGGTTCAGACCCGTGCTACTGATTCATCTCTTGTTGCCTTTGACCCAGAGAAAGGATTTTCCTTTGGAACCAAAGAGCAGATCTGAACCAAGATAACGAGATGGGTGATCGACATGGACCGCCATTGCCCACTATGAGGCAACTCACTGCCCCAGACTTAAACCAACAACCTTTAGCAGTGAGGTTTCCTGAGATTGAAGAAGGTGTGAATTTTGAATTAAAAGCTGGTTTAATTCACGAGCTTCCACATTTCCATGGCTTAGGAGGAGAAGATCCCAACAAACACTTGGCTCAATTCCATGCCATATGTTCTAGTATGAAGCCAAGATGTGTTACTGAGGAGCAGGTCATGCTGAGAGCTTTCAGATTTACTCTGAAAGACGTTGCGAATGATTGGCTCTATTATCAAGCTCTAGGGAGTATTGATACATGGGCTAAGATGAAAAAGGTCTTTTTAGAGAAATACTTTCCAGCTACAAAAATGAGCAGCTTGAAGAAGGAGATCACGAATCTTCAACAACATTCAACTGAGAGTCTCTATGAGTATTATGAGAGATTCAAGAAGCTTTGCTCAAGCTGCCCATTCCATAGTTATACTGACCATGATCTTCTTATGTACTTATTCAGTGGGCTGATTGATGAGGATCGTCGAATGGTAAACGCATCTTGTGGAGGTAATTTTCTGAAACTAACCATACCTCAGGCCACTGAAATGTTTGAAGAGCTGGCTGAAAGTTCAAGGCAGTTTAGCAGTAGACAGGGATCCCACTCAGTCAAAACAATTAATTCAGATCAATTACAAACTGACATGAATGAGTTGAAAGAGATGGTAAAGGCTTTGATGCTGAAAAATGCTTCCCTTCATGATCCCAATGCTGAGGTAAACGCTATTGGTGGATGGCAATCAAGGCCAAGGTATGACTCTTCTAATATTAATTATCAGCAACCTAGACCTCAGAATTCTATGACTGCTGAAGATATGATCAAGTCCTTAGCTCAGACTGTGATGTAACAAAACGCTAAGACGGAATCAAGCATCCAAAATCTTGAAAATCAGTTAAGACAAATTGCTCAAGCTGTGAGTAAATTAGAGGCCAGGGAATCGGTAAGAAACCCGAGAGAGAACGTCAGTGCAATGTTCTTGAGGAGCGGAAAAACTTTAAATGACTGTTCTGTGCCAAAACCGCGATTGCCATATCTGAGTGGCGATCGCCATGAGATTACAGAGAGCAAAACAGGATCTGCATCCCGACCGCGATCGCCATATGGCGATGGCGATCGCTATGACATTCCAGAAGCTGAGGTGCAAAATCATCCGCGACCGCGATCGCCAGTTGTTGATGGCGATCGCCAGGAGACCCCTGAGTATATTGATAATTATGTTCGCCCGAATTTTCCACCTCTATTCTCTCAGAAGTCTGTTGCTCCCTTTCCTGAGGCATTGAAGGATACTCGAAGGCTGGAGAACGACAACGAAATCTTCGAAACCTTTAGTAGGTGTGAGGTAAACATTCCTCTGCTCAAACTTGTTAAGAGTATTCCTAGATTTGCTAAGTTTTTGAAAGAAGTTTGCACTATCAAAAGAAATCAAAAACTGAAAGGAAAGAAAAAAGTTGAAGTAAGTGAACAAGTTTCTGCAGTGTTTCAAAAACGCATGCCTAAGAAATGTGGTGATCCAGGCATATTTAGCAATCCATGTGTGATTGGTGAAACTAAATTTGACAAAGCCATGCTAGATTTAAGTGCATCAATCAATGTTTTACCTTACTCTTTGTATGAATCACTAGGCTTAGGACCTTTGCATAAAACAGGAACTGTTATTCAACTTGCTGATAGGTCTACTGTATACCCGAAAGGGGTTGTTGAAGATGTTCTTGTTATGGTTGGTGATCTGATTTTTCCTGCTGATTTCTTTGTGTTAGATATGGAGCATGCTAATAATGTCACACCTATACTGTTAGGTAGACCTTTTATGAAAACAACACAAACGAAAATTGATGTTAATAGTGGGACTCTCTCTATGGAGTTTGATGGGGATAAGGTAGAATATAATATATATGACATGGATCCCATTGATAAGAATTCTCTATGTGCTATTGATGTGATTAAGCCTACTTGTAAGGATGAATTACAATCTGTTTTAGAGAATATCTTAGAACCCCCAAAAGTAGATGTTGTTTTGTCTACTAATATGCAGGAGTGTCAGGATCCCATTTGAACTTGTATGAAAATGTGTACAAGTTTATATTTGCCTACTAATACGCTAATAATTAGTGAACTTGTATGAAAATGTGTACAAGTTTATATTTGCCAATTTACTGATTATCTAAATTTTTTGGTTTAACAAAGTTTTTAAGTCTGCTTAAATAAGCTATTTATAAATTAAATTAATCTATTGATCATATTAAAGTACTAACAGTCTAACATGCATGTAGTCAACTGAGGCAAGTTAAATAATATTTATTTATTATAAAATATCAAAATGTTTAATAAATAATTTAAAACTAATATAAAAATGACATATATGAATAAAGAAGTCAGAATGAGAGAGCTCTGAAGAATAATATATAGTATACATAAGAATTCAATAGAAATTAGTAAAGTTTTTTAGACTAAGAGCAATGGTTCAAATTTTATTAATTTTTAAAATAATTATATGAGTTGTTTCAAATTTATTATATTATATATTTTATGTATAAAAAAGGTCCACGTTATAAACAATCATAAGTTGCATTTATAACTCTTCTATAATTTATAAATGAATTGTTTCAAAATGTTAACTTTGATTTATTTTCTTATATAAATTTTTGAAACAAATATAGTTGGTTAGAGATTTATTGGTTGCATAATTTTCAAAAAATAAAACAAATTTGCAAAATGGAGAAAATGTGAATTAATAGCAAAATGACACATAGGTTTTGTGAGGTTAGAGTGAATGTGAGAGCTATTCTGTTTTAATATATATAGATGGTCCATGATTATGCCACCCAACCCACCTTCAACCACTTACATTACTTCTATATGCGTTTTGTTTGGTTTTGTTTTGAGATCGGGCACTTTAAACTTGTACTAAGTATTATTAAATTGATCATTATTTATGCTGCAGAACGTAATCGACCTCCTTACTGGTTGTTTGTTAAAACACTTTCCAGCCAGCCAAGGCCGAGCTGGCCTTTGAAAAACTTGGAATTGGAAACCGCCTCTGCAATCAAATTAAAGATCAAAACAACCACTCAGATTCTTTTGATGAGATTCATGACGCATCAATGCACGGGAAATATTTTTATGTATGGATGAACTGATTGTGGTAATTCTAAGCTTGTGACCTAACTTGTTAAGTTTGTAAGAATATCAATGTCTCACGTGCTATGGTTTTTTTACTTTCAATTTTTAGGGTCTACTTTTAAAATAATATTAAACTTATTTCTTCAAAGACGTATATGTCGAAGTTCGTTTTGTATCTTTAATATCTCTAGTTATAAGTTAGAAAAAATGATAATTAAAATTTGATATTATTAAAGTATGCATTAATACAAAATCAAACAAGACCCCACATGACTATATATTTTCTTATATATTAAGGCAAAATGAGATAATTCTCTTTAACCGTGAATAATGTACACTATTCGAAATGTGACGATGAATATGGGACATAGGGAGTGGTTTGTAAAAATTCTTTCCCTCGAAAAAGTAACTTTTTATAAAATAAAAACTCAAGATAAAAAGTAGTTTATAAATTAAAATTTAGTTTATAAACTATTTTGTTAAATAAACTCTTATTTTCTAGGCTTCGGTAATGGTGAAGATGATGACCCAGACTAGGACTGAGTACGATGTACATAAACGTTATTATTAATGCAGAAACATATTGTGATTCATGCACATGCATACACTGTTTAGGTTTTGGACACACTGTTTAGGTTTAGGACAAGAGAGCTCTTCAGTCTCATATAGATTTAATCCCACATGGTTACTCTAATTTAGGCTTCGTTCGGTATATTGAGCTGAAATAGTAGTTGAAACTAAGCTGAAGCTGAATTAATAGCTGAAACTGAAGATCAAAATTTTGTTTAAAAAGCTACTTGGATGTTCGGTATTTCTAGCCGAATTTGTAATAATATTAGTAAAATTACGGAAAAGGATATAATGAATTATTTAAATCTTTATTGATAAAGGGTAATAGTGAATTAAAAATTAAATCAAGCTTGTTAAGCTCCATTAATCTAGTTGGTGTAACATTAACAAATTAAACTACTTTAATCTACATTAAGCTTGTTAAGCTAGATGAATGTTTATTTTACCGAACACTTAATAACTAGATATAATAAAAAATTAAGCTCCGTAATGTGCAAAAAAAGCTCTGCCGAGCGGAGCCTTATTGTTATATATAGGTGGCTTCACTTTAATGATTTGGAACACACAAGGTGTTGCTTCTAATTTATTCATGGATTCTCTGCAATATTTGATTAGACAACACCGTCCTCCTGTCTTAATTCTTGTCGAATCCCGGATTAGCTGCACAAGAGCAAATGATGCGCATTGGGTAAGAACTAATGAGTAAAAAGGCGACGTCTAGGCGCTTGCCTCTCGCTTAGGCGTTCAGGCGATGACCAAAATGCCTTTCGGGGTCAAGGCGGGCATTGTCCAAAAGTCGGTCGCCTAGGGATACGCCTCTCGCCTTTTGGATGATTTCATTTTTAGCGCGTCTTTTGAAAAAGAACATAAATATCTTTTAGATTGGTTGTTACCTTATCATCTTATCTCTTGTTTAGGTTGACTATTATCATTTTCTTTATCATAAAACAACAATTTTAGACCCTTGATATTCCTTATTACCAAATTATTTTTTCAGTTATTTGTTTTTAATAATAGAAAGTATGTTTTCTTCACTTTTCTCTATTGACAAAGTAACTTTTAAACTTCATTTCTACGTTTTCATCCTTATCTTTGCATAATTTATCTAATTTTCTCTACTTCTTTTATCTTTTCATCTTCTGATTTATATCGATTAATACATTAGAAAATATAAACTATGTATATGTTGTAAAATGTTTTGATAAAGTTTTAGTTTCATAATGATTTTAATACCTTATATTATCTCATGTATCGGTATAACATTGATATATATCATTATCACCACATTTTTGCACAACAAATTTAAAACTACAAAATGATACGTCTTGATCCGAAAGACTGTCTCTTTTCGCCTCTCGCCTCTCACATAGGCAATAGAACCCTTATCGCTTTTCTTCACCTTTCACCTTTTTCTTTACTTGGTATAATGGTGTTCTTCGTATTGATGCACAAGGATTTGTCGGCGGAATCTGGTTGTTGTGGAAAACAGACATCGTCTTGGTTGTCCCTACGTCTATGCATTCCCAACATTTAACTGTCGAGGTAACTCGTCGTTCTAAGGAGCCATGGGTCTTGACTGCAGTGTACGCTTCTCCCCACTTGTCTTCTCACACAATTGCTAATTGGTTGTCCCTACGTCTGTCGGCGGAATCTGGTCTTGACTGCAGTGTACGCTTCTCCCCACTATTGCTAATTGGTTTTAGGATGGAACCCCATGGGCTTATATTGTGGGCTCAGTGCGCATATGCGCTAATATACACGACCCCCGTGTTTATCGGCCCACCGGATTTTATCATGGTATCAGAGCGGGTTTCGGGTCTGGGTTCGTTTCCTAGTTTATCCGAGCTTAGCCTGCCATGATGGCTTGTTATGGGCGGCTCCTTTGGCTTGTCGGCCTGAAGACATAGTTTGGGTTTGGCCGGCCACGATGGCGCGATATGGGCTGACCCGTTTGTTGAGGGGGCGTGTGAGAATAAGCTTCCCACATCGGAAGTTGAGATAATAATAACCCACTATATACTACTATGGATTACTCCTCCTATTGCCAATTAGTTTTAGGATGGAACCTCATGGGCTTATATTGTGGGCTCAGTGCGCATATGCGCTAATATACACGACCCCCGTGTTTATCGGCCCACCGGACTTTATCAACTTGAAAGGCCTTCTGTTGAGATGCTTTCCTTAGAGGGAGACTAGAAGATGCAACTTGAAGAGGTTCTACACCAAGATCAACTTCTTAGGTTTCAAAAGCGTGGGCCAATTTATTATTTGACATCGATAGAGATACTAGAAAGTACCACCTTTCTATGGTGATTAGAAGAAGGCATAATCGCATTACTTAGCTCTGAAATGAAGTCGAGGATTGGGTAACTTAATATGGTGATCTTGAGAGAATAGTTATGAATTTTCCAGCCTTGAGCAAACACAGATTCTGAGACTCCGACGATTCCGTTTAATGGACCAGATATTTGTGAAGCTCTTCGCATGATGGAGACTCAAAACTTGTCGGGACCAGACGGATTCCATGCTATTTTCCATCAAAAAATTGGGATGTTATAGGTCCAAAAGTGAATGAAACAATTCTCAACCTTCTCAATAAGGGTCATCTTGAAGATGGTTTTGGTGATTTGTTTATGGTACTCCTGCGTAAATTGGATCATCCTTCAATGCCGTCTCATCTTCGTCCCACATCTCTCCTTAATGTGGTGTTTAAAATGGATACAACGACTATTGTGAACAAGTTGAAGCCTATCTTACCGTCATTGGTTTCGCCGGCGCAAGCTGCGTTTATTTCGGGTTGTCTGATCTTGGATAAATTTGTGATCGTCCAAGAAGCGTTGCATTCATATTCTGCATCAATTAAATGGATGATTCTTAAGCTAAGGCCTATGATCGAGTAAAATGGGAGTTTTTGAGGGCAACCCTCGGTTTTGTATGGTTACATGTGTCTTTAAACTTTGACAAAAGTAGTGTAATCTTCTCAAGGGTTGTGTATAATCAAATGAAGGTCATTATTAGCAGTTTGCTCTCGATAGAGGTGTGCCTACTGCATTGGTCGAATGCCCAAGGCAAAGTTTCAATCGATTCTTCACAAGGTGGCAATCCGATTAAGTTGTTGGAAAGCCAGAACGTTGTCTTTTGTCGGGCGGGTTACATTGGCCAACTCAGTATAACAGCGAATTGATTAATATATATTTGTTAGTGTAGATATAGTAACAATTGGAAAGAATAACTCAGTTGGTAAAGGCTCTTCCAATTAACTCTACCTTGCCATTTTCAATCCCACCCAAATACCCAATAGCACTTTTACCTATCTATTTTTTTAAAATGCTGTGGAGCAATAATATTAAAAATTAGTTTAATCTGTATGTTTTAGCTTAAAATTTTTGTAACTCAGTTATTAAGTATTAGTACTTCTTCAAGTATTAAAAATGATTTTATTTTTTTATCAATTAGGAAGTCTAAATTTATCAAATTATTTTAATTTTATCCACATACAGTTTGTGCTCTTATTGAAACAAAATCTTACGCCCGCCCCTGATTGGGAGACACATATTATCCGTACTAGGATAATAAGTTAGCTAATAAACTCGCTCAATGGGTCTTTAGTGTAAATTTAGATTTCTAAATTCTGTCTAGTTTACGCTCATATGGCATTCCTTTGTACGATGCATACCTCTCATCCTCGGTGAGCCACCATTGCCTTATGATTAAATAATAACACATTTTTGGGCTTGGCCCGAGTTCTTGAGCAAAAAAAGTGCATATGAGTCACAACTGTCAAAATTGGCTTAAATCGTTTTCCGTTAAAAATTCCATGGACGATTTTTGCGTATTTAATAGACAAATATAATATGCACAAGTCATAATTCACTCACTTCGTTCCTTCAGACAGGCATCAAACAACATCTCTCAAATCCACACTCCGACCATCACCATCTTTTGACCGCATCTACCAACTTCCAAAATGTTATCGTTTTACTACACCAATTACAAATATATGCTCAATTACAATCCAATTGTAGATTTACGACACCAATTTGAACCCAATCTCATCAAATTTGATTTGCGAAAAATTAGGGCTTTGAATTGGAATTTATTATTTTAGAGGGGGCGACCATGGTTTTTTTTTATATGGGTATTGGCGGTGGTCGGTGGAGATGGATCGATGGTTTGTGGCTACCTTCAACTCATTATAGAGTAGGATATCCCTACTTTGTTAATCTAAAGATTTCCTAGCAAGACCTTTTTGAAGGTATTGCTACAATAAATTTGCATTGTGATATATGTGAAAAAGCACAATCGTGTCTCCTTTCCTATTAGTAATACAAGGTATCAATTTGCATATTGGTAATTGGATGCCCTCTTCCATTGCTAATATTAACGCGTCACATTGGTTCATTACTATCATTGTGATCGTCTCTCGGCAAACTGTGGTTTGAGGGAGGCCGAGGCGGTGGCAGGGGAGCTGGAGGACGATATGGCTGGCTTGGCAGAGCGAGTGCGAGCGACGACTGAATTTGTTTTAATCTTCTTGGCCTGTCGACCACCATGAGTGGTGGTCTTGGTGATGATAGGCTCATCGTCATCCAGCCTCTTCCCGTAGGCGTTTCCTACGCTTTCTGGTTTTGTGACGCCAGCAGGGGGAATGGGATCGCCCATGGAGTGAGGCGAGGAATGTTGCCGGGATTTGATCAGGGAGTGTGTGGAGGAGTCACTTTTTGTGGGGCTCTGGACAGGCTTGGTCGAGCTTTCTGGAGGAGGAGGGGATTGAGCCGGGGGAGGGTGTGGTGTAGGGAATGATGGCCATGGCGATGGGGTCGGGGGAGGGTGTGGTGTTTTTGATAGGCGAGGCTGGAGTGGAGGAGGCTAATGGAGTGGAGGAGGAGGTTGGTGGTTCGGATGGTTTGGCTTCCTCATAAGGTAGAGCAGAGGAAGATGGAGTTTCCTTCTCCACTTGGAGCATGTAGGCCATCTGTTCGTCGGTGAGAGTGATTGGCTTGTTTTGGTTGGCCCTTGGAGAGGAGTTTGAGAGTTTAGACTTTGAAAGTATGAAGAAGCTTTGAAGGAGGCGAGAGGAGTAATAGAGAAGGGAAAGGGAAATTAGGGTTTACCTTCCCTTAAATAGTTTTTCTCACGCAACTTACTTCAAACGGTCACAAAGATCACAATAATTTCCTTCCCCAAATAACTGATGTTCCAAACGGTAATAAAATCCCTAAAAATTCGGCCACACTTACCATAATCATAACATCTCCAACGTTCATATTTTACCTTCAATTTTCACCACAAAAGAACTCATCATTACACTGTTACATCGACACAAGGAACTAGACGCAAAAAGCAGCGTGTCAGCGGCGGCGCATATTCCCGAGGCAGAGAAGCAAACAACAGAGAGAAGACGTTGGAGTTCCTTACACAGTTCCGTTTCAGTAGTTGGCAGGGGTGGGTTTTGATGCATTTAAGTAATAGTTGATAAAATAATACAAGAGTACACATCCAAACAATAAAATCACGGGAGGGCCAAATTTTGACGCAAACATAAACAAGTTCTAGAGTGGTGCTTATAATAAAAAGATCATAGGAACAATTTATGTAAGCCAAGCTAGGGAGGGCCTATAATCAATCTTCCTTTCGGCTTATAATGAGGGTTCAATAGATCCGATTGATTATTTTGTGTTCAAAGAAGTACAATTTTTCCAACTAATCATGAATGAGAGCAAAGTCCGTATAGTATGCACGTCACAAAGACAATAACACCATTTATGAAGAATATGACAATAGAATCAAGAATCATGTAAACATGAAAAGAACCAGAAAAGTCAAGCAATCATGAACTAGTCAATACAGGGAAATATGCAAGGGAACTCAGAACCGCTATTCAATGGCAATCATACCCAAGAGTAACCTAAAGTTTTCAAAAGGTTCTCGATTTAGGGCTTTAGTAAATATGTCAGCTATTTGATCCTCAGTACGACAATGTTCCATGAGAATAATACCCTTTTCCACATTATCTCTAAGAAAGTGGTGCCTAATGTCAATATGCTTAGACTTAGAGTGAAAGACAGGATTCTTAGATATACTGATATTGCTAGTGTTATCACAAAGAATTTTTAGAGGACCATAGGACTTACCAAAATCAGCTAGTTGTTGCTTGAGCCACAAAAGATTCGCACAACAAGCGGCAGCTGCAATGTATTCCGACTCAGTAGTGGAGAGGGAAATGGAGGTTTGCTTCTTAGATGCCCATGACACCAGGCATGGACCAAGGAACTGAGCCATCCCTGAGGTACTTTTCTTGTTTTTGAGATATCCTGCATAGTCAGCATCAATGTAGGATAATATATCAAAGTTATCACTTTTAGGATACCAAAAGCACAAGTTCTCAGTTCCCTTAAGATATCGAAGGATACGTTTGATTGCCGCCAAATGTTTAACTCTTAGATCACCTTGAAACCGGGCACACAAGCACACCGAATACATGATATTTGGACGACTGGCAGTCAAGTAGAAAAGGGAACCAATCGTTTGTCTATAAAGAGATTGATCCGCCTTGATATCTGTGGCCACCAACGTCAGTTTGGTGGTTGGGGAAATGAGAGTAGGGAACGACTTTGAGGAGCTCATGTGAAATTTTTCCAGAAGTTCTTTGACATACTTTTGCTGATGGATTTGAGTTCCTGTAGGAAGTTGATTGATTTGAAGTCCGAGAAAGAAGGTGAGTTCTCCAATCATGCTCATTTCGAATTCACTGCTCATGAGTTCCTTGAATTTCTCTACAAGGGACAAGTTAGTGTATCCAAAGATAATATCATCGACATATACCTGAACAACCAGGATGTCTTGATTTTGTTCAAGAAGAAAGAGAGTTTTGTCAATCAAACCTCTTTTGTATCAATTGGATATCAGGAACTGAGCTAACCTGTCATGCCACGCACGTGGTGCTTGTTTATGTCCATAGAGAGCTTTGTCGAGGAAGTATACATGATCAGGTCTGCTTTTGTCTTCAAAGCCAGGGGGTTGTTTTACATAAAATTCTTCCTGAAGATATCCTTTCAAGAACGCTGTTTTAACATCCATTTGGAAAAACTTAAAGTCCTTGTGAGTGGCGAAAGCAATCATGAGACGGATGGCCTCCATGCGAGCGACCGGAGAAAAGGTCTCATCCTAGTCGATTCCTTCTTGTTGACAATAACCTTGTGCAACTAGTCTGGCTTTGTTTCGAGTGACCATACCTGAGTCGTCAAGTTTGTTCCGAAAGATCCATTTGGTGCCAATGATTGTTCTGTCCGAGGGACGAGGAACCAACCGCCAGACTTTGTTCCTTTCAAATTGGTGAAGTTCCTCATGCATAGCATGCACCCAGTCAACATCATTGAGGGCTTCCTTGTAGTTCTTGGGCTCAAGGACAGAGAGGAACGCAGTGAAGGCACAAAAGTTTTTCAGAGAGGATCTAGTGGAGGGACCTGCCTTGTGAAAGGGAGAGAGAATCTGATCAACTGGATGAGAGCCCTTATATTCGTAGTTGGCTATTGGAATGGATGATGATATGATGGTTCTATCTGAGGATCAGTATTGACATTATTCTCACTAGAATCAAGGTTCCCTGTAGGAGGATCTGGTACTGAATCTGAGGGTCCAGGAACCACGGGAGGAGATTCTTCATTTTGTACAGGGGAACAAGGTCCAGAGTTACTTGGAGTAGCGGCTTCCTCAGTGTATTCACCCAAGTTTTCGGTGGGTTCCAAGGAGAATTCAGGTAGTGAAGAGGAACTTGATGGAGAAAGATCGTCTTCTTCATCAGCATTACTATCACCAGGGGAGGCACCTGTGAGGACACATGAAAAGCAGATTCATTGAAAACAACATGAATGGATTCTTCAAACCCCGAGGTCCTCGTGTTGAACACTTTGAATTCCTTGCTGTTTGGAACATAGCCCAAAAAGATCCCTTCATCACTCCTAGGATCGAACTTCCCAATGGGAGTCTTGCCGTTGTTGTGGACAAAGCACTTGCAACCAAATACCTTGAGATGAGAAATATTGGGAACTCGTCCATGAAGAAGTTCATACGAAGTCTTCTCAATTTGGGGACGAAGCATGGCTCTGTTAAGAATGTAGCATGCAGTGTTAACAGCCTCAACCCAAAATGTTTGAGAATGGCCTGCTGAGATGAGCATTGTGCGAGCCATATCTTCAAGAGTCTTGTTCTTCCTTTCGGCCACACCATTTTGTTGGGGAGTTCTGGGTGCAGAGAAGTTGTGAGTGATCCCCTTTTCCCTGCAAAAGGTTAGAAACTTTGCATTCTGGAATTCAGTTCCATGATCAGAACGAATAGCCTTAATTTTGTGTCCCAGTGACATTTCGAGAGTGGGAACTAAGTCACATAATCTATCAAACACAACGTCTTTAGATTTTATGAAAATGGTCCATGTATATCTCGAGAAGTCATCCACAATCACAAGAATGATTCTGTTACCTCCAATACTTTGAGTTCGCATGGGACTACAAAGATCCATGTGAATCAGTTCCAGAGGTTTGGAGGTACTTATAATGGATTTAGGTTTGAAAGAACTACGTACCTGTTTACCTCGAACACATTCAGAACAGAAATCAGATTCATCTACCTTGATGGAAGGCAGACCATGGACCAGTTCCTTTCTTTGAAGTTTATGAATGAGTTTAAGACTTGCATGGCCAAGTCGTTGATGCCACAAGGTGGATTTATTTGTCATTGTGGCGAGGCAAAACTTTTCTTGAGGAGAGAAGCTATGGTCGACGATGTAGACATTATTGAATCTCTTACCTTGGGAGAGTCTTCTGAGACTCAGGGTGAATTACAAAGCACTCAAAGGGAGTGAATAGGACATTGTTCCCTCCTTGGTCACACAACTGTGACACACTAATTAGATCAAAACCAAGATTATCGACAAGATGAACGTCACTTACCTTAAAGTTTTCAAAAAGATCAACAGTTCCAGTTCCCATTATAGCTCCTTTCTTCTTGTCACCGAAGGAAATCTTTCCTCCGTTGTATCTCTGAAGTGAATGAAGTTGCTCTTTATTACCTGTCATATGGCATGAGGCACCACTGTCTATGTACCACTTAGCAACATTTTTCACTTCAGCCTGCAAAAAGAAACATTAATTTTTACGAACCCAGTCCAGCCAAGCTTTTCTGGGTAAGTTATTATTATAGTTCCCTTGTTGGGCAGTTCAGACATTTTTCTGAGGTTTGGAACTAACATTCTCATTTGAGGCATAATATTGGGGGTCATTAATGTCATTGACCCGAGTCTTTCCCTGTCTAAACTTCTTGGAAGCCTTTTCTTCCTATTTCCTCTTTTTCTCACAATCATATATAAGATGTCCTTGGTTCTCACAGTGCCAACATACACGATTAGTGGGAATCCACTGATACTTATCTTGAGTTCTGTAGTGAGATTTATTCTTACCTAGATCAACCTTTTTCCTGAGGGTATTTCTAGGTGTACCTTGTCCCATTTTCTTATAAATATCATGAATGTGAGGACTGAAGTATGGGGCACAGGGTGGTTCCTTCGAAGGGGAACTTTCGATCACTTTAATTCTTTGTTCCAGATACTCATTTTTGCTATTAGAAGTTTGAAGAGCTAGATCTAGTCTTTCATTTTTGGCTTCAAGACTTTTAGTGATTTCATCAAAGTTAGAATGAGAGTTGCAAGGAGGATCAAACACGTTGTGAGGTTTATAACCTAGGCCTCTACTAGGTTTAACAAAAACAGTCTGAGTAACAGTTTTCTCATGAATACATTTAGTAAGAGAGTCAAGTTTCTCAATAATGGTTTGAAGCATGGATTCAGAGGAATGTTGAGAGGAATTGTTTCCTAAATTCAGTTTTTCATGCAAATCACAGGTAGTACAAGTAGTGGTTTTATCAAATATGACAGCATTTTCATATTTCTTGCACCAAGCATCACTTTCATCAGATAGCATAGAGATTTCTTCCTCATATTAAGCAAGTCTTCCTAGGAGGCTACTGTTTTCTTTGCTCAAAGATTTGATAAGCTTAATCAGTTGTTTCTTGGCATATTTGAGAAGAGTTTCAGATAGTTCAGAGAAGGAAAATACCTCAATGTTTGATGACTCATTTTCAGGTTGAGCCATGAGACATACTTTGGTCATGTGATCCTCACAGTCGCTGTCTCGCCATATAGATTTTGGTTGCGAGACTACCATGAGGCAGAGTTGTGAGGGATTTAGATCAAGTTCCTTGTCAGAGTCACTATCACCCCCAAGTGGTGGTTGCGACTAAAGCCTTTTTCTTAGGAGGAGCTTCTTCCTCTTTGGGTTTCTCTTCATTCTTAGGACAATCTCTAGCATGATGTCCTAGTTGATCACATTGATAGCATCTCAGTTCCCTTCTTTCCTCTCGATTTTCATTTCTGGGGAACTTGCCGTTATGAAATTTTCTTATTGTGCTTGTCAGTAAGGCAGTCATTTCATCGTCGTCATCATCAGAGTCAACCCCAGTGGAGATTCTTTCCAAGACTTTAGTTAAGGCTAGAGCAATGCCTGCTTCAGTGGAGCTCTTCTCATTTCCCTTCATTTTATCCTCATGGCGTTGAGCTTGGCCAACAAGTGCCTCTAAGGGGAGTTCCCTATTAGAAGGAGTCTGAAGCATAATATCTTGCGTAACAGCAAATTTGGAGTTTAATCCATTGATGAGCACCATGGATTTTGACCATTCTTCAAGCTTTACACCACAAGCACAAAGTTTTTTGCAGAGAATCTCCAGACGACCATGATAAGCTGAGACATTTTCAGTTTCAAGAATCATTAACTTATGATATTCTCCTTGTTGATCAAACTTTCTGCTATTTTGGAGATCTTTACTTCCCTTGTTAAAGGTTTCAAGAGCTTTCCACATGTCTTTAGCATTGTCGATGCCCATTACCTTATCTTGATCTGACTTGGAAAGGGCATTCAGAATGTATTGTCTTGCTTTAACATTCTTCTCTTTTTGAGAGAATTGTTCAGTGGTCCATCGCTTGAAGTCATGTTCTGACTTGGGCTCAGCCGGATCCTTTGGGACTTCGTAGTTCCCATCCTCAACTATTTTCCATCATACCATGTCATCTGTTTGGAAGAAACCAGTCATCTGTTCCTTCCACCATTGAAATTGACCAGGTTTCAACAAGTATGGTTTGTTTGTTGAGATACCTAGTTCTGGTTCGATTGGACGAGACATGTTGATAACCTTCGAGTAACACACAATCTAGAGCTCTAGCTCTGATACCAATTGTAGGATCTGTATGTTAGTATCAAGGGAACTATGACAAAGAGTTGTCCAGTTCCTAGGCACAACGGAAGTAATGAAACAAGTTATCAACACAATTACTTAAGGTGAAAACCCTAGATAACCAACTAGTTATCTTTGGATGAAAACCACCCCTCTTTCGAGGATTGAAAGGTCTACTTGTATATTCAATCAGTGAGTTTAGAAAGGAACGAGATTACAAACTTATTGCTAAGTACTAACCTAGTTCCTATCACAAACTCTCGGATGATAATACCAGCGAACTTACTTGATGTTCTTTTAAGGATCTCTCAGCTTGCCGCCCACGCTAGGGTTAGGAGTAACGCAGATGCAACACGGTTCCCTCTCTGCTTCCCTTAATACTTCATCAACTTCAAATCTTCAATCTTTTCATCTGAAATATCAAGATAAACTATACCATAGTATATGCTAAGGTTGTCATCTTCAAAACATAGAGGAGTAGAGGAAAAGAACCTAATAAGAACCAGAGTTCCTTAGGTCCTGTTTAAATTATGCTAAAATACATCTAAATTTTGGTCAAAGAAGAAGTTTGTGCACCTCTGATAAGAGATATAGCAAGTATGAGAACAGACCATAATTGAGTCTATTCTCAACTCTTTGTTTTTGTTGTTGTTGTTTTAAATAGCACATGCTCACAACTTTGCTCTACCAAACCAATTGCTAATTAAACTCGAAAAACAAGTATAGGAACATATCTGCATCGGCATTTATATATCTATGCCCCTGTTTAGCTAGATCCCATGTTTGGAGCGACCAAGGTTTTCCAATCTAGATCTCAATCTCATTCGGTGTTACTTAATTAAGGCAAATAAACGCGGCGACTATACGCATTACATTTTTTTCCCAGCCACACTACATTTTTCATACGCCAATAATGGGCGTACGCTCATTCTCAGCGTACATGTAAAAAAAAAGGTATACGTATGTATACGTATAAGTTTTCTTATACGTATGTATACGTATAAGTTTTCTTATACGTATGTATACGTATAAGTTTTCTTATACGTATGTATACGTATAAGTTTTCTTATACGTATGTATACGTATAAGTTTTCTTATACGTATGTATACGTATAAGTTTTCTTATACGTATGTATACGTATAAGTTTTCTTATACGTATAAGTTTTCTTATACGTATACGAATTTACAAAATTTGAAAAATCATCGGATACGCTGGAAATGAGCGTACGCTCGTTTCCAGCGTACAAAACAAATTAGAAATTTAAAATCCTACTCTAATAACGAGCGTACGCTAGAAATGAGCGTATGCTCGTTCCCATCGTAGGATTTTAAATATAAATCACGCGTCGACTCTTCTTCTTCCTCTCATTTTCGTCTGCGATTTTAGTATTCACAATCCGAAACCCTAAAATCGCCGCCTTGCTCGATTCATCCAGATTTCTCTTGTTTTCTTTCTCAAATCACATCCATTTGATTCGTTTTTCTCATACAATTCAAACCCCTCAATCAATTTCCTCAAAATCACTCTGAATCATGCAATCCGAAGATTTGAGAAAAAGCCCTAAATCGACCCCGACGACGACGGAGGCGTACGAGTCCGAGGTGGAGGAGCTGCGAAGAAGAAGGCCGACGGTGAGAAGGCGAAGAAGAAACTCGACGCCGGTGGTGGTGGCGGCGATGGTGAGGTGGCTGGAGGTGAGGAAGCTGCACAACGGGGCGGTCGTGCTGGTGGTCGGAAAAGCCGGGCCCGGGGTGGAGGAAGACGGGCTGATGAGGGCGGGTCGAAATCAAAACGGACTCGCTCAAAATCGCCGGAAAAGACGCTCTCGATTTTTGAGGTACGTAATTAAATTATTCGTTAATTAGTCGTTATTTAACGTTTAACGTTTCACGTTATTCGATAAATAACGATTAAAAGAAAAATATTTCTTTATTAATAAATTGTTTATTAATTAGTCGTTATTTATCGTTTAACGTTTCACGTTATTCGATAAATAACAATATAAGAAAAATATTTATTAATAAATAAATTATTTATTAGAAAAAGATTAATTTAAAAAATCTTTATTAATTAGTCGTTATTTATCGTTTAACGTTTCACGTTATTCGATAAATAACGATTAAAAGAAAAAGATTTATTAATACATAAATTATTTAATAGAATATTATTTATTAATAAATTAATTGTTTATTAATTAGTCGTTATTTATCGCTTAACGTTTCACGTTATTCGATAAATAACGATTAAAAGAAAAAGATTTATTAATAAATAAATTATTTAAAAGGAAAAGATTTATTAATAAATTAATTGTTTATTAATTAGTCATTATTTATCGCTTAACGTTTCACATTATTCGATAAATAACGATTAAAAGAAAAAGATTTATTAATAAATAAATTATTTAAAAGGAAAATATTTATTAATAATTTAATTATTTATTAATTAGTCGTTATTTATCGTTTAACATAAAACTATTATTCGATAAATAATAGTTTTATAATTAAGGCCGTATAATTATTAATTATAATTAGTTAAATAATAGAAATAATAATATTTCGTAAATATGAAAATAGGCTGTAGAGAAGGCTATTACTCCCGCGGGTGCTTGTGTAAGAAAGAGGAAGAAGGGCCCCGTAATCCCAGCGCGTGGGGGATTACTGCTTCCCATCGTCGTGGATCTCCTGCAGACATTCCAGGAGTTCATATAGGAGATACAAGGAAAGCTCCGATGCAGGAGTTAGATGTTAGTGAGGAGGAGGAGGAGTTTACGGAGGAGACAAAGGTTGAAGATCAACCAGAGTTTGCAGATCAGCCAGAGTTTGCAGATCAACCAGAGTTTGATGTAGGAGATTTGGTGTCGCAGATGCAGGCTGATTATTATGAGGGATCGCCAGTGCGTCAGCCATCTCCAGGTGGATCTATGTCGCCGCCTGCAGAGGAGCATCAGCAGGAGATTCAGGAGCCAGTTCCGGATTTTGATTAGGATCTCCCACATCATGAGGAGCCCGTTCAGTAGCCCGCTCAGCATGTCGATCCGGGACTCGCTGGACCAGCTCTAGGGGATGCAGATTATGTGGGGGAGCCTGGAGGTCCTCTCAGTTCACAGCTTCTGGTGGACTACAACACCCACATTGCTCCGGCGATATGGACTCATACTGATGGATCCTTGGTTGATTGAGTCACGGTGCAAGGTTCAGTCACACGTACGAAGGACACCGAAGGTGTAGGCGAAGTAGATCGAGAGTTGATGGCTTGAGGGTGAAATGGCGGAAGGCTGAGGTGATGGCAATGGACGGGGAGGCTGGAATGGTGGAGATATGAAACTGATCCCGGATATGACGCACCGGCACGAGCTTCTTCCTTGACGATTGGATATGACACACCAATGGATCAAAGAGAAGGAATTCCTGGCTTGATATGACTCACAAGAGAGGAACTCAAAGGGTTTGAACTTCAATATCTCAAGAACAACTCAAAGAGAGTGTTTTTGGGTTTCTAATGTTTATCAAAGTTTAAAATGAAAAGAAAAACAACCATCTCCTAATAGCTACAAACCAGCCGAAAATTAGGAGAAAATCCAAGGATAAAACCCATAAATTGTATCTAATTGCAGGAATAAACCAAGTCTTTTAAAGTAGACAAATAACGCCCTATTCTTCCTTAGCCTTGATGAGAGTGAGTGGTCCTTGCTTGCGGATTGACCGACCTTCGTTTGATGCCATGCCCTTGTCAAGAAGGTGTTGTAGTTCCCTAGCCTTAGCACGAGTTAGTCTAGGCACCGGCTCCAATACATCCTTGTTAGGTTCAATGTTGGACACTTGATGTGGAGGATTCACATCATCCTCCCCCCCTTCAAAAGGATTCGACCACGAATCTGACCCGGGGTAGTCCTCCTCGTCCTGGGCTATGTACGACTTCAAGTCGGCTACATTGAAGGTGTCATGCACGCCATAGGTAGGTGGTAACTCCAGCTTGTATTCATTGTCGTTGATACGCTCAAGCACTTGGAAAGGACCCTCGGCCCTCGGCTTCAACTTGGAGTTTCGTTGTGATGGAAACCGTTCCTTGCGGAGGTGCACCCACACCAAGTCACCGGGCTCAAAAATCAGTTCCTTGCGGCCCTTGTTAGCTTGCCGCTCATACTGAACTGTGCGTCGTTCAAGTTGCTTCCTAGTCTCCTCGTGCATCTTCTTGACATACTCCGCTAGCTCCTTGCCTTCCTGACTAAGATGATTCACAATAGGGTGAGCTATAAGGTCTAAGGGAGTAATAGGATTTTTACCATACGCCACTTCAAAAGGAGACTTCTTGGTGGCCGAATGCACGGTACGGTTGTATGCAAACTCGATGAAGGGTAAGCATTCTTCCCACCTGCGGAGGTTAGTCTTAAGCACAACACGGAGCAAGGTGCCAAGCGTTCTATTAACCACTTTCGTTTGCCCATCAGTTTGGGGATGGCATGTGGTTGAATATAGTAGCTTGGTTCCTAGCTTGGCCCACAAGGTCTTCCAAAAGTGACTTAGGAACTTAACATCCCTATCGGACACAATGGACTTTGGAATCCCATGTAAGCGCACAACAAAGTCAAAGAACAGATTTGCCACATTAGTTGCATCATCGGTCTTATGACACGCAATGAAGTGTGCCATCTTACTAAACCGATCTACAACTACAAAGATGGAATCTCGTCCCCTCTTAGTCCTAGGAAGACCCAAAACAAAGTCCATGGATAGGTCTTCCCACGGCTGGTGGGGAATGGGCAAAGGCATATACAACCCATGAGGACTCGACTTGGATTTAGCTTGTACACAAGTTGCACAAGAGGCACATAGTTTCTCAACATCCCTAAGCATATGAGGCCAGAAGAAGTGTTCCTTCAAGGCTTGCATAGTCTTAGCGACGCCGAAATGACCCATAAGGCCACCACCATGCGCTTCTTGCACAAGGAGTTTCCTAGTTGAACCACTAGGAACACATAGTCGATCCTTTCTCATAAGATAGCCCTCATGCAAATAATATTGATCTTTGCCTCCTAAAGAACTACAGGCCTCATATATGTCCTTGAAATCCTCATCCAAGACATATAGTTCTTTAATAAAAGCAAAGCCCAACATTCTAGCATCCATGGTAGTAATGAGTGCATATCTACGTGATAAAGCGTCCGCCACTACATTGTCTTTTCCTTTCTTGTGTTTGATCACGTAGGGAAAAGCTTCAATGAATTCTACCCATTTGGCATGACGCTTATTAAGCTTACTTTGGCCCTTAAGGAACCGTAGAGCCTCATGATCAGAATGAATGACAAATTCCCTAGGAAGGAGATAGTGTTGCCATACCTTAAGTACTCTTACCAAAGCGAGAAGCTCCTTGTCATATGTGGGATACTTGATTTCAGCTTCATTCAACTTCTCACTATAGTAAGCAATAGGTCTCCCTCCTTGCATGAGCACACCACCTAGCCCCACCCCGGAAGCATCACATTCAATCTCAAATGTCTTGGAGAAATCAGGCAACACTAGGAGGGGAGCACATGTGAGCTTGGCCTTAAGAGTTTCAAAGGCTTCCTCTTGCTTAGGTCCCCACTTGAAAGGGACATTCTTCTTGGTGAGCTCGGTTAAAGGAGAAGCAAGGGAGCTAAAGTCTCTCACAAACCGGCGGTAGAAACCAGCAAGACCTAGAAAACTCCTTACTTGAGTCATACTCACAGGTATAGGCCAATCTTGAATAGCCTTGATCTTCTCTTGATCCACCTTGAGTCCTTCTTTACACACTACAAAACCAAGAAAGACCACATGATCCGAACAAAAATGGCATTTCTTAAAGTTTGCATAGAGCTTTTCTTTCCTAAGGACCTCAAGTACCATTTTCAAATGCTTAGCATGCTCTTGTAAGGTATGG
Source organism: Oxyria digyna (assembly GCA_029168935.1). NCBI lineage: Eukaryota > Viridiplantae > Streptophyta > Magnoliopsida > Caryophyllales > Polygonaceae > Oxyria > Oxyria digyna. The sequence goes on from JAPVLV010000024.1 coordinate 5,762,445, forward strand.
CTATAAATAAGTATATCATCAAAATACACAACCACAAACTGACCTAGGAAAGCCCTAAGAACATGATTCATGAGTCTCATAAAAGTGCTAGGTGCATTAGTAAGCCCAAACGGCATGACTAGCCATTCATACAATCCATACTTAGTTTTGAAGGCAGTTTTCCATTCATCACCCTCTTTCATTCTAATTTGGTGATAACCACTCTTCAAATCTATCTTAGAGAACAAGCATGCACCATGGAGTTCATCCAACATATCATCAAGTCTAGGAATAGGATGCCTATACTTGATGGTAATATTGTTTATAGCTCTACAATCCACACACATTCTCCAAGAGCCATCCTTTTTAGGAACTAAGATGACGGGAACCGAACATGGACTTAGACTCTCACGCACATGACCCTTATTCAAGAGTTCTACAACCTGATTTTGAAGTTCTTGTGCCTCCATTGGATTAGCTCTATAGGCAGCCTTGTTGGGAATAGAAGCTCCGGGCACAAAGTCAATTTGATGCTCAATTCCTCTAATGGGAGGTAAACCGGGAGGCATCTCATCTTGGAAAAGATCATCAAATTCCTGCAAGAGTAGAGATATAGATGAAGGCAAACCATCCAAGTCTTGACTTGAGAAAAGAACATCTTTATAATAAACAAGAAAGCAAACTTTACTCCCCTGGATTGCTTTTCTTACTTCCCTTGGCTTGGCAAGGAGGATATGGTTAGGAGCCTTCGTCTTTTCTTCCTTGTCCACCTTCCTTCTTTGCTCATTGGCTATGTGGTCGGCCATGATCTCATGAGGAGCTAAGGGCAGAATGGTGATCCTCTTACCATTCATATGGAAGGAGTACTCATTGGAAACCCCTTGATGAATAACTCCTCGGTCATACTGCCAAGGTCTTCCAAGTAGGATATGGCACGCCGTCATAGGAAGAACATCACAAATCACCTCATCAACATACCCCCCTATAGAAAACTTAACACAAGCTTGTTCATTCACCTTAAGAGGTGTGTTAGAATTCAGCCAACATAGAGTATAGGGTTGTACATGAGGAGTAGTTTTAAGAGCAAACCTTTTGACCACCTCTTGGTCTATGATATTACAACAAGATCCTCCATCAATTATGAGATTACAAATCTTACCTTGGATGAGGCACCTTGTATGGAATATGGTTTCTCTTTGATTGGGAAGAGTAGGAACCTCACTGGCCACAAGAGCTTGTTTCACCACAAAGCACTCACCTCTAGACTCGGCTTGCACTTGCAACTCCTCCTCTCCTTCTTCTATCACGAGCTCCTCCACGGCTTCATCATCGGATTCATACTCGCCTATTGTGTTCAGCAACACTTGGCGGCGTGAAGGGCAGTCCTTAGCCATGTGCCCGCAACCCAAGCACTTGATCTCACTAGAGCGGCGCTCACCTTCTCGATTACTGCCTTGAGGAGTCCTTGGAGGCTCTCGTCATGGCTGATTAGGGGAAGTATCCTCTCGAGGCTCTTGGCGCCTAGGATAACTAGAAGAACCGACATTGGATCCATTCCATGGCTTTGTTTGGGAAGCGCCCGAACCCTGGTTACTCCAAGACCTAGAAGCAGCTGGTGGAGCCTTCTTAGGAGGAAGGTGACGGTACACATGATTAGTGTAATGAAGGACTTCTTCCACGGTGATGCCCCTAGCAAAGTGTTGCATAGAAACTATAGGTTTAAGGTCAGAATTTAAGTTCTCGACAAATTTAGAAATAACATACTCATCAGGAAACTTAATGCCAGTTCGGAACAAGAGAGTTTTAATCTCTTTATAGTACTCATCGGGACTACGACTCCCTTGCTTGAGTTGCTCAAGCCTCTCATGAACACGAGATGCAAAGTCCACGGGAACAAATCTGAACTTAAGAGCCTCTTTTAGCTCTTCCCAAGTCTCGATTGGATCATCTCCATTACGAGCTCTCTCCTCTTTCTCTTCGGTCCACCATTGGTCAGCGAACCCTTCAAATTTGATGCTAGCATAGGCTACTCTTTGGGCATCATTAAACTGTTGAATGTCGAAGATTTGCTCCGTCTTACTTATCCATGTCAGGCACTCTTCCGGGTCAACATTCTTTCCAAACTTCTCTACCTTAAGGTCATTGTTTGGAAGCCTCATCCGGTCTTGTTCATACCCAAAGTCACCGGGCTGCGGGTACCCTTGGTAGTAGGGTTCCTGGAAGCGCGCTTGTCCCCGGCCTCCATATTGACCCCTCTCAGCTGGACGTGCATAGCCTTGAGTGCCTAGTCCCTGGCGCGGACCAAAGTAGCCTTGCCCTTGCGCCCCTTCACGTCTTACATTGGGTTCCGGCCTTCGTCCTTCGAAAGCGCGCATAGGCTGCCTCAAGGGTGCTAGACCTCGAGCTTGGTGCCCCGGACGCCTAAAGTTACCTTGGGCCTCCTCTTCATCGTGCTCTTCCTCCAAACCTTCATGATTAGTGGTCGCAAGTGGAATGCTATTAGGAAGTGATACAAAAGGAGGTAGTGTATTCAAACCTGGTGACCCGCTAGAGGCCACGAGCGTCGGAATTGGAGCGGGAGGTGCGCCGTTGAGTGCACTAGGCAAGGGTTGAGTCCTAAGAACAGAATGGGACGAGCTATCTCCCAAGAAAGGTGGTTGAAAGGCCTCACACAATCTGGACACATCCCCCAATCTACTTTCGGAAGACTCAATTCTTGCTTCAAGACCTCTTATGCTTGCCTGGTTAGCTTGTTGAGCTTCTTGGATCCGAGACTCAAGCCGTTCTTCAAGACCAAGCATTCGTTGCATTAAGCTTTCAAGGGTAACTGGCCCGGGTTGATGACCATCGCCCATGGTACCTATCAAGCAAGCAAACAAAACCAACTAGAAAACCAAAATGGTTCCCACGCACGTTAGGGGGTTCCGAGCTGATTTTCTAAACACAAACTCAAGTAAAGACAACAAGCTCTTAATGGGTTACGAGCTAGGCCAACAAAGCAAGAAAAACTGAAAATGCACGGTCAATAAGGCTTATTCCAATTGCAACAAGTGAAGTACTAGGAAGGTACTAAGACTCTAGCAACTAACTTACCCAAATGAAACAAAGCTCTTGATGTGCCTCACTTTTTCTTGATTACTCCTTCTTTTCCTTTTCGTAGGTGATCGAATTTTTCTGAGAACACCACTTTTTTCCCAAGAGTAAAACTATAAACAAAAACTCGAGAGGTATAGTCTTTTGACCAATCCTTCTCCCAAGTATACACGTTTTTTTTTTATTATTAATATTAGACTTAAACTGCTCGTTTTCCTTCAAATAACGCAAGTAAGAAGAAACTAAACTCCCTTCCCTTAACCCGGTATTCCTTCACGTGAATTATGCAATCGGATTAGACTTTATTTAAAAGCACAAATCAGATTTAAAATGGCTAATAAGGGTGGAGTTAACTTAGCAGGGGTTACAACAAGCAAATAAGGAAATTCTGGCAAATTAAGAAGGTAGTAAATGCCTTTTTTGTGAACTGCCGAATTAAGTCCCCTTTACTTGTGGTTTGAACGTTTTTTTTTTAGAGGTCTTCTTCAACCTTGGAACATGCTTAAGCACCAGGTAAGAACAACAACAATGGCTTCCAAGTTCAGGTACAAATTTAGGCAAAAATTCAACAAAAACTTAACCCGGAAAGGGCAACGAAGAGCTTATTGAATCTAACTTGAATTTGTACTAAGAAAATGAAGCAAGGATGACCAAACCTTACGTGGCTCTGATACCACTTGATGGATCCTTGGTTGATTGAGTCACGGTGCAAGGTTCAGTCACACGTACGAAGGACACCGAAGGTGTAGGCGAAGTAGATCGAGAGTTGATGGCTTGAGGGTGAAATGGCGGAAGGCTGAGGTGATGGCAATGGACGGGGAGGCTGGAATGGTGGAGATATGAAACTGATCCCGGATATGACGCACCGGCACGAGCTTCTTCCTTGACGATTGGATATGACACACCAATGGATCAAAGAGAAGGAATTCATGGCTTGATATGACTCACAAGAGAGGAACTCAAAGGGTTTGAACTTCAATATCTCAAGAACAACTCAAAGAGAGTGTTTTTGGGTTTCTAATGTTTATCAAAGTTTAAAATGAAAAGAAAAACAACCATCTCCTAATAGCTACAAACCAGCCGAAAATTAGGAGAAAATCCAAGGATAAAACCCATAAATTGTATCTAATTGCAGGAATAAACCAAGTCTTTTAAAGTAGACAAATAACGCCCTATTCTTCCTTAGCCTTGATGAGAGTGAGTGGTCCTTGCTTGCGGATTGACCGACCTTCGTTTGATGCCATGCCCTTGTCAAGAAGGTGTTGTAGTTCCCTAGCCTTAGCACGAGTTAGTCTAGGCACCGGCTCCAATACATCCTTGTTAGGTTCAATGTTGGACACTTGATGTGGAGGATTCACATCACATACTCAGCAGCTTGATATAGACCCAACTTATGTGATACCGCCCTTATCGCCGGTATGCGTTGTTTTCCAAATGAATTCGTGTGGAAAAACGATCAAAGGCTTTTCTAATTCATAAATTATGTTCTGTTTCGTACATCAGCTCAAGAAGGTGTTGAGTATATACACCCGCAAGGATTTCTTCAGAGATTTTGATCGGCATAAATCTGATGCGCCCGACTCATGGTGGCAGCTCGTTCAGCAGAGCCACTTACACGTCCTTGCAGATCCCCGACTCGAGTACAGGAGTATCGATCCGATTTTGATTTCTGCATTTGTGGAGCGTTGGTATCTAGAAACTAACACGTTTCACTTTTCATTTGGTGAGATTGCTCCTACCTTGATAGACGTGCTGAATATTCTGGAGCTTCCGATCCATGGACGACCTGTCAGATCTGCTGAGGCGGACATAGATGCGTTTGTGCACGTTCACGTTCAGCGGATGTTCGAGTTTGATACGGTCGAGGAGGCTGCTGCTCTATGCTTACGTACGTAGAATTTATTTTATTATTTATATTCGATTCCATTATTTATTCGATTCGATTAAACGTTTATAATGCGTGATAAATTATCAGATGGGGATTTGAACATCCACGTCAGCCCTGGCCTCACCACGATCTACACCCGGCTAGAGGAGATGTTTCTTCTCCAGGACATGTAAATTATCGTTTAGTATAAGAACTTCTCATAATTTCCCGATTAACGTTACTAATTCATTTTTCCTCTATTAATTGCAGGACTCCTCAGCAGGAGAGTGATATTGCTTCGCTAAGATCCGGATGAAGGTGAAGCACAAATACCTTAGCATCCTCGTGGACCACGACCAGATAAGGTCCTATGCTTGGGAGACAACCATCTTGGCTGAACTGTACCGACAGTTGGGTCAGGCCTCCCGTTCACAATCCAAAGGGTTTGCTGGTTGTCCGCTCCTTCTCAAGGTAATATTCGTTTCATGTTCTTTTTATTTAAAAAATATGTTGCTTATTTTTAAAACATTCTGACATTCTGGTATTTGTAGGCTTGGATATGAGCGTATTTTCATGGTCTTCGAGGTCATGCTACACAGGACTTGACAGCCATGAATGCCCCGGCGGCGACTATCCTTGATAACACCAAAATCAAGTACCACAAGGATCCCGCTCGACTAGTTTCCCTCAGACGAGTTCTTGATCAGATCACATTTGCAGAGGTAAGTACTATTTAGCAAGCCATTTAATCATATGTTATGCAATTATTTTTTAATTACGTTTGTCCTTTTAAAATATCAACATAGGTTCAGTGGAGCCCCTGGGGCAAGTTGGATCTCAACGACCCCCAGTACATGTTAGGTCGTTTTCGTGGGCCTCTAGAGGCCTTCGATATTCGGGAGGTGCACCATCCTGACCGATGTGTACGACAGTTCCTGGGCCTCTAGAGGCCTTCGATCACTTGTTGCCTTTACGTTATAATTTTAATATATTTGATTCTAATTATATTTACATTTAAAAAATGTAGCGGGGCAACTTGCTCGCCTCTGAGATTTCTGGTTTCCTACGCGCCTATGGTGACACTCTGGCTCCAGGACAAGCGAGTATGATGAGGGGGTGGATCAGCATTTGGACTGGTGGATCAGCACCTATAGGACCCGCACCAGAAGAGGATGAGCCAGTGCAGTAGTATGTTGTTGTATGTTTATTTTGTGGTTGGTATTATATTTTGGACTTCATAGTTTTCATGGATTTATATATTATTAGAAGTTTCAATATAAACCGACTTAAAACGAGTAACGATGCGAAAAATCGAGTAAAACCGACTTAGAACGACTAATGGCGCGAAAATCGAGTAAAACCGACATAAAACGACAAATGGCGCAAAAATCGAGTAAAACCGACTTAGAACGATTAATGGCGCGAAAATCGAGTAAAATCGACTTAGAACGACTAATGGCGCGAAAATCGAGTAAAACCGACTTAAAACGACAAATGGCGCAAAAATCGAGTAAAACCGACTTAGAACGACTAATGGCGCGAAAATCGAGTAAAACCGACTTAAAACGACTAATGGCGTGAAATCGAGTAAAACTGACTTAGATGTGGATAGTGGATAGTGAATGTGGATGTGGATAGTGGATGTGGATAGTGGATTGTGGATGTGGATAGTGGATGTGGATAGTGGATATTGAATGTGGATAGTGAATGTGATAAATGCATAGTTTGGGCCCAATTCGTTTAAACGCCCTAAAACGATAAAAATCAAAATTTCAAAATTGTAACATGATAGAAAATAAATCCCATAGTCGTTTTCATTTCTCGGAATCGAAAAAAAATCATCAAAAACGTCAACGGGCCTAATAAGGCCAAATTGAAATATAGTGAGGCCCATTATAAAAAAACGACATATAACGGCTTAATAAAACCTTAAACCGCAAAAAACTTGAAATGTAAAAGTTGTATTTGAGCATTACCAATATGACGGTTTCGTTTTTATAAGAAATTAACAAAATGAACTCTTCGAAATATCTAAACGAACACTTTCACCTAGTAATGAGTTAATCTCAAGTATATAAGTCGTATAGTTTTACTCATATATGTGTGATATCACTTCGTTACTCAAATAAACTTTATATAAAACTTTCATTAAATTTTATGAAACACTCAAATAATCCAAAATAACGACATTTCACATATTCGTATTGTCGTTATTGCTTGTTTAATCGATATTTAATGAAAGTTTTAATGAAATACTCATACATATGTGATTAAACAAGCATTAACGACACTACGAAGATGTGAAATGTCGTTATTTTGGATTATTTGAGTGTTTCATAACATTTAATGAAAGTTTTATATAAAGTTTATTTGAGTAACGAAGTGATATCACACATATATGAGTAAAACTATACAACTTATATACTTGAGATTAACTCATTACTAGGTGAAAGTGCTCGTTTAGATATTTCGAAGAGTTCATTTTGTTAATTTCTTATAAAAACAAAACCGTCATATTGGTAATGCTCAAATACAACTTTTACATTTCAAGTTTTTTGCGGTTTAAGGTCTTATTAAGCCGTTTTATATCGTTTTTTGATAATGGACCTCACTAAATTTCAATTCGGCCTTATTAGGCCCGTTGACGTTTTCGATGATTTTTTTTCGATTTCGAGAATTGTAAACGACTATGGGCTTTATTTTCTATCATGTTACAGTTTTGAATTTTTGATTTTTATCGTTTTAAGGCGTTTAAACGAATTGGGCCAAACAATCCATTTATCACATCATTTTTCAAGTTTTTTGCTAAATACCCCTTCCCTTATCAAGTTATTCTTCATGTTTTTTTTGGCTAAATACCCCTTCCATCATCTCTCTTTTTTTTGTTGCTAAATACCCCTTTCTTGTCATTTTTCGTTTTAAGTCCCTTTTACTCGATTCTCGCGCCGTTTTTCGTTTTAATCCCGTGTTACTCGATTTTCGCGCTGTTTTTCGTTTTAATCCCGTTTTACTCAATTTTCGCGCCATTTTTCGTTTTAATCCCGTTTTACTCGATTTTTGCGCCGTTTTTCGTTTTAACGCCGTTTTAATCCCGTTACAGCTTGCACATAAAGTTATTGGGCCTTTTGTGTACATCGGCCCAAAGCTAAGTTACACATCTGTAACTCACTTCTGGGCTTCAGTGTTATACAGCTAGCACATAGCTGTAAGTCACTGATTTGCCTTGAGTGTGTTACAACTAGTACACAACTGTAAGTCACTTCTGGACTAAGTTTCATGGGCCGAATAACGTATTGGGCCTTTGTTGTTGTCCGCCCAAATATGAAAAACCCTAGTAACCTCGTCTATAAATTCACTGCCTCATTCTCACTCAGCTCTCATTCTCATTGCGCCGTAAAAGAATTAGGTTTGAAGTTCTTACTCTGTATTTTTATTAAAACTCCCATTTTTACTGATTTTGTTTGCTATCTTGATAGTTTCTAACATGTTTTCTTACTTTGTATTACAGATTCAAACAACCATGGCATCATCTTCATCCTCCTCAGTTCCAGCAGAAGGCAGTGAGATCCAGTGCCCGAGTAGAAGGTGCTCAAAACCGATCAAGGTGTTCACTGCTAATGACAAGACAAATCCCCATACGTATGGACGAAGGTATGTTACATGCGACTGTAACTTTAGGATCGTGTATCTTGAGCCAGAATACGACCGTCATCATCTCCGAGTCATGGCAAAACTGTTGAAGGAACACGCTAACATGGAGCTTAAACTGAGAATTTACAACAGGGCTTCGAGTATGGAAACAGCCAAATTCCACCTTGGAGTGAACTTTCCCAATGAATATGGTCGTGGTCCTGCTTCTGATTCCGATTAGGATGTAATGTTGTTATGTGTCTTGAAAGTTGTTTAGTCTTTGTTAAGTGTGTGTTTAGTTTCAATTTCAAGAATGAGTCTGTTTCAATTTATGCTGAGTCTGTTGAAGTTTCTTGAGTGTCTGTTTTAATTTATGCTAAGTTTGTTGTAGTTTCTGGATTGTATGTTTTAATTTAACGAGTAATCCCTTGTAGTTTATCAGAATATGTTTCATTTAACCCATCTGAAACATTAAAAAATAACAGACAAGACAATACCTCCGTCGAAAGGAGACAAGTCATTAAAAGCAAAACAGACATACAACAGAAGTCATCAACTACAATCTCAAAGCATACAAGACAAGTCCTTTAAAGTTACAAAAGGTGAAACATTCAACACATCTGAATTCAGTAGAGATCAACATATATACTACCATAACTAATGCGATAGTCCTTCCAATGTTGCATCCTCAACGCGAACCCACAATCCAATCCATTTGCACTAGGATCCTTGAACATGCGCCAAACTCCAGGTACAGATGGTACCGGACAGTCTTCTCTAAGACACACCTAAATGTTAAAACATAAATACTATGTTAAGCATTAAGAAAATTGAGTGAAAACACAAATACTTTAGTGAAAATCATACCGGTATGTAGTGGTTTGCTAAGCCCACACGAGCCATTCCATAAATCTTCAAACCCTGACTGGAGCTTTGTTGATACACCCTCATTGGTAAGCACAAATAGGACCGGACTTTGGATAAGTATATCAAACCAACCTGAAACCGAGTGGCAAATGCTAATCCAATCATGGGCATACTCATCCAGAATTTTTCGGGACAAGGTGACCTGATATAGTTGACCTCTTGAACAAGAGCTTTGAAGTTCTTTGCCAAATCCGGGCGTAGTCTGGTCATCACTTGTCTGTAGATATCAATGTTCTGTAACAGCTCTGAAGCCACTTCAATGCGAATGCGAGGATACTCAGACTGGTCAAACCCCAACAACACAACTAGTGACCGATATCCACAATGTCCATCTGCCCTTACGTCTTTCGCATCTACAATGTATGGAAACATGAAGAGATCAACATTGTCAACCCCGAAGTCTGATCTACCCCACATTTCGTCATTGTTGGTTGAGGGAACTCATCTGTAAGAGTGCAACCTGATAATTCGAACCCCTCTCCAGCAGTGCTACTTGAATAACCGAACGCCTCTCCCGCAGTGCACCCAGCAGCTTCAAACTCCCCAATTATAGTAGGCTCGGTGAAAGTAGGTTGTGTCGCCGTTGCTTTTCCCTTTACCTTTCCCCTAACAGCCTTATTCTTCGCCTTCGCCGCATCGTTTTTGTCTAATTCTTCCCTTGCGTACTCAAACCCGCTCTTCTCTCTCTCGGTTCCCCACTTCTTTCCTACTGCTCCTCTTGGTCTGCCAGGATCCTTGATGCCCGTCGGCTCCACCGCAATACTTTGATGTGGATACTCCAACATTGTGTACAAGTCCGCTATCTAAGACCACTGACTTTCCGGAAGTTCCCCCTTTTTCCATCTCTCGGTGAGCTCAATGAATCTCAACTCCCGCATGGTCTTCGGTACACCAATCTCTATCTCCTCATTATCAAGTTCAATCCTATCCCATTCTAGCTGCCTCTAGAATCTGTGAATCTGATTGAGCTTGAATGGCTTCTTGTCAATAATATGTTGCACCATCTCGTGGATGCACGGTAGGCCCTGACATTCTCGCATCCAGTAATCATCGCAATGTTCCTCATAATTCTTCGCCTTTATATTCTCCCATATATCCCACAACTTCGTCAACGCTCTATCAGACACATTATGGAATATATGCCGAAAGATCAATTTCACTTGTAGATTCATTCGTCTGAAAATCCCGGGTGTCTTGATCCGATCCTCTTCCATGGTGGCCCTCACCTTCACAATCTGGTCCTCGATGGCTGCATGGATCCTCTCAACCATTCGATTAAAACCGCCTATACTTGAACCGACTATTTTCTTCAACACCTTATGCATTCCCTCAACCCTATGTTTTATTCATTCAATGCCATGTTTATGTAAAACAACTATTAACTAATCAAATAATAAAGAAATCTGAAATGTTTACGTATAAAATACCTGTTTGAGGTCCTCGTGAAGAAGTGAAGATTGTGTTCCGTCCAGGCACAAACAATGTTTGTCTTGTAAGAGATAAGCCAGACCTTATCAATGTATCCAACGATTCCGCTTCTCCAAGATGTTCTCAATCGTAGCATCCTCTCCTCGTATTGAGCCTCCGTTCTTGATAGAAAAAGTCTCCATACTTGCCCGCACAACATTTTCACCGACTCTTTGTGTTTCAAGATTTTGGTAGCATTTATTTCGATGTTGTGCTTGATATGCACCAAACAATAGAGGTGTTGAACCGGAAGATCTTTGAACACTATCTTGATTGCAGCGATAAGAGCTTGTTCTCGATTGGTCATTATGGCAGTCGGCATTACTCCAGCATCATCAAACAAATTTTTCAGCCTCTGCATGATGAACAAGTAGTGCATTGTTTCCTCCTTACCCGTGAATGCATATGCAATGTTGAATGTCTTATGCGTGCAAGTGAACCCGACAATCTCCACAAAAGGCATCTTATACCTGCATAATATATTTAAATAATGACGGAAGAGGACATTAAACAAAAATATTTTGGTATACTACTATTATATACCTATTCGTCTTGTGTGTGGCGTCAATAACCACGACGTATGGAAACATCTTCAACAAGTGCAACGAGTCTTGATGGGCAAAACACAAGATGTCCACCTCGTGTGATTTCTTCTTGCAAAGGGGATGCACTACATAGCTGTGCTCCTTCAAAAACTTCAAGGTTCATTGTGTAACACTCAAATCACCACGATCCTCAAACTTCAACTTCTGCACGAAGTTGGCGATTTGTTTTGTGGATGTTACATTCCCAGGAAAGGCCGTTTTCAACTGAAGAGAAATAAGAGTAGGCGTAGTGAAGCTGTTCGCACAATTCGTCACAAATTTCACCTCATCCGGCGTCATTCGACCCATGTACGGATGGCCAATGAAGCTAGTGCAAAGCTTATGGTTGTGTTGTCCGTATTTTACCTTCACATACCATCCATCTCTGGCATCCCTCGCCTTGAACTTATAATCTCGGATTTCAAACTTGCAATCCGACTTCCTATCCCTACTATCTCGCTCTGTCTCAACAACCTCCACTGTTTCGCTATCCTCTCTTTTCTTTTTCCCTGATCTATACACTCCAGCATGCTCGCACCCTATATTCATCTAACGATCATTGCTATGGCGAGTCATTAATACCATCATAAGTTGTCTACCAATACTCTGAACCCAGAACCTCAAATGATCCTTAGTAGGAAACGTTTATTCGGTATCAAACGAATCAGAGTAATCCATACCCTATAATTAATACAAACTACCATATTTATCAGAACTAAAAATATTAATCCACATCAATCTAAACTATCAATTCTACAAATTATTTGCACCTACAGAAATAGAAACTTAAAATAAATTACTAACCGAAAAATCACCGGCGTCGAAGTCTCCTTCTTCTTCGCCGCTATCGTCGTCCCATATCCCGTCTTCGGATTCACTGAAAAACTCTTTCTCCTCCACGATCGCAACATCGTCGTCACTCGCATGCTCGTTCTCTTCACCGCTTGGATACTCAATCTCCATCACATATTCAATCTCCTCTCCATCACTCAAATTTGTAACTCTCCTATTTGACATTTTTGACTTGAACATCCACATCCGAAGTTCATTTCTATATATAGAAATTATCCAAACGGTCATATCCATAAAATATAGCCGTTGGGGCAAAATATGGGCGTACAGGCAAAAATGCCCCAACGGCTATTTTCCCAACGGTCATATTCATAAAATATAGCCGTTGGGGCAAAAAAATTGCCCGTACGCCCATTATGGGCGTACGCTCAGTATGGGCGTACAAGCAAAAATGTCCCAACGTCTATTTTCCCAACGTCTATTTTCCTAACGGCTATTTTCCTAACGGCTATATTTTTCAAATTTGAACTATACGCACATATTGAGCGTACGCTTAAAACTGAGCGTATACGATCTTCCGTATTCTGTATTTCGCTTCACGATCGAAGTTTTCAACTTGCACTATCCGCTGGTTTTGAACGTACGTTCAGTATGGACGTATGAAAATATAGTGTGGATGAGCAAAAGAATGTAGTGCCTATAGATTTTGCAAAAAATTACATGGCTGGCTGGTATTTTTAATTGAGTAGTTTGAATTTAAGAAAGAGGATACGATTTTGAATACGAAGCACAGCATCAAGACATAGATCTATGACATTCAATTCAACCACACAGCCTTAGGTCCAATCTTTCACCCCGGATAATTCAATTCCTTCAACTGTTTTTTCTACTCCACCGCTTAATTGTGTCTCATGTTCCCTCATACACACGAAAAAACCTGCAACTAAATTCCAAACGAAATTGTAGACTCAAATTAAATTATTGAAAGTGATGATAGGCGAGCCAACTGAGGATACATCTACTATTTGGGAATCTTTTGGCACCGGTCAAAGGGGTCACAATCTGACCCATTTGTAGGCCCCAGTAAACTATTTAAAATCACTAGACTACCGGATCAAGTGATAATCAACATGATCCATAACACTATTTTTAGGCCATTACTAAATACAGCCCGGTACTTTATTCAAACGCAGCCTGGTTTCTCGCGTTACGCGAGGGACGTGTTTCTCGCGTAACGCGAGAAACCAGGCTGCGTTTAAATAAAGTACCGGGCTGTATATAAGAATCGTGTATTTTTAGATATGTTCTATTCACCGAACATTTATTTTGTTATTTATCGTCTAGGTATTTATACGTTGCATATGGATCAATTTCATATGTCGCGTATGAATGCATATATTTTTAAAAATATGCGATATATGGTACAAATTCTTAAACCACCCATGGAACAAATTCATACACCGCGTGTGAATGTACGTCGTGTATGGAACACATTCATACACGACGTATGATATTACATATATTAAGTGAACTACAATTTATTGTTGTTAATTAATGAGGAATAAGTCAATTGCAGTGCCTTGTCGCGTCAACAGTGCCTTGTCGCGTCAACAGTAACTTGCGTAATTTCAAGATATAATTCTTTCAACATAAACATAATGATGATGTTGGTTATATTCTGGCTCAGTCCACATGATTTGCATGTTACACCTGCATGTAACCAACCTCCGTCCATACTCAGAAGGTTTCTTCTTGTCCGTAGAAGTGAAAGCCTCTACTTGATAGCTACACCTTTTATCTCGACATGTTATGTACGTGCCTTCTGCTGGTAGTGATGATGATGATGCCATGTGGGTTGTTCATCTGTAAATAAAAGTAAGAAAACAAGTTAGAAAGATGAAAAAGTTGAAATCAGTAAGAAGAAACGACTTATAAATATGAAAAAATCTATGTTGAAGAGTTGATGTGGTGCAGCTTGAAGAAGATATTAGGGTTTTGCTTTGCTTGTCTATTTATAGACAAAGCAAAGCTCTGCTGAAGAGTTTTAGGTCGAATTAGGGTCTTAAAACCCATTTCCTGATCCAGCCACCTACAAAAGTAATGTATCACAACCGGGATCCATTACCGCTAAAATCAAGAAAATACGACTTAAACGACAAATGGCGTGAAATTCGAGAAAAAATGGAAGAAAATGGCTAATGACGTGAAAATCAAGAAAAAATGGGTTAAGATGGTTGATGACGCGAAAGTCGAGAAAACAATGACTCAAAACGGCTAATCGCGCAAAATCCAGGAAACGGCTTGAAACGAATAATGGCGCTGGATTACAATAAGTAATGACGTGAAAATCGAGAAAAAACAAGCTTAAAAAGACTAATGGCGCGAAAATCGAGAAAAATGGCTTAAAACGACTAGTGACGCGAAAATCAAGAAAAACAGTATAAAGAGGTTTAGGGTGAAAATGAGAAAATAGAGTAAGAGGTTAGAAACTTAAAAGACACCAAATAAGTCCCGTGGTCATTAACATTAACATTGGCCGAAAACGGAAAAAAGCAACGTATGGGTCAACGAGCCTAATAAGGCGTAATGAAAATGTAATGAGGCCCAAACGACAATGGCTTAAAACGACCTTAAAATGCAAAAATAGAAATGTTAAAGTGGTAATTGACTATTAGCAATATAACGCGTTCATTTTTACAAGTAATGAACAATCTTTACAATTTTAAATATCTAAACGAACACTTCACGTAATAACGAGAATCTCACAAGTATATAAGTAGTATAGTTATACTCATATATATGAAATAACACTTTTTTAATCACATAAAGTGCATATAAATCTTTCATTATATTTTATTTAATACTTAAATCATACTAAATAACGATAATGTACAAGTTCATACGCGACGTATGTTGATGCCAAGAGTGAACACGTTATCCGTCCATGCCGACACACATCTTGTTTTGTAAGGACTAATCCAATTGTCTCTAACATATTGAAGTACGAAATAATGCGCCCTCCAATTTGTCTCAAGAGTAGACAACATTGTTTCAAAGCCTTCTTCAGTGGTTTCCTTGAAAAGGTAGTAATAGTCCTTGAATTTCGATCCCATATCTGTTGAAGCTTTGACCTCTATGTTTTTCCTAATATGCCGTCTATATAGAAGAAACTTTGCATTTGGCCATAGAATATATGTTGCATTCATCAAAGCTTGTTCACGGTCTGCAACAATGCAAGTTTGTGATGCTCCTATTTTTGCATGTATACATCTCTTTAAGATGTTGCATAGCCCACAAATGATTGTCTTTACTCTCGCCCTCAATAAATGCTCCGACAACAACAAAGTTCCTCCGTGTAGAAGTGACCCAAAAAATCTAAAAAATGGAACTTTGTACATGTAAAGGGTAAACATTAAATAGCACTGCACTATTATGGAAATTCATACTTGATGGTCAATAATCACACAAAACATACTTGATTGTGCTATATGTGAAGTCAATTATAAGTACATACGGAAATGCCTTTAGGATCTTCATTGATTCCGGACTAGCAAAGAACATATCACCGATCTTCCTTGCCTTTCCTATACTCCATGAATAGTTGTTCTCTTGACATTTTTGGAAGAACTCTTGAACAACGATCCCTCCTTCCATGTTTTCTCTCTTTATCTTGGCCATCACGTTGTACATTTTTTTTGTAACGTTCTTGGGAGATTGTTGATCATAGTGTAGATCTCATTTGGTTTACAATGAGAATTTGTCATTTTAACTACAATACTTAGTTCATCGGTCGCCATTCTCTCATCGAACGCATTACCAAACAAGCTTGTGCAATATGATGGTTGTGGCTACTAATAACTACATTTTAACTACACTAATTCATCGTCGTCATTCTCCCAACGAAAGCATTACCAAACAAATTTGTGCTATATAATAGTTTCTATGCTAACACCTTGTGGAAAGTTAGGTAGATTGAAAGAGGGAATTTTAGTTTATGGGTTTTTGAAAAGGAGGCAGTGGAAAATGAATTTGATCACACATACCACTTAGATAGATATGTATTACAAGTGCACAAGGGTGGAGGAGGCACAACAAATTTTTGGCGGGCTGAAAGAAAATAATTTAGTTTGTTCGAATGCCATGATTCTTGGGTATTGTTTTCATGGCAATCCACAACATGGGATTGATATATTTCCAGAAATGTTGGAGAAGAGAGTTATGCCTGAAGTTATTACCTTTACTGGCGTCCTTTGTGCATGTATGCGTGTAGGTCAAGTGGAAGAAGGTGGAGTCTATTTTCAACAAATGGTTCACAAACTTTGTATTAAGCCAAATTTTGCACACTATTGGTGCATGGCGAATAAGCTTGCCAAGAAAGGTGTTACAAAAGAGGCAATTGAAACTGTGAGGAAAGTAAATGTGTTCAATGGTGAATTGTCGTCAAAATCCGTTTTATGAAGGATTCTGCTTGCCTTGAGCAGATTTCTAGGCATAATGGGTTATGCTCTGCTCTTTAATGTATATGATGATGCAGGTAGATGGAATGATGTTTCTAGCTTAACGGAGATGATTTAGGAGCGATTTGCTGGAAGCACACCAGGTTGTAGTCTAATAGATTTGATAGAGATTGTGCACAACATTAAACTAGGGAAATCCAACAGAGTAGGTGTTGAAAGGGTTGTCTTATGAATTGTTCCAAAGACAAAATTTATTTTGTTTTCAACTCGGCGCTCTAAAATTCCGAAGTCAAGCTTGATTTTCTGTAGGCTCTAGCTTGTTTACCATGTTTAACCTTCATACTGTGTTTTTACCCTGGTTTTTCTATTCTTTCACCTCTAGATTTTGTACCTGTTTTTTTAAGTTCATAAATTTCTACTTTTAGGTTCATTAGTTTTCACTTGCGAGTTCATTAATTTAAACTTACTGGTTCATTAATTCTCAATGAATTTATATGACTAGATTAATGAACTACAAACTTGTAGTTCATTGTGTTCTTGGGGATTACATATGTCAAATTTTTGTATTTTTATTTAATTAGGTTCATGTCATTTCAATAAAAGGCTAAAAATAATTGACCTTGTATGTATTTATCAATAAACTTGTATGTGTAAATTATTAAACTTTATGTGTAAATATTGAACCTAAATGTGTAAAACAATGAACTTGTATGACTAAACCATCGAACAATAGTAATGAACCTTAGTAATCTTTTTTTTATGTTGCATTAATTCGCTAATGAACCTGTCTAGCTTAACTAATGAACTTGGCCTCAAAGTACCTGGTCATGTGTTTGATTCATTCTTTTTATTGAAATTTTGCTTACTTCATGAACCTGCATTGATACCCTAATGAACCTGCCTAGCTTAACCAATGAACCTGATTTGATTAAACAATCAACTTAGTTTGTCTTTTGTACGGGCATAAGCTTCATGAACCTGCATTGATATTCTAATGAACTTGCCTAGCTTGTCCAATGAACTTGATTTGAATATACAGAAAAAAACAAGTTATTTCTAATGTTCAAAGTCTATGAACCTTCATTTTAAGTTAATGAACCTACAATTAGAAGTTCGTGGACCTCCTGTTATGAGTCTGTGAAATGAGGGAGAAGTGTAAACCAAAAGGTGTAAAATACAAGAGGCGTAAAATCCCATGAATACATAAGACAAAATTGATGAACAAGCAAGTTTAAATTGATTTTTTTTGGTTAAAAGAGAGGCGACACTCTCGGAATTTATAAAAAAAGACCTACTTCGCCACCAGGTGGGGTGTAGCAAAACCCCTCACATCGTTCATCAAACACAAAGACACCCAAGCGGGCAGAAAAGCAAGAAAATGAAAACCACGCGGGAAAGAAAAAGCGAAGGAAGCAAGACAGTCGGCAACCGCATTAGCTTCACGGAAGATGTGACGAAATTGGAAATCCCAATCTCTAAGAATGAAGCCTTGTGCCTGGGAGACGAGGCTGAAAAGCGGGTGACAACGATCCATGAGTTTGTTAAGTAACAAAATCGCAACTTGCGAATCTGTTTCTAAACAAACCCTCCTGAAGCCCCTATCCCAGGCAAACCTGAGACCCGAAACAATACCCCAAAGCTCTGCCATCAAGTCCGAGCAACAACCAATATTCAGAACAAAGCCTCCAATCCAGTCGCCTCTATGGTCCCACAGAACCCCAGCAGTAGCCAAGCCATTAACCACATAACCATCCGTGTTAATCTTAACACACCCTGGCGTCGGAGCGCTCCACTTAATCCAGCACTCTTCCACAAGCCTCGGTTTCTTTTTGAAGACACGACTCGCAGACTGGGCAAACTCCCTGCACAAATTCTTAATCTGGGTCGGTTTATCACCCAAAAAAGCCTTTTTGCTAAAGGCCCATTCCTTCCTCCATTTCCAGATACTCCACATAGCATTAGAAAAAATCGAGGCCCAATCCACGCCATCCTTGTTACAATCCCGCGCCAACAAATTAAGTCTCATCCATTGGGCCCAATTAACAGCAAAGAACTCGGTCCACATAAGAGGAGCCTGAAGTTTAGCCCAGATAAGCTTGGACTAAGGACAATCCTTAAACAAGTGAAGCAGGGACTCCGTCTCAGTCAGACAGAACGGACAACCATCGCCAATCCCGAGATGACGACGCCTCCTTTCTGCATTAGTCATGACACCGCCACGGACCGCAAGCCAGGTGAAGAACTTTGCCCTCTCCTGAACCTTACAACCCCAGATGCGCTTGAACACACCAGCATCCAAGTCCACCCACTAGTACAGAAAGTGTGTTTCTCGGGGTTTTTTTTAATAAAGTGGAAGGGGTTTTTCCCAGTCCCATGAAACGCTTCCCCGTAAAATGTTTCTCGGGGGTTTTTTGTAACCCCTGAGAAAAAAGTGACACGAGCCCGAGAAACATTTTACGGGGGTTTTTAAAAACTCCCTTAAATTTTTTAGTAGGGGTAAAAAAAATAGCAGCAGACAATAGACAAACAAAGATAATGATATTCGGAGAACAATCAAATGAGAATCATCTTTACTATGCAAAGTGGGAAGGCCTTATGTCCGTTGATTCATTCTCCATCCAACGGCCAACGTGCCTCAACTTTCCACGTCAGATTGACATGGCCTTATGTCTGATTTTCTTCAGACGAGTTCAGCCTCCTTCGTTCCTCTCTTGGCGATTTTCTTTCCTTCTTTGGCGATTTCGAGATCTCAGCGTTCCTCCGCTTTCCTTCACTCGCTCTATCTTCGTCTGATAGACTACTACTCTTGAGAGGTTACATTTAACCTAAATCGGTCAGTTCTGTATTGATTTGTGGTTGAATTTGGGATTATCGCCTATGCTTATACGTTTTTGGTTCAGATTTAACCTAATTCGATCTATGTGTTTGCTAAATTCGTGTTTGTAGGTGTTACAAGTCATGGATTCTAATTTGTTGATGTCTGCATCTAGTC
Source organism: Oxyria digyna (assembly GCA_029168935.1). Taxonomy (NCBI): domain Eukaryota; kingdom Viridiplantae; phylum Streptophyta; class Magnoliopsida; order Caryophyllales; family Polygonaceae; genus Oxyria; species Oxyria digyna. Next base: position 5,782,233 of record JAPVLV010000024.1, read on the forward strand.
CTTCTGGTAGGTTTTTCTTGCTATTATATATGCACATTTGATTGTTCTCCTTTACGAGTCATTGATTCCTATTACATTTTGCACTCTGATTGTTTTGCGATTTCATAGCTGAGGCGTTCTAGTTGTGATTAAGCAGAAGATGCTTTGAATCATCTAAATTGAATAAAGAATGAAGCTGATAATTTGATCGTGTATGCTATTTGGTCCTATCTTTCAGATGCACAAATTATGATGACTTGGTGCACATTTATTCTTACTGACTTGAAGAATCTTCTTTTATGGCTCTTTTTATCCCTAATCTGTATACTATTTGAGAGTTTGTGTCTATTATGTACTTTGGAAATTAAACAGTAGCACAATATACCTGAATTCATGCACTTTTGTTGTATTTTGTGTTTACTGTTGTTGATGTTTTATTTCAGGGTCAACTCTAAATTCAGAAAATATGCTTGTTTCAATATCTCCAAACAACTCTACTTATTATATCCCTGTTTGCAACAACGATTTGAAGTCATATGTTGGGAAATTGTTTGCAACACTTGAGGAAGGTGCTAGTTTTTACATCAATTATGCAGATGCGTGTGGTTTTGATGTGCGTCATGGACATAAATCACTAGCTGAAGATGGTAGCAATGTTGTTTTATGGAGGTATCTTATGTGTAACAGACAAGGATTCAAGAAGAGATCTTCTGGTTTAGGTTCCCTTTGTATTTCAACAAAGGAAGGTGTGGTAGATGCTCCTATAGTTAAAAGGCGGAGGGTCTAACAGATGTGGTTGTATTGCTAAACTAGTGTTGCGCTATGAGGCTTCCGCAGGTTATCGTGTGAAAAAGTTTGAAGAGCGTCATAGACATGTCATGGTTGATGATTGTGATAGGCACTTTAGAAAGACCAATAGGAAAATGACTTCTTTCCACAAAGATTTCATTATGAACTGTGTGAAAGCTAATGTTGGTGCAAGCAAGTCGTATAAGATGTACAAGGAGTTTGTTGGATCTTATGCCAGCATTGGGGCAACACTTGTGGATTTTCGCAATTTCAGGAGGGATTTGAACTCTTTCATGGTAGGGTGTGATGCACAAATGGTGCTTGACAATTTGTTCCAAAAGAAAGAAAGATGTGAGGCTCTTTGCTTTAACTATTGTTTTGATAATGAAGATAAGCTTAGTCGGTTGTTTTGGGTTGATCCTATTGCTCGAAAGAGCTTTTCTTTTTTTTGGTGATGTTGTGTCAGCTGACGCCACTTATCAAACAAACAGGTACACGTCATCCTTTCCTGCACATTGCATATTTATGTGCATTTTTAATCTCATTTATCTGCACATATTTGGTTTAGTCTATGCACATTTTATATTTTGTTTGTGCACATGTTTATAATCAATCCTAACTCTATGTTTATTTTTTGTTCTCAGATATAATACGGTATTTGTGCCCTTTACTAGAGTTGACAACAATAAGAAATCGATCACATTTGGTTTCAGATTGTTATTGAATGAAGATTTTGAGTCATACGTGTGGTTATTCGATAACTTCAAGCGTGCGATGGGCCATGAACCTCTTGTCATATTAACAGATCAAGATCATGCTGTGAAGAAAGCTATTGAACATGTATTCCAGCATGCTGTCCACCGCTTCTGTATGTGGCATAAAATGTTCAAGCTTTCTAGCAAAGTGACAAATGATGTGTATGAAAATGGTGAGTTCAGGAAACAGTTTAACTCAATTGCGTGGACTAATGAGCTTAACCCAACAGATTTTGAAGAGGCATGGCATAGCATTATTTCTGAGTTTAACCTTCAGGAAAACACTTGGTTGCCCCAAATATTTGAGTTGCGTCGTTTTTGGATCCCTGCATACTTTCAAGATTTGGAAATGGGTGGATTGCTTCGGACGACCTCAACGTCTAAAAGTCAGAACAACTTCTTCTCAAACTTTATTGGTCCAACATCATCCCTTGTTTTGTTCATGACTCAGTTTCAGAATGTGATTGATTCTCAAAGGCACACTCAACAGAAGCTTGACATGGAATCGTATACTTGTACTCCAACATATAAGACGCCATTGCTATTGGAGATTGAGTGTGCAAAGGTATTCACACTTAATGTGTTTTTTGATTTGCAAGATGAAATTTGGGCTGCAGTTTATGATTGTGTGTTGATTGGGATGTCTGAAACTGAAAGTGATTGCCATTATCGTATTCGTGACAATTTTGGCAAAGTCTTTGATGTGCATCGTTCCATCCCAAATAAAGTTTATACATGCTCATGTAAAAAGCTCTTAAATGTACGTTTGCCATGTTCTCATTTGCTTTTTGTTCTTAGAACTGAACGGGTGGAAGTGGTGCCTCCACAGTTCATCAAGCCTCGTTGGACAAAGAAATCTATTATTAGGCCTACATTTGAATTAGATGGTTCTGTCTATGAAGCTTGTGCTGCAGTGGATGAGAATAAGATGTTGGTGAATGACATTTTGTATGTGGTTCATTGTTGTATTAATGGTATAGAAGACAACACTGCTCAGCCGAAAGATTTTTTATGCTCTTTAAAGGTTCGGAAAGCTACATGTGAGAGTTCAGGAGTTACCACATCTGCTTCAGCTTCATCCACTAACAAGAGCATTTTTGAAAAGTTTGCTGGAATTAGACCTGATGTAATTTTGGTTCACCCACCTCCACAAGCAAATACGAAGGGAAGAAAAAGAAATCGATTCAAAGGTGGAAAAGAGGTTGCAATTGAAGAATTCATGATAGAATCCAGGATTTGCTCACTTTGTATGAAACCTGGCCACAATATTAGGACATGCAAGAAAGATGAGCAGCCTATTTCATAGTAGTTTTACTTTGGTCTAAGGCTATTATATACTTTTGTTAGTCATTGGTTATTTGAATTTCTTACATTTGCACATTTCAGACATTTTTTTTATGCACTTTACGTTGAACAATCTTGCACATTTTGAACCTCATGGTTTTGGGCACATGTGTTCCATCATCTATGGAGATTTACAATAAAATCTTGAAGACTTTCCTTTATTATATGCACATTTTCTTTTAGTTGTATGCACATTTTCTTTTATGTATGCACATTTCTTTTTAGTTGTATGCACATTTCCTTCAAGTTGTATGCACATTTCCTTCAAGTTGTATGCACATTTCCTTCAAGTTGTATGCGCATTAGAGCATATTAGACCCTTATGTTAAAATATTCACATTATTACACAATTAAAGGACGTCCTTTAATGTGCAGACTACAAGAGAATTTCCTTGCACATTATTTGTTAAGTGTCAACAACTTATGCACTTTAATTATCAAAAATGTGCATATTTATGAGTAGTTGTGTGCACATTAAAAGATGAGTCTGGTTACTATGAAAATATGTCGATCTAAATGTGCATGCAGTGTATCCCTGTTTAAATATATATGCACAATACGTGACATTCAGAAAAATTCAGAAATCAACTATAATATCAACTTCATAACATCCATAAAACATCCAACAACTAGTTTAACATTTGTCTTGTCATAATCACAATCACGCCATTCATATAAATCCATAAAACATCCATAAGTTATTGAGAAAACATTGAAATTGTTCAGCTGATTACAAACGAACTACTTTGGTGGTGGTTGGCTTGTGGCGGCCCTCCTCCTAATTGGAAATATGTCCTCCATCCATTTTTGTGTCCTTTCCTTGAATAAGTTCTTAGCATGAAGTATTATGGCAGTACAGTACTTAATCCTCAGATTTTCCATTTGCTTTTCATCTCCCTTCTTAATCTTACAATGCCACCCATTCAATACATCTCCAAAGTATGACTCCATATGAATCATTGTAAAGATGCCACAATCAGTTTTGTTCGTACCATCTCTCCAATCCATTTCAAGCCTTATTGTTGGAACTCTTTCATCATCCTCCAATGCTTCAGCTTTCGATTGTAAGCCTTCAACTTTTAGGAAGTCGCAGAGTAGCTTTCTTTACAAAAAATAAAAATTGAAGATAGAGAAAAAAATTAATCATTTATAGTTGTGCATATTTGACAATTAAATTATGCACAATTTGTTTTTATCATGTGCACATTTTTGTTCTAAATGACATAAAAAAACTTACCACTACATAAGGTGTATTTCCATACTTTGCTACAATGTCAACATCTGCTTCAGAGTTGTGAATGATGCCAACCCTTGGTGTCTTGACATTAATGGCAATCATATAGTAGTGATCATATTCGCATATTGGAAACACAAACTGTACATTGTAAACATAAAAAATTAGTAATACACATGTGTGTTGACTTTAAACATGATTATTGTAATTAAAGAATATATATACCATATCGATATCTTTGACCACCATGTGCTTGTAGTTTGAGATTTCCTGCTTTAGTGCTCTAATGAACCAGTAACTTCTTTCAAGTAATGTTGCTTTTTTTTGAATTGACCGCCATCACCTGCATTTCCAATATTTAAATATAATAATGTTATACATGCTAAGTATGATAAGGCACAACAAATCATTTAATCTTAAGACATAGTAAACTAATGCATCATAAACACAGCAAAAAATATGCTCAGATAAGAGTAATATGCACATTTAGATAGAAAACAATGCACAATTTCTGATAATTATATGCACAAAAACCACTTAAGTTTGCATTACTTCTAATTACAAGTTTAGTACATACCACTGATTCTATTGGAACAAAAAACCTCAATGGTTTGTTTTCGTCACGTAAAGCTTCATTGCAGTTCAAAATAGTAGCCCAAATCTCTATGATTGCTGGTTAAGTATTGTCCTTTTTGCGTACATGCAAATTCCTTCTTGTTTGCAAAGACCTTTCCGATTCTAAATACTCCATCCCTAAAATATAAACAAATTGATTAATAAATTCAAGCATCAAAATATAAATAAGTAGTGTCATCAACTTAATCCTGGTGTAAATCAGTTTCAACCAACCACCTATGAATCCTGAATTCACCCGCTGTCGGATTGTCTGTCAGGTTCATCTTCCTTGGTTTATATGGGGACTTGAAATATTGTGTTGGTTTTCTCAGTCGTTTAGAGATTTCTTCCTCTTTTTCTGGTATATTCTACACAAATGTCCATTTCAAATAGAAATTTAAATGAATATTCAAGACATTTCAATACACATCTACTTGTAGATAAAAGAATTGCATGTGTACCAACATCACAGGAAATATACTATTTGTTAAATTGGATTGCTTTGATCTTCTTTTGTATACCTCCACAACCTTCTTTTTCTTATCTTGATCTGCATGAGTACTAACATCTCGAAGCACTACTTTGCCCTTTAGAAAACATTACACATTAATGCACATTTTTTCATAATGTTGTATAGCTTGTCAAATTAAATTTATTATTCATACCTTATTTGCTTTCACATTCTTCATTTCATTTGTTTTACTGAGTGCATCTCTTGTAGTATCTACTTCCATGTCATCCTATAGAAAACAAAATCAGTAAAAATAAGCTCATTAAACACTAAATACATTCACTTCAATATAAGAAACTAGTTCACCTCTCAAAAATACAGTAAAGAAAAATATGCACATTAAGTTCTAAATATATGCACACCAATGCAACAAAATATGCACATTAAGTTTTCTTTATATGCACATGTATACAAATACAGTTCATCTTTTAATTATCAAAATTATGCCCACAAATATACATATAGATGCACATAATGGATTAGTTGTATGCATACGAATTTTAATATTTTACCTGAGTTGTTTCCTTCGCCTGTTCGCTGTTGATTCTTCTTGCAACTGAGGCCACACCATCCATTATTGGAGATATATCATCGATTCCCAAATCAAATGATGGTATTTCCATTTCTATATCTTTCTTCATTTTCACGGTTTTTTCTATTTCTTCCAATATCTTCACAGCTTGATCCCAAAACTTTTGTTGGCTATCAGTCTCCGAATTTTGGTTGGCTTGACTATTTGAAACAGATCCTATCTTTAGGCTCAAAACCTTCTCTAGTGCCTCATTCACTCTGTTAAATAAGTTGTGTGTTGCTAGCTGCTCTGGTGCTCCTTTGATTCTTCTGAGAAACTTTCTATTCTTTTGTGCAAGAACCATCGCCATCTCTAAATGTTCTCTTACAAAATCCTGCACAATTTTTTTACATTTTACGAAAGTGTAAGTTATCGGTTTTATTTTGAAAATAATAATAAACTCATACATAGTAAATACCTCTAAATTGTGAACATCCTTGTAGATTTGTTGTTCCCCATTACTTGATTCTGATTTTCGGTTTTGAACATTCTCTGTTTCACGAAACTGTGGGGATCCCTAACTGCACCTCTTACAAAACCTCCAATTTTGAGTTCATCATTCTCTCTGTCTCTGAGCATGTGTGAAGTCCATTCTTTCACTATTGGAAATATTCTCTTTGGCAGCTTTTCTCTGTTGGTCACACGGTCAACATATACCAACTGAAAAACAAATATGCATATATTTAGCAATAGATATGCTTACAAAGTTAATAATATGTGCATATAAAAAGTGTTAAACAAAACTATATTCATACCAATAAAATCAGAATTGGTCCTCTGAAGTACTTTCTGTTCTTTTGCCATGAGTCTGTCAAGTCACACAACAACTTGATCACATACCCACACCAATCGTAATCCTTTATTCTTGTTGTGTCTTCAATGTGTTCAAGTATCTTTGTATTAACAAAACCACTCTGATAGCTTTGTAAGACTGTTGTGCCCAATAACAGAATCACATTCCTCTTGAACCATTCAAGATTACCTTGATGTTCTACAATCTTTAAAGCTAAATCTCCCAAGGGGATCTTATCTATGTCTGGCCTTTTGAGCACCATTTCACTTGTGTCATTATCCATAATCATCCCAAACTGCTCCAAGAACTCTTTATTTAGCTTCTCATTCCCTTTTCCTCTTGTAATAACAATCTCCTTCTCACCACAAGGCAGCCCAAGATAGTTATGCACATCCTCTCTTGTAATCTTGATTTCTTTACCCTCGTTCAGTTTCAGCGTGCATGATATTGGGTCAAATTTTGAAAGCAACCAGAGAGAGTTTACCGGGAATCTGACCGATCTTCAAGAAAAGGAGGCATTCGAAGCCCATCTCCTTCACAATATCCTTTTGATCCTCGTTCATTTGATTGATCGTTTGTACAAGTAAACTTGGTGTACTCCTTGTGTTTATCCTATTTGAAATGCTCCTCATGTGCTTTAATTTCTCTTTTGGGTTCAAGAAAAAAATTAGGTTTTCATGTGCCTTACTGTCATCCTTCTCCACAATTTTTCCTTCATTTTGTGTTTCTTCCACATCCTTGATTACTATCCCTGCATCTTTTTCTCTCTCTCGCGCATAGAATTTGACTTTTTTCTCCCCATCACCTTTCACCTTCTTTTTTCCCTTCTCTTTTTCACTGAATTTTGCCCTTATCTTTGTAGGTGGTGATTCTAGAATTTGACCTTTCCTTGCTAGAGTTTTAACCCTTCCTGAATAAGACATACATTTGATTTTTTTAATTATATTTATATGCAAAAGAAAAGCAAAACGTATGCACAATACTTGCATATTATGTGCACATGAGTTTAGACATATATGCACAACTTGAGATTTTTATGCACATGAGGATAAAATTTATGCACATGAGTTTAGACATATATGCATAACTTGTGATTTTTATATGCATAAAAGTTCATTTAAACTTGAAATAAATAAACTGATGCATATTAAACCCCAACAAAATGTATAATCAACATCAAAGCAAAATATGCACATTTAGATTAAAAATAAAAGGATGTACAAAAAGGGATTAACTATATGCACAACAAATCAGAAAGCTTCAAGACGGTACCACACCCAAACTGTTTGCTCACAACCAGATAATATGCACATTGAAAAGAAAATGATGCACAACATAGAATAAATAAATATATGCTGGAAATAATTACCGTTTGACTTCTTTATTATAAGAGGTTTCTTCTGACTCTCAACATGTGTCGCCGCACTTGGGTTATGATCTTCATATTGGGTTTCTTCTAATAGAAGAAATACAAGATTATTAAAAGAAGCAAGAAATATGGTGCACTCAACAATGCAAATATATGCACTAATATAAATGAAAATACACATATTTAACTAAAATAAGATGCACATTCAAAGCTGACTATTTTCTCTTACCATATCTGCACAACTTGTAAAATAAGAAAAGCAAAACGTATGCACAATAATTGTATATTATGTGCACATGAGTTTAGACATATATGCACAACTTGAGATCAGGATAAAAGTTGAGGATAAAATAATTAAACTGATGCACATTCAACGCTGACTATTTTCCCTTACCGTATCTTGTCTCATTTGATGTGTTTTCTGATCCAATTGCTTCTTCTTTATCAGCTTCTACTTGTTCTTCTTGTATTTCTTCTTCAGTTGTCTTCTTTTGTGTTGATGAATCTATAAAACCAAATCAACAAATTATTAATTTGTTGAATGGTGATGGTAAATTATGTGCAAATATATAACAAAGTAAGTGCACTACCTTGGCCGTCTTTTTTTTGCTCTGGATCTTGTCTGAATTTTCTTTATCTAAATTGCTTGTTGTGCAGCTTGGTCCTTTTCTTGTTCTTTCTCATTTAATTCTTCTTCATCTACTTGTTCTTCTGGTATTTCTTCTTGAGTTGTCTTCTCTTGTGTTGATGAATCTGTAAAACCAAATCAACAAATTATTAATTTGTTGCATGGTGATGGTGAATTATGTGCAAATATATAACAAAGTAAGTGCACTACCTTAGCTGTCTTTTTTTGCTCTGGATCTTGTCTGAATTTTCTTTATCTGAGCTCCCTGTTCTGCAGCTTGTTCCTGCTCTTCCATTGTTGTACATGTATATCAAACAAAAAGGTCAAACACTGTGCTGAGTGATTAATGCATAACTAGTATGTTGTCTATTCTAATTCATTTTACATGCTACATTTGCATTCCTCTTTGGTTGATCTTTTGCTGCATCATCATGTATTTTCTTACTTCTTATTTCTATTATTTTGTATTTTTTACATCAGATAATGCAATTTCAACTTAATATTCATATTTTGGGTGTAAATAATTGAAAAAAGTAAAAGTTTGTTGGATATACTAAGCCTCTATGCGACTTGTGTTTAATCTCTTCACTGATTCTCATTGTTGCATCTCTGAAATATATTACTCTATATTCTTTTTCGTTTTGTCCCTTAATTTTTTATTTGGATGTGCACTTTTTCTTTGTTGTTCGCAATTTCTTATCTATCACATATCAAGGAATGTTTCATGTCATTTACATGTAGAATCAACATTTCCATGCACAAATTCATTAATTCAAGACACGTGTTTCATATCATTTCCTAGTCTAATGACATCAGTTTTAGACTTACAAATTATATGCACTGTTTTATATCTTTGCATGCACAATAAACTCAAGAACATGGAAAACTACTTTATATGCAGAAAAACTTGTATTGAGAAACTAGATCACACATGCTAATCACTTTTCTTAGTGTTTCCAATACATTTTTTTGCTAAAATCGTACTGTTGACTCACTAATCTATATTATTCAAACATGCAAATATGAAAAATCTAAAGGAAAACCCTAGGTTTGCAGTTTATAGTCTTTAGTTGGGTTTTAGTGTTGAAATCGTACCTATCTGCTTGTTCATGCTCGATTTTGCCATTTCTCTTCCCCAATGGTTGAAATCGTACCTATCTGCTTCGATTTCTGCCTTATCGTCCCAAACTTCACTCTTTTTCCTTTGATTTGGTGGTTGAAAGGCTTGATTTGATGTATCGCCCGCTCGTTCTCGTTCTCGCTCGCTCACTCCCTCGGTTCTTTGTATGGAAGTGATGTTGCTTTCCACTTTTCAGGAGTGAGAAAGGTATATTGAGGAAGCGTGTATTCCAATCGTTGGATGTTACCTCTACCAACCCTCATCAGGAGCGTGTATTACACGCAGGCTATTGGATTGCTTTTTTGGGCCAGCGAGTAAATTATTGCTGGATTATAAGCGTCGTGGACGCGTATTATCCATTTCTATTTCCCACTCTAAGGCCCTCTCCCACCAGATCTGGACCTATGATATTCAAATTCCAACAGTAAAATTAAATAAACCTTATTCAGTTCAACAATTATCCATATTCGTATTGGAAGTAGAGACATGTAATGACACATACAGTAACAAAACAGTACGATTCAGTCGTCGCTCGCACTCGCTCTGCCAAGCCAGCCATATCGTCCTCCAGCTCCCCTGCCACCGCCTCGGCCTCCCTCAAACCACAGTTTTCCGAGAGACGATCACAATGATAGTAATGAACCAATGTGACGCGTTAATATTAGCAATGGAAGAGGGCATCCAATTACCAATATGCAAATTGATACCTTGTATTACTAATAGGAAAGGAGACACGATTGTGCTTTTTCACATATATCACAATGCAAATTTATTGTAGCAATACCTTCAAAAAGGTCTTGCTAGGAAATCTTTAGATTAACAAAGTAGGGATATCCTACTCTATAATGAGTTGAAGGTAGCCACAAACCATCGATCCATCTCCACCGACCACCGCCAATACCCATATAAAAAAAACCCATGGTCGCCCCCTCTAAAATAATAAATTCCAATTCAAAGCCCTAGTTTTTCGCAAATCAAATTTGATGAGATTGGGTTCAAATTGGTGTCGTAAATCTACAATTGGATTGTAATTGAGCATAAATTTGTAATTGGTATAGTAAAACGATAACATTTTGGAAGTTGGTAGATGCGGTCAAAAGATGGTGATGGTCGGAGTGTGGGTTTGAGCGATGTTGTTTGATGCCTGTCTGAAGGAACGAAGTGACGAGTCCTCGTCAACTCTTTGTATAGGTCGTTGTGTCGAGGGAGTGTACGCCTGAACGCGTCGGCAGTGGTAGACTCACTACAATCCGGGATGGTGATCTTCTCATCGTTGAAACGCTTCATGAAGGCCCTTATAGTTTCGCCTTTGTTCATGCGCATGTTATGGAGATTCTGAAGGTTGTTTCGCAAACATCATACTGCTAGCGAATTGTAGGCGAAACATGTTGGAGAGTTCAGCGTAGGACGAGATTCTCCCTTTAGGGATGTGGATGAACCACGTCAAGGTCGTACCTTTTAACGTTGAACTAAAAAACTTGCACATCATCGCTTCTCTTAATTCCGGCTCGATTGGACTCGTAGACAGCTTGGCTTTATAGAGCAAGATATGCTCTTTCGGGTCATCGGATCTGTTGTAGACGAGGAGATCAGCGACGGTGAACTTATTAGCTATCTTCTGGGTGGTGATGGCGTTGACAAAGGGACTCTCTTGATATCCGAACTCGTGCTCAGGGACGATGGATTTAGGTGCTCCGGGCATCAGCAACATCTCCTTCCTCAAGGCACCGACTTGTTGTGCTACGAGCGTCGCAACGGCACTTGGCGTCATGTCCTCTTCGGCCTTCCTTTTCAGAATCATCTCTCTCGACAGAATGATGTCTTGGTGTTCCTGGGATCCATAAATTTCACCTTCTTCAGCAACGGCGTCCATGTCTAGGCGTCGAACGACACTCTGACTACGAACATAGGTGTGTGGTCTCGCAGACTCTGCTTTAAGTTCTTTGATTATGGAACGCAGCCGTTCGTTCTCTTTGGTGAGCCCTAATGTGGTTTCCTCGTTGGCGCTTTTGTTTTCCGCCCACGCTTTCTGGAGGGTGTCGAATTGAATTCGGACGGCGGCCATATCGGTTACCTCGCCGTTTTCCCCTCGTTCTCCACTGGGAATTATGGTCTTTGGAGCACCGGGAGTTTCTTCGAGAGCCTTTCCGGTTTCTTCGCTACCTGGAACGAAAGATGTCGTCGCAAGGTTTTCTTCCTCGGATCTCTTCTCGTTGTTACGCGGGCTGTTCGTCGGATTTTTCATGGCTTTCCTGCAAAAAAGAAGTTCTTTTCGTATGGAGAGATGATACCTTTTTGATCAGGCCCCACGGTTGGCACCAAATGTTTGTAGCGAAATTACCAACGAGGTGATAACTAAGCAATTGTAGAGAAAAGATCAAATAATACAGTATAATCTTGACACTCAAGAACGATATGGAAAATTAGGATTGAAGCTTGAACTTATGTATTACTCGAATGGTGGCTGAATGATTACAAATCAGGCGTTAGCCCTTATTTATAGGCTAACCCTAGTTTCATCTTTAAGGAAACGAGATCTTATCTTTTCCTTCTACCCTATGACGATATAAAATTTAAGGTAAAAGATATTCTTTCTAATATCTTTCACCAATTACAATAATATCATAAAGAAATAGAACAATATTTACTCGGCCGACTTCGTCATCAACGCAAACGGGATCTTCGCCACATCTTTTCACGTTGACGTGATCACCCTACGCGTAGCTCAGGATGCGTTCCTTACTCGTCGTATTTTTAGGCACAAACAACTGTCTCGAGTGGAGGTCTTGGAACAATACGGCGTCGGTGAGCATGTTGATTGGGATCCAGAGGCTGAGCGCAGGGAGTTCGAAGCAGCTTACCCTGATGTGCCCTGTTCAACGAGGGTGGATGCTTCCTCTTCGCGTCGGGACGTTTCTTCTGAACATGTCGGCGAAGACGAGGAGAAATCTGCGACTGAGGACGTTTAGGAGGATGATGACCAGGCGTCTGGTTCCGTGGAGGGCAAGTCTAAGTCCTTGTAACTTTCTTTAGTTCTCTTTCTTCGTTTCTTGTTTTCCTTGTATGCGTTGCCGATATTTTGGGGCACTTCTTTTTTGAACATTATGACATTCGTTCTCCTTAATGGGAGTTACACGTAATGTACTTTCTTTGGCTTTTTGAATATCCTAAGACTGAATGTGTTGCTTTGCCTAAACGTGTTTCCTTTGGTGATAGCATTTCTTCTCGTATGAGTTTCTTATTTTCGATCTTACCTACGCGACGACTTATTTTCGGCGTCTATCTTCGAGTTATCGTCATGACAAGTTGTTACTTTTCTTACTTCCTTGGGTATAATCCTACCCCTTTTGGTAGGTTTTGCTCGGGCTTCTCGTCGACTGGGCTAAAGCTACCAAAGATTTATGTGCTACTTTTCCTTTGGCGTTTCGTAGGGTCTTTGCGACTTCTTATGTGTATCTTGCCTATGAACATGTAAGCTTGTTCTTTGACCTTTGTTTCTTTACCTTTAGGGTGTGATTTTCTACCCCTGGTATAGTGCTTTGTTCGTTTTGCGAACGTAGTAGAAGAATTTTTTGCTTGCTTGATAGAATGTTATGGTCATTGCGGCTACTTTTGTTATTTTTCCGGATTACATGAAGGTTGGGTCCAGCATTTCCTCCGAACCCGGAGCGAGTGGTGGATGTAGGTCAGCGCGTGATTTCATCAGCTTGTGACATCACCTCTTACTTATGGTGAATCCTTTACCACACGCTAGCATCAGGTCGACGTCGAACTCTTTTAATCAACGGGCATGTTCATCGTGTAGCGTCTGTTTGTAGCAAAATTACCAACGAGATGATAACTAGGCAATTGTAGGGAAAAGATCAAATATTACGGTATAATCTCAACACTCAAGAACAAGATGGAAAATTAGGGTTGAAGCTTGAACTTATGTATTACTCATAAAGTGGTTGAATGATTAAAAAGCAGGCGTTATCCATTATTTATAGGCTAACCCTAGTTTTATCTTTAAAGAAACGAGATCTTATCTTTTCCTTCTATCATATGACGATATAAAATTAAGGTAAAATATATTCTTTCTAATATCATTTACCAATTACAACAATATTATAAGGAAATAAGACTATATTCACTCGGCCGACTCCATCATCAACGCAAACGGGATATTCGCTACATCTCGTCACGTCGACGTGATCTCCCTACGTGTAGCTTATAACGTGTTCCTTACTCGTCATATTTTTAGGCACAAACAATACCCCTAAGGCGTCTCACAGGGCTTAACGTCTAGTAGAACTGGGAGACGCCTTCCTTCTTCATGGAATACGTTTTCATTAAACTTGGAACGCGTTGGAGATTACGTCACCTGAAATTTTAACATCGTCGTAAAGCTTTGATCATCATTTCTCTTCAATCATCTCCGTGTATCTGATGGAGGGCTTCGTAATCTGCGCCGGCAATGTTCACCCGTAACAGCTAGTTTTCCCAACGGCTAGTTTTCTTTAGTGGAGGATGATGTTGTTGAGAGAATATCGTCTCCCGTAATCTTCGCGATTCTTCACCTATATAAGGGTGAGATCTTCCTTCTCTTTATACGCTTCTTCTAATCTCATTTACTCTAAACACTTATTCGCTCTCTTCGTTCTTTTTCACTCGATTCCACTCTTAATTCTTCATTTCCCTCTTCACTTATGGCGACACCAATTCTCTACGAGCCAAGGAAAGTGCTTCGTGATTCGGATCGATAATACTCCGAGGCGCATGATATTAGTCGTCTGAGATCTATTGCTGAGCTGGGTCCGGAGGCGAAGATCGAAATCCCTCCAAGGGGGGTCTGTGCTGACGCTCACCGACCGGGGTGGATCTCGGTCTACGAGTACCCTTTCTTAGCGGGACATATGTTTCCCGTTCTCGCCTCTGGTCAAGGAGTTTATGCTCGCCCTTGGTTTGGCGATGGGCCAGCTTCTCCCGGGTGCTTGGCGCTCTTGACGACGCCATAGATACGTATGGTCTGGATTTCGTCGCGGCGGACCTAGTCCATTCTTTGTCAATCTCTCTTTCATCTCCAGGTAGGGTCTACTTTAAACTCAAGCAGAAGAAACTCGGATAGATTTCGAGAAGAGTACGGCTGATCGGGGTTGGGCCGAGGTGTTTTACTTTGTGGAGAAATCTTCTCTCAAAGATGAATGCTCCTGGCTCATCAAGGATTGGAATCCTAAGAGTAAGCTTTCTTATTTTGCTTGCTGAGTTTTCCTTTTCATTTGTTCATTTGTCATGTGTTGACACTTTACTTATGCGTGATTCTGTGTATCTTTCAGTCAACGTGGAGGCTCTTAAAACGAGGGCTCAA
Organism: Oxyria digyna; assembly: GCA_029168935.1. Classification (NCBI taxonomy): domain Eukaryota; kingdom Viridiplantae; phylum Streptophyta; class Magnoliopsida; order Caryophyllales; family Polygonaceae; genus Oxyria; species Oxyria digyna. The sequence goes on from JAPVLV010000024.1 coordinate 5,797,288, forward strand.
TCGAAAAAGGCGATAGCTGCGCTTCTGGCGATCCCTGAAGTTGATCGAACTTTCCATGGGCATGACAGAGAAGGTCATCGCAGCGTCCCTGCGACTCCATCTGGTAAGATATTTTATCTCTCCTCCGCTTATCTGATTCTCTTTATCTTACGCGTTTGTCGGTGATCACAACTTCAGTTTCTCGCGTTCGTGCCCGCGATGAGTCCGCCACAGATCATATGACGTCGAAAAATAGGCAAATCGCCATAAAGGGGTGCTCGTCCTCTGCTCCTATAGAAATCAACCTCATGGCCACACTGGATTCTTCACCATCTCCTTCTCCGGCCAAGGCGACGCGGTCGAGGAAAGGTAAGGAGAAAGTTGTCGAAGCTTCCGAGGACAAGTACTTGTTTGTGGACGACTTCCCTGGCGTGATTTCGCATGCTTTTGCTCCAGGAAGGGAAATAGGCTTCGTCATTCGTCGTCACTCGATCATTACTCGTCGATGGACCCGGCCGATGTCATGGGAGAAGCCTACGCTGCTCAATGGCACGTAAGATTGTTACTCCTATTTTACTCTGATCTTTCGCGAGTTTTCTTTCTTATTCTTTTCCTTCTTTCAGGGAATTCAGGCGTCGCTATGCTCCTAGACGCTTTTATCTACGTATCTGGAACGGATGGAGACGTTGGAGAAAAAGGTGTCTGACGCGGAATCGGAGGTCAAATGCCTTAACAGCTTGCTAAAGAAAGCCAACGACGCGGAGAAAGCGGCTAAGGACAAGGCCATTGTGGTTCTTAATCTCCACGGCGCGGTTATCGAACAGGTCAAGGACTTAGAGAAAAGTCTTGCTACTTTGAAGACAGATGTGGAGAAAGAGAAGGCGCAGCATGATTCAGAGCTACACGAGGCGAAGATTTATTGGTCTTGGCTGTCCAGAGTAGAGGTCTTGGAACAGTACGGCGCCGGCGAGCATGTTGATTGGGATCCAGAGGCTGAGCATAGGGAGTTCGAGGCGCCTTATCCGAAATTTCCCGAAGGCGTCGAGGGAGGTCCTTCTTCTTCGCGTCTTACTACGGATCTCGACGTTATGGAGAAGGACGCTCCTGATCTTAACACTGCTGGCGTTGAAGGTGACGAAGGCGTCGATGAAGAGGAACCTGCAGCTGACGAAGTCAGAAGTTGAGGATCCCCAGGATATCGTGGTCAACATTCGGGGGAAGCTGTACAAGATCGCCACAGAGATGATCTCTTCAGTTCTAGGCATTCCAACAGGAACTGGGTTCTTTGTTATCCACAAAAAGCATTGGCCCACAAAGAAAAGTGATTATGCCAAGTCCGTCTTTGGGAACCCGGACCTCAAGGAACTCAACACCAGGTTCCTCTCCTTGTCTATGAAGTTGCTCCATGCCTTCCTCGTCAACAACGTTGTTCCTCGCCAGGAAAAGAGGAGTACTTTTCTCATTGCCGATGATGTCTTCATGGATAAGATTGTCTCTGGGGAGTTCCTCGACCTGCCAAAGATCATTATGCATCACATGCAGGCATGCCACATCCATCCATCTCACTCCCTGTCGTTCCCAACACTCATCAAGGCTCTTTCAGAGAGACTTGACATTTACCCGGCAGCAGAGGGAGAGACGTTGTTCTCTCACAAAATGGATGGCTCCTACATCAACAGTCTCAAGGTGGAAGAGACTGTCACCAAGAAGTCCAAACCCTCCAGAAATATACCTGCTCGACCCGCTCTTGCAGATTACCAAGAGGAGGCCACCTCAGAGATTGTTGAGGAACTGCGAGATATTTCGGCTGCTGTTCGTGACCTCAACTCTGCATTCTTCAAGCTCGGCGAAGCTCTCACTGCCAAGAGAGGATAGGGTTCCTCTAGCAGTTCCTCCGATGTAGTTGGCATAGAATTTCCCTAAGGTTCCCTAGCTCATCAATCCGGCCTTCTGTTCTTTCTGTTCTATCTGCTTCATGATTTTGTTTTGTTTTTTGTGTTTGTTTGTCTGAGTCGCGACTGTCTTTGGGGTCATGAATGAAAAATAATAATATTTTGGTGTTCTATGACTTGTGAGTCTTGCTTATTCATGTTTAGCATCATTGTTCCTTAAATTATCTTCATATCTTTTCGATGATGTCAAAAGGGAGAATATACTCTGAAATCTCGAAACCAATAGGACTGGTATCATGTTTAGGGGGAACTTGTTAGAAAATTCAAAGGTTAAAGGGGAACTCTTTGAAGCGTTTGGTCTAAGTATCTTTGTCCTGAGTCTTATATTCAATATTGCCTATTGTCTCTGTGATTACACTTATATGAGTTTGTCATCATCAAAAAGGGGGAAATTGTTGGAATAGGGACCTAAGGAACTTCAGTTCCTCAATAGGTTCCTTTCCTCGTTTACTTTGTGTTTTGGAGATGCCAACCTTAGCATATACTATGGTATATTTTATCTTGATATTTCAGATGAAAAGATTGAAGACTTGAAGCTGATGAAGTATTAAGGGAAGCAGAGAGGGAACCGTGTTACAACCGTGTTACATCCGTGTTACATCCGTGTTACTCCTAACCCTAGCGTGGGCGGCAGGCCGAGAAGATCTTCAAGAAGATCTTTTCCTTGTTAGGATATTGCTAAAGTTAGTTGTAATCAGTCAATGTAATATTTAGAAGATCTCGAGTTAATTAGGTTAACTTGAAAGCCATAGAGATTATCATTAATTAGGAAAGTAATTTGACGTATAATATATTCTTGGAATATCTTTATACGGCACACTTCCCTCTATTTATATGATGATCTTTATGTTCTTAGACTAATGCATTTTTTACGGAGCTTGAAGTGCATCAGACTAAGAGAAGAGAGAAGTTGTTCTTGCAAAAGAACATCAAGTACGTTCACTGGTATTATCATCTCAGAGTTTCTGATAGGAACTAGGTTAGTACTTAACAATAAGTTTGTAATCTCGTTCTTCTCTAAACTCACTGATTGAATATACAAGTAGACCTTTTCAATCCTCGAAAGAGGGGTGGTTTTCATCCAAAGATAACTATTTGGTTATCTAGGGTTTCCACCTTAAGTAATTGCGTTGATAACTTGTTCTATTACTTTCGTTGTGCCTAGGAACTGGACAACTCTTTGTCACAGTTCCCTTGATACTAACATACAAATCCTACACTTTATATATGCTCGTAGATTGAAAAGTAGGAGAATTGCATGTCAAATATGACACTACCTCCTAAGTCTTTCGTTAAGCTCTCTCCTTAAAGTCTTTATGATCTAGATCACACTTGGTTGGATAAGCTTTTTCAGGATTGTTATTAATAAAGATAAATAGAAGTAAATTACAGAGAATGACGACGTTAGGCAAAATGACGACTTTGGATTATTTTGTGATAATCTCACTCTGAACACCATCCTGAAATCTTCACAAGGGGGATAGGATGCCTGTTTCATCATTAAGAAACAAGGTGACAAAAGATCTCAGTTTGCAAGATAAAGAGCCAAGCATCATGTCAAAGTGACCAACGAGAAGAAAGAAAGAGCATCATTAAGAAAGCATCATTAAAAAACGAGAAGAAAGAAAGAAACAAGAAGAAAATAATACAAAGTTCGAAAGAAAAAAAGAAAGAGCAAATCATCATTAAGAAACGAGAAAAAAGAAGAGCATAGCAATTAATGGACTGCGAAATTCCAAAGAGGTACGTAAAGAAAAAACTCTCTGAATTCAAAAGTATAATCCGTGAGCTAGACAAGGCGGAAGGCGCCATGAAAGTAAAGGTCTACGTGCTCGATGACGTAAAAGGAAAGATAGTAGCGTCCTCGCAGTCCAAACCAAAGCCTTCAACTCAAAGCCTTGGAAACGTGACAGGTATCTCACCTGGTGTTGTGCCTAGTAAGTTGAACGTCTTTGCCAAGCATGATCCAAGAAAGAAAAAGAGAAAAGAATTTGCTCGAAGGCGTAACAAAGTGAACAACGAGAAAGAAAAGAATCTCCAAAAGGCAGAGAAAGTCTGAGTATCCCCAAAGCTTCACGTCAAGAAACTCGCCATCAGAAACTCCAAAATGGAAGTGTATCGCCAAATCACAAAAGCTATAAAGAATAAGAAGGCAAGGGGTAGAGCATCGTTCTTCTTAGTGTACGAGTGCGAAGTCGAGTCCTCAACCAAGATGAGAAACAATCATCATAGCAACACCAAGGATGAGAGTGTCGAGGAGTTCAATGCGTCCTGGAAAAGTCCTCAGCAAGCAATGCGAAGCCGTCGGTCGAGGGGCCTACAGACTCTCAAACACAAAGGGGGTGGATGTTACGCGTTCGTGGAACACCATCCTCCTTAGAAAAGTCCCATCATTGAAGTGCTAAGTAGTTGGATGTTTTATTTTCTCCTATTCGTATGCTTAGGATAGCTTTTAATTTCAATAAAATCATGCCGTCATCTTAGGGTTAGAACGACAAGGGATCGTGACGACCAGGGGTAGACGTCAGAGTCCGTCATTTCATGACGACCTGACATCTCAGCGTAGACGCACATCCAACCGTCCAGCTTCCGAAAAAATAAATTATTAAAAATATTGAACCCAGAGGTTCCAGAGGTTCGATCCCTCATTTGGTTGGTTAATTTATTAAAAACGGGTAGTTTATTAAAATGTTAGGAGTAATTTGGTAATTTCACACAAATTGACGGAATATTAGACGGATTCCTTTCATGGGTGGCTCTTTGTATATAAATGTAGATAATTGGATGGTTAAAAATAATTATTGATACTCCCTCCGTCCCACTTTGTTTGTCCTGTTTGACTTTGGCACACTTGCCGATGCACGTTTTATATCGTCAATATATCAAATTATATGTTATTAAAAATTATAATTTTTTAATATTCTTAAAGTACTAATCGAAACGAATCAAACAAGACCACTCATGACTATGTTTTATCTTATATATTGAAAGATATTTAGAAGATTCTCTCGATTAGTGAATAGTGTCAAAATTTGAAACAGGACGAACAAACAGGGACGGAGGGAGTAAAAAGGATGGGTTCATGCAAAACTGGACAACATAACGGGTGATTTTCGGGAAAAATCTCTTTAATTTTCACTTATTGTCCGTTCTTAAGGATATCGATAACCAAAAAAAAAAGATAAAAAGACTATCGTTAAACTTTTTCACATATAAATACACAAATATTTAAAACTTATTTTTCAGTTTTCGTGAGAATCTGTACGATATTCATTACCAAAAACAAAGATCTTAAGGATCTTTTAAGGATCTTGTAGTTGTAGGAGCAGATAGAGATGCAAATGGAAGAAGTTATTGTAGTTGTAGGAGCAGGTGTCGCTGGCCTAGCTACAGCATTAGGGCTTTACAGGTAACTTGCTATTTAAACAAGTGAATAATGAAGTTTATTTCATGTTATTTAATCTCCTAATGATGCTCATAGTCAAAATCTAACCATCCGATTAAAAAACAACATAATCACTCAAATTGAAAACTCAATTCGAACATAATATATAAATCTAATACTCCGTATCATTAATGAAAAATAAAACTATTTAATAAATAAATTGATTCAACTGCACACAAACACGTATAGACTCAACCTGTTTTGACCATAATCCAAATTGATTCAATCCATTCCCAGTCCAAATCCAAGTTAACTAACCTGATTAACAACTTTAATTAAAATACATAAAAATCACCCGACAACCATATCAAACCAAAAGAAACGCGGACAAAATGTATTACATATATCTAAATATTACTTTTTAATACGTTAAAGCTCGCGCGAAGCGCGGTGATCAAAATCCAGTTTAGTACTAATAATTGAACAATTTCCTCCTTAATTTTATTAATCTATATATATATATATATAAGTTGATGGCCTTGATGAAAGTAATGACAATTGATATCGGACCGAAACTGGGTCAATTATTAATCAATCAGGTCTTATTAGGCTTGATTTGCATTAAGACTTAATTATTACTAACTTATATATTTTATCTTCTAATTATTTCTAATTTTATTCAAGCTTTTGTTTATTAATTAATTATTTTATTCTAATCTTTATTAATTCTAAATCTACCATCTTATTCTAATTTAACCAAACCGGATACGAAATCCGTAATTACGCGGGGTCCTGATTCTAGTTTATTCTATAAATGTTTAGACCTACAATAAAAGATATTATTGAGCATAATATCATTAAAAATATTTGTAAGATTGTCTTATAAATTTGAATTTTTGTTTATAGGCTTATATAATCCTAATAAGTGTGTATACTATAACCTTGAAATAACTACTCTAAGCTTTTCCTCACTTTTCCTTTTATAGTATACGGTGTGTCCTCATCACATATGTGTTTTTCTTAGAGTAAATTCAGTTTATTAATTTGTTGACAATATTTAGACACATAAACATATCTATATAATATAGTCCTTCCGTTCAGAAATATTTGTCCCTGAAGCAATTTTAGGGAGAATTTATTAATCAAAATTTTAGACAAGTATATCCTTCATAATTTAAGTAATGATATAGAGAATAAAGGAAATAACAGTTAAAGAATTAAGGAAAAAATCAATAACAATAGGGTAAATTTTAAAAAAAGGTATAAAATTATATTAAAAGATAAATAATTTTTAATAGATGATTTGAACTATAGAGACAAGATTCTTACAGAGGGAGTATGCTATTTTAAAACTTATATACTTAGTGGATCTAAATTATTTAGGTTGGGATTCAAAAGCCTTGTGTTGGAGACGTCACATGATTTGAGAGTTACGGGATATGGAGTAACTACATGGAACAATGCTTGGAAGGCTCTTGATGCTCTCAATGTTGGTGACTTGCTTCGAGAAAGATGTCCAAGACAACAAGCGTAAGCATCACTATAAGTCAAATTTATCAATATCTTACAGAGTACTCCTCCGTCCCATCCGTCCCACAATGTTCTTCTCATTTTTTCATGACACATTTGCCGAGGTACGTTTTGTATCCTTAATATCTTTAGTTTTATGTTAATACAAATAATAAAATTTGATATTATTAAAGTACGCATTAATACGAAGCAAACAAGACCCCACATGACTATATATTTTCTTATATATCAAGACAAAACGAGAAGATTCTCTTCAAATGTGAATAGTGTACACTATTTAAAATGAAAAGAACAATATGGGACGGAGGGAGTAATATCAACTTTTCACTTTTAAAAAGTCAGACTTTACCACATATATCTCATTTTACATTTTCATTACCTTACATTTGTACAAAAAATATTACAGGCTAATTGTCATGTCTACTGTCTACGGAATAATAACTTCACAAAAATCATTGATCTCATCTAGCAAAGGAGAACGGTATGATGATGCCTTATGAAGCTAAATGTAATTGATGTTCAAATTAATGAATTAAATATTTTAATAGATTTGTGATTTTGTTAGGGCTTGTGAAGCAAGATGTTTGGAAAGAAAAATGTTGGTGGAAACTCTAGCAAATGAACTACCAATTGAAAGCATTTTTCATCCAAGCTTGTATCCATTGAAGAATCTGACAATCATTCGAAGCTTCTTCATCTTGATGATGGTTCCACTCTCAAGACCAAGGTTCTAATTGGGTGTGATGGTGTCAATTCCGTCGTGGGAAGATGGCTCGGTTTGAAAAAACCACAACTAGTCGGAAAGTCAGCCATAAGAGGGCATCTCACAGGGACTCAACTTGCCCAAGAGCTAAACATTAAACAATTTGTGGGGAATGGTATCAAATTTGGGGTTGTATCCATTGATGACAACTCCCTTTATTGGTTCTTTGTGTTCATTCCTTCAAGGTACAATGGTACGTACCTTATCTCTCAACTTTCGATATATGCATGGTAAGCTAGGAATCACATTACACTTTCCAACTAGCTTAAACATTGATTCTACTAGGGATTCGGATCTGATGAGAATAATGAATATGGTGCGAATATACGAATTTTTCATTCGCATGCACAACCTTCAATATTCACACGCACAACCTTCTATATTCACATGCACATCATTTTACATTCACATGTATTTTTCATATACTGTCAGAGACATGCACACATGTGCGGGTGTGCATGTAAATGTAACGGAATGTGCATGTGAATACAGAAGATTGTGCACGTAAATTTTTCATTCTCAACTGAATCTTTTCCTTCTACTAGTACTTAATTATAATCTTGTCAAACCTAATTAATCTTATAGATAGAGAAATGGAGAAAAACCCAATGAAGATGAAGGAGTTTGTGCTAAGCAAGCTAGGCAACGGTTGGGAGTCCCTTTGGGGACAACTTGTGAAGAATAATGTGTGTGTGGCTGGTGACGCTTTTCACCCCATGACCCCAGACCTTGGACAAGGAGCATGCTCGTCCCTCGAGGATGCAGTCATCTTGGCTCGATGCTTGGGTCAAGCCTTGCGGTTGGCTAAGGAAAACGAAGACGATGAAGAAGACAAGTACAAGAGGATCAAGAGGGGCTTGGAGGAATATGCAAACAAGAGGAGGTGGAGAGCATGTGTACTCACAACCACCTCTTACCTTGTGGGATCCATGGAATTGGTAAGTTCAAAATATTTGCAGGAGCTGAGGGACAAATTGTTGGCACCTTATATGAGCAGGATGATAACCAAGATGGCTGAATATGATTGTGGACGACTTATTTAGACCCATTTTAATTTATTTATATTTTGATAATTACCTCAATCGTTAGGTCGATCCAGTTGTTGTATATAGTATTGCTATCAAGTATCTCTATGTAAGAGTAATCTATTACTTGGGCACAGTTTAGCATTAACATAAAGTCCGATTTCAACATTCTATTATAAATGTTAGTTGTACCTTGATTGCATAAACATACTCCATTCCTCTCATTTGCTAATATATGAATGAGATATCCTTACTTATTACAAAATCCGGTTAGTTGGGTAAATAACTCGTTTGTACGATTTTATTAGAAAAAATGATTCCTTTAAAAGCTAACTCCCCACCCCAATGGAAAAAGAGAAATCCAAAGGTTTAGTTTTCTTTAAAAAAAACTAAAAACAACAAAATGAGGCTAGTTTTCCTAATTAAAAACATTGAAGAGGTCATTGAGACACTCTCTCTACAAAAAATCCAAGGATGTTAAAAATTCGAAACGCCTATATGCACGCGACTTTTTCTCTATATACACGCAATTTAGTGCGCAGATGTTATGCGCATAAGTTAGTGCGCAGTTTTCTTGCGCACAAGGGTATTTTCGGGATAAATGTGAAAATTCTGACGATTTCTGTCAAATGTGTGCGCAGTAACAAAGCGCACATAATATATAATGCGCAAAAGTTCAGCGCACAACGTTTCGGATTCCCGAACGTGTGCGCTGAACTTGTGCGCACATATTAGTGCGCAGAAGAACTGCGCACAGGGTTTATTAAACCCTGCGCGCAGCAGCTTCTTCTTCTTCCTCCTTCTTTCTTTATTTTCTACTGTAGCTCGACGGCGCCGTTACAATTTCCTCCATTTCCGAGCGTTTCCCTCGTCTAAACACAATTTCGTCAATGGATTCTGAACCCCCTCATTCTTCCGGTCCCGACCACACCACTTTCGTCCCAATCCCAACACCTCCGGCGACTTCCGTCCCAACGGAGCCACCTCCGGCGACCTTGTCCGACGATGAAGCGTTGGTGGATGGAGGTGGCCGGCGGTATGCGACTCGAGCCGCGTTGGCAGCGGCAAACGCTCCTCCGGCGACTATTCCGGCGACTATTCCGGCGACTATTCCGGCGACTATTCCGGCGACTCGGGTTCCGGAGACACCGCATGATCTTTATTCGGTATAAAATTTCTAAACCCGCTTTTTTCAAATATTTATCGTATTTAATTTTGGAAATTTATTCGTAATTTATTTTTGTAATAATTACGATTCAATTTAAGTTTATGAATTAAATATTAGAATTCGTATCTTAATTGTAATTTAATCGTAATTTTTCATAATTACGTTTAAATTTCAGTTTTTTATGAATTAAATTAAATATTAGAATTCGTATTAATTGTAATTTAATCGTAATTTTTCATAATTACGATTAAATTTCAGTTTTGTATGAATTAAATATTAGAATTCTTATTAATCGTATTTTTTTATAATTACGATTAAGTTTCAGATTATTATGCATTAATCGAATGCCTAATCGAATTATTATGAATTCATATTAATTGTAATTTTTTAGTAATAGTATTGATTATTATTTCGTATTAGTTGAGATGTTTATTTTTTAGTAATTATGAATTAAATATTAGAAACTTAACAGTCATAAATAGTTATGGCTTAATTGTTAAATTTCTAACAATTTCTATTAAAAAATGTAAAGACTCGAATTTGATTACGAAGTTGCAAATTATTTCCGAATATTTTAGTATGAATTAGTCATACTAAAAATGTAAAAACATGTAGACTATACAAGCCGTCATGGATCAGACGGGCAACACGATGCCCGCACCAGTAGCGGAACGGCTTCCACGTCGACATGATGTGGCAGCCGGTGTACGATTATCGTTCGAGGCCCTCGAACGATTTTTCGGCACCGGATCACCTGAGCGCCGTGAGCCAGGGAATGAGTACGAGGAGGCACAGCTGCAGCAGCAGGAGATAGATGGTTCGCACATGGAGATGGATGGACAGAGAGCAGATTTCCATGACGACTTAGATTATCCTGGTCGATATGTTACTGCGTTCGACCCTATCGAGCCCACACCAGTACAGGCGCAGGTGACCACGGATGACTATGATATCCAGGACGCACCTCTGTTTCAGGATGATTTACCTCGCAGTTCAGAGCATACAGAGCAGGATTTACCTGCAGTGACAGATGCAGATACGTCGACATCTTCTCCTCCTACGGTCGCATCTGCAGAGCCAGTCGCATCTTCAGAGCCAGTGTCGGGAGATTTAGACGACGATGACCATGCCCCACAGACATATTTTCCTTGGCTCGGGGAGTCGATGCAGGACATTTGTCGTCCACGTGCGCCTCACCTATTGTGTTCTTATGAGACGCATATAGCGAGATGGATATGGTCGCGTGGTCCTCTTCCAGGGCCCGCTCCCGATGTACCATTGGTGCCCCCGGTGCAGGTTTGGAAGCGTGCCCGTGCGGGGGAAGCTGTAGGCCGAGGCAGAGGCCGAGGTGGTGGGAGAGGGAGAGGGAGAGGGAGAGGGAGAGGGAGAGGGAGAGGTCAGGAGGGTGCTGAGGGAGTTGGTGGTGAGGGTGTTGCTGTTGAGGGAGTCGCTGAGGGGGCTGCAGTTGAGGAGGTTGTTGGTGAGGAGGTTGCGGCTCCAGTTAGAGGTGGTCGTCGTCCCAGGCAGAGACGACGAGTAGGAGATATTCAGGCAGAGGATGAGCCAGAGGATGGGGACGGGGATGAGGCCGAGGCTGAGGCGGCTCCGTTAGATCCGGTATGTTCAATAACATTGATCTGAATGCTTATAATAAGTTATACGTTTCTTATTTACTAACCGGACGCAATTTTTTTTCTGTACTTATTTAGGCTAGGAAGCTCCTGAGGGTGATGTACAGATCTGCACAGGTTCATGATTATGAGCATCATATTTCAGCTGAGGAGGGTACATGGTTCAGGCTTGCTGAGCGTTCTGGGCTGACAGAGCTGCGCCGAGTGGGCATAGCGTCTCAGATCGATGCTGCATTGATTTCTGCTTTTGTGGAGAGGTGGCATCCAGAGACCAACACTTTCCACATGCCATTTGCTGAGATGACCATCTGCCTACATGACGTGATGCAGATCCTCAGAGTCCGTATACATGGTCGTAGCTGCAATTCACCTATGACAGATGACCAGATCTATGCGGCGCTTGCGGACGCTATGGGTCAGGAGGCTGATGACATGAAGGCATGTTATAGCTCAGGTGGCATTCATTTCGGTGCCCTCAATGCTCGGTTGGAAGTTTTGTTTGATGCGCCAGTCAGGAATGAGAGTCACATTGCCACTCTGTATCTCCTTTTGCTTCTGGGCTCGACTGTCTTGGTGGACAGGTCGACAAAGGGTGCCAAGGTCCAGTACGAGGCCTCTGATCGATCTGGATGGGCCGGTTGCAGAGCCAGCATGGAAGATGTCTGATGACTATATGGATTGGCTGGACGAGTTCTCACATCCCGTCGTCGATCCATCCTCTGAGAGACATGATCGCCCGCCTCGCTATGGATATACCCCGGTGCCTATCGATGCATTAGCGGTATGTAAAATTTTATAAAGTTTGTACAAAACTTAGCTTTAGACCTTAACTAATGATTAAATTTATGTTTCGTTTGCAGCGTTGTCAGATCCTTCAAGCCATGATGCACTCTTTTCTAGACTCCCCTATCTCGGATCGACCTTGGGCCACTGAAGATGTGATTCGTGGTTGGCTTGCAATCTTAGAGGCACCTCAGGCACCTTTGGCACCATCTCCCCCACGTGCATCGCGGATGCCACCACCACCACCACCTCCTGTTTTCCGAGATTCTGTTCATGAGAGTGGCCAGGGGAGTGGATGCGGCACTCAGGAGGATGCGCACCAAGATGATATGACTCAGGGTGATGTGCCTCGGGAAGATGCTCCGCCTTATACTCAGGAGACTCAGGATTAGACGCTTGACGTCTGTTTTTGTTTGATGGATGTTTTATGTATGATTGATGTTTTATGTATGCATTTTTCTTGTGTGATGGTTTTAAATTTTATGTTTTGCTTGTTTGAATATTCAAAACGACTCCGAACAATAATGCAAATACAAATCTGAACAACAAGACGTGAAAAACTATATTGATTTGAAAACGAAATACAAATTTCAACAACAACACTACACAAAGAGATGGTGAGGAAGACCAACCTATGAAGATCCCCAAACCGATGATTGGTTTCGATGTTCGGAGTCGGCAATATGTACCAACTAATAACCAGTTCTCAAACTCTTATTAGTTCGTACATTTTGCTAAATCCGAACATCGAAACCAATATCGGTTGGGGATCTTTATAGGTTGTCCCTCCTCAACTTCTCTTTGTCCAGTGCTATGCTTGTTTACTAACGATTACAACAACCACTTAACTAACAATTACAACAACGAACTAACGATTAAAACAACCACTTAACTAACGATTGGAAGCCAGTGTCGCCTTAAGATCGGCGTTTTCCTCCTCCAACGTACGTATCTTCGAGAATAGATCTCTTATTGCAGCTAAGGAGTAACAAGGGTGTGGTGGATCGATCCACTCGCGGAATTCACAAATGTAACCACCAGTACCAGCGCATGTCCAGAACCTTCGAGCGAGGTTTCTTCGAGATTCTGAACTCCTCATTACCGCTGGTCGATCACATTTACAATAAAAAAGGGCAGCTTTGCTTGATGATGAACTGTGCGACATAGCGAGTGTTAAGAGACAAATGGTGAGATTGGTGAGGTTAAGAGAGAGATGGTGAGATTGGTGAATTGAGGTGAGTGCAACCCCCTTTTATACTTCGGTTTTTGTTGGTGAAATATGACCGTTTCGTGCGCAGATGTTATGCGCACGCAACGGTCATATTTTAACGGTCTTCAACCGTGCGCAGATAAAATGCGCAAAGAATCATGTGCGCAGATGTTATGCGCACGAAACGGTCATATTTTAACGGTCTTCAACCGTGCGCAGATATAATGCGCAAAGAATCATGTGCGCAGATGTTATGCGCACGAAACGGTCATATGTATAAGTTTTACATAGGAGGTGTTACTCGAAGAGCTCGAGTTTTCGACTCGAACTTACCGACAAGGTTAAATAGCTATAATATGCATTGAAAACAAGTTTCATTGCATTCCGACGTCGTTTGGGCATCGAAACGCCTATTCTCGACCTTAACAGGCCATCAGGACCGATAAGGCGTTTTTGCGTTTTCGCGTATTTTCGATCAACTTTTTGTGAAGGGGAGACCTTATACACTCTTTATATGCCTGATAACACATAATTGTATAAGTTTTAAAAACATAATCCACATCGATGTGCTAGACCCTTCATATCTCAACTACTTCGACTATTTCGAAGAATGAAAGACTAGTGAAGGTTTACAAAGGAGGTGTTACTCGAAGAGCTCGAGTTTTCGACTCAAACTTACCGACAAGGTTAAATAGCTATAATATGCATTGAAAACAAGTTTCATTGCATTCCGACGTCGTTTGGGCATCGAAACGCCTATTCTCGACCTTAACAGGCCATCAGGACCGATAAGGCGTTTTTGCGTTTTCGCGTATTTTCGATCAACTTTTTGTGAAGGGGAGACCTTATACACTCTTTATATGCCTGATAACACATAATTGTATAAGTTTTAAAAACATAATCCACATCGATGTGCTAGACCCTTCATATCTCAACTACTTCGACTATTTCGAAGAATGAAAGACTAGTGAAGGTTTACAAAGGAGGTGTTACTCGAAGAGCTCGAGTTTTCGACTCGAACTTACCGACAAGGTTAAATAGCTATAATATGCATTGAAAACAAGTTTCATTGCATTCCGACGTCGTTTGGGCATCGAACCGCCTATTCTCGACCTTAACAGGCCATCAGGACCGATAAAGCGTTTTTGCGTTTTCGAGTATTTTCGATCAACTTTTTGTGAAGGGGAGACCGTATACACTCTTTATATGCCTAATAACACTATTTTGTATAAGCTTTTCAAACATAATCCACATCGATGTGCTAGACCCTTCATATCGCAACTATTTCGAAGAATGAAGAGTATAGTGCGCAGTGGTAGAACGCACAGAAATTTCATCCATGCGCTAAGGTAAAGCGCACCTATTCTGTAACTTTTTGAATCTGTAACTTTTGGTGCGCAGGTGTAACGCGCACAGAAAATTACCGTTAAAAATTTGTGCGCAGCTACATAGCGCACTTTTAGTTACCGTTATTTTGAATCGGTAACTCCTTGTGCGCAGAAGCAACGCGCACCATATACATAAATTCCTATAAAACCAACGGTTTGAAGGTGGTGATTTCTTCATCCATCTCAACTAGTTCATCCATCTCAACTAGAGCAAAAATCGAAGTTTCCCTACTAACCGGTAAATTTTTCTTTTGTACTCATTTTTGTACATGCTTTGTTTTTTGTATATGCTTTCATGTTTATAACTAAAGTTTTATTATTTACTTATTTCGAAGAACATAACTACGAATATGGCATCATCATCATCCCCAAGACGTGTGAAGCCTGACCCTCCACAGATAATGTGTACTGGTACAAAAAGGTGTCGCCAAATGTGTAATGTTTACGTTAACAATGATGAAGACATGCCTGACCAGTATGGACGAAGGCATTATGCATGCAATTGTTTCTTCGGAATCAGGTTTATTGATCCAGAGCATACCCCTACTGCTTTACGTGCTATCACGAAATTAATCATCAAGAAAAAGAAGAGTGACAATAGAGTGAAGGTCCTGATGGAAAGGTTTAAGATTAAAGAAAAAGAATTGCGGTTGATGGTTTGTAGTATCGTCTATGCTTCCGACTGCTCTTCCTCTTCTGCCGACGACGCCTAAATCGTAGACATCTAATGTTATGAGCATTGTGTACTTTCATTACGTACTTTCATTATGTACTTTCATTATGTATTCAAGGAAAAAGAAGAGTGACAATAGAGTGCAGTTTTCTAATTATTACATGACAATGCAATCTGATCCATTCATTGTTATATAAAGCACAATTACACTACTACCAAAATAACAAATACGAAACATTAAAAACCAAGGCATTACAAACTAAGAAATTCCAATGCGTCTTCTAATTATTACATGACAATCTCACTCAGTCAGATATGTGAACGGGTTCGGTCCCTCCTTTATACATGAATGGATCTGGTGCCCGGCCATTTGAAATGCGGTACTCTCGATACATCCTCAAATTGTCCCCAAATGTTTCTTCCCACCATTGAATGTTTGGATCTACGTGTTTCTTCCACGAACCGGGAGTATGCGGTAGTGGCGAACCAACCATCAACGCCACCTATATAAACACAATCGACTTAAGACATTAAACAAAAAACTATGATTACACAAGTATCAAGTACAATTGTCTACTTTACCGGTATGAAGTGGTCACGGTTGCCTACGTGTGCCATGCCAAAAATCTGTCGTGGAGGATCAGCGTTTTCTGTTCTACACCTTAGCGGTAAGCAAAAGGTCGGAGCATCCCAACACAATAACACGAGACCAACTTGGTATAGGGTGGCAAACACTAAGCCCATCAGTGGAAAGTGCAACCAGTACAGTTCTGAACAAGGGCTTCTGCAATGGTTAACTTGGAGAATAAGATCCTCCCAAGTACCCGGACGAAGACGACGACGAATAGGCTCGTACAATTCTCGGTTTTGAAGCAGCTCCGTTACCAGCTCACGCCAAATGTTTCCGTACTCTTGTTCTTTTCTTCCCAGAAGTAAGGCCATCGACCTATAACCACAATGTCCGTCAGAACGTACCTGTCTAACATCTGTGATGTATGGAAGCCAAAAATCATCCAAATTGTCAATGCCGAAGTCAACCCCCCTATGAATGAGAGGAACACCAAGTTCTTCAGGGCACTGATCGAAGTTAGTGTAGTTTGATCCTTTAGGCTGTGATAGGTCGGGCATGGGTTGAGAATGCAACTCCTCGGCCTCAATGACCACGGGAAGTGATGTCGTTGTTTGCTCTCTAGGACGACCTGGTCGTTTTGCTCCTGTATTGTTTGCCTTCTTCTTTCCTTTTGATTTCTGCTTTGCCTCCTCCTTCTCATACTTCTTCAGCTCTTCTTGTTTGTGCTCAAAATAACTCTTCTCTCTCGATTCCTCCTTGTCATTTTCACTGTCATCCTCCTCCTTTTTAGGACGACCTGGCCGTCTTGCTCCTGTACTCTTCTTTCCTTTTGATTTCTGCTTTGCCTCCTCCATCTCATACTGCTCCATATCTTCTTGTTTTATGTCATCCTCCTTGTCATTTTCACTGTCAACCTCCTCCTTATCCTTGTTCTTTGCACCCTTTGGCCTGCCTTTTCTTCTCACATTTGTCGGTTCTTTCAAGGTAGTTAGTTCAGGATGCTCCAAGTCCTGATACAACTCACCTAGCTGGTATGCCGTGCTTTTCTTCAAGGTTCCAAGTTCCAACTTGGTGAACATTTCATGGAGTCGCAACTCTATAATGTTCATTCGGACCTTCAGATTTGGGTCGTCTTCTGTTTCAGGAGTGTCATCCCAATGCAAATCCCTCCAGAACGGGTGAATGTCATCCTCAATCAGGGGTGTGTTTGAAATGATAGCGTGTGCAATTTGATGGACGCACGGCAACCCAAGACAGTTCCTCACCCAATGGTCGGTGCATTGTTCAGGAAATTTCCCCGTCAACATGATCTCATAAGTAGCCAACAAATGATCAAAACACCTGTCTGACACTTTGTAGAATAGTCGGGAAAAAATAGCCCTTCCAAGCGGATGCATGTTTGGATCATCAAAATCAGTTGGTCGTTTGGAGAGAGACATGTTCATGCTCGCCCTAATTGAATCAATCTGAAGGAGTACTGAATGATGGATCCGTACGATCACTCTGTTAAAGCCCCCTCTGCTGGAACCAATAATATCTTTCAAAACCTTGTGCATCCCTTCAACTCTAAAAAACAGTTAAGTTGGTAAGTTAAGAAAGTACGCCGTTATGATATAATCGTCTTTAACTAAAAAATATCAATATTTACCTGTTTGAAGTCCTCGTAAGGAAATGAAGCTTATGATCTGTCCAAGCCCTCACTATACTTGTCTTGTGAGGATTAAGCCATGTTCTCTCGACGTATCCCACAAGGCCGCTCTTCCAAGATCTCTTCAACTGTTCGAGCCGCAGTTCATAGGTCTCTTCAGTAGCTGAGCAAAATAGTCCCCAACATTGTCCTGCAAAGGCTTCCACTTTAATTTGTCTCTTTAGGATGGTCGAAGCATGTGCCTCAATGTTGTGTTTGATATGCACCCAACACAACAGATGTTGAACTTCGCTCCCGAAAACAGTCTTTATCCCTTTTATCAGCGCGTCTTCGCAATCTGTCATTATAGCCGTTGGCATCACTCCCAAATCTATGAATAATGACTTCAATTGAATCATTATCCATGTGTAATGATAAATCCTTTCCGCTTTAGTGAATGCATACGCGATGTTGAACGTCTTGTGTGTACTGGTGAATCCAACGATCTCTACGAGCGGCATTTCATATCTATTGAAACATTAACATATATCACTACAGAACATATATCATTATCCGAACTAAATATCGACCAAGGTGGCGAGACTTACTTGTTTGTCTTGTACGTCGCATCGATAATTACCACGTACGGGTACTTCTTCAACAAACGCAACGACTCTTGGTTAGCAAAGAATAATATTGCAACCTCTCCGTTTGTCGTGTCTCTATGTGGGTGAACTACGTAGTCGTGGTCTCGCAAAAACTTAAGCGACCACTGTGTCACGTTTAGCTCTCCGCGATCTTCGTAATTCACCTTCTGCAAAAAGTTTGCAACTTGTCTCCTTGAAGTAACATTACCAGGGTACTTCTCCCTCAATTTAGAGATAATTTCTTTTGGCGTCTTGCGTCCAGTTCCATCTCCCCACCGCCTAGCACAAAGCTCTTGCTCCTCCGTCATTCGACCCATGAATGCATTCCCATGAAAACTAGCAAGTAGCACATGGTTATGCCGACCTTCTATCAAACCTAAAATCCATTTTTCTCCTGCGACCCCGGGAATGTTTTTCTTTCGCACTGCCAGTAGCTGAAATCTACACTCACACTTCTTCGACTTCGACTTTCTAAGCCTAGGAACAGCCAACTCTGGATTCTCTTTGTTCACCTTTGGCCTCCCAGATCTTGGTTTTCCAAATCTATCGCACACAATACTTATTTGGTACGGACTTGAATTACGCGTTACCAAAGCTATCACTAACTCCTTTCCTCTATCTCTCGCCCACTCGTACAATTCTTGCGGAGTATCCCAATATTGTGCGGTTCTAAAATAATCCGAATAATCTTTCCCCTATACGTAATTGTAGAGCGACAATTACACTACTACCAAAATAACAAGGCAAAATACGAATCATTACTTTAAACTAATTAGGATATCATATGAAACTAATTAGGCTATCATATGAAACTAATTAGGCTAGCATATGAAACTAATTATTCTAGCATATGAAACTAATTATTCTAGCATATGAAACTAATTTGAAACTAATTACGCTACCATATGTTTCAAATTATAACATATTATACTAACCACAAATTCACCACTCGGATCCCAGTCGCCGAACTCTTCGTCTTCTAAGAAACCATCCAACCATTCGTCGTCGTTCGGGTCGTCTTCCTCTTCTTGTGATCCGCTATCCCAATCGTGTTCTTCATCACTATCTTCACAACTTTGATTAATCAACTCTAACATACGAGACTTTTGATTACGACGATACATTTTGAATGAATTTGTTGGAAAACGAAGAGGTGTTGAATGAATTTGTTGGAAACGAAGAGATTGTGGCTTTATATAGGCACATTTATGACCGTTGTGGTCCAAATGAAACTGTAAAGACCCGTGCGCTAACCATCCGCGCACAAACCCAAACCCTAAAGCACCTGTGCGCAGAACCTCAGCGCACAGTTTTACATTTAACGGCTACTTTTTTCAAAAATTTCAACGGCTACTATGTCTGAAGAGTGCGCAGAAACACGGCGCACAGATTCTCAACCTGTGCGCAGTAGTTAGGCGCACAAGGTGTTACAGACTCTGAAAATTTACGAAAAGTACCCGTAATACCCCGTAAAACATGTATGCGCATAAGAACTGCGCACAGATGCGTGCGCATAAGATGCGCGCACAGAATCGCGTGCATATATGCATCGATTCGCGTGCATATAGCCATTGCCTAAAAATTAATCATTTGCGCAATCTCAACTTTTTTTACGGTCTAGGAGGGTGTCATGTCACGTCACGTCGGATTTTGTAGGTATTGGATGTCTCTCGCACGTTTGGGCATTTATCAAATTGATCTAAAGTTTTTTCGAAATCCGGACGGCTGGATGTGCGTCTACGTTTAGAAGTCATGATCGAACGGTCGCTATTCGCCCGTCCAATTTGCTTATTCATTTTGCATTCCTTCCCACTTGCGTAATATTTTTAGACTTTTATTTTTCACTTGACACATGTACGCGCTTTTGTGTTTTTTATTATTGATTAGTGTCTGCGTTGGTTTTTTATTATTGTTCGTTCTGACTAGCACAATATTTTAAGTCTTTTATTCTTTGGCCGCCACGTGTACGCGCTTTTGTTTTATTTATTTTTTAGGTCGTATCGCTGGGTTTTTTATTATTTTTTATTTCTTTCATTGGGTTTTTAGTTATTTTGTTTGTTGTTTGTTTTTTTGATTTTTTTGATTATCTTTTAATGCTTAATCTATTATCATTTGCTTACTATAATTTCTTGTTAATTTAAAACTAGGACATATCACTTTTGTTTATTTTGCACATGCATGCGTAAATGATTTGCTCTTTTACAATTTTTTTGCAATTGAATGTTTTTTATTATTTTTCGAACGGCCCCATCACCCACAAAAATAAATTTGATTTTTTTTATTCCCTTGTTATTGTTGCGAGGCTAGTTAGTTGCACACGTCGACGAGTCATGTATTATGTGATTAGCAATATTTTGTACTTTTTGTTGTTCAAAAATGCAAATTTATGTGGCTAGATAGTTGTCCACCTGTTAGGGATTATGTTGTTAGCATGCTTTCAATTAAATGTGGTCCGAATGGTTTCTGTGTTTATTCCTTAATATATGTAGTTAACATGCATTCAATTTATGTGTGGTTGGTTAGTTGTAAACATCGACGCTTCAGGGATTATGTTGTTAACAAGCTTTTAACTAAATGTAGTGCAACTCTTGTCCACGTATTGGATTCTGGCAGCTTGCTCTACAAGCTCAAATTATATTGGATTCCAGTTGGCTTTTTCTTGCTCTATTGTTCCGACCCGTGTTATCCGCCACCTATCTCAATCGACATTGTTTATAAATAGCTCTTCTCTGATGATTCTCCACCATTCGGATTTCTTCGGTGCTCTCGGTTGTTGTTGGTAGTCTGTCTCACTCCCGGTTTGCTTAATTTCAGTTTTTCGGTCTCTGCGGTTGCTTGTGTTCCCTCAGTTTCAGATCTTTGTTGCTTTGTTCGCTCTGTTGCCGGTAGTTTCTTGGTCGATTGTTTCTGAGCGGTAATCTTGGTATAGCTTTTTTTTTGCTATATCATCTTCATTGCTTTTTTTGGGGTACTCTTGCTATAGCTTTCGTCGTTATATACTGGTTGTCTGGCTCCCTCCGGCTTTCCTTTATTTCAATTTTTTGGTTGTCGCGGTTTCTTGTGTTCCTTCAGTTTCAGATCTTTGTTGCTTTGTGATAAGCGGTATTTTACATAACGCTACTATAGGTTATTAGCTCATTTTGTATAGGATTATTCTAGATGTTATGATGTATTCTATAATCATGGAGTTCTGGAGAGTTGAGTCACATATGAGATTACAGAGGATGATGCGGAACATTGAAGCATAAGAAGAGGAGTCGAAGCTGATGAAGACCACAGGATGAAGACGAAGACGAAGCATTGGAAGCAGCTGAAGACGAAGCCACAAAAGCAATTCCGCGATCGCGGGTCCCAAACCGCGATCGCGGAATTTCCACCGGACCAGCCTTGTTTACAGAACAAAATCCGCGATCGCGGGTCCCAAACCGCGATCGCGGAAATCCGCCAGAGAAGACATTCTTCATTTGCCCGAATTAGTACGTTGTGTTTACTTCTGTAACGTTTTTCACACGTTTTTTAGCTTTAATTTGGCAGTTGAATTCTGCAGAAGACTTATATGTTTAGGTGTTGATGATCTTCCATCATCTTCTACATTCCATTTTCCAAGTTTTAGAGTTTTCTCCCAAGAACTTCATGAGTTGCTGAAGTTTCCATTGTTTTACTTGACATTTGAAGCTTTCGGATTGATTAAGTTGTGAGATTCCTTTCCTTTGTTCTATTCATATTGATTGTCTCTATTCTCTTGTGTGTATTGTTATTGAATTAGATTTGCTCATTTAGATTGGCCATCTAAGTAGGTTCATCTCATTCATATTGCTATTGTTTGGTCATTTCTAGTTGAAATATCATACTTGTTTGTAGCACACACAATTTGCATGAACTAGTTGTGAATGTCAATTGTGAAGAGAATTGAGTACATGTCGAGTATCTGACTAGTTGTCTATGGTATTGCATGTATCTATCCATTCCTGAACTTAAATCTACTTTATTATTGAAACTTGATAGTTTCAAGGTTATAGTTGAGTAAGGGTTATTAGGACTA
The DNA here is from genome assembly GCA_029168935.1 of Oxyria digyna. NCBI lineage: Eukaryota > Viridiplantae > Streptophyta > Magnoliopsida > Caryophyllales > Polygonaceae > Oxyria > Oxyria digyna. The sequence continues at coordinate 5,819,662 of JAPVLV010000024.1, forward strand.
GTTGGACTAATAACTACATTAGAACAGGGATTAGAACGATCATATGAGTAATTCGACACAGGATTAAAAGGAGTTTATGATCAACTTGTTAATCTGTTAGTGGATAATTGTCGAGTGAAACACCTTCCATTGATATATTTACAAACCAAATCAATCTTCGTTACTTTGTTCTTAAAACATACCCAACCCCCCCCCCCCTTTGGTTACTTACACTCGTTAATCATAATTGTTACTTTAAGAATCGATAACCTGATTCCCTTGGGATTCGACCCTTGCTTGCCTACTATACTTGTTAGTGAGCTTGTTAGGATTACTTGACTTGGCATACGACAATTCACCTCGTTAAATTTGGCGCTGTTGCCGGGGAATCAAATTTTCTTTTCTTTAAAGTTCTTGTTTTGATAAACCTTAGTGTTGACTAGTGAATGGTCAACACCCGTTCTACTAATCAGTCTCTTTTTATTCTTGATCCAGAAATCGAGAGGACTTTCCATCGAAATTAGAGAGAGAATAGAGTTGAGACTGATACAGGTGCAATGGAAGACGACCAGTTGTTGACTCCCGAGAAAAGAGCTCTTGCTGACACCCAACGTCAATTGGCTGAAATTCAGTTAGTTGTTAATGCCGAACAGGAATTTCTTGAGGCAAGGCAAGATGCAAATGCTCTAAGAGACGGCGGTGTCGTCCGCACATTGAGGGAGCGTACTACTCCCAATCCGACACATCAACCTCAAGTTGTGGTTCTTCCACCCCTTGCTCATGGGGTGACTTTTGAGCTCAAGTCAGGGGTGATCAATCTGCTTCCCACATTCCATGGTTTGCCTGGTGAGGATCCAATCATGCATTTGAATCAATTCCATGACACTTGAATGACAACCAAACCACCAAATGTCACTGAGGAGCAGATCAAGATGAGAGCATTCGGGTTCACTTTGAAAGATGGTGCTAGGTCCTGGTACTATCATTTGCCTACCGGTTCGGTAGATAGCTGGGAGAAGTTGCACAAGGTGTTCTTGGATAAGTATTTTCCAGTTAAAAAGGCAAATGCTCTGAAGAAGGAAATTGCCCATGTAGAGCAAGGTGAAGATGAGACTCTCTATGATTACCTTGAGTGTTTCAAGGGGTTGTGTGCTAGTTGCCCTTTTCATGGGTATGATACCGAGGACCTGGTCTTACATGTTTGCAATGGTCTCCTTAACCATGAAAGGAGAATGGTAGACGCTGCTTGTGGTGGGAGTATTCTCAACATGACACTAGAAGATGTCATGGAAAAGTTGCAAGACATGGCTTAGAGCACTAGGAGTTTTGGTAGGACATACACTAGGAAAGGAGTGAATGCCACAAGCTCATGAGACCCCGCTCTTATGACCGAGCTCGTTGAGCTAAAGAAGATGATCTCTCAACTGCACAAAGGACATCAGGAGGTAAAAGCATGTGGTATTTGTTCTGACCCTTCTCATTTTACAGACAAATGCCCTGAGCTTCAAGATGATGATGTTGCTGAAGTCAATGTTGTTGGTGGATATGGACCTCCACGACCTCGAAATGATCAGCAGAACAACTACAATCCGAGGTATAGAGATCATCCAAAATTCAGATGGCGTGATCAGAATGAACCCCAACCTCAAGCTCAAGCCCCACGACCCAATTCTGGACCTTCAACTGCAGATATGTTGAGATCATTGACTCAACATTTCACAACCCATGTCCAAACTACTGAGTCTAGTATCAAGAACATGCAGAAACAGATAGGGCAGTTGGTTGAAGTTGTGACCACTCTTGCACAGCAAAAATCCAATTCTCTACCATCTCAGACGGTAGTGAATCCGACCAGAAATGTTAGTGCTGTGACAACAAGGAGTGGAAAAGTGTTGGAAAATGTTGCTGCTGAAAATGCAGATTCTGAAACAGATGAAAATCCGTGACCGCGATCGCGGAACATGTTATGGAGAAACAACGTCAAATCCGCGACCGCGGGATGAGATCCGCGATCGCGGAATTCTGACTGATGAAATAGGAACAAATCCGCGACCGTAAACTGACAGTCGCGATCGCGGAAATGCTCCTGGCGAATTGGTTTTGGAGGACTTTTCAAAAGATGTTGGAGTTGAGGTCGAGGACCGGGGCGACTTCCGGTTGAGGCAAGACGACTATGTCTGCCCCGACTTCCCACCTCTCAACTCAACCAAACCTCCTGCTCCTTTTTCCGATGCTTTGAAGGACACGAGGAGGCCGGAAAATGATAAGGAGCTATTCGAAACCTTCAGCAAATGTGAGGTAAATATCCCTTTACTCAAACTCATTAAAAGTTTTCCTAGATATGCTAAGTTCTTGAAGGAACTCTGCACCATCAAGAGGAATCAAAAATTGAAGGGACAGCAGAAGGTGACGGTAAGCGAGCGTGTCTCCGCTGTATTCCAAAGGCGAATGCCTAAGAAGTGCAGCGATCTTGGCATGGTAAGCATTCCTTGTCGTATAGGTGATACTCACTTTGAGAGAGCTATGCTTGATCTTGGTGCATCTATAAATGTTTTTCCTTACTCGTTGTATAAGATGCTTGGTTTAGGTCCTCTTCATGAAACCGGGATAATTATTCAACTAGCTGATAGGTCTACTGTTTATCCTAAAGGTGTAGTTGAGAATGTTTTGGTAATGGTTGATAATTTGTTCTTTCCTGCTGACTTCTTTGTGTTAGACATGAAACATGATGGTCAGGCTGCACCTATTTTGTTAGGAAGGCCTTTTATGAGAACCGCTAACACAAAGATTGATCTAGCTAGTGGCTCTCTTACTTTAGAGTTCGATGGGGAAGTTGTACAATTCAATATTTTTGATGCTATGAAGCACCCCATTGAAGATGCTGCTTCTATTTGTTCTATTGATGTGATTGATCCTACAGTTCAAGATACTTTTAATATCTTTGGCTTGGATGAATTGCAATGTGTTATGGAAAACAACATCATTCACCCACCACAAGTTAATCTCTCTCTTTCTCCTGATATTCATAGGGTTCTAGCTCAGCTAGACACGTCAGGTAGATCTTTGGCCGGCAGACCCATGTTACTGACTTTGGAGAGCGAGAAGCTCCTCCCTTCTGTTTTGCAGGCACCAGTGATTGAGCTTAAGCAATTGCCAGAGCACCTGAAGTATGCTTTTCTTGGAGAGAATGATACCCTCCCGGTAATCATCTCTAGTAAGTTGTCAGGTGAGCAAGAGAAGAGATTGGTGATGGTGTTGAAAGAGCACATTACAGCTCTTGGGTGGACTATTGCCGACATCAAGGGAATTAGCCCTTCCACCTGTATGCACAGGATCCTACTTGAGGAAGGAGCTAAGCCCTCTAGGCAACCCCAAAGAAGATTAAACCCACCTATGATGGAGGTGGTCAAGAAGGAGGTGCTGAAACTTCTTCAAGCTGACATGATCTTTCCCATCTCGGATAGTCAATGGGTAAGTCCAACACAATGTGTCCCTAAGAAGGGGGGCATTACAGTTGTTGAGAATCAACATGGTGAGTTGGTTCCCACTAGAGCTCAAACAGGTTGGAGGGTATGCATTTACTACCGTAAGCTGAATGCGGTGACTCGAAAGGATCACTTTCCTTTACCTTTCATTGATCAAATGCTTGAACGACTTGTCGGTCGTCCCTATTATTGCTTTTTGGATGGATACTCGGGTTATTTTCAGGTGGCCATTGCGCCTGAAGATCAAGAGAAGACAACTTTTACATGTCCTTTTGGCACTTTTGCATATCGTAGAATGCCTTTTGGATTATGTAACGCACCTGGGACTTTTCAACGATGTATGGTAAGTATCTTCTCGGAATATATTGAGCATTTCATTGAGGTATTCATGGATGATTTTACAGTACATGGGGATAGCTTTGATGCATGTTTACATCATTTGTCACTTGTGCTTAAAAGATGTGTAGACACTAATTTAGTGTTGAATTCTGAAAAGTGTCACTTTATGGTTGAACAAGGTATTGTTTTGGGTCATATAATTTCAGCTAGGGGTATTGAGGTCGATAAGGCAAAGATTGACATCATTCAATCGTTGCCTTATCCTACTAATGTGCGTGAAGTGCGTTATTTTCTAGGCCATGCAGGTTTCTATCGCAAGTTTATTAAGGACTTTTCAAAGATCTCAACACCTCTATGTGAGCTTTTGAAGAAGGAAGTGACTTTTGAGATGTCTACCGAGTGCAAGAAAGCATTCGACACTCTGAAATCCCACCTCACTGAGGCACCCATTATTCAGGTACCCGATTGGTCTCTACCTTTTGAGATCATGTGTGATGCTAGTGATTATGTGGTGGGAGCTGTTCTTGGTCAAAAGGTTGGAAGAGCAATGCATGTGATCTATTATGCTTCCACAACCTTGAATGGCGCTTAGAGGAACTACTCCACCACAGAGAAGGAGTTGTTAGTTGTGGTGTTTGCCCTTGAGAAATTTCGACAGTATTTGTTGGGCACAAAGGTGATTATCCACACTGATCACGCTGTTCTTCGTTATCTCATGACGAAGAAGGAATCCAAGCCGAGACTCATTCGATGGGTCTTACTTTTGAGCGAGTTCAATGTGGAAATCCGGGACAAGAAAGGAGTCGAGAACTCAGTAGCAGATCATCTGAGTCGGATTGTGCAAGAAGACGGTGAGTTACGAGCTCAAATCCAAGGTATGTTCCCGGATGAAAACTTATTTCGGGTTTCTACAGCAGGAAATCCGCGACCGCGGGACCCAATCCGCGATCGCGGAATTGCAACAAAGGGTTTTCCGCGATCGCGGGCCTCAAGCCGCGACCGTGGAATTCTTGACGGTGATTTAGTTCACCGGGATCCCGAGTATGAGATTCTTGCCTTCCGATCTTTCAAGCCTTGGTATGGCAACATAGTGAACTACCTGGTTCGTGAAGAGTTCCCGCCGAACTACACAAAAGCTCAAAAAGACAAGATCAAGCGGGAATCGCACTACTATGTTTGGGATGACCCCTACCTTTGGAGACATTGCGTTGACAAGATAATCCAACGATGCCTCCCGGATAATGAGGTACAGTCTGTTTTAACTTTTTGTCATTCTCATGCATGTGGGGGACATTTTGGGGCAAACAAAACAGCTAGGAAGGTATTAGACGCAGGTTTTTATTGGCCACACATCTTTCGGGATGCTTACGCCTTTTGCAAAGCCTGCGATCGATGCCAAAGGGTCGGAAAAATCTCTAAAAGGAATGAGATGCCACAAACACCATTAGTCTTTTGCGAGATTTTTGATGTCTGGGGTATCGATTTCATGGGACCCTTTCCTAGCTCGTTTGGGAATCTATATATCTTGCTTGCGGTGGACTACGTTTCCAAATGGGTGGAAGCGAAGGCCACCAGAACTGATGATTCCAAAGTGGTAGCAGGTTTCTTGAAAGAGAATATCTTTTCTCGTTTTGGGATTCCCAAGGCCCTAATTAGTGACCAAGGAACTCACTTCTGTAACAAGACGGTGAGTGCACTCTTGAAGAAGTATCATGTCACACAAAGGGTCTCTACCGCTTACCACCCTCAATCCAATGGACAAGTTGAAGTGTCCAATAGGCAGATCAAGGGGATCCTTGAAAAGACGGTAGCTCTGAATAGGAAGGATTGGAGCTTGAGATTGGATGATGCACTTTGGGCGTACAGAACCGCCTACAAGACTCCTATTGGTATGTCTCCTTTTAGACTTGTCTTCGGCAAAGCCTGCCACCTCTCAGTGGAACTGGAACACAAGGCATGGTGGGCGGTGCAGAAGTGCAACATGGAGATGGATGCTGTAGGTGAGTTCAGAAAATTGCAAATCCAAGAATTGGAGGAGATACGCCGGGATGCGTATGAAAATGCTGTGATCTACAAGGAGAAGACGAAGGCTTGGCATGACAAGAATATATTGAGAAAAGACTTCAAAGTGGGCGATAAAGTCTTGCTATATCAGTCTCGCCTTCAACTTTTCCCTGGAAAGCTGAGATCCCGATGGAGTGGACCCTATGTTGTAGCTCGGGTCTTTCCTCATGGCGTCGTGGAGTTGTTTGATAAAGACAACCACAATGTCTTCAAGGTGAATGGTCAAAGGTTAAAACCTTACCATGAAGGGTGCACCAAGGAATCTCTTGATGAGATGGCTCTCGAAGAGCCACGTGTTGATAATTGAGACCTGAGTAGGAAGTCGAGCCACGACTCTAACCAAGGCGCTTCTTGGGAGGCAACCCAAGGTATTTCTTTTCAATTTTATCTCATTTCTTTTTGCTTGTTTTTGGTTTCTTTTGTTTACTAATCTGTAGGAATAAAGCACGGGAAGAAGACTATCTTTTAGCTTTTACTGAATGAATTGACGGTTTTCCCTTTCATGTATAAAAAAAATGAAAAAAATCAGAAAAAAGAGAAAAAAAAAAAAGAAATCCAAATTTCCATCTCACCCATCATCTCTTCAATTTCTCCCCTCCCAAATTTCTCCCAAAAATCTCATCTCACCTACTATCTTCCGCAAAACTTCATCAAACCTAACCCATCCCTTTCCACAAAACGAAAAAAAACGCAGCCACAAAATTCTTCCCAACTTCCCAAGATCCCCAAATTCCTTCTCCCTCACCACTCTCCCTCACACCACTCGCCGGCCACTCTCCAGCCCAACCCTCACTCTCTCCCTCGCAGGAGCTCTCCCTTCTCCTCGTCGGGGTACCCACCACAACCTCCCACTTGTAATACCCACCACCAACCTGCCGTCCCCAAACACACCTCCCCCAACCCTCGTCACCGACCACTCCGTCCCGCAAACCACTCGTCGGTGTTACCTTCGCAAACCTACAGCCCCACCATCCCTCTGCTCTTCGTTCGTCATCTTCAGATCTACAACCCCGAGCCCAAATTCTTGTCGTCGGCTCCACCCGCGGCCGCGTGCAAAATTCTGCGACCGCGGATTGCCTACAGGCCACAACAAACTCAGTCCCGATTTCCGCGACCGCGGAATACGACCCGCGATCGCGGATTTCTCCTTCAGAGCTCAGTACATTTTCCGCGACCGCGGATTCAGCTCTGTCTGATTCCTCTCCCGGTTCTGTAAGTGTTCTCTTTGGTTCCGGAATTGTTGTTGGTGTTTGTTTCGCCTCGGGGAGGGCTTTATTGTGCTTTGCTGGTGTTGAAACTGCTGTTGTGAATTGGTTTGTGTTTGGTGGTTGCTTGGAATTTGCTTGTGTGGCGTTTGTTGTTGGTTTGTGGCATTTGCTGGTTTGTGGAGTTTGTTGCATTTGAGGACTTTGCTCAGTTGACATGTCGCGCTCTCATAAGATTGATGCTGCGGGGCAAAAGCAGGTGAAAACGTATGCTGCAACTCTTAAGGACAAGAAGTCACTTGCAACTCGTATCTTTCATGTACCTACTCTTGAGAGGTTGGGTATGGCCGAATGTACTCAGGCTATGCTCGACCATGCTGGGTTGGGCGGGTTCATGACACTTTCCGCGCCCTCCCACGTGGACTTGTTGTGTCAGTTTCTTTCGTCCTTGAAGACGACGAGTCGGGATGAGACCATTGCTTCTATCACTTTCATCTACAAGAGGAAAGCAGTATACTGTTTCTGTCGAGCACTTGAGAGATATCTTGGGGATCACACGTGGTCCCTCAGATAATTATGAGGAAGCTGTTGGTGATCGCCACATTCATATTTGGCAAACTTGGACAGGTGTTCCGAGGGATACTGCTGGGAACGACTACAATTATCAGCTCTCTCATCCTTGCCTCGGGCTGACACACAAGGTGTTAGCCATGGCTTTCTTTGACATGACTGAGCTCAACAAAGTTCCTTCTTATGTGCTCAAGTATCTCTTTAGTGTCATGCCGGAGTGTGAGCTTACCCCCGATTGGGTTTGGCTCTTTGTTGCTTCTTGCAAGACCGCCCGAAACAAAGCAAAGGGGAAGATTGCCTTGTGAGGCATGATCACTTTGATTGTGCAGGCGGTGGTTGATGACTTTGTAGATCTTGATGTGGAAGGTAGTCTTGACCCTTCTGTTGGACCTTATCAGTATGATCTGCGGTTCCTAAGGTCCACCGTCCATCTGTTGCGTGGTCGTCCTGACGAGTTGGTATGGGTTGGTGAGCCTGAGATAGCCATGCAGCAGTCGATGAGTGGGATGCAGCTGGAATTTCAGGGCTGGAGAGAGGAGGTTCGGAGTTCTTGGTTCCATCAGAACCCCGATTTTCCACCACCGGGTAACCCGGATCAGTGAGCTACTCTCTTCTCTTCCTCATTTATTTCCTATGTCTTTCACACTGAGGACATTGTGTACTTCAAGTATGGGGGAGAGGGATTTAGTTTACTGCTTATCTTTAGAGTAGTTTCCATTCGGTTGTTTGAATTCAGTTCGTATTTATTTAAAATAATAATAATAATAATAATAATAATAAAGAGAAAAAGCCACAAAAATGTTAATAAAGGCAAATGAAAATCCTGGGATGGGCTGAAAACCTGAAAGGGCGGTTCCATGCAAAAAGCAGGTAGTCTGGTCGGCAATAGGCTGAGGAAAAAGTGGACTTGAGAGATGTGAGCCAATTGTGAGTTATCTAGCAAAATGAAATGAGTGGCTAGGTGAAAACCCTTCGGGGCGCCTAGGCAGAATGAGTGAAATGAGTGTCTTAGGACCATTTGTTGCTGCTGGCGAGGTGTCATAAGAAGGTGGTGATATAAGGAGGAAAGGGTAGGCCACTATGGAGGAATAAGGTTCTAGATAGGAGCTAGGATTAGATTTATCTTTTGTACTCACTATGGTGTTTGGAGGCGAAGTGTGTTTGTAATTTGTAGTTCATTCTCTCTCTATACTTCCTGAGATCTATGTGTGTTGATTGTAAGGGTAAGTTTCATTTAGCTTACTCGGGGACGAGCAAGGTCTAAGTATGGGGGAGTTTGATAAGCGGTATTTTACATAGCGCTACTATAGGTTATTAGCTCATTTTGTATAGGATTATGCTAGATGTTATGATGTATTATGTAATCATGGAGTTCTGGAGAGTTGAGTCACATATGAGATTACAGAGGATGATGCGGAGCATTGAAGCATAAGAAGAGGAGTCGAAGCTGATGAAGACCACAGGATGAAGACGAAGACGAAGCATTGGAAGCAGCTGAAGACGAAGCCACAAAAGAAATTCCGTGATCGCGGGTCCCAAATCGCGATCGCGGAATTTCCACCGGACCAGCCTTGTTTACAGAACAAAATCCGCGATCGCGGGTCCCAAACCGCGATCGCGGAAATCCGCCAGAGAAGACTTTCTTCATTTGCCTGATTTAGTACGTTGTGTTTACTTCTGTAACGTTTTTCACACGTTTTTTAGCTTTAATTTGGCAGTTACATTCTGCAGAAGACTTATATGTTTAGGTATTGATGATCTTCCATCATCTTCTACATTCCATTTTCCAAATTTTAGAGTTTTCTCCCAAGAACTTCATGAGTTGCTGAAGTTTCCATTGTTTTGCTTGACATTTGAAGCTTTCGGATTGATTAAGTTGTGAGATTCCTTTCCTTTGTTCTATTCATATTGATTGTCTCTATTCTCTTGTGTGTATTGTTATTGAATTAGATTTGCTCATTTAGATTGGCCATCTAAGTAGGTTCATCTCATTCATATTGCTATTGTTTGGTCATTTCTAGTTGAAATATCATACTTGTTTGTAGCACACACAATTTGCATGAACTAGTTGTGAATGTCAATTGTGAAGAGAATTGAGTACAAGTCGAGTATGTGACTAGTTGTCTATGGTATTGCATGTATCTACCCATTCCTGAACTTAAATCTGCTTTATTATTAAATCTTGATAGTTTCAAGGTTATAGTTGAGTAAGGGTTATTAGGACTAGTTGGACTAATAACTACATTAGAACAGGGATTAGAACGATCATATGAGTAATTCGACATAGGATTAAAAGGAGTTTATGATCAACTTGTTAATCTGTTAGTGGATAATTGTCGAGTGAAACACCTTCCATTGATATATTTACAAACCAAATCAACCTTCGTTACTTTGTTCTTAAAACATACCAAACCCCCCCCCCCCCCCCCCCCCCCCCTTTGGTTACTTACACTCATTAATCATAATTGTTATTTTAAGAATCGATAACCTGATTTCCTTGGGATTCGACCCTTGCTTGCCTACTATACTTGTTAGTGAGCTTGTTAGGATTACTTGACTTGGCATACGACAATTCGCCTCGTCACTTTGTTTACTGTACCGCCGATAGTTTATTGGTTGATTGTTCTCAGTGGCAATCTTAGTATATAATCGTCGTTGCTAATTTCGGGGGTACTCTTGGTATAGCTTTATTTGTAATGTTATCGTCATTGTTGTTTCGTGCCGGTTTTTTGTTGTTTCTCAGCGGTAATCTTGGTATAGCTTTATTTGGTATTGTTTCTCGGCGGTAATCCTTGTATAGCTTTATTTTCTATATCATCGTCGTTTTTGTGTTGGGGTACTCTTGGTATAGCATTATTTGCTATATCATCAATGTTGTTGTTTCGTGGGCTATTTATATGTTCGGGTGGTTTATCTCTTTGTTCTTCGCTGCTTAGATTTGGGGCCACCGCTCTTTAGATTTGGATGTTTGTACAACTGTGAGGATTTTCTAAGTGATTTCAGCAGTTTATATTTTAAATTTTTGGCATGTTATGCTCTTAGCTTTGGTTTTGTTATGTTCCGTTCTTTTCTCGAAGGTATTTCGCGTGCGAGAGTTTTTTTGTTGTATCTGCCTTCGAACTATGACAGTCGTGTTACGCGTGTGAGTTTCTTTCTTTGACCGGTTTCTGTTACTTCTTTGGATGAAGCTTTTCCTGTTATGCACATTGCGACGTTGACAACCTCGAAAACAAAAATAATAATAAATAATATTTTTTAGGACAGAGCGAAGAGGTCACAGAAAAGCAAACTGCAAAATAAATAAGAACACAACTTCAACAAATTAAATTAATGATGCATTCAAAAAACAAATTTAAAAAAAAAGTTGCAAAATAATTTAATAGTGTATTTTAAACAGCAAATCCTATGGTTCGTTCAAAAAACAAAAAAACCGAATTAATTTAGCCACTCTTCTACCAAGAAACGGAGGACCACATGATGAGACAGCTATGTCGACAAACATCGGACCACACAAAATCAAAGCGATATGTGGAAATTCGTTTGGTCCATATATAATTGGGATTTAAAAGTCATAACCCCTAACAATATATGAAACCGATACGTGGATATTTACAGACCACATAATAAAACAGATACGTTGACAAACGTCAGACTACAAAATAAAAAAGACACGTGGACACTCGTCAAACCACATAATAAAAAATTAAAACCTCCACATTTCCTTGAAAATCAAGAGAAAATACAGGAAAAGGGGGAGGGGGATCAATTCAGGGAAAAGGGGAAAGAAAAAAAGAAACTCATAATCCTCGAAAAACACATCTATACATTTACTTACAAAGCGTTGTTTGACACATGTGGCTCTTACTTTCAAATGACCTTTGTGTCGATCTTTGCGCTATGACACCTCATTAACCACGTCATTTTACACACGTTCATGACTTAATTAAAACCCAATACAAAATAAAAGAAATGCCACATCTTTAATAAATTTGAAAAAAATCTTAATTTAATTAATTGATTATCTTTTACATAAAGTTTTTATCTACTTTGTACACATTATCCATATACAATTTAATACACTTGACATTTTCCATCTATATGTATTAATTTTATTAATTTATTATATTTTACCTATACTTTTATCTACTTTATACACAATATCCAAATATAAGGAAAAACTAATAAAATCATTTAATAGATTATATTATCAATTGAATATTTGTTATTACCTGTAACTATAGTGTATCTTTTCTCTTATATATATCTTTAATTTATTTATTATTTTATCAATCTAACTAACTTAAACTATAAACCACAAACTATATAATACTAAACTAAAGTTTTTATCTACTCTTTATACAATTTAATACACTTGACATTTTCCTGGCTTTTATTCCGAGGCGCTTCTTGATAACCTTCAACTTCAAGGCCTCTTTTTCTTGGCTGGAATAAAATATTCACATCAAAGATTGACAAAAGAAACAGGAAACAAATCATTAAAATAGGGTAGTTTCTTAAAACGTAATAAACCAAGGTAAAAACCTACAACATTATTCCCATTTAAGGTAGTTATTCAAAATCTGGAAGGTAGATGGAAGCATAAAATAACACGGTTTCTATTAACGAAAAAAAAAAATTGATATTTACCGTCCAGTTTCATACGTCCTGTATTAACATATTTCATACGTCGCGTATGAATTGCATTATTTCAAAATAAATCATATATCAAGTATTAAATTCTTCCATACGTCGCGTATAGATTTTTTGTTTTTTTTTGTTTTTTCCATAATTGTGTACATAATTTCAATACGATCGCGTGCATATAAAATGCGTTCAAAACGGACATTTTTTGCTTCTTCAAAATAAAAATAAAACAAAGAAAATTTGTTTAATTATGCTTAAGTGTTACCGATCTACTACATATAAATTATAGTTATGGATTATATTTAAGCATTACAAATTTATCATCGCTAAGTTATCTACCATATTATAAATTAAAAATTGAAAAATTGATGTGTTGAGTTTTAACGCACTTGTTGACACAAGAAATTCTTTGTGATAGATTTGTATTTTGGCCTTTAATTTGAAGGGGCAAATGATGTCCGTTTTGGACGATTTTTTTTTTTTGTAACATGCAAGAACCGGGACCCCATGCTCTCAGAGCAATGGCGGTCCCTGATCATCCCTTAGGATGATCCGAAAGAAGGACATCAAGGTTGGGGGACAACCTTGGGAGAGAAGGAAACTTCTCAAATTCCTGATATTCGCATCAGGTAAACATGTATTGCGATGACCATACAAAGAGAGTTTAATGGCCATAATACTAACATCCTTGTTGAAATCAGCTGCTTGGTTCGCTTCTCTAAAACAATGTTTAAAAGTGTAGTTAGGAATAAATTTCAGAAGATGCCAGCAATCAATTATAATCGTCTTGATTTCCCATGGGATTTTCCAAATACGTGAAATCGAATTAATCACCGTTAGATTATATCCTTCAAAAATGATATTATTGAGATTATGGAATATTGCTGATTGGATTGCTTGAAGAGTTGCATGAGCCTCGATTTGAAGAATAGTATGTAGATTTGTTTTTTGGTTATTGACGAAAATGATTTTACCATTATTGGTTCTACAAATATTCGCAACAAACGCGTCTTTGTTTGTGTTTATAGATCCGTCAAAATTTATTTTGTACTAGTTATCCAGTGGGGGGTTCCAAGTTCTATTGTTTTTCTTATTCCTATTACGGTGATTAGGTAGTTTTGGACCTACACCTTTGAGCTTAGTCGCTTCCCAATTTTGTAAATTAAAATAAGCTAAATTAGCAGGGTCTATGCGATCCGGAGAAGCTCTGTTGAAGACAATTTTATTTATGAGCTGCCATAGTTCGTACCAGAAGAAAATAAGGGGTTGTAGTATTTTTTTGTGTTGCGCGTTGGAACTAATCATCTCTTCAATATATTCATTAAGGGTTTTATTTGTTGGTAAGTTGAAGTGTTGGTTAAGGATTCGTGAGAATTTCTGAATATATTGTTCTGTATTTGATCATTGGAAAAAGAAGTGTTGAGATTTTTCAAGAGGGTGGTTAATCGTGAACAATAATTGTGGACTCGGTTATAGTATTTGTTTAGTCTTTCTGTTGTTGGTAAATTATCAGAAATAGCCTTCCACATGAAGTTCTTATATATGGGAGGAATTTTAAGACACCATAACCAATCAAAAAGTTTGGTAAAGTTTTGGTAAGAATTATGTGTGTAGTTGTCGTGCTGACCTGGTTGTGAAGTCTCCTGAATTCTCAAACTTCCAAATAACTTGATCTGGACAAGGGATTTTTGGAATGTATATGGTTGTAATCTGATTTACTACATCTAATGGTAGCACGGTTACGTGAGTCTGTTATATAGCAACTAACAGTTTCGTTAATATCTGATTGAGTAGGATTGAAATATATATATGTATTCAAGGTTAAATTTTGGATCCAATTATCTTTCCAGAAATTAATATTAGTACCATCTCCTACCTTCCATAAAATACCTTCTTGGAAGATTTTCCTGAGATGTAATAATCTTGAGAATTGTCAATATTGACATTTATTACCTTATCTGCACGCGATCGTATTGAAATTATCTATAAGATTATGGAAAACAACAGAAAAATAAACAAAAAAACTTCATATGTGACGTATGGAAGGATTTCATACATGACGTATAGATGCGTTTTTTACTAATGTCATCGGTGCGTCACGTATAGATTCAATCCATACGCTACGCACTGAAGTGGGCGGTGAATGGAAAAAATGGTGCGCAGTGAACAACAAACACGTAAAAGAAGAGACCGTTAGACTACATGGTTGGTGGCGACGTGAGCGAGGAACAACAAAATTCTTGACAGATTTGGGTGACCTCAAAGTCATTCTTCAGAGCCATAATTCGAGATAGTTAGGATTCGATATATATAGATGAGATAATCCTTTGGAACAGACACATTATCCTTAACTCGTATTGTACTCTAAAGGTTAATTTTTCACAACAACTCTTGTAATCTAAGTCATCCTTCGTATAGATCGATCAATATCGGTCTCTCGTGTTCGATTCATCATCTAATTCGCATATCTAAGCTCTATCCTTCCTTCGTCTATTATTGTTGCTTCACTTGTATTCGACGTTGTTTATATTCAATCGTTAAGGCAATTTGAATTGTTAAGTCTTTTTTCCCAAAACACAAACATTGCAAAGATTTAGTTCAACTTTGTAACTTGTAAGAACCCGAGTTACACAAATTAGTTAAGCAATTGGAGATGAATACACAAATCAGTAGGGGCGGGAGCCAATGTAGTTACCGGGCGGGTCATAGTTACAAGTAACGAAAACGCCAGCATCATTATCACACACGAGTCGCGCACATCCTAGACGCGTAGTCGTACGCCACACGATCTGAGTATAATGCCCACACTCCCCATACGCACACGAGTTAGAGTCAATATCATAGTACTTAGCCTCGTCCGTCCATGACTTAACGGCCTCTGCAGGGGTCCATTCCGAGCCACTCCCCCAGAAGATATTCTCCCCGTATGGCCCGTCCGAGTGGACCAACGCGCAGTCGAGACGCCTCTGCTCCGCGTACGAGGCTGCGTATCCCGCGAGTTTCGCGTCCCACTCCATGCGCGGGAGCCCTAACGCGGTTCGTACCTATGGGAATAATAATTAAAATAATCCAACTTAGAAGGTGTTAAAATTTTTAGATAAAATTTTGATTAATAATATAATACTTAATACAAATTAAGTCCATTTTCTTACCGCGTTTTGTGGGGCGAGGAATTGGTAGGCGAGTGAGGAAGGGCTGAGGCGGGGGACGTAACGGGGGGTGGATGGGACAGTTGGAGTCGGGACGTGGTTGTGTGATGGTGCGGGACGATAGTACTCGGCGTTGGCCGCCCACGAGGCCACCAGGAGGAGGGTGCACACGCCCAAGTGATGGCTTGGCAAAACCATTTTCTTCTTTCTTTTTCTTGTACTTGTTGTTTTTTGTGTTTTTGGAAACCTACATTATTCGTTCAGATTTATATAGACCACCAAATTTGATGTTCTGTATTTTAATTGGGGCTGAATTGGCCTCTGGGTACGTCGTGGGATGCATGTTCATCAACAAATGAATTGACTAAGTAAAGGCCGGCCTCTTTTCACAGCCCGTTTATTTAAACGGGCTTGGACCTTAACATCGATCCTTCCGTGCCGGGCACTAATAAAAGTCCAGAAGGGCCGCTATACCATGCACAATACTATAGATATATTCCCGATTGTTTTCTTGTTGCTTGTGTTTTAGATCCTAGACTTAAATTAGGAGTTTTACACGCTCTTTTAGATGACTATTATGGATATATTTTAGCCGACGGTGAACTAGAGGATATTTTAGGTATGGTTTCTAGAACTAGAACAAACATTGAAACTTTATTTACTCATTTTTCGGATTCTCCGACTACTTCACAATTACCTCCGGCTTCTTCGAGCTCTAGTAGCTTGGGGGCCTTTGGAGCTAAGTATTTTAGTAAAAGACCAAGAGTTACAAACACGAATGCGGAAATTGATAACTATCTTAACACCAACTTTGAGTTTGTTAGTTGTGAAACTTTAGATGTTTTGAAGTGGTGGGAGGATCATAGGAGCATGTTTCCAACGCTTGCGAAGATTGCGGCTCAAGTTCTTGCCGTCCCCGCTTCAACCGTGGCGGTGGAACAAACTTTTAGTGCAGGAGACAATACTTTAACGAGGAAGAGATCAAATTTGGCACCGGAGTCATTGGAGGCGCAATGTTGTGTTTGCGATTGGAAGAGAGCCGCAATGAGGCAACAACGTAACCTTAACGAGTCATCGGAAGACGAGTGGATTGGAGATTCTACTACGATACGCACCGATTCATCCGCCGAAGATTCGACTTAGGTAACGGGTTTTGAAAAAAGGTAAAGAACTACGTGGGCTTTGATTCCTCTAACCCGAGAGGATACGTAGGCAACTTAACAAGTAAGTCACTGTTAAGTGCAAGCCCAATTTTTTTTAATTTTTTTGTTCCTTCATATTTAATTTAGAAAACTTAAAAAAAATGATTATAAAAAAACGCTATTAAAAAGAATGTTTTGTAAAACATTCTTTTTAATAGCGTTTTTTTATAATCATTTTTTTTTAAGTTTTTTAAACATAATTTTTAAACTTAAAAACAATGACAAAACATTCTTTTTTAATAGCGTTTTTTTATAATTATTTTTTTTAAGTTTAAAAATTATTTTTACATTTTTTAAAAAAAAATTTTTTTTTTTTTAAAAACCGGTCCGAACCGGATGAACCGGGATGAACCGGAACCGGACCGGACCGGGAGCCATCATTACAATACCCTGTAAAAAAAATTAAGTAATTAATACTTTTATAAATATTAGTTGAATAATAATTTGATTTAAAATCATCCCTAAAAGGCCAAAACATACATCATAATTAACTTCTTAACTCTACGTCTCCATATTCAATCTCTCCAATGTCGGTCTTGATATAAATTCTCACAACAACCTCGATTTCAATGTCCAATATGTTAGTTCTAAATTTTTACCAAGATTTCCTTACTCCAATGTCCAGTATGACATTAGTTTATTAAATATATATAATTTTTACCGGGCCGCTCTGCGGGCTACCCTACCCAGTTTTCCAGACGGGCTTGGACAAGAATTCCCGTCGGTTTGAATCGGGCAGGCTAGACCTGCCCAATAATACGGGTAAAATTTTCATATTGGCCCGCTTATTTGTACAGGTCTATATACATGAAGTATTTGTGCCCAATGCCCTATTGGGCACTATACTTGTAACAACTACACTCTCAAATTAAGTAGTTAGTTTCTACCCTATCCCCATCCCATCCAAACACACGCGCTAGTGTTTCCGTCCACCTCGTCCAAATCGATCTTCAAACGCCTCTCACTTCCCAAGCCCCTTCCACTGCATTCTCCACAAGCTCAAATCACCCGATTGCAACTCCCAATTGCTCAATTTCCTCTCCTGAAACCCTAATCTCCTCGTCACCGACCCCCGAACTCGATCGAGCCGCTCCACGACCGAATCCGCATGCTCGATGTTGTCAATCTGATTTCCGACTCGCACGAGATGTCGCTCGTGTTCAAAGTTGATGGATTGAGGGGATCAAGAGTCCTGATGTGTTGCAGGAGTTCATCAACCATGGCGGTGTGATGTTCAAGGTTGCACAGTTTGCATTACTCTGCCTTCATTATATCCATCTTCTTCTGCAGGATAAGTCTCATCCTCATTGTTGTCTCTAATCCGACCTCGGCGAGCCAATCCATCTCAATATTGCCGCTTCTTCCACCGAGTTTCGGTTCGTTTTCTGGCTTTATCTCCTCCTGCTTTTGATCTTTCTTTCTTGCCTGCCAGATGTTTGATAATTTGCCTCAATGAATGAGCGAACGAGTAATTCTTTGATTCTTTATGCAAGTGATGTGTGCTAAAACGTATCCTGTGGATATGGATACTGCAGACCTGCCAAGAACAGTAGTGTGCCATTTGAATGTGTGTGTGATGCTGATTGGAAGAAGCCTGACTCTGTATAGGCTTCCATTTCCTTCCCTGCATGCTGCCCAACTGTAAGTTCTTCCTCCTTCTTTGTCTTTTCATTCATTATCATTAATTCATCTTTAACCTATATATATATATGTAGTAGTATATCCGTTCAAGTCTACCTGTACTCCTGTGTCAACTTCAAAACTACTGCTTGGGATTTTACATCAAGCACTTTTCTTTCTTCAGATTCATGGTTTAGCTTTTTATTAAAAAATGATGTCCTGTACTCCTGTGCCAACTTGAAAACTACTACTTGGTGATGAATATGCAAATATTATCCAAGTGCTGCTGACTGTGACGGAGTAAGCACCCTGAGTTTGTTTAGTACAACAAAGCCTTGAGCATATATATTTGTCGCTGTCAATCATGATGTGGATTTACTGTTGATGACTGAATTTTGCTCTGACTTGTGGATTTGTGTATGAATGTCCGGTATTGGTTTGCTCTGACTTGTGGATGACTGAATTTTGGGATTTGTTCTCTAATTTACTTGTTCATCTTCCTAGAGCTTTTAGAATTTTAGCTTACTGTATTGTTTACTGTTGTATTGCTATTGTAGAGCAATGGAGAGGCTGAATTTTGCACGAGATGCAACAGCTTCTTCAACTAAATGCCTTTTTGCATTTAGTATGAACCATTTTTTAGATGTTCTAAATGCCTGTTGTACTGCCATTTTTTAGTATGAACCTTTTGCAACAGCTTTTTACACGAGAATTAGCATGAACCAGTCAACTAAATGCCTTTTTGCATCTCGTGCAAAGAGGAAGCTGTTCTAGATGTTGTTTTTGGAGATTGTTTTTGTATGAACCATTTTTTTTATTAAAATTGTTGATTTGTTGTTGTTACAGGAGCATTGGCAGTGCAACTCCCACTCCCGGTATGAAATCTCACTGCCACCGTAGTTGACTGGTTAAACAATTGAAAGACTGATGAACTATGCTCGAATCAAGTAACCAAGTGTTAAAGGATTAGCTTCAAGTGATTCGTATTAGTGAATTACAGGAGACAGGGAATATTGATGGTGTGTCTTGATTAATTTGATCTTTGTGCAGATAATTTTAATCTTTATTTATTGTGTTGACAACTTTCGCAGTGTGTTGACAAGTTTTGTAAAGTATTGACAAGTTTTTTAAAGTGTTGATAATGTTGACAATTTTGTAATATTACTCGTGTTGTATGTTACTGACCGTTTATTAGTCTTGTAAAAAATTTATTTAGTTGGGTTGACAACTTGTTTAGTCGTGTTGACAATGTTTTATTCTTGTTGACAGCTCTGTTAAAATTTAGTCGTGTTGTATGTTGTTGACCGTATTTTAGTCGTGTTAACAACTTATTTAGTCGTGTTGACATCTTATTTAGTCGTGTTGACAACTTATTTAGTCGTGTTGACATCTTATTTAGTCGTTTTGACAACTTATTTAGTCGTTTTGACAACTTATTTAGTCGTGTTGACAACTTATTTAGTCGTGTTGACAACTTATTTAGTCGTGTTGACAACTTATTATTATTCTTGTTGACAACTCTATTAAAAATTTTGTTGACAGCTCTGTAAAAAAAATTGTTGACAACTTTGTAAAAAAAATTGTTGACAGCTCTGTAAAAAAATTTGTTGACAGCTCTGTAAAAAAAATTGTTGACAGCTCTGTAAAAAAAAATTGTTGACAGCTCTAAAATTTTTGTTGACAGCAAATGGGGTATTTTCTTATAACTTAAAAAAGTGATGCAAAAACTTAAAAAACATAACAGTTTTAGGGTATTTACCCAAAAACCGGCTATATACATGGCACTATTCTTTTGTTGGGAATTTCGGCCCATGAAATATCTCGGCCCACTACGTTAATAGTTGAATTTTAGAAGGAAGTAGTCGTTGCTCATGGACGACGTGGACGAGGAGGTTACAACTGCCTCCGAGATTTTAGGGATGCAATCTGATTTGTAACGTCTTTATTTATTTATTGATATTCTAGGGAGAATTCAGATATATAAGGGAGATGGTTAGAGTTACATCATTCTCGAAGCTTACATCAATACTCACGGCTATTTTATAAACAATCCTGTGTACTCAGACGTCCTACTTATATTCGAAATCACTATTTGAAGAGAAATCTATACTTGTTTCTTCTGCATTTCGTCTCGTTCGATATCGCCCATCTAGCTAAAATTCTATCATTCAAATTCTTTATTGTCTTTCTGTTTAGATTGTCTTAGACGTCCTATTGTTTTCCTTGATCGACTAATTTGCATGCTTTTCCATAAATGTTCTTTTTTAATCAACTTTATCTTTAAAGTTATAAGTTTATGCTAATTGATTGCAACCAATCTAGTGATGATTTAATTAGCAATGTAGAATTATGTATAACTAACCGGGTCTTGTTCGTGTGGGCCAAATGCGTTTTATTTTTGTCGATATTTATATATTTAAAATATTATTTTTGTAGTAATTTTTAGTAAAAGAATAAAATATCTCTCATATATGTACGGAGTACCATACCAGTTATGCACATAATTAAATGAGTCTCAATCGCTTACTTCTGATATCAACCAATTTTATATACTTATATATATAGATATATATATCAACCAATTTTATATACTTATATATATAGATAGATAGATATAGATGATGGATTTCACGTAATCGTCTACGGAATATTGTATTGATACGTTTGATTATTGACCGGCTAAATATTTCAATGATAAAAATGATTACAGCATGTTGTTGTTAAATAAAGTTTCGTTCATGTGAGAATAGTCCATCCGGTGGAAAGTGGAACCAATCATAGCCGGCGGATTTGAGAAATGGATGAGAGATTGCAATGTATTTGGTCTAGTTCCTTACTTCCTTGTCAAACCGCAACGTAAATCTTCGGTTGAAGGGTCTATTCGGTTCGTCAATGCTGATATTTGTTGATGTTGATGCTTAATGCTTATGTTGTTGCTCAAACTTTATTTCGTCTTTCACATCTGGGCTAAAAATCGAACTTCCTCTACGTTATCCTCTTGTTCCTCGTGGATAACTTCCTTAGGTGACTCCTCCAATTTGGCCGACAACACGGTGGTGGTGCCGGACGTCGCTGGCGCTCGGCTGGGCGTGGATAACATCGGCATCCCGGGCCTGCTTCTGCTTGATGCTTTCTTCTTAGGCAGGGTCTCAAAAATATTAGTGATATGTATAACCCTTTCAATTGTAGCTTCAAAACCCATTGTGCTTGCAAAACTATCTATCTGAACCTTTGCATGAGGTTGTGCGATAGGCTTGTAAGGCGTCTGATCAGAGGGATGGTTCCATGTTGCCTGATCGGCCCATCTAGGATATGGTGTTTGCTCGTGCGTTTGATAAAGCGGGCGACCTCTGTTTAGTCCTCTGCCAACGTCATTCAAGTGTCCATGCAAAGTCGGGCCTGAAATGTTGCATGCATGCTCTCTCCCTATCCTGGATCAATGGATTCCTACACAACAACGTGCAATTCGGTTGAAAATTCCTACTTCGTTCGCCTGATGGCTTCCCTAAGCGTTTCCAGCATCTCAACAACAGAAGGGGAAGCTCGTTCATTGTCAGACTCGACCATTGTTGCTTGATCGGGGTAGAGACGAGCACAAATTGTTTGAGGGGTGGTTCGGCCAACTCCTAGGGTTCGAAATCTGCTCTCGCTTTGTCCAAAGATTACGTCTTGCTATCCAAGGAAGAGATCTCTATACAAAATAACGGAAAAGAAATAAAATCCAAGCCTATCTTCATCCAAGAAATAAAATGCTCATTAATACATAAAATTATTAAATTTTACTTAAAATTCCTAAAATATCTTTTTTTATTTTATTATTTCTTCTATCCTAAGCCTATCTCCCGACTTTCCATTCACGCTCCTCTTCAACCTCAATTTCAACGTGCAGGTTCAACTTTCCTCACCCAACAGTGCAACACATCTTCATCCTCCATCCATATTCAACCGATTCGAGAGCGTTTTCATATCCACCTCTACGCAGCAATTCAACACTTCTTCAACCCACAAATAGTTGATTGCATTGAGATCCTTGAGTGGAAATTGACACAAATTTGTTTCCAAAAGAGGGGTTAGACGAGACCACAAGTAATCTACTTATACTAACACAAAACAGAGTCATTTCACATCCTTGGTGAAAGATAAACAGTGAGGAATGAACAATGGATGGGCCGACTCATGTTGTGGGGGAGGGGGCATAGCTTAAGTGGATTAGGCTGAAGGGGAAAAGTGATTGTGAGCTAGTGATGGATCAATTTGTTGAATGGAAGATGAAGGGGCAGAGAGGGGTGGATGTAGATGTTGGTCGGGTTGGGGTTGTGGTCCGTGAGGGTCAAAAGAAACCAGAGTGTTGAAAGATATGGTTGCAACTCATGTGGACAAGGAGGCCTTCTTTTCCGAGAGCCAAACCACCTCCAACTGAACCAATGGTTCCAAATGTCTTCAAAAAAGGAAATAAAAATATATAGAGATATTCAAAAGCTTAAATAACAAAACAAATTGTTCTTCTTACCTTTCCCTTTAAGGTTCTAAAAATAAGGATTCCATGGATGTCAATACCTGAAACAGTATACATAACAAATTTTAAAATCAAGTATCAAACTGTAATCGTACAAGTGATCAAGGATAATTTACCATTAAGATATCCTTTAATCTTTGGAATACCAGATCCAGCTGCAGCTGGAGAAAATTGTGTAACTATATAGACAGAAGAAAATACTAGGACAAAATTTATCAATACATATACTACAAATCCTGCAAAATATGATCCTTGTATTATGGAAAATTAATCTCCTATGAACCTTTACTTATATAAAGCATCATGAACCTGGATTAATTCTATCAGGGACCTCTATGGCAACCATCAAGAACCTGTAGTAATTCTACCATGAACCCAAGGCAAGAAAACATGAACTTGTAAACAGTTTAGCTTGAACCTAAACCACTGTCGAACAAGCATGAACCTGGAACATACTAGCATGAACCTAATTTAACTTTGTTTACAAACTCATGAACCTGCTAACCTTTACTTAAAATATCATTAAACTACGTTAATGCTTTCCTAAACCTCTATTTAAACAATCATGAACCTAAAGCAACCTACAATTTACTTCAAGATAGATGTAAGCTCATTGAAGGCACTATAGCTTAGCTCACTGAAGGCTCTTATCTCACATTACAAATTCTGCAATCCTACATTCCTACCCTCAATTGAATTTGTCAAGTTGCGATTTTTTAAGTTGGAATTGGTGAGTGTTCATTAATCATAAAATCCCTACAACATGGTAAAAAGAGGTCAAGTTCTAAGCTAGCAGTATCAATCACAAAACAAACCGCAAAAAGTGCAGGATAGACAGTTCACCAAATCGCTCGCGAGACAAGCTCTGAATCGGCGGATTGAGGAAGCACTTCGACAATAGGCTTAAACTTGTCGACCAGTTCAGCAGCTACTTATTGAGAACCCCTCGAGAAGTCCAGGTTTCAGAGTGGCGGCGTTGACGTCGCGGATGAAGCCATAGAAGCTCATCGCCGAGCGGAGCTGCGTAGGAGGACTCGTCTATGGTGGTGGCTCCCTGTTGTGGGTCGTTGGTGGAGGTAGAAGAAGATCCCTAGGCAAATTTGGGTCGCGACCGCCATAGAAAGTTTGAGCGAGCTAGGTATAATTAGGTCGGCATGAAAATCGCTCGGGAGAAAATCGCGATGGGGATAGTGTTTCAGGACGGAGGGTAACGTCGTCTTTTTTCTATTTATCTATCAAAATTGAAAAAATGTCACCGCAGCACCTTCCTTCCATCAGATCATTGCTTTTAATTACTTGATTAATTTGATTTCATCTGATATTAAAACTAGTAGATGGTTGATATTGGTTCTTGGATCTTATTTTAAGGAAATTTTCCTTTAGAATGGACCTCTTAATATATAGTTTTTGGGTAAATATCTCAAAACTGTAATATTTTTTAAGTTTTTGCATCACTTTTTTAAGTTATAAGGAAATACCTCTTTCGTGACGTGGCAAGTTATAACAGAGCTGTCAACAAAAGTCGTCAACAATTTTTTTAACAAAGCTGTCAACAAAAATTTTAACAGAGTTGTCAACAAAAATAATAAGTTGTCAACATCAATAATAACCGTTTTCTGACGTGGAAATTATAACAGAGTTATCAACAAAAAATTTAACAAAGTTGTCAACAAAATTTTTAACAAAGTTGTCAACAATAATTTTAACAGAGCTGTCAACAAGAAAATAATAAGTTGTCAACACCAATAATAACCGTTTGCTCACGTGGAAATTATAACAGAGCTGTCAACAAAAATTATAACAGAGTTGTCAACAAAAAATTTAACAGAGCTGTCAACAAGAATAATAAGTTGTCAACACGACCAAATAAGTTGTCAACCCAACTAAATAAATTGTTTACACGACTAATAAATGGTAAACAACATACAACAAGAGTAATATTACAAAATTGTCAACATTGTCAATACTTTACTAAACTTGTCAACACCACTAAATTACATTGTAAAAAAAATTCCATCATTGGTCGTGTTCACAAGACTTGGCAGCAGAGAGCACACTTTCCTCCATAAACTCCAATGGTGGGACACTAATATCTGTTTTAAAATCATCAGGATCCAAATCAACCATGCTAACATCAAATTTCTTGCCATTACCGAGTCCCTTCAAAAACTCTATTCCATCATCAACAAAAACTCGAACAGACCTTTGTTTCTGGCTTTTGAAGAGAAGTAGCAACCAAACGTTCTCTAGTTCAGCAAATGGAGAAATGAAGATTTGTAGACGGAACAACCTTTCTTTCAACAACTTTTGAACTAAGATTTGTAGGCATGAAATTGTAGGCATGAGTTAATAGATCTGGGAGTGCAGTGGAGGTCGGAATGAAGATGGAGCCGCAGTTGAATCGAAAACGGAGAAGCTTTACTTTGTACGAGATTGAGCGAGAGAGGAGCAGGGATGAGGAAAGTGTGGAATAGATTTGGAGGAGAGTGAGGGGGAAGAGGAGCGGCAGTGTTAGGGTTGGGATGGGGGTAGGGTAGAAACTAATTACTTAGTTTGGGAGTGCAGTTGTTACAAATATAGTGCCCAATAGGGCATTGGGCACAAATCCTTTGTATCCAGTTTTTGGGTAAATACCCATTTGTTGTCAACAAAAATTTTAACAGAGTTGTCAACAAAATTTTTTACAGAGCTGTCAACAAAAAATTTAACAGAGTTGTCAACAAGAATAATAAGTTGTCAACACCAATAATAACCATTTGCTGACGTGGAAATTATAAAAGAGTTGTCAACAAAAATTTTAACACAACTGTCAACAAATTTTTTAATGGAGTTGTCAACAAAAAATTTAACATAGTTGTCAACCAGAATAATAAGTTGTCAACACGACTAAATAAGTTGTCAACAAATTTTGTAACATAGTTGTCAACAAGAATAATCAAGAATAATAAGTTGTCAACACGAATAAATAAGTTGTCAACTCAACTAAATAAATTGTTTACACGACTAATAAACGGTCAACAACATACAACACAAGTAATATTACAAAATTGTCAACATTGTCAACACTTTACAAAACTTGTCAACACCACTAAATTACATTGTCAAAAAAATAATTGTCAACACATTAATTTCTGTTTACACACGAAAACAAAGTGCATTGTCCCTGTATAATCCTTGTGAAATTACTGATAACTTGTCAATATTTTGTCAAAAATACTAATAAAACCATCAACACAAACAATGCATAATCCTTGTCAAATTACTGATAACTTGTCAATATTCTGTCAACAATCCTTGTTGCTTCTTCTTCTCTGCTGCTCCATAGTAGGTTGAACCTCTTCACTGAGACCAAGACCCGAGAAGTCGAGAAATGAAAGACACAAATTTAAATCCTCTATGTCATTTGAAATTATTAAATATGCTCTATAATGGCATCCTCTAAACATTTCCATTATCAGCTACATGAGTACATGACTACAAAAGGATGGATTGTGGTGAACAGTGAAATTATATGAACTAGAAGAACTGAAGAACAAGAGTAATACTTTTACTGATTCCTCTATCTTCATAGGGCCCCAACTCCTTAAATTAAGAGAAATGTAAGTGCAATGGATCTAAAAGTACGCCACAACTGTTCTTTAAAGTGCCCTCCTTCAGTTTCTAGTTGCTACCATATGAATAGGGGCACGAGAAGTTCCAAGCAATCCATTCTTTGTGCCACTGCCCACATTCCGGAAAGTTGACATACCAGAAAAGTTTTCTTCCAAAGCTGAAGACTGACCAGCATTGTATGTTCCTGAAAGATACTAAACTCATTCTTCCAGTGCACACAAAAAGAAGAACTAAGCAGGTTAAAGCAAAAGTGGAATGTAAGATGTCCAAAATTTGAGAACATATGTGTACCTAGCACATAATAACTCGCTACTTATCAGTTATCACATACATGTAAACTAGCAAGTGCTTCTAGTAAATTTACTAGTATGCAAGATAAATTCTTCAATAAGTAATCTGTTAATTTCACAAGATAACTAAGCCAGAGAGATGATATAGCAGGCATATCAGATGACGACCTGTTGATCATGTCTGATGTAGATGAGATTCCCAGCAGGCACACCATTAATCTGTTAATTTCACAAGATAACTAAGCCAGAGAGATGATATAGCCCACAAAATCAATCTGTCATCAACAAATACTCAATCTCATTCTTATGCTTAAAAAATTGTAGTAAATGTTATGCTTAATTTCCATTGGTTTTCATATACAATTTTTGTTTGCTTGTATCATACTGTGTTTCTGCAAGCCACAAGTTGCCACGTTTTAGACCACGTCCATAACCAGTAGCAACACACAGCTAAGGAATTAAGCTAAGGAATTATCAGAATCTTTACAGATGTGGAATGTTCTTCTCTTTCAGAAAAAGATTATATACTGTACTACATTCAATTCAGAGCATTTCAAATTCATAAAATCAGTGCAGCATATATATTAGTTGACAGCAACGAAGGAAACAAAACTAGACAGCTGCACCAAACTTTACGTTAACAAAAAAACTAGACATCAACTTCAAACCAGATCAGAAACTTTCTGTTCTTGATTCACAATACCAGTTAACAACAATAAACAACTTGCAGAAATAAGAATTGAGGATTGAAATCGAAATAAGAATTGCACAGACAAAGAATTACGTGAAGCATGAAACAAGAATTGAGGATTGAAATCGAAATAAGAATTGAGGATTCACAATACCGGTCCCGAGGTGGCATAGCATTCTTCTCCGCCTCCGATCCCGTGAATCAAGCTCCAGATCTCCTCTTCTACGCCTCCGATCTGTTGAATCGAGCTCCAGATCTCGTCTTCTCCGCCTCCAGATCTGTTGAAGGAGATCACCGGTGCTGAAGGAGCTTGCCGGACTCCGTAGGGAAGATGACGGATGAGCAGAGGCGTATCGTGGCGGAGTCGGCGTCGGCCTTGCTGGTGTGACGGAGTCGGGAGCTTGGGAAGGAAGGATTTGGGAGAGGACTGTTGCAGAGCAAGAAGAAATCGAGAAAGTTGATTTGGGGAGAGGTGGAAGGTGCATATTTATATATAGGGGTATTTTATTAATGTTTAGTTAGGAAGTGTAGTTGTTAAAATTATAGTGCCTAATAGGACATTGGGCACAAATCATTCCAATCCTTCTAAGATATATAGTAGATTTGTGTTTAATGGCACCGCCTAATGCCTATCTCAAAGTTGTCAATTTACACCATGTGCTTAGCAATTTGAACCCTTGAGCTGCTTACGAGACTGAGTTGAGCCCACTTCTCAGAGTAATCGAAATGGGCCAAGCCCACAGTTTCCTCCTGCTCGGCTCGTTTGTGAATGCCGGCCCAATTATGCAACACTACGGCTTGGCTGCTGCAGGAGAACCCTTTTTTAATCCTCGACATTTGTATATCTTATCAGCTACTCCGTATAAGCTATCACTTATCAGTAATCAGTTGTCACTATGGAACACTGGGAGTCTAACAAGAGTTGCACGATGTAAATTGTAGGACCTGTATTTTGCAAAATAACAATCTGTAAAGAATTAAAACGAAGAACAGAATTAAGAAAGAATTTTACCGAATCGTTCTTGACGAAACTGTTGCGTAGAGTCGAGATTAGATCTCTTTCCTTAATTCTGTAACGCCCCGTATATGTGACGGTTACCGGCGTTGAGAATCCCAGGATACAACTACGATCACTTCTGGTTTGCACAATCAAAAGACAGAAGCCAACGAACCAGTATCTGCGCAGTACTCTCGAAGAAGAAGAAGAAGAGAAGAGATGGGAGATTGCTGTGTAATTTTCGGATTCAGAGAATGAGAACCAGAACTCTCTTAAATAGAGATTCTCGGTTTGTTAGAGGAGGAGATAGTGGAGGCAGATGTGGGGAAGTGGAAAAAATCGTGGAAGCAGTTGCGCTGACTCAGTTGGGCGTCCCCAACGAGGCAGTCCAAAATCTGATCTGGAAGCCCAAAACTTTCAGATCTAGCCCACTTCAAAAAGAGAAGCTAAGCTGCTGCTTGGGCCTACGGCCCATTCCACAAGACCACGAGCCACGAGCCACGGACCACGGACCAGGACCGGACGGACAGACGGACCGCGCGAGGGCCCCCCGTGTCCTCTCTCCATACCTCTCCCAAGGGCTTACCAAGGGTATGGGGTTTGGGGTATATAAACCTTTCATATTCCCACCCCAATTTTCGATGTGGGACAAAACTCATATCAAAATTCAGCTCCAAAATTGTTCTTTGAACTAAGTCAAGCAACCAACTTTGAGCCTTCATTTCTCATTCAAACGGAACCCGATTTTGACGTGTGAGTACACTACGGCGTAGTGCTCGCAGAGACGGAGCCCAACGCTCCCATAATCCGGCACAACCGGTGACCGCAGCCCACCAGAAAAGTGCCCGGAAGTCCAGTCAAAATCAGTTCCAACAATCCCCCACATGAATAGAAATGATTCTATTACACGTGCTTAGACAAGACAGACAGAAATTTTGAGAGTACGGGAGAAGAATCACTGCATCTGAGCTGGTGGCGTTTTTCAGCCTTGAACCACCCATTGTGAGTAGCTATCGGATTTACTCGACCAGGTAGTGAACATGATGTCTTGAACCACCCGGACTTTGACGTAAACCTAGACAATAACTATCACACAGTTTCATCTTCTCACAGAACTAGGTTCTTGATTGTGTTCATTTTGGCCGTGAACATCCCTGGTTATTCATGAGTGAACTTGGAGAAAGCAACCTCTCTTCTTTCTCCTAGAAACGGCCCCATTTCACACTCATAAGGTGATTGACCATAAATGGTATTACCAATACCCTACTTTGTTCTTTCAAAGTTTATGGAATCATTAAAAGCAAATGCTTAACCTCTACTTTGTCATCGCACTTTTATCATCCTAGGAACTGGGGAAGAAGATATAATATCTCCAAGTGCGCTTCTAGATTCGACTTGAATTTGTTTTCCCCTTGAACCTATTTCTTGGGATCTCCAATCACTTAGGTAGGGTTTCCATCAAGCATCCTCTTTAGTCATAGGCTTTAAACTCATTCCTCTAGATGACTTTACAACTTGCTCTCTTGACAATCCCTTAGTGAACGGATCTGCTAGGTTGTCAGCTGACTTGATATAATCGATTGAGATTACACCAGTTGAGAGCAATTGTCTTATGGTTTTATGTCGTCGTCTTATGTGGCGAGACTTACCATTATATATTGTGTTCAGTGCCCGAGAGATAGCCGATTGACTATCACAGTGTACACCTAAAGCTGGCACTGGTTTTTCCCACAAAGGAATATCCTCCATAAAGTTTCGAAGCCATTCTGCTTCTTCAGCTGCTTTGTCTAAAGCAATGAACTCAGATTCCATTGTGGATCTGGCCAATAACGTTTGTTTGAGGATTTCCATGATACAGCTGCACCACCCAGCGTGAATACATACCCAATGGTGGATTTTGAGTTCTTTGAATCTGATATCCAGTTAGCATCGCTATAGCCTTCCATAGTGGCTGGATATCTTCCATAGTGCAGCCCGTAACTCCGAGTATGTCGCAAGTAGTTCAATACTCGAGTTATTGCTTTCCAGTGATTGTGTCCTGGATTACTGGTATATCTACTCAGTACGTTGACAGCGTGTGCTAAGTCTGGTCTTGTACAATTTGTCAAGTACATAAGACTTCCTATCACACGAGCATACTCTAACTGTGATATGCCATTACCCGAGTTTTTCTTCAGTTTGAGATGCGGGTCCACCGGACTTTTTGCAATCCCATTTGAATAGTTCTTGAATCGTTCAAGTACCGCCTCGGCGTAATGTTGTTGAGACAAGACTATTCCTTCTGAATGTCTAAATATTTTGATCCCTAAAATCACATCCGCTAGTCCCAAGTCTTTCATGTCAAACTTTCCATTAAGCTTGTTTTTGGTTTGTTTGATCATGTCATTGTTGCTACCTATGATGAGTATGTCATCCACATATAGGCACAACAGAATGTATCCTTTTGCAGTTTCCTTGACATAGATACACTTGTCACATTCATTTATTTTGAAACCATTTGACATCATTACTTGGTCAAATTTTTCGTGCCACTGCTTAGGAGTTTGCTTAAGTCCATATAAGGATTTCACAAGTCTACACACTTTGTGTTCCTGTCTAGGGACAACATAACCCTCAGGTTGTTTCATATAAATTTCCTCTTTTAGTTCGCCATTTAGAAAAGCTGTTTTTACATGCATTTGATGTATTTCTAGATTGCGTATAGCTGCAATGGCTATTAGCATTCTTATTGAAGTTATTCTCGTTACTGGAGAGTAGGTGTCAACGAAATCCAAGCCTTCTTTTTGCCTAAATCCTTGCACCACAAGCCTAGCCTTGTACTTATCGATTGAGCCATCGGTTTTTAATTTTCTTTTGAAAATCCATTTGCTCCCAAGAGCTTTCGAACCGGATGGCAACTCAGCTAACTCCCATGTATGATTTTGCATAATGGAGTCGATTTCACTTTTCACCGCTTCCTTCCAAGCAGGTGCATCTGGTGTTGACATAGCTTCTTTGAATGTTCTAGGTTCATTTTCCAAAAGATAAGCCATTTCAAAATCAGGACCGAATGATTTTTCCTTTCTAGCTCTTTTGCTACGTCTAGGTTCATCATTGTCCTCTTCTGTTGGTTGAACAGAAGTGCTTGCTTCGCCTTCTTCACGAGTCTGTTTCGGATTTTCTTTATCCTTACACGGGAACGTGTTTTCGAAGAAGGATGCATTTCTTGATTCCATTATTGTATTTGCATGTATATCTGGTATATCAGACTTGTATACCAAGAAACGATACGCACTACTATTGTGTGCATACCCGATGAGGATACAATCAATGGTTTTTGGTCCTATTGAGACCTTCTTAGGGGGTGGTACCGCCACTTTTGCTAGGCACCCCCACACTTTGAGGTATTTGTATGAAGGTACATTACCTTTCCACAACTCATAAGGCGTCTTTCCAGTCACCTTATGCGGTATTTTGTTGAGAATGTAGTTGGAGGTTAGCAGCGCTTCCCCCCACATGTTCTGGGATAACCCAGATTCTTGCAGCATTGCATTCATCATTTCTTTGAGAGTTCGGTTCTTTCGTTCCGCAACCCCGTTAGATTCAGGTGAGTAAGGCGCAGTAGTTTGATGAACGATTCCATGTTCTCTACAGAATGCATTAAATGGTTCACTATACTCGCCTCCTCTATCACTTCGGATCATTTTAATCTTTTTACTAAGTTGGTTCTCAACTTCCAACTTGTATTCTTTAAACTTTTCCAAAGTTTCATCTTTGCTATGTAACAGATATACATAACAATATCGTGTGCAATCGTCTATGAAGGTTACAAAGTACTTCTTACCGCATCTAGTTTGCACGAACTTTAAATCACATAAATCAGTGTGAATTAGTCCTAGAGGTTCGGTTGTTCTCTCTACATGGGGTGATGGCGTTTTTGTGAGTTTCGCTTGTACGCATACTTCACATTTGTCTTTACTTGTTTTGCATTTTGGAATCATGTTCATGCTTATTAGTCTACTTATAGATTTATAATTAACATGTCCCAATCTTTCATGCCAAATATTAAAAGACTCAACGACATAAGCAATAGGATTATTCTCATTCACTGAAACATCAGTTACAACCTTTTTGGGAAGGACTGTCATTACATTCATTTTGATCAGCCCATCCTTCACATAACCCTTCCCCACATAAATCCCATTCTTAGAAAGAACTAACTTATCAGACACAAACTTGACACAAAACCCATTCTTGTTGAGAAGAGTCCCCGAGATCAGATTCTTTCGAATGTCTGGCACATGAAGCACATTGTTGAGAGTCAGCTCCTTCTCAGACGTCATATTGAGCACGGTCTTCCCAATACCTTCAACCTTGGATGTCGCAGAGTTTCCCATGAAGAGCTTCTCATTTGTTCGGCTTTTCTGATAAGTGGTAAACAATCCCTTATCCGAGCAGATGTGTCTAGTGGCACCTGTATCGTACCGCCACTCCTTTGGGTTGCTCCCAACCAAATTCACTTCAGTCACCGCACACAGGTCGTCTGATGTCAGCGAGTTTTCAGCTAAATTGGCTTGAGACTTCTTCCCTTTGTCTCTTCTGTTGTCGGGCTTGCTGCGACACTCTTCTGCCTTGTGACCATACTTATCACACTTGTGGCATTTTCCACTGAACTTCTTTGCTCCTTGCTTCTTGAAGTTTGTGGTGTTTTGAGGTTGAAACTTCTTGTTCTTCCCCTTGTCTCGATGCTCAACCAGGTTTGCCTTGTTAGAGAGCCCAACTTGATTGGCCCTCTTATTGTTTTCCTCGACCCGAAGCCTCACGATCAAGTCTTCAATCCTCATTGCCTTTTGTTTCAGCAACAAGTAAACTTTGAATTGCTCCCAGGATGAAGGAAGCTTCTCAATGATGGCACCTACCTGGAAAGCCTCACAGATGGTCATTCCTTCCGAGATCACTTCATGGACGATCAGTTGTAGTTCTTCAACCTGTTCCACGACTGACTTTGAATCTACCATCTTGTAGTTCAGAAACTTTGCTACTGCCGCTTTCTTTGAGCCAGCATCCTGTGTCTTGTACTTCTTTGTCAAAGTATCCCACAATTCCTTAGCGGTGTTATGGTTACAGTAGACCTCGTACAGCGAGTCAATCATGCGATGAGTAAGATACCCTTTGCATGCATAGTCCCCTTTCGCCCAATCAGATAGGGCATCAGTGTCATGTGGGGAGAACCTAGGTTTCCCCTCCTTCAAGAACCTGTCCAGACCCAGCATGCTCAGGAAGAACTCCATCTTCCAAGACCATATTTTGAACCCTTTCCCGTCAAATTTTTCGGGTAGGATCCCAGCATGGATTGTGTTAGGCATAGTTGTCACATAAGGTCTGTGGGGAACATACAGATGAGGCAACTGAACATCAGACAAATCCATTTGATGACTCGTTTGACCTGGATGACTTGTTTGACCCGGATAGCTCAATTGACCCGGATGACTCATTTGACCCGGATGGCTCATTTGACCCGGATGACTCATTTGACCCGGATGAAGAGGTTGAGCCAGATGACTCATTTCAGCCGGATGACTCGGTTGAGCCGAATGAAGAGGCACTGGTGGCAGATCCACTTGGACGACCGGAGGGGGTTTCCTTAATCGGACTATTCTTAGTCGGACTCTCATGGCCCGGACTGTTCTGAACTTGAACCCTATCAAGTATCTGAGCCTGATCGAGAGGCATAGTCCCAAACTGAATTCGGGGCGACCCAGTGACCTTTCCAGCGTCAGCAGCAGTTTTCTTATCTCCGTTAGTCATTGTATCCGTTCAATAAGACAAACAAATATTAGTATGACTTAGAAGTAACTCTGCAAAACAGATTTTAAAATTCTGAAAAAACACAGTTTTCTGCAAAACTGTAAACGCAGAAACCAGAAATTTGCGAACTGTAAATGCAGAAACCAGCAATCTGCGAACTGTAAAAATTACAGAACCAGAATCTGCGAATCTGTTAAAGTCAGAACCAGTAATTCACGAATCTGTAAACACAGAATCTGTAAACCAGTAAAAATTCCAGAAAATCACGAATCTGTAAAACAGAACTGAATTTCTGCAAACTGTAAAAATTCCAGAAATCACGAATCTGTAAAACAGAACTGAATTCCTGCGAACTGTAAAAAATTCCAGAAATCACGTATCTGTAAAACAGAACTGAATTCCTGCGAACTGTAAAAAATTCCAGAAATCACGAATCTGTAAAACAGAACTGAATTCCTGCGAACTGTAAAACACAGTTTCTGCAATCTGTAAATACAGAATCAGAAATCTGTGAACTGTAAACACAGTTTTTCGGTTCTGTAATACAACAGCAACCTCACAATTAGAAAGATTAATTTTCGTTTTTACTCGAATCTGAACACAGATCCGAAACTGTACGCAGTACAGACAATTGGATGTAACTTTCTGTTTCTTTAAAACTCAAACAGATTGTTAGCGACAGGATAAAATTGTACAGAATTAAGATTGTAGGACCTGTATTTCGCAGAATAACAATCTGTAAAGAATTAAAACGAAGAACAGAATTAAGAAAGAATTTTACCGAATCGTTCTTGACTAAACTGTTGCGTAGAGTCGAGATTAGATCTCTTTCCTTAATTCTGTAACGCCCCGTATATGTGACGGTTACCGGCGTTGAGAATCCCATGATACAACTACGATCACTTCTGGTTTGCACAATCAAAAGACAGAAGCCAACGAACCAGTATCTGCGCAGTACTCTCGAAGAAGAAGAAGAAGAAGAGAAGAGATGGGAGATTGCTGTGTAATTTTCGGATGCAGAGAATGAGAACCAGAACTCTCTTAAATAGAGATTCTCGGTTTGTTAGAGGAGGAGATAGTGGAGGCAGATGTGGGGAAGTGGAGGCTTCCATATCTAGCCCACTTCAAAAAGAGAAGCTAAGCTGCTGCTTGGGCCTACGGCCCATTCCACAAGACCACGGGCCACGGACCAGGACGGACGGACGGACCGCGCGAGGGCCCCCGTGTCCTCTCTCCATACCTCTCTCAAGGGCTTACCAAGGGTTCATATTCCCACCCAAATTTTCGATGTGGGACAAAACCCATATCAAAATTCAGCTCCAAAATTGTTCTTTGAACTTAGTCAAGCAACCAACTTTGAGCCTTCATTTCTCATCCAAACGGAACCCGATTTTGACGTGTGAGTACACTACGGCGTAGTGCTCGCAGAGACGGAGCCAACGCTCCCATAATCCGGCACAACCGGTGACCGCAGCCCACCAAAAAAGTGCCCGGAAGTCCAGTCAAAATCAGTTCCAACATAAATGACTGCCCTCTCAAACTTACACTATTAGAAAAAATCACAAGCTTACATAAAAATGCCTGCTTACAATCAATGTAACCTTTTCCTTCAGGCCACAACTTCTGTATTCTTTAACGTATAAAACCCAAACAGTGGGAACTCCAAGATACACAAGTATAGTATTTAGTAAAAGAATCTAGGTAAAGTTTATGTTTTGTTACATGGGAGGATAAAAGTAGGAAGATACAGAGAAGCACAAGAAGAGGAGGCCTCCAGCAGTAGCAACTGTTCGTTGTGAGATTCTGGATGCGAGAATACTTCCTCCAATTACCGCCACTGACGTGCAGATTGTGTGCCCTATTGTTGCCCCCACTGCTACTCCCACTGCGTTTTTGTGGGTTGCCAGCTGCAAAATTTAAGTGACAAAGAATATTTACTTGTGGGACAGAAACTAGAAAGAGTAAGGAATGAAGACCACAGAAATATAGAAAGGAGAAAGTCCATAACGAGCACTGGAACCAAATGCCGGGTATCAAGTTCTACTTTCGGTAGGGATATTAAGTTGCATATAGAATCAAATTAGGAATGCAACAGTAGTCTTTGGTCATTATGCTAGTCAACTCCTTCTTGAGTTTTCAAATGCATAACAAGTGTAGAAGGAATCGATTCAACATTTGATTCTGATGTTTTGCTTCTGAATTCACAAGTGTAGTAAGACCAAAGAGTATTTTATAATTAAAATCAATGATAAACTGCAAAAGTATTCTGATGCCAGTAATCCTAATTCCTAACAGTTGACCAATCTATGCAGGTAATTCATGGATCAGGAATATAATGTACATTAAAGCTAGAGAAAATCTGGGAAGTTACTTAAGGTAACAGAGACAAACTTACAGCAATTGTTGCAATCTGACTACGGTCCCCCCACTCAGCTAGAAAGGTTAGGATAAATGACTGCATGCAAGAATAAAGACAACTAAACTGTCAAGTAAATGTATGTAGTATGAACTGTCGAACTTTTTACTTTCAATGTGCCAAACGCCTAAAAGTGTGTTACCTCCAGAAAAATCGGTGTACAAAATCTCGAAAAGAAACGACGGATGTTTGTTTTTCCTTGACCACCCTCCAGTTTCTCTTCTACCTGTACATATTTAAAAAGCATATCCACTTTTAGAGACGAAGAAAATGGTAAAATGATGAGCATCCTCAATGATGGAAAAAGGCTATCCATTTGTTTCAATGTCAAATGGAAACAAAAAAACAAAACTGTAGTAAACAAGATGTGCAAGAGGTCTGCTGAGGTACATAACTTGCACAACCAAATTAAGAAAACTTACCTCCTCTATTTCCTTCTTCTGTGATGCTTTTGAATCAGATGTCCAAGCAATATAGAGCAGCCGGAGACCAAAGAATGCGTAAAGAACTGCATTAGAAAGGAGGAAAGAAATTATGTGTTTAAAAGAAACCTCCTTCATAACATCGCATAATGAAACACCTTTTAATTTTGCTCATTTAAAGAGAATGAAAAAGAGTATCCACCATGTTCAATTATGAGTGGTAAGAAAAACACAGAACAGCCTTTTGTAAATATGTTGAGCCTTAATCTTTACAGATTATATAAGCACAACAGAATACAGGATCAGTTACCTTTTCTAAAACAAACTATATTAACATGAAAAGCACTCCAAAAGTTTTACCATCCAAAAGTTTTAATGAGTCAAATAGTCCAAGAACTTAAGTCATCCACCATTAACCATTCAAGAGTGTTTATCCTTCTATTAAACTGCCAGGAGGCATATATACAAAGTGCTCGGTAAGGACTTCAGATGTGCCACAAACATGTTGCTTGTACATACAATAATGAAGTAATGAACTAATAATAATGATATTGGTACCTGTAGCTGCGCTGTTTGTATGCTTCCTTGATATTAAATTTGGCACTATTCTACCAAGTCCAGTCGAGAGTATCTATAAGAAGCAAGACAAACAACTTACAAACAAATGGAAGATACTGCAATGTCTACTTAATGTGAAGATTAACCCCTCTTTTAAAAATTCTTTCGACAACCACAAACGTAGAGAAACATGAACGCACACAGTACAAATGGGCAGTTGTTACCGAGAAAGTCAAAATGCCAATGTTAAGACAAACTTACCGTCATCACAAACAGGGCACTGAGTGCACCGGATAAAACAATTGACTTTGGATGACGCATTGCCATTAAGGCTGCTATGATAAATGTCTCATCTCCAATCTAGCAACAAAGCTAACATTCATCAGACTGTTTGTTTAGAAAATATAAGAACAAAACATAATCCAAACATTATGTAAGGAATAGCGTTATGGTAATCCAAAATTAAGACAGCATTAAGAACCAAATGGTAAAAGATAGAGTAGCAACCTCGCTGACAAGGATCATGGATAGACTGGCAAGAAAGGCATCAAAGACACCTAAACCAGAATCCAAGTTTATACCAATATGGACAGTATCTACATCTTTCCCGAGGTGCTCCAGCTGAATCTGCAACGAATCTCTAGGTTCTCAAGTGATAGATATGGAATTGAAATACAGACGAAATTACATGCGCAATGCTATAAAGAATCGGATTCCCTTACTTTTATATATTACCACAGACACACCTTTACACTTAAATCGAAAGATATAGAATATGAATGTCCAATTAAACTCAATGTCAGCTGCTAATCACAATTCGAAGTCCTGCTTTAGAGGAGTATAACGCTGACCTTACTACGGCGACCTAGATTTCCGATGAATCGTGTAGATCCATCGTTCGCTGACTCGATTCCGATCTTGTCCTACACATAAAATTATAAAATTAAATAAATAAATAAAAAACATATTCATCGGCCATAGGAGGATCGAATTTGAAACCAAATTGGAAGTCGTATAAGATGACCTGAGCAAAAGCGGAAGAAACGCATAATGAAGCAATGGCTAGAAAGAAGCAAAATGCGAAGTGAGGGTTTCTAGGGTTGGAGCAAAATGCCATATCTGTGGAAATGCGAATGGATACAGAATTAGATGTGTCAAAGTGTTGTAGCATAGAACTTGAAGCGTTTTAACTAACATTTTGAGTTCTCCTTTCCATTACCTTGCTTCTTTCTACCCTCTCTTACTCTTGCATCACTTTATCGTCTTTGGTAGCTTGTTTGTTTCCTATCTGGTTTGAAAATCAGAGAGCCAAATCTGGAGACCCCTCTTGGTTTGGTTGTACAGGTATTGAAGGTGTCAGGAATAAGATTGGTCATTAGGAAGAAGACGACGTAGGGTATTGCGTATAAGTTGTTTGTCCAGACTCGCGGAAGAGGTCTTCAGGGTTCTTTCGAAGAGCCGCCGTCCTGTGTCTCGCGAAGTGTTGTGTCGCGAGACTTCAACATCTGGGCTCCAACACTGGCGCCGACCGTGGGGACTTCCTCGCACAAGTAAGGCTCACTACAGATATTCACGTATTTCTAATACTAACCGCCTGAGAGGATGAATACTGGGGGCGAGGGAAGTGGCAACACCCCTCTCCAGTCGAGAACACAACAAGAGATAAATAGCTCGCGAGCACCTCTTACACGCATTCATGAGGAAGAGATTGTTCTGGTAGGGCCCGCACTGGTTCAGTATCGCGCGTTCCTTCAGACGTTGGGACAGAGCACGGACAGGGGACGAAACCAAGAGCAACCAAGGGCTGAGGCCCGCGAACAGGAGCAGAATCAGGGCGAACGAGGGCAACCAGTCGCTGAGGAGAGTGCTGAGCACGTACCCGACGACAGAATCTCAGTGTCACGAAGGACCAGGGTCGAGGGACGCGAGAGGGCTTGTCACCCTGGTAGGTTTGATTTGAATCAAGCCCCCGTGAGCTACGTAGAGAACCAGTCTTACAGGGGAAGAACCAAAACAAGGGGACAAGGGATTCGTGCCGAGCAAGGACCTTCTCGCTACCAGTATGAGGGGGAACCTTATTACAACCAGGCAACTTGTCCGCAGCAAGCTTACGAGGCCTATCCGTCCATTAACCCGTCAGCCTTGTTCGGCCCGACTGCTTTCGCAGACCACATAGTCAGGTCAGTCCCTCTACCTAATTTCAGATTCCCTATTATCAAAGAATACAATGGCAAAGAAGATCCTAGCGAAGACCTAGCACGCTACAAGTATGCTATGCTCGCAAGGTGCCCTGACGAAGCCACGATGTGCAAAGGTTTCCCAGGCACTCTCGCGGGTCCCACCATGACCTGGATGCTTAACCAACCGTCAGGGAGCATCCATTTTTTCGCTGACCTAGAGAGGAGTTTCTTGTTGCACTTTGGATCCTCAAGGAAAAGAAAAGTGACTATGCAAGAAGTAGTGGGTGTCAAACAGGGACCAAACGAATCGCTAGAGAGTTATGTCAGGAGGTTCTCGGAAAAGATCTTAGAAGCCGAGGATTTTCATGATAAAACCGCCCGAGTCGCGTTCCTGGATGGTCTCACAGATGGAAGCTCCTTCAAGCAATACCTATACTTCAAGAAAGATTTGGACTACCAGGGCATGCTTGAAAGAGCGTATACAGAGATTAACGTGGAAGCGCACTCGAGTTCCGCGTTGAAAGAAAGCAATCAGAATAAGCCTGCTCAGGGCCAAAAGAGAGACAACCAGAACTGGGGTAACAAGCGCCATCAGGGTAGTCAGGGAAAGGAGCAGATTGACACGCGAGTGCCCGGTTTGCAAATTCAAGATCAGAATCAGGGTCAAAAGCAGTTCAGAGGCCAGAACCATGATCAGAATCAGTTCCACTCGCAAAATTTTGTAGCCGAGCAGGATAGCCGTCGCGAGGCTGAAAGGAGAGGGGATCGCGGTCATGGTCGCCACGAGCCAACCACATGGTGTGAGTACCACAGAGTGGATACTCACCCTACAGAGGAATGTAGGTCGCGACCTCACCACCCGAGAGAGCAGAACGTCCTAACTGCTCAGAGAGGAAATGGTGACGGAGGTCGCGGCAGCACAAAAAGAGGTAGAGGAGGTAGAACACAGAACGAGATAAGGCAGCAAACCCCCGCAAGAAATAACCAAAATCAGGGTCCTAATCGCCACCCACACCAGAACTTCCCTCACTTGGATGGCCATATAGGTACAATTGCAGGCCGCCATGAACCCATTCCCTTAGGCAAGCGAGAGCAAAGGCTCATTAACAACGCGCCCAAGCCTCAGGGAAAGCCAATCTATAGTATCGCGAGATCGCAGTCTGAGCCTTACACGCTTGTTTTCAGCGACAAGGAGGTAGATACCTGGGCTGTCGAAGCCGCTGACCCACTAGTCATTCATGCTCAGATTGGAACCAAACTTGTGAAAAGGATTCTCGTGGACACAGGGAGCTCGGCCGATATACTATACTGGGACGCGTTCGAGAAAATGGGGATTGATCAGTCTACACTCAGGCCAACTAAAACCACACTGGTGGGTTTCGCGGGTGACAGAGTGAGGGCCCTGGGCGTCGTCACCCTAGATCTCATCCTGGGTGGAGAGACCGGGTCAAGAAGATCAGAAAAAATAGATTTCGTAGTAATCCCAATAACATCCTCCTACAATGCGATACTGGGACGCGAGACTCTGTGTAAGTTTGAAGCAGTCGTGTCGATCTGTCATTTTTGCCTTAAGTTCCCGACGTCGACCGGAGTAGGAGTCGCGAGGGGAAACCAAGAGGAAAGCCGTATCTGCTACGTATCATCCGAAAAGGGAAACACCAAGGCCTTGCTCGCTAACCAGTTATTTGTTCCAGGGTTGCCTCACGTGTTTGAAGAGGCCGAGTTGGAGGTACGTGCCTCTCCGAGGCCGCGAGATACTGGAGAAGAAGAAGAGGGACACAAACCACATTTTGATGGGTTTGAGAAACAGACAATCACCCCATTCCCCAACGTAGAGGAGAAGCTCTATATAGGGGGAAAACTGGATCAGAAAGTTGTGCAAGAGATTGAGACCTTGCTCACCCGCTCCCGGGATGTTTTCGCGTGGACACCAAAGGATTTGAAAGGGATTCCCGCGAGTGTCATGACCCACTCCCTAAACATTAGTTCAGAGGTCAAGCCGCATAGGCAGAAGAAGCGAAAGCAGGCAGGACCAAAGAACGCGGCTGCTGCTGTGGAACTCGCGAAATTGATAAAAGCAGGGTTTGTAAAGCCCGTGCAATACACGACGTGGCTGTCAAACGTAGTAATGGTAGAGAAAAATCCTAAGGGGACAGGAAAATGGCGCATGTGCGTAGATTTCACTGGTCTCAACAAGGCATGTCCCAAAGACAACTACCCATTACCTTCTATCGACCAGTTAGTAGATTCCACCGCGGGTCATGAAGCCCTGAGCTTCTTGGACGCGTACTCTGGGTATAATCAGGTCATGATGAATCCAGCCGACTCGGAGCACACGGCTTTTATCACAGACAAGGGAACCTTCTGCTATAAAGTAATGTCGTTCGGCTTGAAAAACGCGGGAGCTACATTCCAGAGGCTGGTGGACATGATCTTTAGCGAGCAAAGGGGTGACACCATGGAGGCCTATGTTGATGACATAGTAGTTAAGAGCAAGAAGCAGGCAGATCACGCTCGCGACCTGACAGAAGTTTTTGAAACTCTAGGAAAGTACGGAATGAGCCTCAATCCCGAGAAATGTGTCTTCGGGGTCACCGAGGGCAAGTTCCTGGGATTTCAGATCAGTGCACGCGGTGTCGAAGTCAATCCAGACAAGGTCCAAGCTGTAATAGATCTACAACCGCCGAGATCCACTCATGACGTCCAAAGGTTTGTAGGGAAGGTTAAT
The DNA here is from genome assembly GCA_029168935.1 of Oxyria digyna. Classification (NCBI taxonomy): domain Eukaryota; kingdom Viridiplantae; phylum Streptophyta; class Magnoliopsida; order Caryophyllales; family Polygonaceae; genus Oxyria; species Oxyria digyna. The sequence goes on from JAPVLV010000024.1 coordinate 5,862,116, forward strand.
TATCTCGGGAGGTTTTGTGCCAAGCTCGCGGAGCGAAACCTCCCCTTCTTCGACATATTGAGGAAACCGAAAAGCTTCGAATGGACTGAGGAGTGTGAAAGGGCATTTATGAGCCTCAAAGAACATCTGGCTAAACTCCCCACACTTGCGTCACCGGTACCTGCGGAAGGCTTGCAGCTGTACCTCGCGGCGGGAACGCGTGCGGTAAGCGCAGTATTGGTGAGAGAGCAGCAGGTCCCCGTCTATTTCGTCAGTAAAGCCCTTCTGTCGGCTGAGACCAGATATTCGCCCATTGAGAAAGCAGTACTCGCGTTGATAACAGCCGTTCGTAAGCTTCGGCCTTATTTCCGCGCTCATCCCATCGAGGTATTGACAGATTTACCACTCCCATCTTTCATGAGTAAGCCAACAACCTCTGGGAGGCTCGCTAAATGGGTAATTGAGATGACAGAATTCGACGTAGTCTATAGACCACGACCCGCAATCAAAGCGCAAGCTTTGGCTGATTTCATTGTTGAAACAAGTTTCAGAGAGTTAGAAATAGATGATATAGCTCCAAAACACCCCACATGGGTTATGCATATTGACGGGGCAAGAAACGTAGACGGTTGCGGAGCGGGGGTCGTCCTGACATCCCCAGCCGGGGATAAAGTCGACCATGCGATTGCACTAAGATTCAAAGCCACTAATAACGAAGCAGAGTATGAAGCGCTCATCGCAGGACTGGAAATTGCAATTCACGCAGGTATTCACATGGTGAAGTGTCTGAGCGACTCTCAGATTGTTGTGAATCAGATCAATGGGACCTACGAAGCTCGAACAGGCAATCTCCCCATATATCATGCGAGAGCTACAACTCTGATTTCATTGTTCAGGCATTTTGAGATTGAAGCAATATCGAGGGAAGAAAATACGCGAGCTGACGAACTCGCGAAGCTAGGTTCCCAGGCTCAGTACGTGAATATGGAACGTCCCAATGGAAATTCTACCATCATTTCCAAGGGTGGAAAGAGCCAATACTTCTGGGTAGTAAAGTCTGAGAGCGCCATAAGCAATCAGGTGGAGCTGATGGAGATAGACGAGCCAGTCGGTGATTGGCGCACTCCTATAATTCAATATCTTGCAAGCGGAACAGGACCCTCGGATCCAAAAGAAATGAGAAAACTTATCTCTATGGCTGCGCGCTTCTACATGTGTCGTGGGGAACTCTACAAAAGAGGATACGGACCACGCGAGCTCCGGTGTTTGTCTAAGATAGAAAGTGACGTGCTTATGAGAGAGCTACACGCGGGGTTGTGCGGGACCCACGCGGGATGGAGACCTATGGTCTATAAAGCGTTAAGGCAAGGGAATTTCTGGCCAACCATGAAACAGGACGCACAACGCGAGTCACAGAACTGTAAGCCATGTCAGTACTTTGCCCCGGCTTCTCATCAGCCAGGTGTAGAACTACAGATAATGTCGAGCCCCTGTCCCTTCGCGATGTGGGGGCTAGATCTATTAGGACCTTTCAAGCCAAAAGCGCCTGGTCAACTGGAATACATTATTGTAGCAGTTGATTATTTCACCAAATGGATCGAAGCCGAGGCTCTCGCGAGCACTACCGTCCCAGCAGTTAAGAAGTTCCTATGGAAGAATATCATCTGCAGATACGGCCTCCCTCACGAGATCGTAACCGATAGAGGACCACAATTCAATTCGCCACAGTTACTCACGTGGTGCAATGACATAGGGATCGCCTTAAGAATCTCATCGGTCGCTCACCCGCATTGCAATGGCCAAGTAGAAGTTGTGAACAAAAGTATTGTCATGGATCTGAAAAAGCGGTTAGAAGGCTCCAAAGGAAAGTGGGCCGAAGTTTTACCTCTAGTACTCTGGGCAAACAGAACCACGGTAAAGAAGGCAACTGGGGAAACACCTTTTGCTCTTGCCTATGGAATAGAAGCCACAGTGCCAGTCGAGTTCATTGTGCCCACGGATCGCGTGATTCAGTATAGCCCGATCGACAATGACGAAAAAATGCAGCTAGAGTTGCGGATGCGGGAAGAAATTCGCGACTTAGCAACTATCAGAGCGGCCAATCATAAAGCCAGCGTCGCGAAGTATTATAACAAGCACATAAAGTTGAGGGGATTCGCCAGAGGAGACCTAGTGCTCCGTAGACCAGAAGGAGGAAAGCTCGACCCCAACTGGGAAGGACCTTACATTATAGATCACGAAGTCGCCCCCAGGGCATATCGTCTCAAGGATCACTCTGGGAATCACATTGCAAACTCTAGGTCGCGTGTCCAGCTTCCATGGTTGAGCTAAAAAAACTCTCCTTGGTCGCGAAAGCATGGACGGGTTTACGCCAATGAGCTCACCCGCCATGATTCCGCTTCCCTGGGCTGGGCTAAAAAAAACCCCCGGGTCGCGTGTCCAGCTTCCATGGTTGAGCTAAAAAACTCTCCTTGGTCGCGAAAGCATGGACGGGTTTACGCCAATGAGCTCACCCGCCATGATTCCGCTTCACGGGGCTGGGCTAAAAAAACCCCCCGGGTCGCGTGTTCAGCTTCCATGGTTGAGCTAAAAAACTCTCCTTGGTCGCGAAAGCATGGACGGGTTCACATCGTGACTCACACGTCTTCCAAAAGTTCTTAACCACATAAAGACCAAATACTGAATGCCTCTCTACATGTGCAGTGCTTAATATCCCCCGCAAAAGCAACGTCATGCCTAGATAATCTGCAAAGTCAAGAAATTCTCTGCAGCAACCATACCGAAGGAAAACTTTCCTGATGCTTCGCGACTACAAGTGCTCAGGAAAAAACCCGCGAGCATCAACAGCCACTAAGAGCTAAAGCGTGAAACCCTGTCACCAGCTAGAGCGAACGTACTGACCAGGACTCGCGTGTAATGTTCATGCAATAGCTAACAGGAGAATGGTTTGCAATGCTTTATGATTCTCACATAAATTATGTAACACCGTCAGTTTTACCTTTTACTATACAAGAGGGATCGTAGTTATGAAACACTCATCTCTTTACGTTTTATTTTTTCGCAAAATTACTCTTTTCCGAAACACAAAACGGGGGGAGCGAGGCGAGATAAGTGTATACGAAACAAGCAGACGGATAAGTAAAACCAAAAACATAGAGCAAAATAGCATATAGCTCGCGACAACCATGGCCGCATTAAAAATAATTACATAAAAGCCCAATTCTCGCGACAGGAACACCAAAAACATACTGTTCGAAAGACCACTAGGCCGTGTCAGAAGGTTAATAAACATTACTTAACGACAGACTCAGGAGCCATCCCCGCATCCTCTACGCTATCCGTCTCTAAATCCACGACGTCTTGAGCATCAACTACCCGCAATCCTGACCCCCCCGCTTGATCTAAGCAAGAACGCTTCAGGGAGGGCTGAATGGTGTCAAGAAGAGTGTCGGGCGTGAATACCTTTCTCTTACGAGGAGAGAGGGCTGGGGAAGGAGGGCTCGGAAGCGTGTGAGGAACAGGTTCCAACCTTTCGGACGGAGGCGAAATGACCATCTTCGGAAGAGGAGGCTTAGGCACTTGACTCTCTTTACCTTTAACGATGCCTTTCTTGGACGCGAGACGAGTTACACCCCAAGCCTCAAGTGGAGTATCCCCATCATCAATAAAAGTTCCCGGCACCGGGGGCTCATACTCGAGAAGGTCGGTAGAAAAACCACATAAGTCCTGAGCGTTGAAGGGGAAATCTTTGACTTTGTGTTTTCGCATCTGAACCTTCACCATACAAAGGAGAAGCGTGTTGACAACATTTTTGTAAAAATCCACGCAAGCACGTTGACGGTAACCCCCGCAATACTCTTCCACTACCATGTTCCTCTCATAGGCAATTCTCTCGGACATCGTCGCGTGAAGTTTCTCATTTTCTTGTCTGAGGTCGTTCACTTGCGTGTTATACTCAGTAACGATGTTGATGTGGGTGGACCTCTCATACGCGAGTTGGGCTTCCAGCTCCTTTATCTTTGCGTCTTTAGATTCCACTAACGCGTTGGCCTTCGAAAGCTCCACCTCCAAAGTTTTCTTCTCCCCCATGAGCCGAGACTTAGCCGCTCTATTGGCATCACGGATTGACTGGTCCTCATCCATTAATTCCTTAAGTTTGTCCTCCGTCGCGAGCACCCTCCGGCTTGCGCTCGCGATAATATTCATCCCCTGCAAAATGATAACCTCCAGGGTTAAAAATACCCCAAGAGGCAAGAAATAGATGAGAACGTGAAACTTACCGCAAAAAGTAGTTTAGACAGGCTGCCATGTCTATCCGAGATTTCCTCGTAAAGGCTGGGTTCGGGGGGAAAAACAGTTGGAATCGAGTCAAAGAACGCACGCGTCGCCGATAAACCGTGAATGAAAGTAGGGTTCGCAACCGAAGAATCGGTAGGCTCTGGAGAGGAGACGAACTCTACCTCCGTCATCCTCTTGCGACTCTTCTCGAATACTTTTTGCTTCCCCTTATCGCGAAATGATATTTCGCAAGACCTCTTGGTCTGAGGGACCTCCTCGAAAACTGTGGTCGCGAGATCAGCTGGTGACTCCGATACAGCAGGGGGGAGCAAGGGTCACACCGGGGACATACAAAATATTGGGAGCAGGAGCCTCGAGGGTTAGAGAACCAGCCTCGTCAAAAACCAACCCCTCCAAGTCCGGAAGATCAGAGAACATATCAGCATCTGCAAAGACCACAAGTGAGTATAAAAAAAAGAGTATGAAAATAAAATAAAATAATGATAGACGCGAGCGCTAAAAACAAACACGAACAAAAACCTCGGGCATGAGCTTTGAGGCTAAGTCCCCTGACAACCAGTAAAGCATCCGAGATTGTCAACTCAAAACGTTTTTGAACAGCTTTGTCAGGGTAATCCTTATAGTCACGGATGAATTTATCACGAGTCTCCTTTGGGAAAAAGCACGGAGCCTTTCTCGCATGAGGCTCGCGTACTTGAACAGAAATTTCGGAACCAAGAGGGGGACGAACTAAAAACCAACACGTTTTCCACCCCTCAATCTTCGAGCGCAATCGGAAGGCACTAGGAGTCTTGGCTTGAGCAGTATAAAATCCATCCTCGCGGGAGTTCTTCTTATACGAATTAATAAGAGCGTAGTGAGGCGTATTGGGAGCTATCCCAATATCCTGACATCGCATGATGTAAACGATTAGCGAACTCCAGAAGTTTGGATGCATCTGTGAAGGGTTGAAGCCTAAGTCCGCCATCACTTCAGTCTGAAAGGACGTCTACGGGAGACGGAAGCCAGCTTCTAAAGATTGTCTGCTCAAAGCAAAGAAGGGCCCATATTGGTCGAGGGAAGTGCCCTCATAGTCGGGGAGGGCAAAGATGGTCCCTTCAGGAAAAGGGTATCGCGTAGCGAGACGGCGAAGATCGTCAAAGTTAAGACTGTTGCGATGGGCCGTGTTAGGAATTAAGGTGCGAGTATGTTTTATTCTCTTTGTAAGGATACTTATCCGACCAGGATCCGCGAGAAAGGGTTTCTCTATTACTATATGGGGTAAGGACCCCTTATGAGAGAAGAAGCTGGCAAATTGACCATAATTGGTCTCGGCTCGCTCTTGAATAACGCGAGACAGGAGTCTTGTTTTAGACTTTTTGGACGTCTTCGCTTTGCTCCATTTGGATTTCCTAGTGACGCGAGATCGTCTACGAGTGCGCCCCGAATACTCAGCCCGAGTTGAGCGTTCATAGAAATCATCGCTACCTGAAAGCATAGGCAAAGAAAGTTTCAGTTTTCCAGGGATGGAAAGAGGAAAAAGAGAACATCGAAGGTGGGAACAACGCGAGTCTAAGGAAACTGACGCGAGTCAGTAGGAAGTGAACAAACAAGAAATCCCTGGAAAAACTGAAACTCGAAAGATCAAAGGAGAATTTAAAACGACATCAAGAAGGAACAGGCCCAAGAACACGAAGAACCTTGCGGAGGTCCAAAAATGGCGGAATTGACCGAAATACGTTTTTTTTCTTAAACAACTTATTGAGGAACGAGAGTTGGAAGGAGAATCCGACACGAGAAACACCCAATAGACAAACAATCACTGACGAAAGCCTATCAAATCGAAGAGCCCGGGCAAAAATTCTGACAACAGTTATAAACAAGAAGAAATTGAGCGACGAATCTGTGGGGAACCCTAAAATCAAGCCAAAACAAGGTAGAAAAGGAAAGGAAGAACGAAAGACTAACCTGCCATTGAAAATCGTGTGGGAGCGGAGGCGAAGACGAAGGTAGAGAAGGAGAGAGCACCGGCGAAGAGGATGAACTTGCAGTTTGAAGAGAACGACGAAGAATTGCGGCAGAATGAAAAAAGAAAGACGGAGGTGGGTATTTATAAGGAAGAACCGGGGAAAAGGAGGTGCAATGAGAAGACGACACGTGGGCAACATGCGCCCAGCACGGGAATTCGTAAAATTTTTTGAATTCAAAACGTCGCCCCGAGAAGTTTAATCGAAATACACGCGACCATTATACGCGATGTAATCATACCAAGTCAGGGGGGCCACTCTCATACCGAGAACGCGACTTCAAGAAGACAAACCCAAGCCTTAAGCTATTCAGCATAAAAGCTTGGGGGCCGGATGTTGGAGCCGGTTCTCGATGGGCTCGCGAAGCCCAAGAGGAATCAGGTTAGGCCCATTAAACGCGAGCCGAATCGGTCCATGAAGTCAGCCCAGAAGAACGAAAGCGGCCCATAAGCAGACGAAGCCCAGAAGGAGGATTCGACGAGATTAAGTATCAAGGGGCAAATTGGTAATTGACTCGAGTGGGCCCCTGATAAGAGTATAAGAACGCAACTCAATGGATAGAAAAGGGGAGATCATCACTGAAAGAAAAACGCTTCGTCTTCCTCTCCCGAGTAAGAAAAACACAGGAACGAGACAAAGCCTCAATCTTCAAAAACGACCTTCTCCTTGAGGCGTTAGGACGAACAACACTTAGTTTGTAACTCCCGGTGTTGCTATTGAGTCTTTAACGTTGTAATGGGAGATTTCTAAGGCCGTTCGGTTTGTTTGTAGCATAGAACTTGAAGCGTTTTAACTAACATTTTGAGTTCTCCTTTCCATTACCTTGCTTCTTTCTACCCTCTCTTACTCTTGCATCACTTTATCGTCTTTGGTAGCTTGTTTGTTTCCTATCTGGTTTGAAAATCAGAGAGCCAAATCTGGAGACCCCTCTTGGTTTGGTTGTACAGGTATTGAAGGTGTCAGGAATAAGATTGGTCATTAGGAAGAAGACGACGTAGGGTATTGCGTATAAGTTGTTTGTCCAGACTCGCGGAAGAGGTCTTCAGGGTTCTTTCGAAGAGCCGTCGTCCTGTGTCTCGCGAAGTGTTGTGTCGCGAGACTTCAACATCTGGGCTCCAACACCACCGACCATTACCGACTACTACTACTCGTTAATAAAGGCCCTTGTATCGCCCGGTCGGGGTGCGTTATCCATGGATGCATTTCGAGAGGGGTGAGCACAAAAAACCGTAACCCAACAACCAATCAAATTCTTGTTTAACCGTATCAAAGAAAAATCGACTTACGGTTACGGTTAACCAATCGAAACATTTTACGGTTATTCGGTACGGTTACGTTTTCGAGTTTTCCTATCCTCGGTTAATGGATATATAAAATATATTTTTAAAATTAGAACTATATAACTAAATAAACTAAGTTTAATAGATTTAAGTATATACTTCTAGTTTTGATTCAAAATAACAAAAAAAAAAGAAAAGGCAAAAGATCAAATTGTTTTGCAGATTCACGATCTCAGACAAACTCACACTTTCACATTCATGATTTCTCTGTCTTCCCTTTTACTATGATATAAATATTAATAAATAAAGCTTCAAAAAAACGCTACTTAATTTATTGTAAATGTCAAGTCTTCCCCTTTTATTTTGTCTAAAGCCCGACCAAGTTCTCATTCGCCTCACATTTGGAATGACATGTCTATTGCAGACTATTTTATTTAATTATAGGCATGCAGAATTTGATGGTGGAGCAACCAATGATTATGATAGATGATTAGCTTCTTGTTTGAAGAAGCATGCAAAATTGTTGTACTAGCGGGATTTTTGTTTGTAGGATATTGCAAGACAATTTAGGTTGTTATAAAGTTTTGTATTAGCTTTTATTTGGAGCATAATGTTAAGTTATGCTACTGTGACATTTTATTGGTTTTTAATTACAGTTAATGCAAGTGATGTCGTTATTTAAGTATGTTAATTACAATTTTTGCACCCAAAAAAATACAGTTTTTTAAATATTTTAATATTATGGTTATTTGGTTAACCGATTAACCGTACCGATATGGTTAACCGACGTGAACGGTACGGTTGACGGTATGCCTAAATCACTAACCGAAAGACCGGTTAACCGAAGGTCGGTTAACCGAAAAATCGGTTAACCACCCGTGCCCACCCCTACATTTGGATATGTAACAACCTTCAATATATAACGCAAAAAAATACATTCATTCATGTATAACACACAATGTGTTGTGTAAGTAAAGGCGTTTCTTATTCACCGCCCACTCAAATTGTTATTTACCGCTTAGTCTCGTGCGTCACGCATGAATTAAAACCATACCTCGCATATAGATTGCATTTTTTTGAAAAACCAATCCACACGTCGTGTATGGAATGGTTCCATACGTCACCTATGAATTTTTTTTATTTTTTGTCTGTTTTTTCCATAATCTTGTAGATAATTTCAATACGATCGTGTGCATATAAAATTCTTCTAAAACAGACATCGTTTGCCCCTTCAAAAGGGTAAAATTCAAATTTGTGACACATAATATCTTGTGTCAACAAGCCCGTAAAACTCTACACACCATTTTTCATTTTTTTTATAATATGGTAGATAACTTAACAAAAAAATTATTTAGTGATGGTAATACTTAAATATAATCCATAACTATAATTTATAAGTAGTAAATTTGTTACAATTAAGCATAATTACATGAATGTTTAAATTTTTTTCTAAAGTAGGTTTTTTTTAGAAAAAAATCACAATAAGAGGCTCAAAAAATTTTAACGTCTCAGTCTGAATTAGATTTAAAAAAAAAAAAAATTATGTATTAAAGACGCTGGTTTCTTATACATTTATATTTTTTTTTTAATCCACAGCGTATCTTATACGTTAATATTAAAAAAAAAACTCTCTGGTTTCGAGGGTTGGTTTCTTATGTATTGGAGAGGTTTCGAGGGATCGGGATCTGACCTCGATTGATTTCGCCTCTACTGAGACGATCGAACCAGTCGAGCGCAGGAGTGGAGGAGAAGAGCCAGCGGAGGTCAGGGGCGATAGGGAGGATGCCGAATACGAGGTTGGAGAGGGGGGGGAGAATTAGGCGTCTGATTGAAGAGTCGAGTGTTTCGGAAAGGATGGTGAGGCAGGCGTTGGGGTGAGCGGTGAAGAGAATTTCTAGGGCTAGGGTTTGTCTCCCGCTGTATTCAATGATTGTTGTATTCAATTCGGTGATTGTTGTGAAGAGAGTTTGGGGTGAGGTAGATGGCTTACAAATTCGGTGATTGTTGTATTCAATTTGTTGTTGAGGATTGAAGCAGGATATATTGAAGAAGATGATCTGATTGATATACATACGTGTAGGCAACACACTGTAAGAGACGCTGAAATGATATTAAAATAGGAAATGTGAAGCGTTGTGGACTGTCGGATGAAAGTCATCTACGACTGTAATGAGGTAATGAGGCGCGCTAGCTCTTTCTAAGCGTTGTGAACCATCTCGTTTCTTCATCTCCACAATCAATTCTTCGTTGCAGCCATCAATTCTTCATTTCGATGTTCATTGAAGCTTCTAGGGTTGAGACACGTGAATTTTTTTTGCATATTTGTTCCCAATTGAAGCTTCTAGGGTTCATCTTAATTTGTTTGCAATTGGAGCTCGCCTATCAGCAATATTTGATATCGATGTGGTTATTTTAGTTATAGTGTGTGAGTATAGATGCCCATGAGGTGTTCGACAAAATGCTTAGAAGAGAGTATGAGTATGAATAGGCTGATAAGACTCTCGCAATGACTTGAGTCACATTTCTAGTTATTATTTGTGAACTTTATCATTCATAATATGAACATTTGACGTCAATATATGAACATTTGACGTCAATATATGAACATTTGTGTATACCTTCACCTGACATGTACATCAATAGTTATTTAAAGGTCTTTACACTATCATACAATATTTGAACTTTTAGTTTAAAATAAGAACCTCTTAAACCCCATCATTCGTACAATTTGATTTCAAGGAACTAAGTTTTTAATTCAATCGATATCGAGCCATTGAAGTTGGTATCAATCACTAAGCTTTAGTTCATGTTTAGTATCAATCACTAAGCTTTAGTTCATGTTTAGTATCAATCACTTCGATTGTTTCATCATGAGAGGTCCATATGTCTTTTTAAGCCTTATTTCAATTCATTTTACCGAAGTTATCATGTATGAACATAACTCTTCATACAATGAACATAAATAATCAAACAATGAACACTATCTTCAGTATATGAACAGTCTGTTTTACACGCAGTTTTACTTGACTTTCATGTAATAGATTTCATGTGTCCATGTATGAAGTTTTAGTGTTACTATATGAACCTTTTTTTACAAGTTGGCTTTTTGTGTTTTCAGTATACATTTACTTGTGGTTTTGGTTAGAAGAGTTGCCATCTTTTGTTGCCTTTTTAGTGAACATTTTAAGTCAATCCTTGAACATAAAAGTACAGGATGCGAACCATAATAGAAATTCTAGTAAAAAATATTTCTTTCATCATATTAGTTTGTTTCCTGAATAAAGACATAGTTTGTTGACCCTTGACAACTGAGTTCTTTGTTACAACAAGTTTCTTCTTTGAATTGGACTTTCTTTTACTTGCTTTATAGACTGTGCTCTTCACATTTGGTGGTGGAGTGAAAAACTCGTCCATGCTATCACTACTGCCATGGTCAGCTTCTCCTGTGTCCACCATATTCAATACTTCTACACATTAGCCACATCTAGTAATAAAAAGTATCAATGAACGTCATGCTTTAGTTGTTGAACATATTTAATTACTTGATGAACATATATAATAACTTGATGAACATATTTAGTCAATTCTCAATATCAATGAAATGAACACTATATCAATGAACATGAAGTCTATATCAATGAACATAAGCCAATATCAATGCACAAAAGCCTATATCAATGAACATGAAGTCTATATCTATGAACATGAAGTCTATATCAATGAACATGAAGCCATGGTCAAGCCTATATTTACATCCCTTCAGTCATACACATGCACATACAATCACAAGTCTATAGTAGTGAATCATCACAGAGCTCCACGACGGAAGGAGAAGGGAAACAAACAAGAAGAAACGTTGAACAATAAACATTAAACCCTAGAACAAGAAGAAACCCTAGATAGTGAATCAATACAAAATTGAAATCTTAGAACAATGAACAGTAAATATTGAACCATGGAACTTCAATCACGAATACAAAATTGCAGAATTCCCTAAAATCAACCTACAAAAATCATAAAAACCCTAAAAATCGAGAAACAAGAGTGTTGTTGATTACCTCCATCAAATGGTTTGTAAAGCTCATCCCCGCTTTCCGCCATTGATAAACTTCGAAGGAAACCTTGAGGAAGGAGAGAATGTGATTTAAATCTTCGCAAATTTGAAAGCACGAGCAGAGTTTTTTCGTGAATTGGAAAGAGCGAGATGATGTATGAGCATAAGGGAAGGAGAATGGGAAAGAAGCGTTGTTAAAATGTCTGATTTCTCCCTTGAAATTTGTTCACCGTTCATGAACAGTAGCTTTCTTTTGATCTTTTAATCTCAGACGTTGGTTTGCTCGATCAAACGGCTCTCGTTACTTCGTTTTTTCTACCGTAACAATCCTTCTCACGTGAAATTTCCTCGCGTCTTTTATACATAAGTTTTTTTTTAAAAAAAATTCTGCTTCGGATGAGAGACGCTGGCAAAACTAGCGTCTCTCATACGTGAAAAATTTCTGAGCCTCATACGAGTGCCTATGTTGGGACTTAGTTTCAAAACGAGCACATATCGGGATTTTTTTTCTAAAAAAAGCCTACTTTAGATAAAAACTAGCGTGTGTTCCCGTATCATGTACGGGGTCGAATGTAATAATATTTTAATAATATATTTATATTTTATACTAATAATTAATTTATAGATTGTAGTTTATACTGTATGGTTTATAATTTATAGATTATAATTTATAGTTTACGATTTATGTTTTATAGTTTAAGTTCATTAATAGCTCGACTTTATTAGATTGATAACATTGTAATAGATAAAGATATATATATATAAAGATATAATATGATAAAAGATAAAAAATGATATTTCTTTTTGTTATATAATCTAAGAATTCAGATCATATGCGAACAGGCCTTACGGTGAGGACGGGCAGACAGATCTCATCCATCCATTGCTTTTCATCATACGGTCCCACAAGAAACGCTCGTGTTATAGCTTTTTAACTCCAGTAGGGGTATTTTTGTCTTCTCCGCGTCCCTTACAACGATTCTCCTTCCTCCTCGCGTCTCCCTTGGTGAGACTCTCCGGCAACAACTTCTCATTCGGAAGTCGCATCCTCTCCGGTGGCAACGCTCACCACTCTGAGCCTAAGAATCTTCTCCAGAGAAGGACCTATAGATTCACCGATTCTAAGGAAATTAGCAATCGATTTACTGATTCTAGGTTTTAATTGGTTGCAATTATAATCTCTAGGAGAAGGAAAGCTAGTGTGCTGCAATTGATTCAAACTTCATGCTGCTCTTTCGAGTAGTTTTTATGCTTATATGTGTTGTTGGATTGGTTTGATTATGCATTGTCGTTGGCTGGGGATTAATTTCTTTTGTGCACACCAACTGCTCGATGGAAAGTTGTTTAATGGTTTCATCCTACTCTATTTCCATGTTTTTTGCTTTGGTTCTAATTTTCAGCTATCAATATTTTTGCTTTTTTATTTCTATTCCCAATTGTATTCATTCTGTTCTGATTATCAATTGTACTGATTATTATTTTTTGTCAGCATTGATTACTTTTAACTTCCTTTTTATGTGTTTGATTGAATTGATAGTGTAAAAAAATCATGGTGTTCTTGTGTGATCTAGCAATCAATTTAATGCCATATGATGTCAATGAAAGTGCATCCATGGTGCTTGGGTATTTTGGTTTGCAGTAAACTTGGGTAATTTGGCTTGGTGAGATTTTGAGTAATTTGGTAGCCAGTTTGGTGTGAACGTTGTGATGTTGCATTCCATCAATACAAGTACTCACCTTTAAGTATATATCTCTCTTTCAGGTATTGAAGAAAGACACCAACATAACACATGATAAAAGCACTGAATAGCTACAGGTTGAAGCTAATACAAACAAACTAGTGAATTTGCATACATCTTCTGAGAATGAGACTTCAAATGAGATGGAAAAAACTGACAATAAGTAAATTTATAGTGAAACTAAATAGACTAATTAATAATCAACAATGTGCCTATTTTATGGCTATAAGCTCTTAAGAGGGGATAATTTAATTAACTATTGTCATTAGACACTACATTGAGTAGGCTAAGAACATGAGTTGAGCACTAAATTTTGATCTTACAAGTTTTGATGATAAATGGCATGGTTGGTCACAAAATTTGGTGGTACGATGTGATGAAAACAAACAGAGAAAAATAACGCTTCTCTGGATTTTGAGTACCAAAGGCCTAATATTTTGAGGCCAAATTCTGCTTCACTGGATAATGTGCAGGTTGATTTGCTAAATTCACTTGTTCTTCCTTACTCAACTTGCAATTTGCATATATAGGACTTCTTTGTGACTTAATTACTATGTGTTATTAGGCTCTACCAGAGCTGATTCTACATACTCAAATTGATGTCATGGTTGAGGTACACATTATGTCAGGCATATTTTCATGAACTTACGTGTGTATTTTCATGAACCTCTAGTCATATTTTCATGAACCTCTAGGCATATTTTCATGAACCTCATATTTTCTTTAACCTAAGCTTATTGCTATGAACATAAGTGTATATTTTCATGAACCTCTAGCCATAATTTCCAGGGCCGTTGATGGAGGTGTGCAACCTGACCATCAGAACAGGGCCACCAATTTCTTGGGGCCACATATGTATTAAGCCCATGTAGTATATATGTCGGTATACTGCTTTTATTTTTATTTTTTTGTATAATTTGAAGCATTATTGCGTTAATTAAGTCTCTTTGGAAAACAAAATCAGCCGCTTGCTTTTTTGGAAGTCGACTCTTCGTCTTCTACGCTACTCTTTTCTCCAATCCAGATCTCTTACTTACGAATTTTGTATCAAGATTGTATCAAAATTTTGTATCAAGATTTGAAGCATTATTGTATCAAGATTTTTTGCCTAGTAGTGAAATGATGGGACCTTTAGATATCTTAAAATATTTGAAACGCATGGATTGTTTTCCTAATGCTACTATTGTTTATCGAATTTTGTTGACTATTCCCGTGACTGTTGCATCTGCAGAGAGAAGTTTTTCGAAGTTGAAGTTGTTGAAGTCTTACTTACGCTCAACAATGGCACAAGATCGACTTAATGGGCTGGCTTTTATAGCAATTGAGAGCGACGTTCTTGAGAAAGTTAACTGTGATGAGATTATCGAAGAATTTGTTTCTAAAAAAGTTCGAAGGAGAACCCTGTTTAAGTGAATGCATTTGTTAGTTTAAACTTTTAGCATCTGAAGTTTGTATTTGTAAGACAAATTTAATATATATGAAATTATGTTTTTTAAGCGATTTGTTTTTGTATAGTAATGGGGCCAATTTTTAATTTTAGAACAGGGTTTCAAAAAAGTTTGAGACGGCCCTGATAATTTCATGAAGCTTTAGGCATATTTTCATGAACCTCTAGGCATATTTTCATGAACCTCTAGACATATTTTCATTAACCTCTAGGCATATTTTTTATTGACTTAAGTGTATTGCTATGAACTTAAGTGTATATTTTCATGAACCTTTAGGCATATTTTCATGAACCTCTATGTATGTTTTCATGCACCTCATTGTGTATTTTCATGAACCTCTAGGTATATTTTCATGAACCTCTAGACATATTTTCATGAACCTAAGTGTGTACTTTCATGAACCTCTAGACATATTTTTATGAACCTCTATGCATATTTTCAAGAACCTCTAGACATATTTTCATTAACCTCTAGCCATATTTTTATTGACTTAAGTGTATTGCTATGAACCTAAGTGTATATTTTCATGAACCTTTAGGCATATTTTCATAAACCTCTATGTATATTTTTCATGCACCTCACTGTGTATTTTCATGAACCTCTAGGTATATTTTCATGAACCTCTAAACATATTTTCATGAACCTCTAGGTATATTTTCATGAACCTCTAAACATATTTTCATGAACCTCTAGGCATATTTTCATGAACCTCTAGACATATTTTCATTAACCTCTAGGCATATTTTTATAAACCTCTAGACATATTTTCATGAACCTCTAGGCATATTTTTATTGACCTAAGTGCATTGCTATGAACCTAAGTGTATATTTTCATGAACCTTTAGGCATATTTTCATGAACCTCTATATATATTTTCATGAACCTTATTGTATATTTTCATGAACCTCTAGTCATATTTTCATGAACCTAAGTGTGCATTTTCATGAACCTCTATACATATTTTCATGAACCTCTAGGCATATGTTCATGAACCTCTAGACATATTTTAATGAACCTCTCCTAATTGTGATTTGATCTCATTGATTTTGGAAAAATCTTATGCAGGTTGTGTCTTCTTCCGATTAATTGGGTGAAGAATGAAAGCAAAGTGTTATTAGGAGTTCTTTATTAAATGCATATGTGGATTATAGAGCAAAGGATGAGATGATTGTGAGTTCAGTGGAGAAAGTACAGTTGAAAAATGAAAGCAGATTGTTCTTGCTCTTGTATAACTTTGTCATAATAAGCTGATTTTTACTCCAAAAAGATGTGCAAAACTTGCTCACTTCAATATGCCAACAATTAAAATCTAGGCATCCTGTGATGAAAATATAGTTTGTTCTTATACTGTTAAGCATCAAAAAACAGCGTCATACAAAATGATGAACTTGATGAAGACCAGTTATATGTTTCAAAGATCTTTGCCAACAAGCTTAGGTACCAAATATGGTTTGAGTCGAACACAAACAAACCTAGGCAGTAAGAAATAAAGGATAAAGCAACAATCTTCATTGATAAAAGAAGGGTTACACTGGTGTTGCAGCTGGTATGGAGGCACAGAAGCTCCTATTTTACAATACAAGTAGAAACCAAAAATGGAAGTAACATAGAATCTAGTACACTTGTTGAATAATTGAGTTCAACTGTAGTACAATTAGAATAATTGAGTTCAACTGTAGTACAATTAGAAGACGACAGTGTCTAACATGGTACCAAGTGTCTGAACTATGTTGGAGGACATCAAGTTGGAGACGTGCTGTTCTAGATGCTTCTTGGCATTCTGTCTAAAAACATTAGTTGTGGCTAGCTTCTCCGGGGACAACTCATCTTCTTCCTGAGACGCTTTGTTATATTTCACAGCTAGGCTCAACATTTCCTTCATTTCCAATGAAGTTTACAGTAAGAATGTTACTCTGATTCCAGAACAATTCACTTCCCAAATTTAACCAGGTTTTACCTAAACTTGATGCAGAGAGCAAATTCTGTAAAGCTAGTTGCCTCCAACAGAAAAGCTTTTGATGCTTCGTTCGATAACAATTACAGCTCCATTTTCGATAGGCCCTAGACTGCATTAAGATTTTATTAAAGAAAAAAAGTTGTATTCAGCAACATTATATACATACAATAATAGTTAGGAGCTAGCAAGAGTAGAAGTATGTAAGAAAAATTGGTACTGCACTGCATTATTTTGGTTGAATGAGTAAAACTCATCATTAGAAGTTGTGCTTGCAGCATAGAGAACATGAATGATCTGAATTTTATGATTTAGGTGCAATGCACTTTGGCTTTTGACCATAAAGAATGATAGCAGAAAGTACACTAAACCTAACAAAAGAATATATTTTTAAGCTTCAAAAACAAACTTCACCATTTCATTAATGCAGATTTTCCAAAATCAAGATTAGAGATGGGTTGATGGGTTTAATATGTTTTGTAGCTGTGGGATCAAGATTAGAGATGGGTTGATGTGTGTTCATCAGATTGTAAGACATTGGAAGGAGCAAAGACCACTAAGAGTATCAGAGTTGCACCCTTTATGGAGTACTTTGAGTTTGGAAGAAGTTGATGTTTCCGGCATACTCGAAGTTAAGAGTAAGGTGGCAAGGCGTCTTTTTCAGACTTTCTATGAGGAAACGTTTCCGAAGTTGTGCCCCCATGATCAAGAAAAGTGTGCACAAACTGTTTTAGACATTAGGAGAGTAAATACTCCTCTAAAAGAGTCAGCTATTTCAAAGCACACCGGGGGTCGTCCAGTCGGAGCTCCTAACAAACAACCAAGGTCAACGCAAAGAAGACCGTCTGCATGGGAGCACACTAATGCTGAGATGGATGTTAGAGATTTGGAAGAAACACCCCCAAAGAAGCAAAGAAATGCTTCTAATTCTGAAACATTCAAGGTACCAAAGATTAAGGTGATTGGCAAGTACAAGTCTCAGATACCCGCGTCAATGCGCACCCATGTGAATGGTTGGTTTGAGGTAAATGGAGATGGAAATTGTGGATTTAGAGCAATAGCTCATGAATTGCATGACAACCAACACTTATGGAGGGAAGTAAGAGATTTGATGATAGCTAAGGTCAAAGAGATTTGGCACCTAGTTCAAGGAACTTGGTTTGGACCTCCACAACAAGCAACTTTGGAGAGCGCTGTACACCAACTTACATGGGAAGGAATAGGAAGGGCTCCAGAAGATCACTGGCTAGCTACCCCGGAAATGGGATGCCTTGTGGCATCCACATTCAACATAGTGTTCGTAACGGTGGGAAAAAATGCTAACTACACTTACCTTCCTCTACAACGTCCTACTTGGTTAGAAGATGGCGACACACTTCCGACGTTCTGCTTATTCTATATTGAGAGTGAGAGACATTTTGTTCCGGTAAGTTTTTGGATCTTCTTATGAATTACTATCTAATATGCAACTTCCTAACGTTGTTGTTTTCTTGTAGTTGCGTCTTGAAGAAAACTGCCAATTACCTCATGTGTTTACTCCTTGGTGGCGAAACGCTGAAAGAGATGCTTTTTCTTTGCACGATCTTGTGTCACATCGATGTGCCGCCTTTGAAATGTAATGTTGAAGTTATGTTTTATTCGCTGAATTTGTAATGTTGAAGTTATGTCTTGGACATTTTCCATAAAATGCAAATCCTCACGTTCCGCGAGGTGTGTGTCACTCGCGGACCGCGAGTGTCACACACCGTGCCACAGACCGTGCATCTTCACTGGGAGCACCCAGTTTCCTATAGAACAACCTCGCGTTCTGCGAGGATATGCACAAAACGAACAGAATTGAAGCATAACATAATCCTAAACACAATCCAACAAAGCAATCCAAAACACAAACCAACAAAGCAATCCAAAACACAGTCCAAAACATTATCCAAAACACAAAACGAAAGGCTACTCGTCTTGTTCTGGTCGGAAGGGATGGAGATTTGCCATACATAGTAGCATTTGGGCGTGATATGAAGGAAAATCCTCTTGAGTGGCAAACCGATACCGGTCCATGTCATTGTACACCCGACCAATCACCTATACGCAAGTAAACATTCATTCTATGTTAATATTAGAGACAAACAAAGACTGGAAACGCAAGATAAACCAAAACAAATAATATTACCTGTTTCTCAGTCATCATCCCAGGGATTGCAGGACGGATATACCTATGGATCCTCTTGATGTACCAATCCATGTAATCATGGGAGCATTCATGTGGTTCATAGGCAACTGGCCCCATCTCATTGAGAGATATGGAGTGAACATCTCTTGCCTCCCAAAGCCATTGGTTGGTGTCATAAAAAACACTATAACACCTAATGTTTTTCAACCTATGAGCTTTGATCGGTTCGATGACTGACCTAGGAATACACTACAGTCTCCCAAATTGTCGAGGACACCGATCCGACATGTGTGGTTCGGTAATGTCACAGCACGATAGCACCCCGTGAAATAGAGCGGGAGCGAGCTCAGGATTGGTGAAGTCTTGTACTCCATATGGGTTCCAACATACCTAAAAAAAAGACAGAAAATGCAGAAAATCAAAGAAATAGCTAAGAAACAGAACACTGAAATTCAATAAAAGGTGCATTTTCTCGCATTTTGCGAGAAAATGCAATGTCATCCAAAAATGCAGAAATTCCCGAAACTGTTGACATTGCAGAAAAATGCATTAAATTAAGAAACTTACCATCTTCGGCATAAGAATATCGAGCGCGCCTCTATAGTCCCTTCCTACTTGCCCCTTCTTCAGCTTTAGATTCTTAGGCATCCACCGGTAGACCCATGGTTGATCCGCTCTCCACTGAGGACGTTCAGTAGGTCGAAACTGGGGGAAGTAGTTGTAGATCCATGCCTAGGAAGTACAAATTATGTTAAATATGAAGATATATATAAGTAAGTAAATTAAACGCTTAGAAAGTAAAATACCTGCAACAAGGTGTAACAAAAAGACATCTGGGCACAACCCTGGCGTGTGCATATCCCCAGCTGCCTATACAGATGGGCCAAAGCAGCTGAACCCCATGATATGCCCGTAGCCTGGGCATAGGTTTCCACAAAAGGTCCATATCTAAGCCGAATCAAGTTCTGTGACTTGTCGGGAAATAAGATCGAGGCAGCAGTATACAACACCCAACCTAAACCCTTTCGCTCTGCACCTAGGGTTTGACAATGACTTCTAAACCAATCAGCTTTCACCCTCCCAGAATCTAAAGTCTGAGGATCTATTCCAAAAATTTCCGTCCCCTTCCTACCATAGTATTTTATAACCTCCTCATGACTAAACTTGGCACCCAGTTTCTTACATGGTGTCATTGCTTTCCCTTCTATAGGTAGGCCTAAAATCTTATACACATCAAGAAGGCCAATAGTGATCTCACCACAAGAGAGGTGGAATGAATTTGTCTCTGGTTGCCATCGTTCGATGAACGCTTCAATTAAAGGAAAGTCGATTTCTTCGTACATCATGTCAGGGAGATCTGACAGTCCAACTGCACCGGGAATCTCTGACCATTCATTGTTGTCCAATGGCCAATAAGATACCTGTGAGGTTCGTTGTTGTGGCTTCATCGGACCTTTGAACTGCAGAAAAATATACAAATTATACTTTGCATAACAAATTTACAACAAATACAGTTTCTGCAAAATTATCAGAAAATGCAGAAAATTGTGCATTTTCTCGCGTTCTGCGAGGCTGTCACTCCTCGCGTTCTGCGAGGAAATGCACATATTCTGCATTTCATGCAGAAACTGTGCAATGGATTGAAAATGCAGAAAAAAAAATTACTTACCTGCCCTTTTTGGATGTGGAACGCAACATGTGCTTCAAATCCCTTAAGCAACTCGGGATCTTCTAGACCTCCAGGTGTGTCATGAGTGAGCTCAGGATCATACTTTGGCTCATTCTTCTTGGACTTCCTCTTTCTTTTGCGTTTCTCGACTTCTTCTTCTTCTTCTTCTTCTTCTTCAACATCATCACCTTCTTGTTCTTGTTCATGTTGTTCCTCTTCTTCATCCCCAAAAACTTCATCCTCGTTTTCTGCTTCCATCGGTTCTGGGGCTTGATTGTGAGAAGAAGAACCACCTTGTCCACTTCCCTCGGCATATCCACCGCCCCAACTTTGTCCAACCATCCCTTCTCCACCGCCCCAACTGCCTCCCGCCCACCCCTGTCCGACTTCCATAAGTGCATTATGTTCAAGAAACTGGTCCCAGCAACCCGGTTGTCCAACAAAATAACTATCTTGGGAAACAAGGTCCCAGCCAACTCGGTATGACTCCCAACTAGGACACGGTTGTCCAATTGAATAACTACCTTGAGACCAATTGGGATTGGGATGTTCTTCAACGTCGGGGAGTCCATCTGGGAAGAGCTCTACGGGGTGAGTCTTCTTTGCTTCCCCCTTCCCCTTTGGTTTTTCAACCGGGGGTTCTTCCCTAACAACATCTCTGTTTCTCCAACGAGTCGAACGACCGGGACGATACATTACCTAAAACAATACAAAGTAAAATCAATAAATAAACGAATGCAGAAAATAAAAACAGAAAACAGAAAACAGAACAAACAACCAAAAAAACACAAACATATGTTCTGCAGAAAACAGAATTGCCAGTTATGGCAACTCCTCGCGTTCTGCGAGAGTCATGTCACTCGCGTTCTTCTCTCATACGTGTTCAACCAAATCTTCTTTTAGTTGTTCGTGTGCACTTCTGTTTTGAAGTTGTATTCGATTGGAGATATAGTTTGTCATAGAGATTGGTCAAGTAGTGGAGTATGTGTCGTGACTAGCACTTGATTGCTCAAACTGAGATACATCATACGTAACTATTATGTTTCTAGTATTCCTAAGTGAAGAGTAGCTTATATAACAGTTATATTTCTAGTTTGTATTGAGCTTGAATGTTAAATCAAATAGTATTTTTGAACGTAATTGACTCGGTTTATTCTATTACAAAAAAAGTGACCAACTTTTTTTTATAAATATTAAAATTTTTATTTTTATTTTTATAATTTATACAAGCCTAATATTTTGATTGAAATAATATATCATATCACTTAAATATAAATTTATGAGAGTCATTGGATCAATGGCTAAAAAGTGACCAACTTTGCTATGCAACTAATGTTTTGGATTGCATATTAAAAGACGCTTTTTGCTATGCAACCAAATATTAAAATATTTCATGCAACTATAGTGTAGGTAGCGTAACATAGTACTACTACTGCTAGTTGGGGGGCCACTTATGAGTTTATGAGTTAGACTGTGTGGTGGACCAGTAAAGCGGACATTATAGTCCACGTGGAGCATCCAGCTCCGTTATTTTTTTCCTTTCACATAAGTCAATAAGTCAATATTTTAGCTGCATATACTCAACATTTTTAAAATATTTATGTTATTGGTATTTAAAGCTAATTTCGCATGTGTTCATTCTAAATAAACAAATACATAAAGTTGCAACATGAAAAATGACGCAACATTAATTAATTTTGCTTTATAAGTTGAATTTTTTTCTTAACTAGGTTTTTTTTTTATAAATAATTCCTGATATAGACTCGTTTTAAAATTAATGCCCAACATAGACACTATTTCTGGTTCGGAAATAAGTCCGTTGGAAGCCTAATTTTTTTAAAAAACATTTTTGTATAAGAACGTCTCTTATACATGATTTTTTTTAATATTTCTAAGTATGTCTCTTATACGGGATGTTTTTTTAAAAAAAAAAAATTAAAATAGTCCCACATGAATCTTCGTCTCCCACACAAGATCGCCATGGAAGCCCTGGACTCTGTTCGTCCTCAGAACGTGTTCTTCCTCCTCTTCCTCACAACTCTTCCTACAGAGTACATGGCAACCTAAAACCTAAAACCTCCGTCAAGCTCCATCTCAGGTTGATGGAGGTTTTAGGTTTTGCTCTTCTCGCTCTTCGTCGATGGGTCTACGAGAGGCTCCTCCATCAACTTTATGCTTAGTGGCCAATACGATTTATGTGATTAATCAGGTTAAGCTCATGGCTAGAATAACTGGGTCCTATGAGGTCACACACTTAGAGTTTATGGACTGAATCAAGCGAATCCGCAAGCACTTGAGAGAATTAAAGAGATAGATTGCCTTCAAGTAAAAGATAATAATTATCTATTACTTAATGATAAAAGAAAATATATCTTGAGAGATATATGGTATATTAAATATATATATATATATATTAAATATATATATTTTAAAAAGTTAGAAGATATTATATACCAAATATATAAGACTACTTAATACAAGATTAAAAAATAGCTTATATATATTTACACGATTCTTAAATAACACCCGGTACTTTATTCAAACAACGCCGGGTCACTCGCGTTCTGCGAGGACCCGTACACTCGCGTTCTGCGAGATTAGCCAAAAATTAGGTTAATTACATGCATGCTAATCTCGCGTTCTGCGAGTGCACGTGTCCTCGCGTTCTGCGAGTGTACGTGTCCTCGCAGAACGCGAGATTAGCATGTCAGATTGACGTTGTTGTGCGCCATTACTACATGTCTTGTCCCCACCTAACTATAATAACTACCCCCTTATTTTAAGTATTCCGTAACACCTATTAACCCTACCCTAACACCTCTTTTTATCATCTTTCACCTCTTTCACCCTCCATTAAAACCCATTTTCAAAACCTTAAAACTTCAAAACACTCTAAAAACACCTAAAATAATGGAAGATGAAGAGGAATTCAACAAAGGAGGGAATGAAGATGGTGGTTCATCAAGTTACCATTCAAATGAGGTAATGTTCTTACTTAATTTTTGAATTTTAATTTGTTTTGCACCATTAAGAGCTAAAATGAACTTATTATGTTGTATTTCATGTTAAATCTAGTAGTAGTGGTAAGTGTTGAAGAGATGACTTTTGCATATAATGTCAAAAACTTAGATGTGTTCATGTTTTTAGGGTTTTTATGGTTTTGAATGTAGGAACTCATGTTATGTTAAATTATCCCGTTCAAGAACTAGTTTCAGGAAATAGCAACTTCTCGCGTTCTGCGAGAGGAAGCCACTCGCAGAACGCGAGAAGTGCCTGCCTCGCAGAACGCGAGAAGTTGCACATTACAGAGTATTAACAGAAGCATTGTGTATAGGTGAATTTTTCTTTGTTCACTGGATTGAATGCAATCCAGTTGAATGACTACACCTACCCCTCGCGGAATACGGTGCCCGTTTCGCCACCGTCATTTGATTTAGGGATTGACGACTTTGGATATTATCATCAACCATCTTTATATGAACAACATGTGCCATCTACATATGAATTGCCTGTGCCATCTACTTATGAGTTGCCCGTGCCATCTACTTATGAATTGCCATGTACATATGAGGTGCCATCAAGCTATGATGCGTTTGATTCACAATTTGCTAACCCACCAACAAACGTAGGAGAGGAGATGTGTTTTCTTCCCTCTTTACGCACTGCACCAAAGTTTGATAGTCCCGTATGTGAGGAAGAGGTTGTTTCTAGGGATTATTCGGAATATTTCACTACGGAGCAAGTGTTTGCCTCTAAGGAGATTGGTCATTTGTGGGCTTTGAATGTTGCAAAGCAACACAAGTTTATGATCTCTATTGGAAGGACTGTACCAGCTAAACTGGGGCAAAGTGGTAAGATTCAAATCATTTGTGAGAAAGGGGGAAGCCATAGGCCTAAAGGTGTCGGTGTTAGATCAAACACAAAGAGCAAGAAAACGGGGTGTAAATTTCAGTTGAAGCTCATGGAGAACCGGGTTGAAGAGAATTGGAGATTAGTGGTTGTTTGTGGTTTGCACAACCATCCTATTGGAGATAGTTTGGTCGGGAATGCATTTGCCGGGAGGCCAACCCCGGATCAAAAGAAAAAGGTTCGTGAGATGGTACTTTCACATTGTTCTCCAAATCAGATTTACACTGAGATAAACAAGGATCCCGGAAGTTGCACAAAGAAGAACCAAGTGTACAATTTGGTAAGACATATAAGGGAAGAGGAAATGGAAGGTAGAACCGTGGTTCAAGAATTCTTTCACCAATGCAAAGAGAGCAACTACTTCATGGAGTATAGGCCAAGTGCAACGAACCCTTCGATAATAGGCGACTTGTTCTTTGCTAGCCCCGAATCAATGAAACTCTTAAAGGCGTTTCCATATGTCCTTTTGATGGACTCGACTTATAGCACGAACAGGTAAGTATTTATCATTCTGTTTTTATGTTGTATTTATCTTACTGTATTTTGGTTCCAGGTACAATGTTCCCTTCCTGGAGATAGTCGGTTTGACTTCTACATGGAAGAATTTTGTTGTGTGCGGGGTATGGTTAGAGGCTGAGAGCGAGGATAGTTATTTATGGGCGTTGCAGCAGCTGCAGACGATGTATTTGAGAATAGGAGCATCGCCTACTTGCTTCGTCACTGACCGTGAGATGGCTCTTATGAATGCAACAGACAAGTTATGGCCAAATGCAAAGTTTCTCTTATGTAGGCGACATGTAAGGAAGAACATAGAGGCGAGAGCCAAGATAGCTATGGGCACACAAGCATTGGGGGTTCATATTTCAAATGATTATTATAACGTGTTCGAACAAACCACTGAAGAAGATTACAAGAGTACTTTGAAGAAACTTGAGGACGAATGGCGAGCTTATCCAGCCGTATTGAAGTACGTGAGAACGAATTGGCTAAACCGTTACAAAGAAAGACTTGTTTCAGCATGGACGGATAATGTCTTCACTCTCGGGAATAACACAACAAACAGGTATGTTCTGTTATTTATGTCTACCTTCTACATATGATAAAAAGAGCTTCTGTAATGCACACCTCGCAGAACGCGAGGGCATACCACCTCGCAGAACGCGAGTAAATTCCTTGATTCAGTGTTGATGCATTTTCGAATGCAAAGATCCTGGAACAATGTATGAACTCGCAGAACGCGAGGTGTACACACCTCGCAGAACGCGAGGAGTTACACATTACAGAAGGATCCACAGGTTCTGATTTGTATTTGCATTTTATTGTTTTTCGAACATTTTAGAGTTGAAGGAGCACATTCATGTCTTAAGTCATACTTGTCAAGTGGAAATGCTAGGCTAGACACAATGTTCAAAGAATACAAAACAATGGCGGAGAACCAACTTAAGGAGATTACTGTGTCTTTCACCGAGAGTTTGAATAAGAGCTTCACAGTTGTTGAAGGGGCCGACTTGTTTAAAGTCTTGAAGTTCAAAGTCTCTTACAAATGCATAGAATTTTTGCTTAAGGAATACACGAAGGGGGAGAGATTAGGTGCGCACTTTAATATGTTTTGTAGCTGCGGGATCAAGATTAGAGATGGGTTGATGTGTGTTCATCAGATTGTAAGACATTGGAAGGAGCAAAGACCACTAAGAGTATCAGAGTTGCACCCTTTCTGGAGTACTTTGAGTTTGGAAGAAGTTGATGTTCCCGGCATACTGGAAGTTAAGAGTAAGGTGGCAAGGCGTCTTTTTCAGACTTTCTATGAGGAAACGTTTCCGAAATTGTGCCCCCATGATCAAGAAAAGTGTGCACAAACTGTTTTAGACATTGGGAAAGTAAATACTCCTCTAAAAGAGCCGGCTATTTCAAAGCACACCGGAGGTCGTCCAGTCGGAGCTCCTAACAAACAACCTAGGTCAACGCAAAGAAGACCGTCTGCATGGGAGCACACTAATGTTGAGATGGATGCTAGAGATTTGGAAGAAACACCCCCAAAGAAGCAAAAAAATGCTTCTAATTCTGAAACATTCAAGAAACCAAAGATTAAGGTGATTGGCAAGTACAAGTCTCACATACCCGCGTCAATGCGCACCCATGTGAATGGTTGGTTTGAGGTAAATGGAGATGGAAATTGTGGATTTAGAGCAATAGCTCATGAATTGCATGACAACCAACACTTATGGAGGGAAGTAAGAGATTTGATGATAGCTAAGGTCAAAGAGATTTGGCACCTAGTTCAAGGAACTTGGATTGGACCTCCACAACAACCAACTTTGGAGAGCGCTTTACACCAACTGACATGGGAAGGAATAGGAAGGGCTCCAGAAGATCACTGGCTAGCTACCCCGGAAATGGGATGCCTTGTGGCATCCACATTCAACATAGTGTTCGTAACGGTGGGAAAAAGTGCTAACTACACTTACCTTCCTCTACAACGTCCTACTTGGTTAGAAGATGGTGACACACTTCCGACGTTCTGCTTATTCTATATTCAGAGTGAGAGACATTTTGTTCCGGTAAGTTTTTGGATCTACTTATGAATTACTATCTAATATGCAACTTCCTAACGTTGTTGTTTTCTTGTAGTTGCGTCTTGAAGAAAACTGCCCATTACCTCATGTGTTTACTCCTTGGTGGCGAAACGCTGAAAGAGATGCTTTTTCTTTGCACGATCTTGTGTCACATCGATGTGCCGCCTTTGAAATGTAATGTTGAAGTTATGTTTTATTCGCTGAATTTGTAATGTAATGTTGAACTGGAGATGGTTTTTTAAATTCTTAAACTGTAACTAATGTCATGGACATTTTCCAGAAAATGTCATTCCTCGCGTTCTGCGAGGATGGTGTCACTCGCAGAACGCGAGTTACACCAACCGTGCCACAGACCGTGCATATCAACTGAGAGCACCTTGTTTCTTATAGGGCAGACTCGCGTTCTGCGAGTGGTGTGCACCTCGCGTTCTGCGAGGTTATGCAAAAAACGAACAGAATTGAAGCAACACCAACATATCCCTAAACATAATCCAACAAAATTATCCAATCAACAAAACACCTAAGAAAGCAATCCAAAACACAATCCAAAACACAAAACGAAAGGCTACTCGTCTTCTCGTGGTCGGAAGGGAGCGAGAGTTGACATACTTAGGAGCATTTGGGCGTGATATGAATCAAAATCCTCTGGAGTGGCAAACCGATACCGGTCCATGTCATTGTACACCCGGCCAATCACCTATACGCAAGTAAACATTCATTCTATGTTAATATTCGAGACAAACAAAGACTAGAAACGCAAGATAAACCAAAACAATTAATATTACCTGTCTCTCAGTCATCATCCCAGGGATTGCAGGACGGATATACCTATGGGTCCTCTTGATGTACCAATCCATGTAATCATGGGAGCATTCATGTGGTGCATAGGCAACTGGCCCCATATCATCGAGAGACAAAGAGTGAACATCTCTTGACTCCCAAAGCCATTGGTTGGCGTCATAAAAAACACTATAACACCTAATGTTTTTCAACCTATGAGCTTTGAGCGGTTCGATGACTGGCCTAGGAATACGCTGCACTCTCCCAAATTGTCTGGGACACCTATCAGGCATGTGTGGTTCGGTGATGTCACAGCAAGATAGCACCCCGTGAAATAGAGCGGGAGCAAGCTCAGGATCGGTGAAGTCTTGTGCTCCATACGGGTTCCAACATACCTAACAAAATGACAGAAAAACGCATGGTGAAGTCTGTAAAACACCAGAAACTGCAGAAACTAGGACTAAATGCAGAAACTTGCATTTTCTCGCGTTCTGCGAGTGTGTCCATCCTCGCGTTCTGCGAGAAGCCACAGACTCGCGTTCTGCGAGAAAATGTTGCATAATCAAAGAAATTACTGCTGCGTACTAAAAAAATGCAGAAATCCCAGAAAATGCAGAAACTTACCATCTCCGGCATAAGAATATCGAGCGCTCCCCTATAGTCCCTTCCGACTTGCCCCTTCTTCAGCTTTACATTCTTAGGCATCCACCGGTATGCCCATGGTTGCTCCGCTCTCCACCGAGGACGTTCAGTAGGTCGGAAGTGTGGGAAGTAGTTGTAGATCCATGCCTAAGAAATACAAAGTACGTTAAATATGAAAATATATATAAGTATGTAAATTAAACGCTTAGAAAGTATAATACCTGCAACAAGGTGTAACAGAAAGACATCTGCGCACAACCCTGTCGTGTGCATACCCCCAGCTGCCTATACAGATGGGCCAAAGCAGCTGAACCCCACGATATGCCCGTAGCATGGGCATAGGTTTCCAAATAAGGCCCATATCTAAGCCGAATCAAGTTCTGTGACTTGTCCGGAAATAAGAGCGAGGAAGCAGTATACAACACCCATCCTAAACCCTTTCGCTCTGGACCTAGGGTTTCACAATGCCTTCTAAACCAATCAGCTTTCACCCTCCCAGAATCTAAAGTGTGCGGATCTACTCCAAAAATTTCCGCCCCCTTCCTACCATAGTATTTTATAATCTCATCATGACTAAACTTGGCACCCAGTTTCTTGCAAGTAGTCATTGCTTTCCCTTCTATAGGTAGGCCTAAAATCATATGTACATCCAGAAGGCCAATAGTGATCTCACCACAAGGGAGGTGGAATGAGTTAGTCTCCGGTTGCCATCGTTCGATGAACGCTTCAATCAACGGATAGTCGATTGCTTCGTACATCATGTCAGGTAGATCTGACAATCCAACAGCACCGGGAATCTCTGACCAGTCATCGTTGTCCAATGGCCAGTCACTGCTTTGCTTTGTCCGTTGTTGTGGCTTCATCGGACCTTTCAACTGCAGAAAAATACAAAATTACACACTGCAGGCCAAATTTACAAAAAATACAGTTTCTGCAGAATTATCAGCTTCTGCAGAAACCAAGCATTTTCTCGCGTTCTGCGAAGAGTAACACCCTCGCGTTCTGCGAGTATGCCACTCCTCGCGTTCTGCGAGAAAATGCACAGAAATTGCATTTTCTGTGCATTCTGCAGAATTTCTGTAAATGTATTAAAAATGCAGAAAATCAATAAATTAGTAAATTACCTCCCCTTTCTGGATGTGGAACGCCACATGTGCTTCAAATCCCTTAAGCAACTCGGGATCTTCTGGACCGCCAGGTGTGGCATGAGTGAGCTCAGGATCATACTTTGGCTCATTCTTCTTGGACTTCCTCTTTCTTGTTGGTTTCTGGACCAATTCTTCTTCTTCTTCTTCTTCTTCTTCATCATCATCATCATCACCTTCTTCTTCGTGTTCTTCCCCAAAACCTTCATCCTGGTACTCTTGTTCCATCGGTTCTGGTTGAGGATTGTAAGAAGAAGAACAAGCTTGTCCACTTCCTTGACCCATGTCTTCAGGAACACTTCCCTCACCAAATGCACCTCCCCACCCTTGTCCACCGACCCAACTTTGTCCACCCCACCCTTGTCCAACTTCCACTAAAGCATACTGAGGAATGAAATTGTCCCAGCTTCCCGATTGTTCATATGGACTTGATTGTGGTGCCCATTGAGTTGACGGTTGTGCACATGAAACTGACTCTTGAGAATAAAGGTCCCAATCATCATTTCGATACCCTTGATATGTATCTGCTCGTTCTATCCCACTAGGCACAGAACAGTCTTCCCCGGCATAACTATGGACACCACTGTACCGCTCTATGGGGCGATAATCAACGTCGGGGAGCCCCTCGGGGAAGAGCTCTACCGGTGTTGTATTCTTTGCTCTCCTTTTCCCTTTTGCATTTTCAACCGGTGGATTTTCTCTCACAGCGTTCCTATTTCTTCGACGGGTTGAACGTCCAGGAAGATCCATTACCTAAAAAAATGTAAAGTAGAATCAGTATATAAATATAACATTATATAAAGTAAAATCAGTATATAATAAAAATCTGCAGAAGAGGAAAGAATTTCCAGTTTTGTCAATTACTCGCGTTCTGCGAGTACCATGACACTCGCGTTCTGCGAGTACCATGACCCTCGCGTTCTGCGAGTAACATGACCCTCGCGTTCTGCGAGTATACCCCTCGCGTTCTGCGTCAATTTGCACAATCATGAGTTTCCGGCAACAGTTTCCGGCGAGATTTTCCGACGAAAATTCAATATTTTAGCTAAAATACCTATCAATTTAAGTAAATTACCAAATAAACATCAAAACCCTAAATAAAATCAACAACCCTAATCAAAAACCCTAACCCTAATGAATTTCAACATAAAACAACATCCACTCATCCACCATAATTCAAAATCATCATCTTTCATCCATTATACAACCATTTCTAAATCAACATTCAATATCAAAACATCATACAATATGCAATTTTCTATACTAACAACATATATTCATCTAAAAACAACATTAAAAAGCATAAGAGTATTAGAAACATACCTTATATGGAGATTTGAATTGAAAAGAGGAAGAAGAAGTAGGTTGAAATTGAGGGAGATGGTAAAATGAGAAGAGAGCGGCGGAATTTTGTAATGGTGGTTGTAAAAATGGGCCGAGTAGGGTTTTTCACCTTTTATAGGGAAAAACCCCCTCGCGTTCTGCGAGGTGACGCACCCTCGCGTTCTGCGAGGGGACGCACTCTCGCGTTCTGCGAGGGGACGCACTCTCGCAGGAAAACGTTTTAGGAAAACGTTTCCTTAAATTCCGCTTTAAGCATCTAAAATCTCTATATTTGGTGATTAGGGTGTTGACCCGATCATCTGACTGGCCTAAATCTGACAAATATGAACCTGATCAATCCGAACTTGATCAATCTGACAGATTTTTTTATATTTTAATAGACAAAAATCTACATAATAAATAAAAAGATAAATGTAAGGATGATCTTTTTTTAGTTAAAAGTATTTTGTATTTACTTATGGCATCTCCAATGACTTGCTAAATTTAGCAAGCCAACTATGATTATAGTAAGTTGAAATGACACATTATAGCAAATGTTATTTTAACAAACAAGTGTAACACCAACAATACTTGCTATAATTTTGCCATTATCAAGTGTAACACCAATTTCCTACTCTTTCAATTTTCAATTTTTTAAGAAATACGGAGTATCATTTATTTAGTGGACCACACACACTTGGCTTGCTATTTGGATTGCCAAATTTAGCAATCTTCATTTATAGCAAGTCATTGATGATGCCCTTACGCAATATTTTTATGATGCGCGCGGAGGGAAGGGAAGAGAAGGGAAGGAAAAATGAAAAATAGTTACCTGGTGCTAGGGCTGAGCAATCGGATTATCCGATCCGATCCGGTAAGCCGGATATCCGCTAAATTTTTTTCCACAAAACCCCAATCCGTATCCGGTCCGTTTTGGAGCGGATATCCGGTAAATATTGTCTGGATCGGATCGGATATTTGACTCGGATATCCGATTTCTAGAAGGTATATGAAGATTAAATTAAACTTTTTATTTCTATTAAAATTAAAATTCACAAAATATAAAATAAATGTTAAATATATAATTATATATATTATATAGAGGAATTAAGATGTGAAAATTAATATATTTGATTCATTTAGCGAATCAACAATTTAAATAAGCAATTAAAATTTAAAATTTTGAGAACAACAATAAAAATTATGTTATATACAAGAGAATTTTTGTCTTAGAGAATATATCCTATTGTTTAAAAATGTATAAAAATAATTATTGAATCATCTGCACTTATAAAAGTATATTTTAGTTCTATAAAAATATATTTATATATTATAATAATAGTACCGGATATTTTCGGATATCCGTAAGCTAAATATCCCTATCCGTATTCGGTCCAAATATCCGGAAAATTCACCCGGATTCGGATAAAACTTAATCGGATATTTTCGGATGCGGATTTTAAAGGATCAGATCGGCGGATTATCGGATCAGATATTTTTGCTCACCCTGGTGCAGCAGGGTAATGATGGCTCCCGGTCCGGTCCGGTTCCGGTTCATCCCGGTTCGGACCGGTTTTTAAAAAAAAAAAAATTTTTTTTAAAAAATAAATAAAAAAATGTAAAAATAATTTTTAAACTTAAAAAAAATAATTATAAAAAAACGCTATTAAAAAAGAATGTTTTGTCATTGTTTTTAAGTTTAAAAATTATGTTTAAAAAACTTAAAAAAAATGATTATAAAAAAACGCTATTAAAAAGAATGTTTTACAAAACATTCTTTTTAATAGCGTTTTTTTATAATCATTTTTTTTAAGTTTTTTAAATTAAATATGAAGGAACAAAAAAATTAAAAAAAATTGGGCTTGCACTTAACAGTGACTTACTTGTTAAGTTGCCTACGTATCCTCTCGGGTTAGAGGAATCAAAGCCCACGTAGTTCTTTACCTTTTTTCAAAACCCGTTACCTAAGTCGAATCTTCGGCGGATGAATCGGTGCGTATCGTAGTAGAATCTCCAATCCACTCGTCTTCCGATGACTCGTTAATGTTACGTTGTTGCCTCATTGCGGCTCTCTTCCAATCGCAAACACAACATTGCGCCTCCAATGACTCCGGTGCCAAATTTGATCTCTTCCTCGTTAAAGTGTTGCCTCCTGCACTAAAAGTTTGTTCCACCGCCACGGTTGAAGCGGGGACGGCAAGAACTTGAGCCGCAATCTTCGCAAGCGTTGGAAACATGCTCCTATGATCCTCCCACCACTTCAAAACATCTAAAGTTTCACAACTAACAAACTCAAAGTTGGTGTTAAGATAGTTATCAATTTCCGCATTCGTGTTTGTAACTCTTGGTCTTTTACTAAAATACTTAGCTCCAAAGGCCCCCAAGCTACTAGAGCTCGAAGAAGCCGGAGGTAATTGTGAAGTAGTCGGAGAATCCGAAAAATGAGTAAATAAAGTTTCAATGTTTGTTCTAGTTCTAGAAACCATACCTAAAATATCCTCTAGTTCACCGTCGGCTAAAATATATCCATAATAGTCATCTAAAAGAGCGTGTAAAACTCCTAATTTAAGTCTAGGATCTAAAACACAAGCAACAAGAAAACAATCGGGAATATATCTATAGTATTGCAACCACTTACTCCTCATGCTTGCAACGGATTCCTCAATGCCGGGAATTTTAGCTCCCTCACTTAAACCAGCCATAACATTACAAGCTTCCAAGACAAAAACATTACTACTTGGTATATAAACATGACTAAATCTCTTTGTTGCATCACTAAAACATTTTAAAAACGTTGCAATACTTTGACATATATCCCAACCTGATTCGCTAAAATAGAAAGTAGAGCCAGAAAGGTTTTGAGAAACAAAAGACGTTAAAACTTGTTTATATTCTATACATTCACATAGTAATATGTAAGTAGAGTTCCATCGGGTACCCACATCTTTTGAAAAACGTTTTAGGTGCACCCCGTTAGTTTTACAAAAGGTCATCCAATCTCTTGTAACTTTAGGATGCCCCCAAATATACTTAATAACGTTCTTAATTGGATCAAAATGATAACTCATAGCACGTAAACCATCTTGAACACATAAGTTTAAAATATGACAAGCACATCGAATATGAAAAAATCTCCCACCAAATAAAGGTTGACACATTTCTTGTAAATCTCTAATAGATGCGGTGTTAGCAGATGCATTGTCGAATCCAATTGAAAAAACTCTATTAAGTAGTCTATATTCTTCTAAAATTGTACGAATCATCATAGCAATATTTTGTGCGGTATGTGAATCATCAAAGACTCTAAATGTCAATAAACGTTTTTGCATTGTAAAATGATGATCTACAAAATGACATGTAACACCCATGTAAGAATGGGTTTGAGTATTATCACTCCATATATCACTACAAATAGAAACATTCATATCATTTTGCGAAAAATAAGAAACTAATTCGGCCTTGTGTCTTTTATAAGCCTTAATTACGTTTTTCTTAATCACTTTCCTAGATACGGATTTAAAAGCGGGTTGTGTATGCTCTTTAATATACTCATTAAATCCTACATTTTCACTAAATCGAAATGCTAAATGATCAACACAAATAGCTTCGGCTAATGCTACACTATTAGCTTCATGATCAAAACGAAATAAAGGGTTACCGCTAGTAGAAGATGCAAATCCGCCGGAAATTTGCGTTTGTCCCCCTAGCATTCCCATCTCGGCGACGTGTCTGTGCTCCATGTGTCGTTGAAGGGTTCCATATCCTCCACTTTTCTTCCATTGGAATGTCGCCTCGCAAAAGTTACAAGAAACAATAATTAGTCCGGGATCATAATCCTCGGCCTCGAGTTCCTCGATACCGGGTTCTAATTTAGTAAACCACTTTGTAAAAACAGGAGATGTTAGTTTCCGGGATTGGTTCCCGGAGGACCCGGTCCCGGTCC
Organism: Oxyria digyna; assembly: GCA_029168935.1. Classification (NCBI taxonomy): domain Eukaryota; kingdom Viridiplantae; phylum Streptophyta; class Magnoliopsida; order Caryophyllales; family Polygonaceae; genus Oxyria; species Oxyria digyna. Next base: position 5,897,026 of record JAPVLV010000024.1, read on the forward strand.
TCCCCCCCCCCCCTACCCCTAGCCGGCCTCGAACCGCTAGCTTGCCCTTGAGGCCTAGCGGTCCTACCCCTAGCGGAGGACCTAACTTGGGAGGTGGGAGTGGGAGTGGGAGAAGTGACATTATCACTCTCTTGGGTGTCAAAATGATCCGCCATAATATGATTAAGAACAATTAAATAATATGATTAAAAGCAATTAAAAACAATTAAAAACAATTAAAACAATTAAAACAATAAAACAATAAAACAATAAAACAATAAAACTTAGAACAATATAATAATGTGATTAAAAATGTAAAAGCAATAAAATATTGAAAGACAAAAGCTAATTAAAAGGAAGAGATTAAGAGAGATTGTTGATGGAATTTGAGAGATTATGAGATTGAGATTTGAGAAAGAGAAGAGAGATTGTTGTTGTTGGATGTGTGATTTGAAGATTGTATGGTATGGTATTTATAGGGGTTTGATATGAATTTTTTAATATTTAAAAATGATTTTTTTTATTTTTTTTTAATTTCCTAACGGCTAGGATCCGTTAGGACCGCCGGTTCGAAAAAAGGGATTTCTCGAACCGGAACCGGACCGGGTCAGAACCGGTTCCGGTTCGAACCGCCGGTCCGGTCCCGGTCGAGCCATCCCTACAGCAGGGATACTGGAAAACCGTCCGGCCGAAGGAAACCGGTCCGAGTATTCGAGGACCCTCGAAACCGGTTCTCCTTTTTTGAGGCCCCACCCTCACTCGTCCTGTAGAAGCGACACGTGTCCTGTTTAGCCCAAAGCTCATCGAAACGTCATCCTTAAAAATCAAAGTCGGAATATCATACGTCGATGACGCTTAATCAGTGACACGTGTAGAGCTGGAGAGCGCGCGTGTGTTTCTTTCGAGATTCCGCTGCGCGTGGGACTTGTTCACACTTTCCCTTTTTTATTAGAAAAAGAAAAAAAGAAAACAAATAGATGAACGGGGCTTGGTGTTTGTCTGGTGGATGGTTGGTTTTGATTCCTCCATTCCAATACAGAGTTCAGTTTTGTGGAGAGGAGAGAGCGAGAATTTCCCACCCCCACCCTCTTCTTCCCCAAAACTACTGCTTCTCCTTCCTTCTTTTCTGGTTCTCTATTATTAAGAATAGGAGTCGGAATTGGGTGGGAATGGGAATAGGAGTCGGAATTGGGAGCCGCTAGACTTGTTGCTCATCGGTGACGAACTCATGTTGATTTCGCAACGGAAATCGTCATCGACGGCCTCCCAATCCCTATGTCCACACCAATTGTCTCCTCCGCAGGATCCTCTCTTTCTCTCCACTTTCACGATGATCAAGGTTTTTTCCCCTCTTTTTTTTTTTTATCAGTTGTGCCTGTCGCATAATATAATAATTTGTTGAATTTAGTGTACAAAGTAAAAGGGCCAAAAGGTTTTTTTTGTTCATTCTCTGGAATCAATTTGCTCTTCCATAGGGATAGATTGTGGCTTCATCATTCTACAAAGATGTTCGAGTTTCACCTTAGCCTTTTTATCTCTGTTATACAACTTTATGCTGAATCTCCATCACTTCTCTTTTGGGCTAGAATGCAGATGTAGAAAGAGGAGCCTATTATTTGGTTCTTAAGGATGAAAACTTGTGAAAAAAGCAACTTCATGATGGAAACATTGCTACTGTGGTAACCTGATAAAATAAATTAACATTTACAATGTGTTGATCTGTATGAAATGTATGCCAAAAGAACACCCTGAGTAGCTTCATTCGTTTTACTATCTAATATTTTATATTATCTCAATGCTAATCAGGTTCAGTTTGGCCTGTAAGTTTGAGATCTACTGAAGCAATGGAAGCGGGTCTTTATCCGTCAGGGCCATATCCTGAGCGTGAGGGGGAACCAGATTGTTCTTTCTATATAAGAACAGGGCTGTGTAGATTCGGTACTACATGTAGATTCAATCATCCTCCTAATAGAGAGCGGGTAAGAACTTCTTATTCTTAGTAAATGTATCACATATTTGTCGTCTCTGGGTAAGTAGAATTTATTCGATGTTATATGTTTATATGTTCGGCTGAAGAGTCCATTTAATGGAACTTACTTTAAGCGCAATAGAAGTATAACATTGATTCACAAATTTCTCTGGATAGGATATAACATATATGGTTTGTGTCCATTACATCCATTTTCATACCATGTGCTGATGTTCATATATTCTGCTCATTATTTTCTATGATAAAATCCTCTAGTTATGGTTGATTTATTTGATATGCCTTGTAATACCCCAGGCTATTGCTACTGCAAGAATGATGGGAGAGTATCCGGAAAGAATTGGACAATCTGAATGTCAGGTAAGCATTTAGCCTCCATTGTTTCTTCTCTGTATATGCAATAATGCTCTGCTCAGATTGGGTCTAGTAAACTAAGTTTTTTTTTTATTATTTTACATAGCATCATTGTGTAGATATTAGGTTTTCTATAATTTGGTTTGGAAACATACTACTGATACAGAATATTTATATCAACTCTTTATTGTACTACTTTATTTAGTTGATGCACAAATCTTGATTTATGGTTAATTGCAACAACTTAGCTCTATAAATGTAGATGTCATCGTATGGGTAGACTAAAGGTAATATAGGCCTCTTTTAGACATGCATTTGGTGCTCAAGATGCTTATGAAATTCCTTTTGAGGAAATTCACATGAAGAATAGAGCTTAGGCTGGTAGCTCGTAAACTTGTTCAGCTAAATGTGTCTGTAAACAAATCAGATGAATGCTGACAAGGAGCAGAATACGAGCTCTTTACTGCTGATGAAAATACCAGTTTTAGAATAATCATTGTCTTACGAATTCCTTTGGCTGTATTTGTCAATGTTAAGTTTCTTCTTGTACGAGTCTCTGCACAGAGATTAATCCTGCAATTTTAGCTGTATGTGTGTCGGTACGTGGTAGCATTTTGGTTTTAATGCTTGTTTTTCAATCATATTTTGTCAGTACTATTTGAAGACTGGCACCTGCAAGTTTGGAGCCACATGCAAATTTCATCATCCTAAAGACAAAGCTGGGATTGCTGGAAGAGTTCCTCTAAATATTTTAGGCTACCCCCTTCGTCCGGTTTGGGCTTACTTTTCGAATCTACTCTTGGATAATACGTCTTTGTCTTACTTTTTGTTGCATACGAAAGTCTGCAAAGGATAAACACCCTATTGTAAATTCTGTCATCTACCCTTTGTTTGTGCAGAACGAGCAAGAGTGTGCATACTATTTACGGACTGGACAATGTAAATTTGGGAGCACCTGTAAATTCCACCATCCTCAACCATCTAATCTAACTTCTTTGCGTGGCTCACCTGGTTATCCTCCTGCTCAATCTCCAACTACCCCTGGACAGCAACTATATTCAGGAGGTATAACAAGTTGGCCATTGTCAAGAACATCAGTTATCCCCAGTCCACGCTGGCAAACTCCCTCAACTTACACTCCTATGATTCTACCTCAGGGAGTCATTTCCGTCCCAGGATGGAACGCCTACATGGTAACTTCTCACAACCCTCAACTTGCTATCGTAGTGCTGTCAATTTCTCCTGTGATTCTACCTCAGGGAGTAGTTTCCTAGTTTTTTGTCGCTTTTTTTCCCTGAGTCTCTCAGGAAACATCCTTTCGACTTGGTACTTCGGTGGGATTATGCTGGTTGATTGTTGTTGTTGTTGTCGTCATGATATGCTTATTCTCACATTTTTTTTAATTGATAGGGACAGTTAGGATCAGCTTCAGGTTCTGAGAGTCAGCAGCAAACAGGAGGGAACAACAGCATGTACGGAACTTCACGTCAGAGTGAATCTGCGATTCCTACATCTCCTGGGACATATTCTGGGTCTCTTCCTGTAGGATATTACGCCTTGCAAAGGGATAGCGTTTTCCCTGAGAGACCTGGGCAGCCTGATTGTCAATACTACATGAAGACGGGTGATTGTAAATTTGGTGCAGTTTGCAGGTTCCATCATCCCCGGGAGAGAACTATTCCAGCTCCAGATTGCCTCCTCAGTCCAATGGGTTTGCCACTGCGTCCCGTGAGTTATTCCCTTTCCCTTTCTGTCTATAACTTTCTGTTTTGTTTAACTAAATTGATGTGATCTTGTATGGTTTGGACAGGGTGAACCGCTATGCATATTTTATTCTCGTTATGGCATCTGCAAATTCGGGCCCAACTGCAAATTTGACCACCCTCCAATGGGTTACACATACAGTTTATCAGCAGCAGCATCTTCTGACGCCTCAGCTGTTCGACGTTATCTGGGCTCGTCATCGAACGAAGGGCGTATGGAAGCAGGCTCCAGAGGTGATGATAATGCTGATACTGAGGGGTAGAACTTCTTTTAATAAGTGAAGTTCTTCATTCCCTTTCAAAGAGGAATTGGGAATCAAAAGTGTAAATTCATTGCTCAAGATTGGGGTGAAGGTGTACAACATTTTATGTTAATGCCAAATTCAATATCTATCTCTAAACACAATGTAAGTTATGCCTGTAAGGGCTATACTCTGGTGTTGTATAATTCCGAAGTATTACCATATTTGGTACGGAAAAATGCCATTTCTTTGTTGGTTTGTGTACCTAAATCCCTTCTTGGAATTGGTCTTCTTTATAGTGCTAACTTCATTCTTTTCTTCTTTCTTTGTCGGCGAATGCTGCAAACTTTTTAATGTGCTGTATATCAGATGTCTGCCACGGAATATTGTAACCAAATTGAAAGGGTAAAAGATGAATTTTGTCGGTAATACTCGATTACAGAATCTTTATTAAAAAAAAGTTTCACTGATCGCCTGAATTGTGTATTCCTTTTTTTGGTCAAGAAATTGTCTGTTCCTTTGAACATCACTTGTGGGCGAACAAGGGCATTGAAAACTTCATTACTATAACGAAGTGTCAATGTTATTCGCATGAAAGGATAATTAAGAGAAATGTTCCGGTGAGAACAATATTTAACATAGAGAAGTATTCAAGTGGTAATGTTTATAATTTGGGCAATAATGTTCGTAATTTGAGCGATAATGTTCATAATCTGGGCGATAAAAAAAATTGAGGTCATTTTGAGAAAAAAAAGAAAGTTAAACTGCCTCTTTCGACTGAATTCCACAAGCCACCTTCTGTAGTGCTCTGAGCCTCTGACGAATTCTTTTGTGCACAGTTCATGGTTGTAAATGGCATGACTCATCATAGTCGGAAGATCTGAGTTGAGATTTTCCATAATCCCTTCTAAAATATATTGTACTCCCATCTTCACCCCCATCTCCTTGTTGAATCCTTCGAGTTGCAAGGCATCGTCCACTGCGAGTTCGTTGAATAACCCTAGTGTCTCTTCCTCCTTAGCTTCAGGTTCTTGATAAGAATTGGCGAGGTCGTCCCCCTTCCTATTCACTTCCTCCTCCAGCTATTTCAATTCCCCCTCCTCGATGTCCTTGAGATAGGATCACACGACTAAGGCCCAGACCTTCATCTCGGCCATGTATGAACTAATTTATCTTGCTATCTTACTTTCTTCTCCCTAAATTTCCTCCCAAAACACTTCCAGACATGTTCCTAAATGTCCAGCTTTGAATTGAAGCTCATTCCCTACAAATTTTGATCCCATTTCACCCTCTACAGTCCATGTAGAAGCTAGCTTTCTCACTTCCCTAATCCAATTTCAAATGAAAACCTTCTCACCTTCCTGATTTTCCTCTATCTCCATCGTTGATTCTCTCAACGAGAGACCCATTTGATAGAGTAGATATCAAGATTAACTCATAAAAACTAATAAACACACACAAAGAACACAAATCCAAAAGAGGACAACCTCTCCAATGACCAAATATCTAAGGGGGACTCACTTTCCCAAAGAGCCCAAGGCAAAAATCGCTTGAATACTTCTCTATTTTCTGGATAACCGTCCTCTTGGTTTAGTTCCGTATTTTTAAGACTATCATTTACCCATTGCCAGTCCAAAAAACTGCTTTAAACCATTTATATACAATTCTAACTACTTTATCTCCTAACAAAACAACTCACCCTATGTACAGTCTATTTTATTTTTGTAAGGGTTAAAAATTGAAGTATTTAAATTATTCTCTACTAGGAAAATGGGTTAAACCCATCACAACAAAAAAGTATTACATTCTCAATTTAATTCCTTTCTATTTTAAGTTGTTTAAATAAACCCTTTTTTTTAAATTCACATTATTTGATGCACCTAACCTAAGTTACATGCACATAGGTAAAAGAAGTGTTTATAGAAAAAAAGAAATGATACATCCAAGAGTGACAATTGTGCACACAAGTTACGCATACCAAGTGTCAGATAGACACACCGAATAAATGCACCTAGATTATGTGCACGAGTATATCTAAGAACAAGATATGGCGCACATAAATTATTCGTATCAAATATGTTATAGTTGAATTTTCCCATTTTATATTTGTGTGCGTAAATTATGTGTACCGAGATGTGTTGCTAAGTTACATGCAGAAATTCTCATGAACTTAGACACACAAAAAATAGAGTGTATTTAGTGTACAAATTGCAAACCAACTGCTCAATATTGGGATTGATTTTCCTAAAACAATTCTCATCCTTTGCCTCTCGACCAAAACAAAAAGTTACACAACTCGCATCACCACCCATAGAATAAAAAAAGAGCTCTATGTCAAGGAAAACAATCCCAAGGAAAACTTCTCCCCCTCTTTCTTCTTCCCTTCTACTCCTGCCATCATGTTTCTGCTCGCATCCTCCTCATTGCCTTCACTCATCCACCACCTCCTTCATCTTTCTCTTCCTTGATCTCCACCTTCGTTTCTTTCTTTGGTCGATCTCCCTCCCAACCAAAGAGTATTTTAGTTTCCTTCCTCTTGTTTCCATGGCGTTTCATGAAATTTTGGGTGCAAGTGTGGCGTACGATTCCTCTCCCCCTTCTTCTTTCTTTGTTTTTGCTGGTTTTGGCTTTTCCTTCTAGCCTAGACATGCTTTTCTTTGTCGGCCTTCCTTTTTAGCCAACATTTTTGCCAGTTTGAGTTTGTGGTCTTGACTATGTTCTTGATGTTTTCATCTAAAACCATGCTCAATACCATTCCTCAACCCGATTTCACTTCCTTAAATTTTTAGTTTTGGTATTTACCAATTTTTAGCCCCTTTAAGGCCTTGCAGTCTGCTAATTTTCCTCATCGGACCTTCCCCTTTTAGGCATGCGTACTTTGTTCATACTGAGCAGGTGTTGCACCTTGTTGCCTAACATTCCCCGTTGGGCCTCTTTTCCTTGTTTTTTTGCAGCAGCTTGGCTGGTTCTAGGGTGTTGCTTCTAAGCAATACTGCCATCCAGATATAGCCTCCTCCTAAAAAACCTCAATCCAAACACATCCTTCTCCCTCACCCCCTCCTTGCGCCATGTTGCTCTGCCCCTAGCCATGTGCAAGTGGTTGGACTTTGCCTTGACGTTCACTAGTGGAAAAAACACCTGTTGAGGCGGGCAAAAACCCCCCTGTTGAGGCGGTCAGGGGTCGCTGCAACAGGGGAAGCTGCAACAAGTAAATACTTGTTGAGGCAGTCACTATACTGCCCGCCTCAACAGATAGGCAAAATTTAGCATTAAATCTCACGTGCCCGCCTCAAAAGACTAGGCTTTTTGAGGCGGACACTATACTGCCCGCCTCTAATATATGTGATGTCCGCCTCTAATATATGTGATGCCCGCCTCAAAATCTCCAAATTTTGGCAACCCATTTCAGTAATTTTACGATAACCAATTTATCCGATAACCAATTTTAATTCCAAATTTTGGCAACCCATTAATTTTTACGATAACCAATTTTACACAGATAAGATTTACAACTCAAAAATTTAACAAATTTGCAAATCAAATTTACAATGAAACCATAAATCTGTACACAGATCTGCAACAAAATAGATTATAAAAAAGGCATCAAATTTTGATTTCTGTTGCAGACTCGTCTTTGTCTCCTATGACTGCGAACTTGTTTTCTTCTTAAAACTCGTCTTCGTCTTCGGTGGATTCCAGTTGCAGACTCGGCCGTCTTCGTCTTCGTCTTCGGTGGTGCAGACTCGGTCGGAGGCTCGTCTTCTTCTTCCATGGATCCTTACAGATACAACAGATCTGGAAGCCAATAGATCTGGAAGCCAATAGATCTGGAAGCCAACAGATTTGGAAGCCAAAGTCGCTTCCGACGAGATCCTACAGATCCAACAGATCTGGAAGCCCAAGTCGTTTCCGACGAGATCCAACAGATCTGTTGATGAGGCGCAGAGGTTGTTGAGGAGATCCGCTCGATCTTGGTTGTTGGCGAGATCCGCAGACCAGATCTTGGTTGTCGAGCGGCGGAGGAGATCGAGCAGATCTTGGTTGTCGAGCGGCGGAGGAGATCGAGCGGCGCAGAGGTTGTTGAAGATGAGCGGCGCAGATCTGTTGAAGAAGAGTTTCAATGGAGGAATTCGATGGAGGAAGATTAATGGAGAAGGAAGGAGATATTTTAGAATGAGATTTCAATGGAGAGGGAGATTGGAAAAGAATGAGATTTCAGTAGAGAGGAAGATTGGAAAAGAGCGTTGAATTGGGTTAGGGTTATATGAGATGAGAGCATTGAGAGGTGCCGCTTTAGTGGCCGGGTTAGGGTTATAATGAGATGGGTGGGTTATAAAAAATGGGACTCGTTATTTTTTAAAGAGGCGCCTTTTTTTTAGAAAAATTAAGACTTGTTGAGGCGGGCGCCTTAATGCCCGCCTCTAATTTTTTTGTCGCAACTGTTGAGGCGGGCGCCTACTGCCCGCCTCTAATATTTTTGGACCTGTTGAGGCGGGCGCCTTACTGACCGCCTCAACAGGTAAAAAACACAAATTTTTTTTGAGGCGAACGAAAATTTGCCCGCCTTTAAAGCATCTGTTGCAGCGAACAAAACGACTGACCGCCTCAACAGATAGTAGAATAAAACTTTTTGCGTCGGTTTTTAAGGTGACCGCCTCAACAGGGGGGCTGCAACATGTTTTTTTTCTACTAGTGGTTGTTACCTCCTCCTTTGAGGCTAACACCCATGTTATCCTAAGAACTACTCTGTTTCTTGTCATGGGAGGAAAGATCCAATCTTTTGTGGCCTCAGTTTCAATGGTTCCAGCCTTGAATTCAGGTGTTCATGATTCCACTATCCTCATGCTGGCTACTAAGGTTTAAGTTGTCAATGTTGATGCAACCCCTAAGATTGGTGCAAAGGAATATGTTGCCCATGTTGCCTCATCTCTCGCACCGACTACAATATCGGCCTCTCCCGCTTCTCACACGCCTCATAAGGAGTGGTCTAACATGTTCCGCAACAACCACAATAGCTATCGGCTCAAGTTTGTTGAGAGCTCCGACGAGTTCGTCCTTGCCAAGAACCAGGACATTCTCTCCCATGAGGAGGCTTGAGATCATGCTCTTATCAGGTATATTTTTGTCGAGAAATTCCGCGAAATTTTCCTCTTGTCAAGAGGATCCTCAAGGTCAGAGACGTCACTATTAGCAAGGGTTTGTCTATTCCTGTGGAAATTCCTTTGCTAAGTTATGTGGTTTTCAATGATATTATTCGGGTGGGGCCAGCTTATGACATTTTCATACTTGTGTTGGAACCCTTTCCTTGGGCCATAGTTGTGTGGCACTGTGGCATCGTCTCAAAGCACTCATTCATTCTCTGGTTAGCAGCCAGGGACGCCCTTCCCACAAGAGACATCCCCCTTGTGTCTAAGCCTTAGCTATAAGGTCTTGCACAAGATTAGGCTTTGAGTTGAATTCTCATGTTACACGCCTTGCCTCCTCTATGGTTAGCAATAGATGGAAGCTTGGCCATAAGAACAAACCTAAACAAATCGTTTTTGCAGAAGTGAAAGACTCTGACTTATGCTTCAGCTTTTCATGCCAAAGGTGAGTTTTATGTTTCTGTTCCCGTCATTGGGGATCAACTGACGTCCAAGGGAGCTCTTGAAGGTAATAACACTTCAACAAACATCATTGTTCACAAGATCAAGCCGTGTGTCTACAAGGTTGTTTTGATTTTGTACCTGCATATTACTTTGGATAATGCACTGTAATTCGTTTGCTTCACTTCATGGCTTGGGTGTGATACTTTGTTTTGGATGTAAGCCTTTGGGCATCGTTTTGTCGGACTTATCTATATATATATTAAAGGAAAGTTGTTTGAAGCCCTCCCCTTAATTTTGGCTTCATTTAGCTTATGTGTCATTTTGTTGTTAATCCTCTAAAAATAAATCATTTTTAATTTTTGTTTTAAAAAAATTCTCAAAAAAACAGTTTTTTTAAAGGAAAAATGTGTTTATTTATAGGCTCAAATACCGAAAAACACCCTTAAAAATGGTCGATTTGTTCAAAACCACCCCTTAAAAATTAATTTCCATAAAACCACCCTTATACACACTCCATTAGCCGAAAACCACCCTTCCGTTATAATTTCGTTAGTTTAATAAATGGCTCAAATACCGAAAATCACCCTTAAAAAGGGTCGATTTGCTTAAAACCACCCCTTAAAAAATATTTTACAAAAAACCACCTCTAAACGCACTCCGTTTGCCGAGAACCACCCTTCCGTTATAATTCCGTTAGTTTGATTAAAATAGTATTATTAATTTTTTAAATAAAATTTTTTTTACATATTTAACCCTTTACTTTTTGTTTTTATATATTTTGTATCCAACTTAAAATGTTGGATACAAATTGTAATTAAGCAAAAATGTGGGGTAAGGTCTATCATCTTCTTCAACCCAAAATCAGATTTGGTCCGACTCCGACCTCACTCCTTGTCACTAGACCGGCGTCCGCTGCTCCTCTTCCGGCTCCGTCATCTCCCTCTCCCTTCCCAGCCGCTCTCTGACCGGCTCTCTCTCCAACGCCTCTCCCTCTCTTACAACAATTTCTCCATGCCCATTCCCTCTCTTACCTACCTCATTGGATCTCTCCTCCAATCTCCTCTCCGGACCTAGGCTCCCTCACTCTCCTTCAAGGAATCCTCAATTTCTCCTATAACCACCTCTCCGGCACCCTCCCGCCTTCCTATGGTCGTCTTCCGGTTATGGTCAGCCTCGACCTTCCGCCATGTCATTCCAACCCCAGATCTGGTTTTGGGTTGAAGAAGATGATAGTCCTTACCCTACATTTTTGCTTAATTACAATCTGTATCCAACATTTTAAGTTGGGTAGAAAATATATAAAAACAAAAAGTAAAGGGTTAAATATGTAAAATAATTTTTATTTAAAAAATTAATAATACTATTTTAATCAAACTAACGGAATTATAACGAAAGGGTGATTTTCGGCAAACGGAGTGCGTTTAGAGGTGATTTTTTGTAAAATAATTTTTAAGGGGTGGTTTTAAGCAAATCGACCCTTTTTAAGGGTGGTTTTCGGTATTTGAGCCTTAATAAAAATAAAAATATTAATTGTTTTAGTTAATTTTTTAAATAAAAAATATTTACAGATTTAACCCTAACTTTTCTTTTCTCCACAACTTAAGAAGTTGGATAAAAATTATAATTAAGCCAAACTTTGGGCTTAAAGTATCATCTTCTTCGACCCATAACCCAAAACCAGATCTAGGGTTTTGAATTGAGGAAAATGGCGACACAAGACCTCGCTCATCTCATCGAAGAATACGGTTTCGGTACTTCCGATCGGTCATCTGTCAAGATGTTCCTTTTGATTCCAAGATCTCTCCATCCCCACAAGAATACGGTTTTGGTACTTCTTCACCGAGCTCCTCTTCATTCTGTAGTTTCTCCAGTACCTCAGTTGTCGGTTCCGTCTCCTCCTCGAGGTTCCCGGCGCCGATGGCCAGACAGGCAGTTGAATGAGTGAACGGTGTAACCACCAGGTGCCAGTCATTGTTTTCCCTGTAAATCCGGCGAGGAAAGTAGCTCGGTATGCCTATTGGAAACCCTAGCTATGTGTAACATATACGAAATTAAGGGTGGAGAAGATAATGACCTAGATAAAATCAAGTAGACATAGAAAAATAAAATCCCAAAAAAATGAAAATGAAAGAGATTATTCAAGTATATTATGTAATCTATCAGCAGTTCATCACCCATAGCCGGCCATAACTCAAAATTTCTAGATCTGGTATTGGATTGAAGAAGATGATATTTAAGTCCAAAGTTGTGCTTAATTATAATTTTTACCCAACTTCTTAAGTTACACGATTCTTATATACAGCCCGGTGCTTTATTCAAACAACGCCGGGTCACTCGCGTTCTGCGAGGACACGTACACTCGCGTTCTGCGAGATTAGCAAAAAATTAGGTTAATTACATGCATGCTAATCTCGCGTTCTGCGAGTGCACGTGTCCTCGCAGAACGCGAGTGTCACGTCCCTCGCAGAACGCGAGATTAGCATGTCAGATGGACGTTGTTGTGCGCCATTACTACATGTCTTGTCCCCACCTAACTATAATAACTACCCCCTTATTTTAAGTATTCCGTAACACCTATTAACCCTACCCTAACACCTCTTTTTATCATCTTTCACCTCTTTCACCCTCCATTAAAACCCATTTTCAAAACCTTAAAACTTCAAAACACTCTAAAAACACCTAAAATAATGGAAGATGAAGAGGAATTCAACAAAGGAGGGAATGAAGATGGTGGTTCATCAAGTTACCATTCAAATGAGGTAATGTTCTTACTTAATTTTTGAATTTTAATTAGTTTTGCACCATTAAGAGCTAAAATGAACTTATTATGTTGTATTTCATGTTAAATCTAGTAGTAGTAGTAAGTGTTGAAGAGATGACTTTTGCATATAATGTCAAAAACTTAGATGTGTTCATGTTTTTAGGGTTTTTATGGTTTTTAATGTAGAAACTCATGTGATGAGACGAACACGTTGAATGACTAGTTTCAGGAAATAGCAACTTCTCGCGTTCTGCGAGAGGAAGCCACTCGCAGAACGCGAGAAGGGCCTTCCTCGCAGAACGCGAGAATTTGCACATTACAGAGTATTAACAGAAGCACTGTGTATAGGTGAATTTTTCTTTGTTCACTGGATTGAATGCAATCCAGTTGAATGACTACACCTACCCCTCGCGGAATACGGTGCCCGTTTCGCCACCGTCATTTGATTTAGGGATTGACGACTTTGGATATTATCATCAACCATCTTTATATGAACAACATGTGCCATCTACATATGAATTGCCTGTGCCATCTACTTATGAGTTGCCCGTGCCATCTACTTATGAATTGCCATGTACATATGAGGTGCCATCAAGCTATGATGCGTTTGATTCACAATTTGCTAACCCACCAACAAACGTAGGAGAGGAGATGTGTTTTCTTCCCTCTTTACGCACTGCACCAAAGTTTGATAGTCCCGTATGTGAGGAAGAGGTTGTTTCTAGGGATTATTCGGAATATTTCACTACGGAGCAAGTGTTTGCCTCTAAGGAGATCGCTCATTTGTGGGCTTTGAATGTTGCAAAGCAACACAAGTTTATGATCTCTATTGGAAGGAGTGTACCATCTAAACCGGGGCAAAGTGGTAAGATTCAAATCATTTGTGAGAAAGGGGGAAGCCATAGGCCTAAAGGTGTCGGTGTTAGATCAAACACAAAGAGCAAGAAAACGGGGTGTAAATTTCAGTTGAAGCTCATGGAGAACCGGGTTGAAGAGAATTGGAGATTAGTGGTTGTTTGTGGTTTGCACAACCATCCTATTGGAGATAGTTTGGTCGGGAATGCATTTGCCGGGAGGCCAACCCCGGATCAAAAGAAAAAGGTTCGTGAGATGGTACTTTCACATTGTTCTCCAAATCAGATTTACACTGAGATAAACAAGGATCCCGGAAGTTGCACAAAGAAGAACCAAGTGTACAATTTGGTAAGACATATAAGGGAAGAGGAAATGGAAGGTAGAACCGTGGTTCAAGAATTCTTTCACCAATGCAAAGAGAGCAACTACTTCATGGAGTATAGGCCAAGTGCAACGAATCCTTCGATAGTAGGCGACTTGTTCTTTGCTAGCCCCGAATCAATGAAACTCTTAAAGGCGTTTCCATATGTCCTTTTGATGGACTCGACTTATAGCACGAACAGGTAAGTATTTATCATTCTGTTTTTATGTTGTATTTATCTTACTGTATTTTGGTTCCAGGTACAATGTTCCCTTCCTGGAGATAGTCGGTTTGACTTCTACATGGAAGAATTTTGTTGTGTGCGGGGTATGGTTAGAGGCTGAGAGCGAGGATAGTTATTTATGGGCGTTGCAGCAGCTGCAGACGATGTATTTGAGAATAGGAGCATCGCCTACTTGCTTCGTCACTGACCGTGAGATGGCTCTTATGAATGCAACAGACAAGTTATGGCCAAATGCAAAGTTTCTCTTATGTAGGCGACATGTAAGGAAGAACATAGAGGCGAGAGCCAAGATAGCTATGGGCACACAAGCATTGGGGGTTAATATTTCAAATGATTATTATAACGTGTTCGAACAAACCACTGAAGAAGATTACAAGAGTACTTTGAAGAAACTTGAGGACGAATGGCGAGCTTATCCAACCGTATTGAAGTACGTGAGAACGAATTGGCTAAACCGTTACAAAGAAAGACTTGTTTCAGCATGGACGGATAATGTCTTCACTCTCGGGAATAATACGACAAACAGGTATGTTCTGTTATTTATGTCTACCTTCTACATATGATAAAAAGAGCTTCTGTAATGCACACCTCGCAGAACGCGAGGGCATACCACCTCGCAGAACGCGAGTAAATTCCTTGATTCAGTGTTGATGCATTTTCGAATGCAAAGATCCTGGAACAATGTATGAACTCGCAGAACGCGAGGTGTACACACCTCGCAGAACGCGAGGAGTTACACATTACAGAAGGATCCACAGGTTCTGATTTGTATTTGCATTTTATTGTTTTTCGAACATTTTAGAGTTGAAGGAGCACATTCATGTCTTAAGTCATACTTGTCAAGTGGAAATGCTAGGCTAGACACAATGTTCAAAGAATACAAAACAATGGCGGAGAACCAACTTAAGGAGATTACTGTGTCTTTCACCGAGAGTTTGAATAAGAGCTTCACAGTTGTTGAAGGGGCCGACTTGTTTAAAGTCTTGAAGTTCAAAGTCTCTTACAAATGCATAGAATTTTTGCTTAAGGAATACACGAAGGGGGAGAGATTAGGTGCGCACTTTAATATGTTTTGTACCTGCGGGATCAAGATTAGAGATGGGTTGATGTGTGTTCATCAGATTGTAAGACATTGGAAGGAGCAAAGACCACTAAGAGTATCAGAGTTGCACCCTTTCTGGAGTACTTTGAGTTTGGAAGAAGTTGATGTTCCCGGCATACTGGAAGTTAAGAGTAAGGTGGCAAGGCGTCTTTTTCAGACTTTCTATGAGGAAACGTTTCCGAAATTGTGCCCCCATGCTCAAGAAAAGTGTGCACAAACTGTTTTAGACATTGGGAAAGTAAATACTCCTCTAAAAGAGCCGGCTATTTCAAAGCACACCGGAGGTCGTCCAGTCGGAGCTCCTAACAAACAACCTAGGTCAACGCAAAGAAGACCGTCTGCATGGGAGCACACTAATGTTGAGATGGATGCTAGAGATTTGGAAGAAACACCCCCAAAGAAGCAAAAAAATGCTTCTAATTCTGAAACATTCAAGAAACCAAAGATTAAGGTGATTGGCAAGTACAAGTCTCACATACCCGCGTCAATGCGCACCCATGTGAATGGTTGGTTTGAGGTAAATGGAGATGGAAATTGTGGATTTAGAGCAATAGCTCATGAATTGCATGACAACCAACACTTATGGAGGGAAGTAAGAGATTTGATGATAGCTAAGGTCAAAGAGATTTGGCACCTAGTTCAAGGAACTTGGATTGGACCTCCACAACAACCAACTTTGGAGAGCGCTTTACACCAACTTACATGGGAAGGAATAGGAAGGGCTCCAGAAGATCACTGGCTAGCTACCCCGGAAATGGGATGCCTTGTGGCATCCACATTCAACATAGTGTTCGTAACGGTGGGAAAATAACACATTTCCGCCCAGAATCTAAAGTGTGCGGATCTACTCCAAAAATTTCCGCCCCCTTCCTACCATAGTATTTTATAATCTCATCATGACTAAACTTGGCACCCAGTTTCTTACAAGTAGTCATTGCTTTCCCTTCTATAGGTAGGCCTAAAATCATATGTACATCCAGAAGGCCAATAGTGATCTCACCACAAGGGAGGTGGAATGAGTTAGTCTCCGGTTGCCATCATTCGATGAACGCTTCAATCAACGGATAGTCGATTGCTTCGTACATCATGTCAGGTAGATCTGACAATCCAACAGCACCGGGAATCTCTGACCAGTCATCGTTGTCCAATGGCCAATCACTGCTTTGCTTTGTCCGTTGTTGTGGCTTCATCGGACCTTTCAACTGCAGAAAAATACAAAATTACACACTGCAGGCCAAATTTACAAAAAATACAGTTTCTGCAGAATTATCAGCTTCTGCAGCAACCAAGCATTTTCTCGCGTTCTGCGAAGAGTAACACCCTCGCGTTCTGCGAGTATGCCACTCCTCGCGTTCTGCGAGAAAATGCACAGAAATTGCATTTTCTGATAATTCTGCAGAATTTCTGTTAATGTATTAAAAATGCAGAAAATCAATAAATTAGTAAATTACCTCCCCTTTCTGGATGTGGAACGCCACATGTGCTTCAAATCCCTTAAGCAACTCGGGATCTTCTGGACCGCCAGGTGTGGCATGAGTGAGCTCAGGATCATACTTTGGCTCATTCTTCTTGGACTTCCTCTTTCTTTTTGGTTTCTGGACCAATTCTTCTTCTTCTTCTTCTTCATCATCATCATCATCATCATCATCACCTTCTTCTTCGTGTTCTTCCCCAACACCTTCATCCTGGTACTCTTGTTCCATCGGTTCTGGTTGAGGATTGTAAGAAGAAGAACAAGCTTGTCCACTTCCTTGACCCATGTCTTCAGGAACACTTCCCTCACCAAATCCTCCTCCCCAACATTGTCCACCGACCCAACTTTGTCCACCCCACCCTTGTCCAACTTCCACTACAGCATACCGAGGAATAAAATTGTCCCAGCTACCCGATTGTTCATATGGAGTTGATTGTGGTGCCCATTGAGTTGACGGTTGTGCACATGAAACTGACTCTTGAGAGTAAAGGTCCCAATCATCATTTCGATACCCTTGATATGTATCTGCTCGTTCTATCCCACTAGGCACAGAACAGTCTTCCCCGGCATAACTATGGACACCACTGTACCGCTCTATGGGGCGATAATCAACGTCGGGGAGCCCCTCGGGGAAGAGCTCTACCGGTGTTGTATTCTTTGCTCTCCTTTTCCCTTTTGCATTTTCAACCGGTGGATTTTCTCTCACAGCGTTCCTATTTCTTCGACGGGTTGAACGTCCAGGAAGATCCATTACCTAAAAAAATGTAAAGTAGAATCAGTATATAAATATAACATTATATAAAGTAAAATCAGTATATAATAAAAATCTGCAGAAGAGGAAAGAATTTCCAGTTATGTCAATTCCTCGCGTTCTGCGAGTACCATGACACTCGCGTTCTGCGAGTACCATGACCCTCGCGTTCTGCGAGTACCATGACCCTCGCGTTCTGCGAGTATACTACACCCCTCGCGTTCTGCGTCAATTTGCACTATAATGAGTTTCCGGCAACAGTTTCCGGCGAGATTTTCCGGCGAAAATTCAATATTTTAGCTAAAATACCTATCAATTTAAGTAAATTACCAAATAAACATCAAAACCCTAAATAAACTCAACAACCCTAATCAAAAACCCTAACCCTAATGAATTTCAACATAAAACAACATCCACTCATCCACCATAATTCAAAATCATCATCTTTCATCCATTATACAACCATTTCTAAATCAACATTCAATATCAAAACATCATATAATATGCAATTTCCTATACTAACAACATATATTCATCTAGAAACAACATTAAAAAGCATAAGAGTATAAGAAACATACCTTATATGGAGATTTGTAGTGAAAAGAGGAAGAAGAAGTAGGTTGAAACGAGAGAGATGGTGAGAGGCGGCGGTAGAAAATTGTGTGTGATGTAAAAAATGGGCCGAGTAGGGTTTTTCCCCTTTTATAGGGAAAAAACACCCTCGCGTTCTGCGAGGTGACGCACCCTCGCGTTCTGCGAGGATGCGCACCCTCGCGTTCTGCGAGTATGCGTTCCCTCGCAGAACGCGAGGGTGCGTTATTTAGGAAA
The DNA here is from genome assembly GCA_029168935.1 of Oxyria digyna. Taxonomy (NCBI): domain Eukaryota; kingdom Viridiplantae; phylum Streptophyta; class Magnoliopsida; order Caryophyllales; family Polygonaceae; genus Oxyria; species Oxyria digyna. The sequence goes on from JAPVLV010000024.1 coordinate 5,915,315, forward strand.
CGCGAGGATGCACATTAAAGCGTATTAACAGAAGCATTGTAGTTAAGAGTGCAAAATAACACATTTTTAGTGTCTTTTTTAAGGCGATAAAGCCCAATTCGGCAAAAATGTCATCGAAATGGAATGAAACTTTGTTTCAATCCTTATAATGTCTATTTGATCATGTGTGTAACTTGAAATTAAGATTTCTTCCTTTGGAAGTGAAACCTAGTTTGAAAACCGAACGAGGTCGCAATATGTATGACACACCATATAAATAAAGAAATATAATAAGGTTCAACACTTCAAAGGTGCAACATAATAAGGTTCAACATAATAAGTAATTCTAAACAAACAACATTAAACGGAACAAGCAAACAAAGAAGGTCGATAAATTTTCAAAAGAAAGATCTAACGACGAGGGTTGAACGGCCTGAAGAGGTTCCTGAATTCTCGTGCGGTCATCCTTGGTCTAGTGGATGGTTCCCCTCTCTCCCTTTGACGTTCTTGTCTCTCCCGTTCACGTCGCTCACGTTCTTGTCTCTCCCGTTCAAGTCTCTCCCGTTCAAGCATATCAAAGTTGTCTCCAATGCTAGACACCGTACTAATATCAGAAATATCAGATTCTTGATTGGAATTGGACATCTGTATAATCACAAACCTGACCAAATTATAGTTACATACTCAATCAAATTCATAATCTATACAAACAACAACAATGCTTATAATCATAGTAGCAGATCAGCATGACTCTCGCGTTCTGCGAAGGGCATGACCTCGCGTTCTGCGAGTACCATGACCCTCGTGTTCTGCGAGGGGTGTAGCGTTCTGCGTCAATTTGCATTATCATGAGTTTCCGGCGAGAATTTCAGGCGAAAATTCAAAATCAACATCCACTCATCCACCATAATTCAAAATCATCATCTTTCATCCATTATACAACCATTTCTAAAACAACATTCAATATCAAAACATCATATAATATGCAATTTCCTATACTAACAACATATATTCATCTAGAAACAACATTACAAAGCATAAGAGTATAAGAAACATACCTTATATGGAGATTTGTAGTGAAAAGAGGAAGAAAAACTAGTTTGAACCGAGAGAGATGGTGAGAGGCGGCGGTAGAAAATTGTGTGTGAGGTAAAAAATGGACCGAGTAGGGTTTTTCCCCTTTTATAGGGAAAAACCACCCTCGCGTTCTGCGAGGTGACGCACCCTCGCGTTCTGCGAGGTGACGCTCCCTCGCAGAACGCGAGAGCCCGGGCGTTATTTAGAAAACGCCCGGGCGGTATTTAGCAAGGGCCTTAAGTTATGGAGAAAAGAAAAAATTATGGTTAAATATGTAAATATTTTTTATTTAAAAAATTAACTAAAACATTGAATAATATTATTTTAATCAAACTAACGGAATTATAACGGAAGGGTGGTTTTCGGCTAACATAGTGCGTTTAAGGGTGGTTTTATGTAAATTAATTTATAAGGGGTGATTTTGAGCAAATCGACCCTTTTTAAGGGTGATTTTCGGTATTTGAGCCTTATTTATATTAAGTCAATTTCCGCAATGTTCTTAATGCGTTGAGGAAAATTACATAGATACACGATTTCACAATTACGAGAACTAGAAAGCCTAGCAGCTAAGTGTGCCACCGTATTACCGGAACGACGCACAAAAGAAAAGGAAACACTTGAACAACTCCTGTTGAGTTCCGGCAAACACATCCCATGCCAAAATTAATATCACCAGTAGATGCATCAAAATTTAATTTCACAGAACCTTGTGGAGGAACCGACCAAGAGCTAGGTAGGATAGCAGATTGGTGAACACTCGTCCTGTTAATAGCCATTTGGTCATAATCGGAAGCAAACTTCACCAAACCAGTACATAAGACATCAGCATTAGTAAAGCCATCATTATAAAGACAAGTATCCCTCCAAGCCCAAGCGACCCAGCATCGAACAGAGAACTCCTTAACACCACCCATACCATGGATATCCTTAAGATGCAGGAGACAGTCAGAAAAAGAGGTGAAAGACCAATTCCTCGTCCAAGTCAAGAGCGACGAACCTGACCAAGCTACCTCCGATTCAGGACAGACCACCAGAGTATGCCATAGAGACTCCGGCTCAGAATTACAACGATCACAAATCGCTGAATCAATGATATGTCGCCGAAAAAGCAACTCTTTGACTGGGACTGAGTTCGAGCACACCCTCCAGACAAAGTCTTGTACCTTCGGTGGCGCCTTAAGACCCCAGATAACGGGCCAAACATCTTGAACAGAACCGGCGAGGCGATTTTGCCAGGAATCAATGGTGTGGCATGTGCCAAGCCAATAAGCCGATTTGACAGTGAAAGAGCCCTGACGATCAGGCCACCACAACATTGAATCGTCTTGATAGCGCTGCGAAAGAGGGATACTAAGAACAGCTTGGGCATCAGCGGGGCTGAAAAGAGAGCGGATTAGGTCAGAATTCCAAACTCTGCATCCAGGAAGAAGCAAATCTAATACTAACAAAGCTGGTGGGACATTTGATTGGGCCAAGGGCTTCCATAATTGTAGCCCATCAGGGATCCAATTACAAGTAGTAGCATTCAGTCTAGAATCGGTTCCCACTCTCCAACCCAAACCTTGCAACAAAAAATCTTTGACATTCCAAATACTCCTCCAAGAATAGCTTCCTTGGTATCCCACAGAAGAATCCAGGAAAGAACCATTCGTATAGTATCGAGCCCTTAAGACCCTGGCAAAGAAAGAATTTCCATATACAGACAGCCTCCACACTGTTTAGCCAAAAGAGCATCATTAAAAGCCCTCAAATCCCGGAAACCTCTTCCCCCAAGCTTCTTAGGAAGACACATAAATTCCCATTGCTTCCAGTGTATAGTCCCCCACCAAAATTTAGCAATCATTGTGTGTATATCTTCCCACAAGCCATTAGGGATACGATACACACCCATTAAGTAAGTCGTAATGCTTTGTAGGACAGACTTAATCAAAACCTCTTTCCCTGCTTTGGATAGCATAGAGCCTCGCCATCCATTAAGCCTACTCCACACTTTATCCTTAACTGCAACAAAGATAACTTTTTTCGAACGCCCAATAGCAGTAGGAACGCCCAGTAGGAAGTCTCAAAAAAGTAGTTTGTTAACTATTTTGTAGGTTCCAAATTTAATCCTAAATATAATAATTATAAGTCTAATATATTGTAATCTTTTATTTCATGGTTTTTATACTAAGACATGTTTACTTCGCGTATTTCTATTTTTTGAACTTTATATCCAAATATTTCAATATAAAAGAATTACTTTTGAACTTTAGTTGAAGATAATTAATACAAGTGAGATAAGAAAAATTTATAATATCTTAGAAAATCATATATAAATTATATTATATATAAATACGAGGTGGGTTCTATGGGGAACCCCCCTTAAGATAAGAACTAAGAACCCATCTGGGCCGTCCAATCCGAGAGATCAAGGGCTCAGATTAAATGATGGATTTAAAAGCTGGATTTAAAAGATTTTAACATGCGGTGGCAATTTTGTGATTAATAGATATATGATTAAAAAAGACAATCATGCCCCTGTCATTTTCCCCTCCTTCCTGAGCAACAACACAGAGAGATTTCTATGGAGAAATCGATGGCGATTCTTTCTCTCTCACGATTTGTCTGGTCTCCTCCTCCGGCTTCTGATTGTGTTTCTCCGACGTCGCCTTCTCTTCCTCGCTTCAACATTGTCGTCATCTCCTCCTCCGCGCTCTCGGCCTCTCCTTCGAGTTCTCGATTGTACTTTCAGCGGAAAACCCTAACCAACGAGAGAGGAATAATCAAAATTGAGAAGGCATTTCGTTGTCCTTGCTAGAGGCGTGAAGGCTTCTACTCCGTGTTTCCAGATCCGGAGGAATGTAGCTCGTCCTGTACAGATCGAGCAAATGCCTGGCCTCTGATTTTCGAGCCGGATAAGATCACAGATGAGAAAAGCTATAATCCAGGACATGGAGAGAATAGGATCGTCATACTCGAATTGGACCAATTTCGCGACTGCACATCATCTTCATTGCTCGCAACTAGCAGAGTATGTTCCTTTTCTCTGTCTGTCTCTCTCAATTTTATATGTCACTATATCTCTTGTGATTGATGGACTTTGTTCGCTTCGGTTGTTTCCCATATGATTAAGAATGACAAGCTTCTAAGAAATTTAAGGATGATGAACCTGTAATTATTTCACAGAATTGGTCATGTTGCTTGTCATGTGATGAACCTGCAATTTTGGGATGATGAACCTGCAATTTGGGGATGATGAACCTGTATCAATTCGAAGAACCCTAAGTTTTTCCACGTTCTTATGTGTGATGTTTGTTTGCTAAGCATAGTTACAATTTGTTGTCGTCCAGGGTTTATGTGAGAACACATTCAAGGTTCTTAGTATCATGGAAGAGGAAGGTATCGAACCAAATCTTATAATTCTTAATGTGTTAATCAACGCATTTGGTATTGCTGGGAGACATAAGGAAGCACTATCAATATATCACCACATTATTGAACCTAGTTCACGTATGCGGTGATTAAACCATCTAAAAACTGGGTCAGGGGTTTTGCAGGATGCTTAAGTTTCTTACTGATTAACTGTTATTTGATATCTCAAAGCCTAAACTCATCATGTTAATCTTGTGATGGATTCACAGTTATCAACCGACTCAAAAGGTCGTAAAACAAGTCTATGGATCATCTTCATCCAAGCAGCTGCTTTGCTTTTCTTAGTATACGTTATTGTTGAAGATAAATAAATTAGCTTTCATTTATTTAATTAATGTTGATCTAGTCAAATCAGTTGCTTAACTAATGCAGAAGTACGTGGCCTATAGGTTCATGTTAGTGGCTAAATGGGCTTAGAGATTTTAGCAAATATCTAGTAATTTGTTAGTCTCAATCTTGTATATAAGGATATTTTCCATCAATAAAAGATCACAACTTCTACAAATATTCTCTGCTAAATTATATGGTATCAACCGCTGATCCAACAATATCTTCCTCAAACACGATCAACTCCATGGCTCCAGAATACTCCTCAACCATAGCCAACCCTAATGATGGCCTTTATCCTTTTATGATTGTCCACTTCACCAATGCTATAAAACTCTCCACCACAAACTATATCACATGGAAGACTCAGATTCAAGCAACCCTAACAGGATACGACCTGTTCAAGTTTCTCAACGGCGACCATCCCGCCCCGCCAAGAACCGTCACAACCGACGGTTTCACATCTCTTAATCCTGCATTCACCACGTGGATGTGCCAAGATCAACTGTTATACGGATCCCTCGTCGGCACACTCACCACTACTGTTGCACCTCTCATGACTCGTGCAAACACCTCTAAAGAAGTATGGGACATTCTTGCCTGCACCTATGCCAGCCCGTCCAAGGGTCACATAAACCAACTGAATGAGAAGCTACGTACACTCACCAAAGGGTCCAAAACAATCACCGAGTACATCCAGGCGATCACATCCACGGCCGACCTCTTAGCCTCCCTCGACAAGCCCGTGGACATTGACGATCTTGTCTCCTACGTCCTCCGTGGCCTCGACAGAAACTACAAAACTGTTGTGGATGCTATCAAGGCTCGTGACACGACCATACAAATTGATGAGCTCCACGAGAAGCTTATTGATGAGGCTAAAGTCGTAGTGCCAAATCAAAGAAATAAACTCTAAACACTAACTAGAGTATAGCAAGTAAGTAGAGGTCGAACCCAAGGGAATCAAAACACCAAATCAATGCAGTCAAGTGAAATATCAACTAGTGAACAAGTAACAAGTAACCAGGGGGGGTTTTGATTGTATGGAACACAAAAGTAACAAGTATCAAGCAAAGAAGGTTTGGTTGTGAATATGATGAGAAGGGGTTTCACCTAGCAAGTATCCACACAACAGTCAATCAAGTTGATCATAGATTTATCTCAAGTTCTATTCAATCCTAGGGAATGTTCCTATTCCAATCTTTAATATATCAGCAGGCCAACCGGTCCTGATAATACTTACTATTCAACAATCAGGGAAACCTCTCAAGATTAGATGAAATAGCAGCAAAGGGCATAGGAATTATAAGGATGCATGCAATAACTTACAACCGTCAAGTATTAACATGGAATCAATTCTCTTTCATAAAAGCAATCAACTACCAGATCATGCAGATATGAATGCTACAATGACAAGGAATTCCACCGTATATTCCTAGTCTAGCAATAGAAAACTATCAATCAAACTAGGTGATCAAGCTAGCAAAACTAATAGAAATCAATAGATGAAGGACAAGAGAATTAATACAAACCCATAGGAAAAGAACAAGAGTTTAGAAATCTCACAACTTAATAACTGAAGGTTTCAACCGCTAGGTAAAACAATGGAGATTAGTTCCTGCTCATGGTTGCAGAACTAAATTGTCTGATGGAAAGATGATAGAAAAAGATGAAAGAACTAGGGTTCTTAAATAGAGACTAACCCTAAAAATATATGGTAAAAGATAAATATCCTAAAACTAAATAAGGAAAAAGGAAAAGAAAAGAAATAAAACAAAGTCTCGGTGGAACATTGTGAATTGATGATGCCTGCTTCCTTAATTCATCCGATCACCATGCAAAGCTCACGAGCGGCCCATCTTCCAGGCCCAGCTTGCACGGCCCATCTTCAGCTGCATCAGTGCAATACCCGCGATCGCCACCATATCACCCGCGATCGCGGTCACTGATTTCTTCTCGAATGGCTTCTGTTGAATGATGGCGATCGCCTGGATGGTAGTGGCGATCGCGGTTGGCGTCGCAGAAGCTTCTTCATTCTTCAAGTCTTCAATCTTCTTCGGTTCTGATCTTCATTTCTTCACTTCTTAATAAATATCTCAGAACATAATAATGACTCGAAACACATATGATAATACTCCTAAACTAATGTAATAATCCCTAGTTACGCTATACAAAGTGCAGCGTATCAAATACCCCCATACTTAGACTTTTACTCATCCCGAGTAACTTACAGAAAAGCTACCCATACAATAAAATACTCAAAGCCTCAGGAAGTACAAGAATATCTCCTAGTGATTACATAACCAATAAACTCCTCCAAAACACACAAAACACAACAACAATAATCAAGAACAATGTGATAAAATAAGCACATACCCAGAACTACACCTTATTCCTCCAAGTGGCCTACCCGAATCCTCCTATACGCCTCCTTTTTATGTCTCCATACCGCCAAGATGATAATGATCCTAAAACACTCAATTTTTTATTTTTTTAGACACTCATCTTGCTTGGGCGCCCTTTCGGGTTTTCATCTCAACCACTCAATAATTGTTCCAGGCTCACAAAACTCACATCACTCAAGACTTATTTTTTGCCCCAGCCTAACGCCGGTCAAGCCACCTTCTTATTGCATAGATCTTGCTATCCAAGGATTTTGTATGCCTTTTTTCAATTTTTGTGGCTTTTTCATACAATATATATTCAATAAGCTCATGTAGATACAACCAACACCCAAATAATTACATGTGAATACATTCTCCTCCCCCATACTTAAACATTGCATTGTCCTCAATGAAATGGAAGACAGAAAAATCGAACCCAGGGAAAGAGACAAAAGACTCACATACAAGGTCAGATGACCTTCCTCCAATAACACTCAAAGTGTGGTAGAATGAGAAACTAGATGAGCACTAAATGTAATCCAATAATGCATAGCTCATCTAAAGCAAAAGAAAGAATACCTCCAATGTAGAAGGTGACCCAAACAAATCAACTCCTTGCAAAGAACATGGTCACCAACAAGCTAAGCTCCAACGAATGTAGATCTAGAATGATAGTACTAATCGAAACCAAACTTGATGAAATACAACTCCTTACTTTCTTTTCTCTCATATTTTTTTCTGCACTCTATTTTTTTTTTTAATCCGATATATTTTTTTTTCTCGGAATGATTTTCGGATTTTTTTTTTTTTTTTTAAGAACGGAAGAGAAGACTTACAGGGAAATTGGCTACTGACTGTAGCTGACCCTAAGCTTCGGTGATTTCCTCCTGTCCATAGAAAAACTAAAAAGAAAATTAAACCGAACAAAAACAAATAAAAACCTCGGGTTGCCTCCCGAATAGCGCCTTATTTTATGTCGTGGCTCGACATGAAACTCAAGAGATTTAACTAACGTCATTTGGCTTTGTGAAAACAGTCTCTTGTCTGGATTCTTTCTTGAACCACTCATGGAACGCCTTAAATCTCGTCCCACTTACCTTGACCACCTTGTCTCTAGCAATGAAGGTGGTTTCATTCACTTTATCCTCCTTGACCGTATCAGGCGGCTGTTTAAGCTCAATATCAAGTGCCTGCACACTAGACATCAATGGTATCTCGCCTGGCGAGGTCAGTAATGGAGGGCGATTGCCCAAAGGATGTGAAGAGAGCTTACCTTTAGGCCCTGGCTTAGCATGACACTCCTGCATGTTAGTAGACAAAACAATATCTACTTTTGGGGGCTCTAAGAGATTCTCTAAAACAGGTTGCAATTCATCCTTACAAGTAGGCTTAATCACAAACCTTAAATTCAGCAACTTCCCAAACCTTAACTCCCACCTCCACCTCACCAAGCCCACTATCTCCCTCTTCCCCCTGCTAACCCGCCAAGCCCAACCAACACTCTACTCCCAATCAACCCCACAAGTCCAACCCACTATCCCACCAAATATAACCCAAAACAATTCAACCTTACCTGCCTCTCCCGATATCTCGCCCACCACTGCTCTACAACCCTTGTCGTCTCCCCAAACTCCTCATTCTCCCCCAACACCACACACGACTCCACCTCCCACCCAAATAATTCCCAATCGAGGCATCATCACTCGTTCGAAGAACAATATCACCAAACCCATCCACAAAATGAATCTCACCGCCATCCTCCACCACCCAATCGAACCAAAAACCATTACCCAAGCATTGAAGGATCCCTCATGGCGTGAAGCAATGCAAAAAGAGTACGATGTCCTCTCCAACAACAACACTTGGACATTAGTCCCACCTACTCCATCTAAGAACTTGGTTGGCACCAAATGGATATTTCGGACGAAGTATCTCACAGATGGATCCGTGGATCGTCTCAAGGCCCGCCTAGTCGCCAAAGGCTTTCACCAACGCTCCGGATGGGACTTCCACGAGACGTTTAGTCCAGTGGTAAAACCTGTCACCGTCCGCGTCATACTGACCATTGCCGTGTCAAATGGATGGCGCTTGCGCCAACTCGACATAAACAATGCATTCCTGCAGGGATCTCTTAATGAAGAGGTCTACGTTAGCCAACCTCCGGGGTTTGCCGATCCATCCCGCCCGGTTCTCCCTCAAAGACCTAGGCACACTATCTTACTTCCTCGGAGTCAAGGTAATCCCCACTTCCCGTGGCTTGTTCTTATCTCAAAAGAAATACATACTTGATGTCCTAGAAAAAGCAGGGATGTCCGATGCCAAACCTGTTTCAACCCCACTCTCTGCCTCCATTACACTCCTCAAAACCATCGGTGACCCTCTGCCCACACCCACAGACTATCGTAGCCTTGTTGGAAGCCTACAATACCTAAGCCTCACCCGTCCCGATGTTGCATACTCAGTAAACAGACTATCCCAATTCCTACAAAATCCCACATTTGATCACTGGGGAGCTCTCAAACGCCTATTGCGATACCTCGCATGAAGCATTGACAGGGGAATCACAATTTCTCCCGGTCGAGCCCAAGCTCTCCACGCCTTCTCCGATGCGGACTGGGCCGACGATCGGGATGATTATATATCAACTACGGGTTATATCATATATCTTGGTTGCACACCTGTGTCTTGGAGCTCCAGAAAGCAAAAGGCAGTGGCAAGATCTTCAACGGAAGCCGAATATCGGGCACTCGCCGACACATCCTCCGAAGTCTTGTGGTTACTATCCCTCCTAAAAGAACTTCGTCACAAAATCACCCAACCTGCAATATACTGTGACAACATGAGCGCCACCTTCCTGTCATCAAATCCAGTATTTCACTCACGTATGAAACATGTGGCCATCGCCTATCACTTCGTTCGTGAAAATGTCCAAAACGGCGTATTCCGAGTCACTCATGTCTCCACCGACGATCAATCGGCCGATGTCCTAACCAAGGCACTTCATCGACCTCGGTTCGAATTCGTGATCTCCAAGCTCGGACTTTCCCGACGGCCGTCCAGCTTGCGGGGGCGTGTTGAAGATAAATAAATTAGCTTTCATTTATTTAATTAATGTTGATCTAGTCAAATCAGTTGCTTAACTAATGCAGAAGTACGTGGCCTATAGGTTCATGTTAGTGGCTAAATGGGGTCAGAGATTCTAGCAAATATCTAGTAATCTGTTAGTCTCAATCTTGTATATAAGGATATTTTCCATCAATAAAAGATCACAACTTCTACAAATATTCTCTGCTAACTTATAGTTATAGCATAATGGAGATTGGTAAAACTCAATACTAAATTTTTTCTATTCTGTAAATTTTTTTAGATCATATGGTTGGTTAAATGGATCCTTCTGTGCAGAAAACATCGAGTTTGATAGTAGCTGAAACCTTGATTGAATCAGTGAGTGAAGAATTACCGAACAAATGCAATGTAGGTCTAACCACAATCTTCTATTTGTGTTTTGTTCTGTTGTTGTTGTTATGCTGATGCTTTTCACTCTTCTAGGATCCATATAAGGTGCGCGGAACTGAGTCGTTGCCTAAGGGTATTGTTGAGAAGGTATCTAACCTTGAAATGAGGCATTCAATACCTTAACATTAATTGCAATACCAAGCATTAAAATCCATAATAAGGCATTAAAAAATTAAGTGATTTGATTCTGGGTTTTGGTGTAATTTTGATTAGGGCATACTACAAATGCAGTACAGTGAGAGGGTGTCCAGCTAGAAAACATGTGGAGAGATGTGTGGAAGATCCTTCAATGCTGCTTCTAACCTATGAGGGTGAACATGCTCATCCAAGGTTTCTATCGATTCAGCCTTTGCAGATTATGAAACCTGAAGGGACACAAGAACTTCTTATATAGATAGAGATTAGGGAACCCTTTGCTTTGCAGTATCTAGTTTTATATGTAGATTCTCAATGTTGTGCTTTGTTTATTGTATATACTAGTTAAAGTTCGGATCTTTCCCTGTTATTTCATTATCATCAGTTCAAGTAATGTTTTGAGTTGAAGTCTAGTCTTCTCTAAATACTGAGGACTCCAAGGTACAGTTGTGAACTAAGATTGCTTTGTTTTCCAAAATTTGTGAATTTGGTAGTGTTAATAATGAACCAACTAATGTAAACACATGAACTTGGCTACAGATTGAGCATTTCCATATATTTTGGCCTAATCTTGTTTTTGGTTGCGTTTTATATGAACTTTCTTCTTGCATCTTCTAATATGCTTTGTTATTTGTTGGTTTCTGACTTTGGCTGATCTTTATTGAACCAATGGTACAATTTTATTGAACCAATGGTACAATTTTCATAAGGGAATTGAATCTTACATAGTTTACGTAAAAAATAACTCTAATAGAGGTTCATGTGTATCAATTGGTAGGTTCATACGTAGTAACGGACAGGTTCACGCTAGGTTCATGAGTATCACATGAGGTTCATCTATATTAACAGGTGGTTCATGTGTTTCAACACGAGGTTCATTTGCAGCAATGAGAGATTTATCTGTATGCGATGAACCTAGTTCACGTATGCGATGAACCTAGTTCACGTTCCCCCCGATGAACCTAGTTCACGTATGGTTTTGAACAAGTAGGTTCATGCCTATCATCAAGAAAGTTGATGATCATTTTATCATTAATGGTTTAAAACGAAGCGCGCCTCGTAAGAATAATAAACATACGAAGTGCGCATTGCGCCCTTCGTTGGCTTGTATTTTGTAGGTTCATGGACCTTTGAACCTCAACTCAAGTATAGCATGAACTTGCATATGCGATGAACCCAGTTCACGTATGCGATGAACCCAGTTCACGTATGCGATGAACCCAGTTCACGAATGCGATGAACCTACTATTAAACTGCTATGAACCTAACCTTTTTTTTATCGATTTTTTGTTCCATGTTAACAAAAAAATTTATGCGTATTCATCATATTTAACTTACCGATTCACGAATTAATAGGATTTCCAAGCGGGTTCATTAATTTTTTTTCCAGGTTCATTCATTTTTTTTCTATTGTTACATTTTAACATCTAATTTCTAATTTTAACTTGAAAGTTCACGAGTTTTAATTTATGGGTTCGTTGAATCTAACTTGCGAGTTCATGATTTTTCTTAATTGATGAATTATTTCTTCTTGCAGGTTCATGAGTTTTGTCGTAGGATTCATCGTATTTTTTTGCATGTTTATGGGTTCATTGAACCTATGAACTCACAAGTAAGAAGTAAAGAAAACGTCTAAACCAATAAATCCACTAGTGAAAACAAATGAACCTGCAAGTAAAAACTAGTGAACTTACAAATGAACCTGTATGTGTAAATGGTTGAACCTGTATGTGTATATGGTTGAACCTGTATGTGTAAATGGTTGAACCTGTATGTGTATATGGTTGAACCTGTATGTATAAATGGTTGAACCTGTATTTCTTTTTTATTATTTGGTATTGATGGCGATGAACCTAGTTCACGTATGCGATGAACCAAGTTCACGTATGCGATGAACCTAGTTCACGTAATGCGATGAACCTAGTTCACGTATGCGATGAACCTAGTTCACGTATGCGATGAACCTAGTTCACGTATGCGATGAACCTAGTTCACGTATGCGATGAACCTAGTTCACGTATGCGATGAACCTATGCGATGAACCTAGTTCACGTATGCGATGAACCTAAACGATGAACCCAGTTCACGTATGCTATTAACGATGAACCCAGTTCACGTATGCGATGAATAATTTTTTTTATTTCAGGTTCATTAATTTTATACAGGTTCATGAGTTTACATTAACAAGTTATTTTTTGTTTGTGCATAGGATCATATTTCGCAAGTTTACTCAAGAACACATTTTTTTATTCATTTTTTTGCTCTCAATAAAAAAAAATATCTTAACATTCCTCGTGCTCACAAATTTTATGTTGCAGGTTCATATGTGAGCACAAATTTTATGTTGCAGGTTCATATGTTTACACTTCTAGGTTTGTGATTTGTCTCTTTCAGGTTCACGATATTTCTCTTATAGGTTCATATGTCTTTTTCGGGTTCATAAGTTATTCACATCTTAGAAAACAAGTCCAGTGCTCCGACTATTCATGGAGAAGTAAAGTTATGATCATAAGCAAAATGATACAACTTCCCCAGAGTATCAAATATAGGCATTTCTAATTTGATACTCCGGCTGATGAGAGGCAGGAGCAATTTTCCAGACAACTAGAAACTAGTGTGATTTTTATATCTACACACTAACAAGAGCAACAACAGAGTTACAGGCCTGGATATACAATATAAGCATCTGGGACTTACAGACCGGTAATAGATATATTCATCAAATTTCAGAACAAGCTAATAAAACCAGCCAACATCAAATGTCAGGCATTACCACAACTACCCATTCTTCGTCATCATCCAAGTACCTGATTTGCATCCAACTGACATCTTATTTACTGAACCGAGCAGCAATTTCTCGCTTCAAATCTCCAAAACCGATGTTTGGTGCAAGCTTCAGCCAGATCTTATCCTCCCCAAAATTTGCTTTAACTTTGTAAGTCAGCCCGTCTCTCAGATCAGGTTTTTTACCTTCTCTTGCCAAAGCAGAGAGTTTATCCACTATTGGATTCTTCCCAAACGCATAACTGTGCTTTGCTCCTTTCATTTTTTATACACCTGACTGGATCTTATTCTTTCAAAGCTTCATCTCGACACAATGCACCAGCATCCAGTAGAGACGTCTTTTCTCTAGGGGAAAAGGAATGACCAGATGATGATGTCTGGCTGGAGGAACTAGTTTTGGGAGTGGTTATCTTTTCAGGTTGATCATTGATCTTCCCAGTTGTTTTGTTTCCCAGTTCAGGGAAGTTGGAGTTGAAAGAGGAAATCTGGATTGAACCCTGAGCACCATGGACAGAGTCAATCACATGCTGTAACTTCTTTAGAGTAATCAACTTTCTTGATCTTTCTTGATGGCCAACGTGCTATCCCATGATGTCTGCATATCCTCTTAAGTGTAGTCGGGCAGACTACAAAAAAGGTAAGGTCTACAACCGATTAAAAATGACAGGATGACATTGATATTAAAAATCAACACAGAAATCAGTTCGCAAAATCAACTCAGGGGAAAGAAAATGTAATCATGAAACAGATGGGAAAAAAATGAATGAAAGCCTTATTCATATAACTAAATTGAATTCACTATCTATAAATGAACCTGAGATTGAAAGCAGAGAAAAATTTACTAAGTAGTTCATGAACCTACTATCACACACACAATACAGGTACACCAACATTCAGAAAAAATAATCCACTAGACGTGCGAAAAGAAGAATATCACCTCAAATAAATTTCTCCATAATAGCCTCCAACAACATAAATCACATTGTTGAATGTCGGACACCAAGAGCAAATCTCTTTCGAAAACAGGGGAAATTATTAAGAGAGTCATGCATAACAAACCAAATAAGCAAGACTTTAAACAGAAAGTAGAATTAAATAGAAACAAGTTCATGTAGACATGACTACAAACTAGAGCTAGGTTCAAAGTGAGTGCTGGAAGATTACTTAGGGAATTTGAGTTATTGCTTTGTCGAGTTATTTTGTGAGAGAGGTTGTGAACAAGGACAATCAAACCTGTCTTTTTACTGAGATCACGAATCCCTATTCATAGTTCATCCCACTAAGGTTTTAGGGTATTTTCATACCGTAGCTAGGTTCAATGAGAGTGCTGGACAGATTTCTAGCTATATTCAACAGTAATTTCTGAAAATTAAACCACATAATAACAGATGAACCTCATAAAAATGAACCTCGTATAGTAGCAGCAGTAGGATGTCAGACATATAGGAACCCAGTTATGCATTTCCTCTTAAAAAGACATACATAGTACAATGTCATATAATGCTTCCACAAATCTAACTCTCTCTATTCTGTTGTAGGAAATGAGGTATCCATTCAGATGAAACACAAGATATCCATGTAGCAGAAGCATTGAAAAATGTAATAAGACCTGCAGATCATGCTAGTTTCTAAAATCAATACAGGAATTCTAGGAAACAGAAAAAGCACAGAACACATACTCATTTGCATCACTACATACAGGGAGTTCAGAGAATTCAAGAGTTCATAGAGTTTAGAGAATTCAAGTACCAAGCATCAAGAGTTCATAGAGTTTAGAGAATTCAAGTACCAAGCATAAAGAGTTTAGAGTTCAAAGAACTCAGACAACCTTCACCGTAGGTAATCCCTATTCGCCAAAATCTTTTGGTGTTGTTCCTGCTGCAGCTTCTTCAAATTGATGAGATTGGAAGAGTTAGGGTTCAGAAGCCGAAAAAAGAAGGAAGATTAGTTGGCGAGGGTTTTGACCACCTACCTTCGAAGCTCGTCTTTTCCAAGCACGAACCATCACTCTGGAATTTGATCGGATCTCCCTTCTTCCCACCCTATACAATCGTCTCTACCGTACGATGCATCCACCTCCAACAACAATCCCACCGCGCGCTCTCCCCATCCATCTCGGAGGAAGCCAACGATCTCAGGGCACTCATCAATACCTGGACGAATTCGAAACCCTAGCGAAGGAATAACTTCAATCAGGCTGCGTGGGAGTGAAGGAGGAGCAAGACGATGAAGGCGCCGAGGACAATGAGCTTCTTAAGCTGCATCATGTTCTTGCCTCTGACGTCGTCGAGGGAAATCGGTGCCGTCGGAGATGCACAGGAAACCGGCGAGCAAGTCGGGGTTCGCCATGGATTCTCCAGCGCCATGGCTTTCGTTCTCCTCTGATTTGGGTATTTTGAGGGCGAGGGTATAAACGTCTAAACATTATATTTTATTCGAAATCACAAAATTGCCACTGTTCCTTTATTTCCCTTATACTACTATATTTGGATAATCTGGATTTTTCAATGATAATTAACATTGCATCCGAAAAAGTAACTCAACATATAAGAAAATAGGCCGAAAAATAGAAGATTTTGTAAAACTAGACATTTTTCATGATCCAATGGGCCAGCAACTAACTAATCCAGAAAACACAGCCCCATTTCATCTTTCATTATTCTTCCAAATCATCTCAAACTTCCCTCTTCCTCATTACTCAAATGTTAATGAACTCGCTCCACACCTTATCCAACACTCGAATCTCAATTTCAGCTCCAATTTTCCTCTTCTCTTCCACGCAGATCAATCTCCATGGAAGAAACTCCAACCTTTTCCAGGGTGTGTATGAGAAGACAAGAAAGAGAGGCGTCGTAAGAGGAAGCATCATCTGCAGCTTGCTTCCAGTTGACCCCTCAATTGATCCCCAGTTCGTAACTAATCTGCTATTTACTTCCTCTCTCTTCCCTTATCTGGGCTTCCTGTATTTCATCAGCAGGGTCGAATCCACTCCCAAGCTAACCCTTTTTGGATTCCAATTCTTGCTTGTATTCGTCGGAGCTACTGGTAAAGATTTTTTCAGTGTTAATGGCTTTAGTGCATTGGCAATTCAGCATTGTAGATGACATTTAAGCTTATGTTGATGAAATGTAGATAACCTAGTTTTCTTGGTAAGATTACAATATCATACTGACATTTGGTGTTCAATTTTGCATCATGTGTTTTGCTTTGAGCAGTACCTGTTGGGATTTATGGTAAGCACTCCTTTTACTGTGAATCAATAGCCACTGTATAGTTAGTTTTACATAGTCTGATTGTGTTATTGTCACAGAAAAAGTGCACAACGGGACTTCATTGTCGAATGTGGACTGGTTGCACGGAGGAGCTGAGTCGTTACTCGCGCT
Source organism: Oxyria digyna (assembly GCA_029168935.1). Taxonomy (NCBI): domain Eukaryota; kingdom Viridiplantae; phylum Streptophyta; class Magnoliopsida; order Caryophyllales; family Polygonaceae; genus Oxyria; species Oxyria digyna. The sequence goes on from JAPVLV010000024.1 coordinate 5,932,311, forward strand.
ATCCAACTTGTTTGTTGTTTTAGGGCTGCGGGAAGCTCTAAGGAAATCCCAAGATTGAGAATTTGATACTTTTTAACTCCTTTCACATAAGGCTCCAAAGAATAGCCTTTGAGTAACATGTATGACGTGATCCTGTTCTCAATTTGAGATGCAAAATTGATGGCAATTTGACGATTTTTTTGTTATAGAAAGCTCAAATGTGTATATTGCAACGAGGATGTTGCTTAATTTTTAAGCTTGTTGGTATAAACTCAAGTTCATGGAATTTTCAATTTCTGTAAGAACAGGGGTATCTCAATTCCCATTCCCATGATATAAATTTCACCACAAGAGCACAAATTGATCAGACTTTCAATTTTTTTCATTGTATGATTTACTTTTAGACATTCAAACAAGAAAATCACATTTAAATAACTTGACTGTATCATCAATCATCATTGTATCTTAACGACACACAACAACCACACTTGTTACTTATCCTGCTCTGTTTCTTATAGAATATAAAGAAAAAAATACAATACATAGCATGTTGAGGATACTTGAATCCTAGAACAGAATAGTGATCTTTAACTTTCTCTTTGTTATAAGCCTAGTTTACCAATTGAAATACATTTTGTCTCTATTTTCAGCTCCATCCTTAATTCTGTTTGGCTACTTACGAAAAGTTTAAGAAGTCAGCTACATACAGATGTAAGAATACATACAAAACTTTCATCCAACCAAGTACATTACCTTGAATGAGAAGACAGCTAAGCAATGCGGAATTTCTAATTGTGTTTATCACTTCATCCTCCTGAAGTGGAAGCAAACAATCTAGAGGAAGGGTCACTCTATTTGTGTTCACATCAGACGAGTCATAAGTCTTTTGAGTCTCCATCTTCTTCGTGTCATACCAAATCCAAATTCAAAACCAAAAGTGACATTTTTGGTAGTGATGCAACATTGCTGTTGGTGGGATTATGTGTTCTCTTTCACCTAAATTCAGAAGAAATCATCGTCCATTGACTCCACTGGGAGGCTTCAAAGCTTTTCTTGTAGCTCTAACTGTTTAGGCCAAACAAGTTCAACTTCCTCACCAAATGTAGAGAAATAACGTTCCAATACCATCTGAATTTCATTCACAAAATTCAAATAAATGGGTAGTAAACTAATTTTCCTCCAACTGAATATCAAAGCCACATGTGCAAAGGTCAGAATGCATACCGTAGCTGCATATGCATCTAGTTTTCCTTGACGAGAAGACTTGCTTAGTCCCCTAAAAGAGATGCATAAGTGCTTTAATACATCATCATATACTGTAAAATAAAGAAAGAGTTGAACGTAGTTTCCTCTTATGTTTGCATTCGGACCAGAAAAACTATTGAAAATCATTGTTTTTATAACCATGAATCCATGATATTAAGAAGCCCAGTGTAAGATAACAATTATTTCTACCAGTGAGGAATTATCAAATAACATTCCATTTAGTATTGAGTGATCAAAAGGAATCAAGTTGAATAGCTTACTCGTCTACCATGTATTGCATAGCTTCGCCTGATGTACCATGCTCGTCTTGCAAATATACTCTCCAGCCTCTGCAATTGACACAGAGATCTAAGGTTATACACACATTCAAACAATTACAGCATCAATGAATCAAACACTCTATATTATCATGAGTTCTTTACCCTAGGCTCAGAAGAGACCTCATACAGAAGCAGATCCATTAAAAAAAGCATATACATTTCAAGATGCTTAGATACACAATGAGTTTAATGATTCAATCGAATCAAGATGATGTGACTTAATTTGATACCTCTCAGCGGCAAGAACAGCAAGCCGTCCGGCAACGCTGCGAACTTTGTTAGATTGGGGCGTCTCCTTGCCATCAGGGGATTTAGGCAATCCAATTATGAATTCATCTACTTCCTGAAATTTCCCGCCCAATGAAATTTCACATGCATAATGGAGTGAACCTCTTTGGTTGCAATCTCCATAAGCCGGGTCTCGAATTTGTGTCCTCGCAACTCGAGCACCTGAAAACACAGTTTCAAAAAGGGAGAATAGAGGATATTAAGGTTTGAGTAAAAATTTACAGTGAGAGGGCGAATAGAGAAGCCTTTGCTGAGAGCGAGGCCAGTGCGAGAGAGGCCCAAGTCTAAGCCTAAGCTGAATCCGCCTCGCCAGAGAGGGTCGCGTTTCCGGCGAAGGACGTTTGGAGGAATTTCATCCAACGGCGATGCAGTAGCCTTAATTGCGATGCTATGCCCAGATGAAACCATCGCAACTGAAATTGGGAAGATTGATTTGGAGAAGACAGCAGCTTGGCGGCGCCGGAGGAGAGGTACACCTTCTCATAACGGAGCTTGAAGTGCCATTATCGCCCCTTGTTGCACTACCCCACGGGTGCACTTACATACTCCCTCCGTTCACTCTTACTTTGCACAAGTATCAACACAAGTCTAAAATTGTAAATAATGGCACAAAAAATCATAAAATTCAACCAATAGAAAACTTATTACAATATAAAGACAACTTTACCCCTAAAAAATATTGTTGGGTGTGAATAAAGTAAATTAAATAAGGGTATTATGAAAATAAATTAATGGATAGAAATAAAAATATGACTCAAATTAAGAGACATTCGAAAAAAAAAGAAGACTAAATTTAGGGACGGAGGGAGTAGTTTACATACATGATACATATCGGTTCGGTTTAGTGGATACAAAAATAAGCTGAGCAATATAATTCTTTAAATGAATTTTAGATTTTTGTATAGAGAAATTTGCATTAAATCACCACTTATATGAAAAATTGGAATAAATATACCCTTTAGATTTATAAGGAAACTAAATGTACCTATCAGAAAAATGGAAAGTGTCGGGTGAGAATAACTTTTAAAATACGAACGTGAGAATGATGCACATTAGTAGTAAATTGGTGCACATTTAATATTAATTTAGTGCACATTCGTTGACAAACTTAAAAACATCCAAAATTTGAAGAACATTCATTTTTTTAGTAACATTTATTGAGAAACCGAAGAACATTCAATTAAAAATTATATATGTGCATCACTTTTTCAAAGGATGTGCAATGCAATTTAAGTCTATTTTGATGGACATTCAAGTCTATTTTGATACACATTAGTCATTCACACGTTCTCATTTTAAAAATTCTTATCACCCAAACCGCACCCTTATACAGCCCGGGCGTTTTTTAGAAAACGCCCGGGCCCTCGCGTTACGCGAGGGAGCGTCTCCTCGCAGAACGCGAGGGTGCGTCACCTCGCAGAACGCGAGGGTGTTTTTCCCCTATAAAAGGGGAAAAACCCTACTCGGCCCATTTTTTACATCACACACAATTTTCTACCGCCGCTCTCACCATTTCTCTCGGTTCAAACTTCTTCTTCTTCCTCTTTTCACTTCAAATCTCCATATAAGGTATGTTTCTTATACTCTTATGCTTTCTAATGTTGTTTCTAGATGAATATATGTTGTTAGTATAGGAAATTGCATATTATATGATGTTTTGATATTGAATGTTGTTTTAGAAATGGTTGTATAATGGATGAAAGATGATGATTTTGAATTATGGTTGATGAGTGGATGTTGATTTTGAATTATGGTTCATGAATGGTTGTATATTGAATGTTGTTGATTTTAGAAATGGTTTTTGATTAGGGTTGTTGATGTTTATTTGGTAATTTTCTTAAATTGATAGATATTTTAGCTAAAATATTGAATTTTCGCCGGAAACTCATGGTAGTGCAAATTCACGCAGAACGCTACACCCCTCGCAGAACGCGAGAGTCATCACACTCGCAGAACGCGAGAGTCATCACACTCGCAGAACGCGAGTGTCATGCTTTCCTCATCTGCAGATACATATTTATACACTGATTTTACTTTATATTTTTTTTACTTTATATACTGTTATATTTATATACTGATTTTACTTTATATTTTTTTAGGTAATGGATCGTCCTGGACGTTCAACCCGTCGAAGAAATTGGAACGCTGTGAGAGAAAATCCACCGGTTGAAAATGCAAAAGGGAAAAGGAAAGCAAAGAATACAACACCGGTAGAGCTCTTCCCCGAGGGGCTCCCCGACGTTGATTATCGCCCCATAGAGCGGTACAGTGGTGTCCATAGTTATGCCGGGGAAGACTGTTCTGTGCCTAGTGGGATAGAACGAGCAGATACATATCAAGGGTATCGAAATGATGATTGGGACCTTTATTCTCAAGAGTCAGTTTCATGTGCACAACCGTCAACTCAATGTGCACCACAATCAACTCCATATGAACAATCGGGTAGCACTATTGGTGGCTGGGACAATTTCATTCCTCAGTATGCTGTAGTGGAATTTGGACAAGGGTGGGGTGGACAAAGTTGGGTCGGTGGATTTGGTGAGGGAAGTGTTCCTAAAGACATGGGTCAAGGAAGTACACAAGCTTGTTCTTCTTCTTACAATCCTGAACCAGAACCGATGGAACAAGAGAACCAGGATGAAGTTGTTGGGGAAGAACACGAAGAAGAAGGTGATGATGATGATGAAGAAGAAGAAGAAGAAGTGGTCCAGAAACAAAAAAGAAAGAGGAAGTCCAAGAAGGAAGAGCGAAAGTATGATCCTGAGCTCACTCATGACACACCTGGAGGTCCAGAAGATCCCGAGTTGCTTAAGGGATTTAAAGCCCATGTTGCGTTCCACATCCAGAAAGGGGAGGTAATTTAATTATTTATTTATTTTCTGCATTTTCAATCCATTGCACAAATTCTGCAGAATTATCAGAAAATGCACAATTCTGCAGAAACTGATAATTCTGCAGAAACCAAATTTCTTGAAAATTTGGTATGCAGCGTCTAATTTTTGTATTTTTCTGCAGTTCAAAGGTCCGATGAAGCCACAACAACGGACAAAGCAGAGCAGTGATTGGCCATTGGACAACAATGACTGGTCAGAGATTCCCGGTGCAGTTGGACTGTCAGATCTACCTGACATGATGTACGAAGAAATCGACTTTCCTTTGATTGAAGCGTTCATCGAACGATGGCAACCAGAGACAAATTCATTCCACCTCCCTTGTGGTGAGATCACTATTGGCCTTCTTGATGTACATATGATTTTAGGCCTACCTATAGAAGGGAAAGCAATGACGACATGTAAGAAACTGGGTGCCAAGTTTAGTCATGATGAGATTCTAAAATACTATGGTAGGAAGGGGGCGGAAATTTTTGGAATAGATCCTCATACTTTAGATTCTGGGAGGGTGAAAGCTGAATGGTTTAAAAGGCATTGTGAAAACCTAGGTCCAGAGCGAAAGGGTTTAGGTTGGGTGTTGTATACTGCTTCCTCGCTCTTATTCCGGACAAGTCACAGAACTTGATTCGGCTTAGATATGAGCCTTTTTTGGAAACCTATGCCCATGCTACGGGCATATCGTGGGGTTCAGCTGCTTTGGCCCATCTGTATAGGCAGCTGGGGATATGCACACGACAGGGTTGTGCCCAGATGTCTTTCTGTTACACCTTGTTGCAGGTATTATACTTTCTAAGCGTTTAATTTACATACTTATATATATTTTCATATTTAACGTACTTTGTATTTCTTAGGCATGGATCTACAACTACTTCCCACACTTTCGATCTACTGAACGTCCTCGGTGGAGAGCGGAGCAACCATGGGCATACCGGTGGATGCCTAAGAATGTAAAGCTGAAGAAGGGGCAAGTCGGAAGGGACTATAGGGGAGCGCTCGATATTCTTATGCCGGAGATGGTAAGTTTCTGCATTGTCAACAGTTTCTGCATTTTCTGGCCTTTCTGCATTTTTGAGTACGCAGCAGTCATTTTTCTCCTTCTGCATTTTCTCCTACTGTAAGTTTTTGCTGTCATTTTTTTAGGTATGTTGGAACCCGTATGGATCACAAGACTTCACCGATCCTGAGCTTGCTCCCGCTCTATTTCACGGGGTGCTATCCTGTTGTGACATCACCGAACCACACATGCCTGATAGGTGTCCGAGACAATTTGGGAGAGTGCAGCGTATTCCTAGGTCAGTCATCGAACCGCTCAAAGCTCATAGGTTGAAAAACATTTGGTGTTATAGTGTTTTTTATGACGCCAACCAATGGCTTTGGGAGTCAAGAGATGTTCACTTGTTATAGTGTTTTTTATGACGCCAACCAATGGCTTTGGGAGTCAAGAGATGTTCACTCTTTGTCTCTCGATGATATGGGGCCAATTGCCTTTGCACCACATGAATGCTCCCATGATTACATGGATTGGTACATCAAGAGGACCCATAGGTATATCTGTCCTGCAATCCCTGGGATGATTACTGAGAGACAGGTAATATTAATTGTTTTGGTTTATCTTGCGTTTCTAGTATTTGTTTGTCTCTAATATTAACATAGAATGAATGTTTACTTGTGTATAGGTGATTGGCCGGGTGTACAATGACATGGACCGGTATCGGTTTGCCACTCTAGAGGAATTTTCTTCATATCATGCCCAAATGCTACTATGTATGTCAAATCTCGCTCCCTTCCGACCACGAGAAGACGAGTAGCCTTGGATAATTTTGGATAATTTTGGATAATTTTGTGTTTTGGATAATTTTGTTGCTTGGATAATTTTGTTGGATTATGTTTAGGGATATGTTGGTTCTGCTTCAATTATGTTCGGTTTTTGCATTACCTCGCAGAACGCGAGGTGTACACCACTCGCAGAACGCGAGGTGTACACCACTCGCAGAACGCGAGGAATGACAGTTTCTGGAAAATGTCAATGACATGAGTTCCTGTTTAAGAATTTAAAAAACCATCTCCGGTTCAACATTACATTACAAATTCAGCGAATAAAACATAACTTCAACATTACATTTCAAAGGCGGCACATCGATGTGACACAAGATCGTGCAAAGAAAAAGCATCTCTTTCAGCGTTTCGCCACCAAGGAGTAAACACATGAGGTAATGGGCAGTTTTCTTCAAGACGCAACTACAAGAAAACAACAACGTTATGAAGTTGCATATTAGATAGTAATTCATAAGTAGATCCAAAAACTTACCGGAACAAAATGTCTCTCACTCTGAATATAGAATAAGGAGAACGTCGGAAGTGTGTCACCATCTTCTAACCAAGTAGGACGTTGTAGAGGAAGGTAAGTGTAGTTAGAATTTTTTCCCACCGTTACAAACACTATGTTGAATGTGGATGCCACAAGGCATCCCATTTCCGGGGTAGCTAGCCAGTGATCTTCTGGAGCCCTTCCTATTCCTTCCCATGTAAGTTGGTGTAAAGCGCTCTCCAAAGTTGCTTGTTGTGGAGGTCCAATCCAAGTTCCTTGAACTAGGTGTCAAATCTCTTTGACCTTAGCTATCATCAAATCTCTTACTTCCCTCCATAAGTGTTGGTTGTCATGCAATTCATGAGCTATTGCTCTAAATCCACAATTTCCATCTCCATTTACCTCAAACCAACCATTCACATGGGTGCGCATTGACGCGGGTATGTGAGACTTGTACTTGCCAATCACCTTAATCTTTGGTTTCTTGAATGTTTCAGAATTAGAAGCATTTCTTTGCTTCTTTGGGGGTGTTTCTTCCAAATCTCTAGCATCCATCTCAACATTAGTGTGCTCCTATGCAGACGGTCTTCTTTGCGTTGACCTAGGTTGTTTGTTAGGAGCTCCGACTGGACGACCTCCGGTGTGCTTTGAAATAGCCGGCTCTTTTAGAGGAGTATTTACTTTCCCAATGTCTAAAACAGTTTGTGCACACTTTTCTTGATCATGGGGGCACAATTTCGGAAACGTTTCCTCATAGAAAGTCTGAAAAAGACGCCTTGCCACCTTACTCTTAACTTCCAGTATGCCGGGAACATCAACTTCTTCCAAACTCAAAGTACTCCAGAAAGGGTGCAACTCTGATACTCTTAGTGGTCTTTGCTCCTTCCAATGTCTTACAATCTGATGAACACACATCAACCCATCTCTAATCTTGATCCCGCAGCTACAAAACATATTAAAGTGCGCACCTAATCTCCTCCCCTTCGTGTATTCCTTAAGCAAAAATTCTATGCATTTGTAAGAGACTTTGAACTTCAAGACTTTAAACAAGTCGGCCCCTTCAACAACTGTGAAGCTCTTATTCAAACTCTCGGTGAAAGACACAGTAATCTCCTTAAGTTGGTTCTCCGCCATTGTTTTGTATTCTTTGAACATTGTGTCTAGCCTAGCATTTCCACTTGACAAGTATGACTTAAGACATGAATGTGCTCCTTCAACTCTAAAATGTTCGAAAAACAATAATATGCAAATACAAATCAGAACCTGTGGATCCTTCTGTAATGTGCAACTTCTCGCGTTCTGCGAGGTGTGTACACCTCGCGTTCTGCGAGTTCATACATTGTTCCAGGATCTTTGCATTCGAAAATGCATCAACACTGAATCAAGGACAAATTCTCGCGTTCTGCGAGGAGTGTACACCTCGCGTTCTGCGAGGAGTGCATTACAGAAGCTCTTTTTATCATATGTAGAAGGTAGACATAAATTACAGAACATACCTGTTTGTCGTGTTATTCCCGAGAGTGAAGACATTATCCGTCCATGCTGAAACAAGTCTTTCTTTGTAACGGTTTAGCCAATTCGTTCTCACGTACTTCAATACGGTTGGATAAGCTCGCCATTCGTCCTCAAGTTTCTTCAAAGTACTCTTGTAATCTTCTTCAGTGGTTTGTTCGAACACGTTATAATAATCATTTGAAATATGAACCCCCAATGCTTGTGTGCCCATAGCTATCTTCGCTCTCGCCTCTATGTTCTTCCTTACATGTCGCCTACATAAGAGAAACTTTGCATTTGGCCATAACTTGTCTGTTGCATTCATAAGAGCCATCTCACGGTCAGTGACGAAGCAAGTAGGCGATGCTCCTATTCTCAAATACATCGTCTGCAGCTGTTGCAACGCCCATAAATAACTATCCTCGCTCTCAGCCTCTAACCATACCCCGCACACAACAAAATTCTTCCATGTAGAAGTCAAACCGACTATCTCCAGGAAGGGAACATTGTACCTTAAACCAAAATACAGTAAGATAAATACAAGATAAAAACAGAATGATAAATACTTACTTGTTCGTGCTATAAGTCGAGTCCATCAAAAGGACATATGGAAACGCCTTTAAGAGTTTCATTGATTCGGGGCTAGCAAAGAACAAGTCGCCTATTATCGAAGGATTCGTTGCACTTGGCCTATACTCCATGAAGTAGTTGCTCTCTTTGCATTGGTGAAAGAATTCTTGAACCACGGTTCTACCTTTCATTTCCTCTTCCCTTATATGTCTTACCAAATTGTACACTTGGTTCTTCTTTGTGCAACTTCCGGGATCCTTGTTTATCTCAGTGTAAATCTGATTTGGAGAACAATGTGAAAGTACCATCTCACGAACCTTTTTCTTTTGATCCGGGGTTGGCCTCCCGGCAAATGCATTCCCGACCAAACTATCTCCAATAGGATGGTTGTGCAAACCACAAACAACCACTAATCTCCAATTCTCTTCAACCCGGTTCTCCATGAGCTTCAACTGAAATTTACATCCGTTTTCTTGCTCTTTGTGTTTGATCTAACACCAACACCTTTAGGCCTATGGCTTCCCCCTTTCTCACAAATGATTTGAATCTTACCACTTTGCCCCGGTTTAGATGGTACACTCCTTCCAATAGAGATCATAAACTTGTGTTGCTTTGCAACATTCAAAGCCCACAAATGACCAATCTCCTTAGAGGCAAACACTTGCTCCGTAGTGAAATATTCCGAATAATCCCTAGAAACAACCTCTTCCTCACATACGGGACTATCAAACTTTGGTGCAGTGCGTAAAGAGGGAAGAAAACACATCTCCTCTCCTACGTTTGTTGGTGGGTTAGCAAATTGTGAATCAAACGCATCATAGCTTGATGGCACCTCATATGTACATGGCAATTCATAAGTAGATGGCACGGGCAACTCATATGTAGATGGCACGGACAACTCATAAGTAGATGGCACAGGCAATTCATATGTAGATGGCACATGTTGTTCATATAAAGATGGTTGATGATAATATCCAAAGTGGTCAATCCCTAAATCAAATGACGGTGGCGAACATGGCCTTGTATTCCGGGAGGGGTAGTTGTAGTCATTCAACTGGATTGCATTCAATCCAGTGAACAAAGAAAAATTCACCTATACACAATGCTTCTGTTAATACTCTGTAATGTGCAACTTCTCGCGTTCTGCGAGGGAGGCACATCTCGCGTGACGCGAGGGGCTTCCTCTCGCAGAACGCGAGAAGTTGCTATTTCCTGAAACTAGTCATTCAACGGGATAATTTAACATAACATGAGTTTCTACATTAAAAACCCTAAAAACATGAACACATCTAAGTTTTTGACATTATATGCAAAAGTCATCTCTTCAACACTTACTACTACTACATTTAACATGAAATACAACATAATAACTTCATTTTAGCTCTTAATGGTGCAAAACAAATTAAAATTCAAAAATTAAGTAAGAACATTACCTCATTTGCATGGTAACTTGATGATCCACCATCTTCATTCCCTCCTTTGTTGAATTCCTCTTCATCTTCCATTATTTTAGGTGTTTTTAGAGTGTTTTGAAGTTTGAAGGATTTGAAAATGAGTTTTAATGGAGGGTGAAAGATGATAAAAAGAGGTGTTAGGGTAAGGTTAATAGGTGTTACGAATTACTTAAAATAATGGATAGTTATTATAGTTAGGTGGGGACAAGACATGTAGTAATGACGCACAACAACGTCCATCTGACATGCTAATCTCGCGTAACGCGAGGGTACGTGTCCTCGCAGAACGCGAGTGACCCGACGTTGTTTGAATAAAGCACCGGGCTGTATATAAGAACCGTGTAAATATACCCCATTAAAATTAGAAAGACAAAACTAACCTTCTCCATCATCTTTTTTTAAAAAGGTTTAACCTAATCACCCTCATATAATTACGTAAAATCCTTCACCCTACAAACGTCCACTGTCCACCACCGCCCAAAAACGTAGACCATCCTATGCTCAAACACAGTGGATTATTTTCCAAACAGTGTCGAACAAACCAATTATTGTGGAGATATGATCTACACTTAATTAGTGATTAAATTTCAATAGTCTACCTAAAGTTCGGACTTGTTCTCAAACACAGTAATCATGTCAACGCACTAATTATGTCGAACAAGTTAATTAGTGTATAGATATGATCTACGATTAATGATCAAGATTACAAAATTTAGACCTACAAGTCCATACCTATAAATCGATACCTACAAGACACCTAAAAGACACATACATGATACATATAAGACACATACATGATACATATAAGACACATATAAGACACATACAAGACAGATACAAAGACACATACCGACACTTACAAGACACTTACAAGACACCTACAAGTCACCTACAAGACACCTACAAGACACCTACAACTTACAAGACACCTACAAGACACCTACAAGACACCTACAAGACACTTACAAGACACAATAAGATTGAATATCGTAGCATAGTTACGTTGAAGAGAAGTGGAATCGTCAAAGGGTAAATGCTCGACGATGGCTTGACGGTTTCCCTAGATGATTTGCTGGTGGTTGTCGGTGCTTTCCGGTGGCTTTCCGGTGGCTTGACGGTCGCTTGTCGGTGCTTGCCGGTCGCTTGTTGATGGCTTGTGGTGGCTTGTTGGTCGTTTGGAGGTGGAGGCGTGGTTTGGCTTTGAGAACAAGAGGTCGCCAAGAAATAAGCCCTAGTATAATTTAATGGAAAAGTATCAGTTATTTAGTACTGCCTTGTCTAGACCAAAAAAAATGGAAGAAGGGTATATTAAGAATTGGGGTATATTTTGTTGGAAAAATAAGGAAGGAAGATATTTACTACTAGTCTATTATCAAAATGGGATAGTAACCCAATTTCCTCTATATATATCCGAATTTACAAGAAACCACTCTTCCGATAATATATGCACTAAGAAGAAGCCAAAGAGCAAAACTTTTGTATGCATCGGCCAAGGTAAGATCATTGGCTGCTACATATTACCTAATCTTTTTACTATCTTCGGGTTTGAGGACTATTGTAATTAAAATAGTAGAGTACCTACAAAGAGTAAAATTTGTTCGGTAAGAAGAAGTCATGGATATAAGAGTTTTAAATGGCCCTAATTGTACAAATAAAATAGTACGTTATGGAAAGATAGAGTATACTCTGGAACAAAATTGAGAGATTACACATTATACACTTTCGAGATCAAAATAAAAACTTTCAAAATAGGCCGAGATAGGCCGAGATGAAGGATTTAAAATATAGACTAAAATTGTTCTTACAAGACAGAAATATGGGAGTAACTTTGATTAATTGACATGAATAAAGCGCCTACAAAATTTAAACATAATAGCTTTATTTGCTTGATCAACCTTTCTAAATCCAACCCGACTTGACCGATGATAATATATGACCAAAATGAGGCAAATCACTATTCACGTCGGGCACCCTGGGAGGTTAACCTCAGGTTGCTCCGACCATATTTGCACATAACGCACCATAGCTCAAACGGTCACACTTTTCCGAGCTCCAACCTAGCCATTGAACTCAAAATGATCCAAGGAGTTCATCTAAGTCAAGAACGCTCGGCCAAAGGCTCCCCAAATTCAAAGTGACAAAAGGCCCCCCTTGGCGCCCGACACTAGCGACGCAAAAGAGCGTTTTGTGTGCATCCGAGCCCTTCCAGCCACAATGGGTCGGCGCACATGGTGAGTACGCAACGTTGAGGTTGTCGGTGGTGTTCATGAAGTTGGTGTTGTGTGCGGCGGTGGGAGTAGAGGGGAATGTGAGGGATCCGTATGAGGATTTCAGGAAATCGATGGTGGCACTAGTAGAAAAAACACCTGTTGCAGCCCCCCTGTTGAGGCGGTCACCTTAAAAACCGACGCAAAAAGTCTTATTCTACTATCTGTTGAGGCGGTCAGTCGTTTAGTTCGCTGCAACAGGTACTTTAGAGGCGGGCAAATATCCGTTCGCCTCAAATAATATTTGTGTTTTTGACTTATTGAGGCGGTCAGTAATGCGCCCGCCTCAACAGAACCCAAAATTAGAGGCGGGCAGTAAGACACCCGCCTCAAATGATGCGACGAAGAGATTAGAGGCGGGTAGTAAGGCGCCCGCCTCAAAATAACACAAACATTAGAGGCGGGCAGTCATGCGCCCGCCTCAAAAAACGCTTCAAAAAACGTACTCTGCTTCGTCAAAACTTTTAGAGGCGGGCGTTTTGTGCCCGCCTCAACAGGTCATCGTCTCAAAGTTTTGCCAAGTATTTACCCTACCCATATATACCCACGGATCGTCATTTTGAGGCGTTGATTAGGTCTAAATGTTTTAATCTGACGGCTTAAAATAATTTGTGCTTTCTTCCTCCCTCGTTCAACGCCTGCAGCCTCTCCTTCCACAACATCCTTCTCCTGTCAACGTCTCATCTCCTTCCTCCTCCCATCGTCTCCTTCTTCCTCCCTCGTTCAACGCCTGCAGCCTCTCCTTCCACAACATCTCGCTGCACAGGCCGACATCAACGACTCCAACACCCTCGCGGTGCTCTTCTCCTCCGTCCCCTCCACCCACGTCCTCCATCTCGCTGCACAGGCCGGTGTCCACAACAACATCGCAGGCCTCGTCTCCCTCCTTGAAGCCTATAAATCCGCTCGCCCTCAACCCGCCTTCGTCTGGGCCTCCACAAGGGGTATTTTTGCTCTATCGTACATTTTTCGGATGAAGACGCCATGGATGGAAAGAGATCTGGATCCGAGCGCCTTGTCTCGAAATCGCCTCGCCTAGCCCCGTCGTCCAATGGATTTCGCCTCGCCTCGCCTCGCCCCGTCGTGCAATGGATCTCGCCTCGCAACCCTAATCAGCCATTGAAGCAGGTTCAAGGTTCCGCCATTGAAGCAACTTCAATCTTCAATCTGTTCATGTAATTGTTTTTATATGTTCATTATCGTTTCAATCTTCAATCTGTTCATGTAATGGTTTTAATCCCTGTTTATTGATTAATGAAGTCAGATTTGCAGAACTGTTTTTACATAATTTTTATTGATTAATGGAATAATCTTTCGTTGTTAAGCTTCCCTTGTTCGTTGATGAATGGTAATGATGTTTTGTTGTTTATATTCATTTAGAGGCGGGCAAAAATATGTCAATTTGCATAAATTAGAAGCGGGCAAAAACACGTTCGCCTCAACAAGTTTGTTTTTTGAGGCGGGCAGTGGATGGTCTGGGCATTATTTTTGCATACCTGTTGAGGCGGGCACCATTTTGACCGCCTCAACAAGTCACTTGTTGAGGCGAACATTTGCCCGCCTCAACAAGTTTTTACTTGTTGCAGCCCCCTCTGTTGCAGCGACCCCTGCCCGCCTCAACAGGGGGGTTTTTGCCCGCCTCAACAGGTGTTTTTTCCACTAGTGTGGAGATGATTGTGGAGAAGTAGATGCTCGATGAGATGGCTCTGATTGACTTCAGCTCCGATCTAGGCTCCCTGTTAACTCTTTGGCCGAGACGCAAAGCCACAAGTAAATCCACAGGTTGACTTGCCAGATCTAGGATCCCTCTCTTCTCCTAGACGACCCACATAGAACTACTTCTAATCACCAGGTAAAAGTTCAAGTCAATTCCTATCAATTGATTTGGGTTGAATATTTATGATTTCCTTGATTCATTTTTGAGGGATTGTTTTTAGAGTTGCTTTAAATTGTTTCATCACTCCCTTACTCTCAGAATAAGGCAAATTTTCTTGATTCTTTTGTGTGAATACTTGATTTCGTGAATGATTAAATAGAACAATGTGATGATATACTCTTCAATTTGTTCTAAGATATTTGATTTGTTTGGTGTTTGGATTTTTCCCTGAAATTATTTGTTTTAATCGAGTTAGGCAAGACGGTTAGTTTTCTGAAACTAAATTGGTGCGAAGTTGCAATTTGGGTAATTTTAATTGAACAAGTGATTCTGAACTTCATGTGATGCTTTTAAAATTGGAGGGAGATTGCTCTTAAAAAAAGATGTGTCCTTTTTAATAGTACATTCTTATGGTGAAGTGTTACTTCTTTCTCGTTTACAGTTAAGCAAGTGTATGTCAATTCTCAAGAATCTAAAGCTAAGCTAGATGAATTTGCATTTTTACTTTCCACAATTGGTTGTTCATCTTCAATTCTATGAAAATCATAACGAATTCAACCATTTTCATTTGTATGTTTGACGACTAAATGCTTATTCCTGGTTTGATTTATAAAATCGAATCTTATTTGAATCTTTCAAATAGGTATTCTGTAATGGAAAAGATGACAATATGATTCTTAAGTAGGTAATCTTGTAACTATCTTCTACTAATTACTTTTTGCATCAGCTACTGTGAAATAGGTATTGTTAATTGGGTTATTATGTGTTCGTGCACTCTAAGTATTCATCTATTATGAATTATAAACTTTCCTACTCATCTGTTGTAATCTTTAGTAATGTATTTGTATTTTCTCCTCTGTAAATTTCATTATAAGAACACAGAATTGAACACCTAACGAAAAAGAGTTGCCTATAATGAGCAACAAAGCTTAATATTGAGGTTGGAAAATAAATCCCTGAAATAAATATACTATTTACGATTGCAATATGTTATTTATCTCTTTAGAATATGTGATTTTGTTACTTCAAATTTGGATGGAGTGCGTAAACTATGCTAGAAGGTCCATAGGTTTTTGAACTTTGTTAAAATGGTAATTAACCAAGTGATATGTGCATCTTATGTATATCACCCACATGATGTGTCTAGTCTTTGAAGCTTCTTAAGCTAGAAGAGGGGAAGAAAACTCAAATGTTTATAGCATATGGTTCCTGGCTGCTACAAGGTGCATATATAATAATTAGTATTTTTGTTTTAATATTGAAAGTTCACATTTTCAATTTGGCATTAAAAAATGGTCTTCTTTTTACAATTTTGTAGGAAGAGATCGTTTTATGATTAATCCAGAGTTGATTGTTGCCATGCTTTTCTTGCCTACCATATTAGATAATGAAGCAACATAAATTCCTGAAGTTGAGCCTTGTTTAGATTATAAAGGGAAGTAGTGTCATTTCTTAGCTTCTAAGTTTTTGGTAGATTGTCTTGTTAAAGTATTCTTGTCAATTGTACACATATATATTACATGTTGTACATACTAAACAGATTGTTGCATAGATGCACTACGCAAGATAACCGTTTATAGAGCTTGAATGAAAGAAGTTCAAAGTCCTGGTATGACGATTTAACAATCTAGTCGAAAACCTTCATAATCTAGGGAGCTTGTATGCAAATGCATAATCCTTAGTGATTATGAAAATGTTCTCCCTCCTTTTGAGAAGCTCAAGTGTGCATATTAAGTGGATTTGAAGGGAAATAAACAAAGCTTGTGAATTTTTAGATCAACTAATATATCAACATAATTAGATCTTTGATAATAAGAGATTTGACTTCATAGTGATTCTATGGGCTTAATGGTGGATATTTTCAGTAATTCAATTTTAGCTTCATAAATCATATTGAGGTTGAATCTTCAAAATCACCTAAATAAGCATGAATTTACTACATTTAGCGTGAAATTTTTCACCAATTTGATTTCCTCACTCATTCAGAAACTATACTAAACTTATAGCAATTAAGATTGTGTCTATTATCGCGTGCGCAGCCCGCTATCTGCGCATGCGCCCGCTATCTGGTATTGTTAAAGTGCTCAATGAAACGAATTAAACAAGACTCCATATTACTATTTTTTTCTTATACTAGACTTTTTGGGCCCGCGCTACGCGTGGGTTCTACGGCCTATAAAAGTTCATAATGAGGCGTTGCGGAATCGAAAAGTAGAAGATGATGATATGTTTCATACAGATTCATTATACAAATGTGTTGTTGGGTCAAAATCATCAGTCGTAAACATTGGAAAAAAATGGAGAAAGAAAAAATCAAGAAAATGATAAATTAAAAACAAAGTATTAAATACAATGTGATTAATTTGGGAAATTCCTAACTTTATAATATATTAAGATTTCTACAAAATTCTCTTAATCTACAAATAGCGTCACAAAATAAAATGAGAACTCCTAGATGGAGTGAGTATAAAACACCAGTTTCTTGTTCCTGACGCCCACTTCCTCTCTTCCTATTTCCTTATTACACCCGATTTCAATTCAGGGGCTTCTACTGGTCTGGAGCCGTAAAATGCACATTTTCAAATTCCCCTTCTTCCTTTTACTTCTTCTTCTGATCTCAGTCTCCACCTTCAACTGCACCCAACTGCAAGAAACCCATGTAAGTATTTCTCTGATTCAACTACCCTCTTTCCTGCTGAAATTTGTTTGGTGGGTATTTGATATCATTCCTTCTGAATTTGTATTCTAGAACCCAGAAAAGGAGTGTTCAGGAAACAGCACAGCAACTGATGGAATTGATATGTTCCCGTTGATTGATCAAAAGAAGGTGGAGATGATGATGGTGATGAATGAGACGAGAAGAAAGCTTGGAAGCTTCCAGATTTGTGCGCCATGCACTTGTTGCGGTCGCGGTTACTGCCTTCCTTCTCCTTGTTGCTATGCTATCAATTGCAATATCCCAAACAGGCCTTTCGGATTCTGCTCTTTTACTCCCAGAACTTGCCATTGCTTTCACTGCCATTTCTAGCTCTCTTTATATTTCTGTTCAGCTAAAGTGTGAATTGGAAAAAGTTTTCTGTCTTCTCTGTAATTTCAGGCTGGGTTTTTTTTAATGTCTATGCCCTGTTTGACTCTGGGAGAATGCATTGTTCTTGATGAGAAGATTAGTTCTCATGTTTTGTTAAGTGGGGTTTATCTTAGTGCATTGTTCTTGATTGACTTATACCGTCAAACACCTCTTCTTTGTGGGGATTAGTTATAATAAAATCATGGATTGATGCAGTAGTGGTGCATCTCTCTTCTTAAATGTGAAGTAGGCTAAATATAGGATGAGTTGTTGTCATTGCCAACAAGGCAACAATTAAGTATAAGGATAGGCATAGAGTATTAGACTGTGCTGAATGAGCTCCATTGTTGAATTGAGAGGTGGGTGGAAGTTGTCGCCACTTATATAGCAATAATGCCTCTCAGTTACTCCTTCAGGCCCCCACACACTCTCAATTACTTTTCTTCTTCAATGTGTTCCAACAATGTCAATTGTCGCCACTTAAATTTGCACCCAAGTAGCAACACTGTTATTCCTTTGTTTGCAACTCATGTGAATTTACCGGACTCATCCTATCACAATTACTACGACCAATTATGAAAAAAATCTCTATTAAACAAGTTAACCAAAATTTCAATCGAAAAAGTCAATTGGACTATTTTTGGTCCATAGATTGAAAGTCGGTGAGTTGGATAAATGACCATTGTGTAACGTTTTTATTAAGAAACTAACCCCCTCCACCAAGTTTCTCTCCCAAGTTTCCCTCCTAAGATTCTATTTATTTTAATAATATTTTTTTAGTGACACTTTTCGACTAATGACACTTATTTTTTAATGACACTTTTATACTAATGAAACTTATTTTTTAATGACACTTTTATACTAATGATACTTATTTTTTAATGACACTTTATAATAGTGACACTTATTTTTTAATGACACTTTATACTAATGACAATTTACACTAATGGCACTTTAACGCTAATGGCACTTTTAAATTAATTACACTTTTAAATTAACGACACCGTCAAATTAATGACACTCTCAAACTTATGACACTTTCATATTGTTTTCA
Organism: Oxyria digyna; assembly: GCA_029168935.1. Classification (NCBI taxonomy): domain Eukaryota; kingdom Viridiplantae; phylum Streptophyta; class Magnoliopsida; order Caryophyllales; family Polygonaceae; genus Oxyria; species Oxyria digyna. The sequence continues at coordinate 5,951,145 of JAPVLV010000024.1, forward strand.
TACAGTTTTGGTCTAAAATGACATTTTTATGTATCGAATAAAAGTGTTATTATATTAATAAAATGTGTCATTATATTATATTCATAGAAATTGTCATTTACACAATTAAAAAATGTCATTACACTCCTAGCACCAAATAAAAAGTGTCACTATATTTATAAAATCACATTAAAAAGTATCATTATACTCGTAAAAAGTGTCATTATAGTGGTAAGTACGATGGAGAAGTCTTGGTATCACCGAGTACGATGGCATTCGTCGCCATTAGCGAAGCTTACATTCTGGTCCTGTATCTTCCTCGGGGACGAGTTTTTCTTCCTGGATTAGGGCTTCACAAACGGGGTATTCTTGAGATTGGGAGTGATGATGGAGCCATTTGTACAAACATGGCCAGCAGAAGAGATGGCCACAAAGTGTAACAATGGGGTCTTGTGCTAAATCAAAGCATATATTGCATTCAAAATCACCAGCTTCATTGCCGGCTCATTGCTTGAACTCGAAGGGCTCTCCTCGAACCCAACTGGATATCTGATCCCTTAAAAAGTACTTTCTTTGTAGAAATCTCAATCTAGCCTGTATAACAAAAGAAACCTCAAATTCAAACTAAGTAGAAACAGCATAAAAGGTCTCCCTAACAGCAATGAAAGCCCCGTGATAGCAATCGTAACGATGGAGAAAACCCTAGAAATAAAACATCATGGTATCCAAATCAAAGATTTGATGATCGACATGAAATTAGAAGCACGGATCCAAAATGCATAAAATGACAGATTCGCCATCTCATTCAACTGCTTCTTTATTGATAAACTTGGAGATGAAATAAAACACGGAACAAAAACAGATCGGAAGATTAAGTGACTGACCCTTAAAATTGAAGGAAGAGTAGAGGGCGGAGGATGTAAATCAATCAAGGGCGCCGCTGCTGGATGAGAATCTTGAATTGGTGGATCCTATTTGTGTAGAAGACGAAGCAGAGGGTGTAAAGTATAAACTCGGTGTAGTTACAGGTGAAAGAAGTCAAATTTTTACATAGTTTCTATTTGACGCCCACCCTTTTTGCTATTTACCGCCCAGGTCATCCGTGCGTCACGCATGGATTTATTCCGTGCGTGACGCACGGATTGCACATTCCAGAAAACGCACGGATTGTATCCATGCGTGACGAACGGATACAATCCATGCGTGACGCACGGATACAATCCATGCGTCACGCACGGATACAATCCATGCGTGACGCACGTATTTGCATATATGAATCTAGGGTTATTCAATGTATTCAATGTATTTCTAGTTAATTGTGCAAAGAAACACATTTTTAGTGTCTTTTTTAAGGCGATAAAGCCCAATTCGACAAAAACGTCATCGAAACTTTATCGAAATGGAATGAAACTTTGTTTCAATCCTTATAATGTCTATTTGATCATGTGTGTAACTTGAAAATCAAATTTAGACCTTTGTAAGTGAAACATAGTTTGAAAACCGAACGAGGTCGCAATATGTATGGCGTACCATATACAATTTGAAATATAATAAGGTTGAACATTCGTCAACATAACAACAATATAAGCATTCTAAATATAAAAATAAGATTTTGCAACATAAAACCATGCGTCACGCGTGACGCGTGGACATAAACCGTGCGTGACGCACTGTTTTTCTTTTCAGAACTCATGCCAGCACGTACTAGTTGTATGACTAAACATGTTGATTTGTGAATTTATGTTGATTTATGATATTTGAAATGTGAAACCTAGTTTGAAAGTGAAACGAGTCGACATGTTTTAAAATACCAACAAAATAGACACTCTTAAGAAAAACAAGTAGTTCTTGCAACACAATAAGGTTCAACACTTCAAAGGTGCAACACAATAAGGTTCAACATAATAAGGTTCAATCTTCAAAGGTGCAACACAATAAGGTTCAACATAATAAGGTTCAACATAATAAGTAGATCTAACGACGAGGGTTGAACGGCTTGAAGAGGTTCCTGTATTCTCGTGCGGTCATCCTTGGTCTAGTGGATGGTTCCCCTCTCTCCCTTTGACGTTCTTGTCTCTCCCGTTCACGTCGCTCACATTCTTGTCTCTCCCGTTCACGTCTCTCCCGTTCAAGCATATCAAAGTTGTCTGCCATGCTAGACGCCGTACTAATATCGGAAATATCAGATTCTTGATCGGAATAGGACATCTGTATAATCACAAACATAACCAAATTATAGTTACATACTCAATTAACTTCTGCATAGTCTTGATGTTGAATGTGGCAATTCCATGCGTCACGCATGGTCACTAACCATGCGTCACACATGGTTATAACCCATGCGTGACGCATGGAATTGCCACATTCAGAACTTCAGTACTGCTTTCTAATATCTATTCTCAAACCCTAATCTCAACATATTTTCTGAAATTCAACAGTTTGTCAATAATTTGATTAAAACCACACCATATCAAATTTCAAGACCCTCATTTATAACCCTAATTCACAAAACCCAAATTCAGTATCAAAATCCTAATTACACTATCTACACATGAAAATATCAAATTCAACAAGAAACTATCAACAAAGTACACAATCCATTCATATATTACAAGTTTAATCTCTTCTAATCAAAGTATAAAATACACATTGGATCTACATATGTAAATATTATCAAAACAACATCAAAACCTCATATATACATCAATACCATACCATAACAATGAAATCTTAATGTTTACATACCTTATATGTAGAAAGATGATGAAAATTGTTGAAAATGGGGTAAATCCGTGCGTGATAGAGCTTCAGCCGCCGTCAAGAGAATGAGGAAGAGAACAAAATGGTAGGGTTTTGATGTTGGGCCTTTTATAGGCAAAAAATTCCATGCGTCGCGTATGGAATGTGACCATGCGTCACGCATGGTTTGTATCCATACGTGACGCATGGATTTCAATGTATATGTTTTTGCTTATGTAATCAATTTCAATGTATTCAATGTATTTGTAGTTATGTCACGCAAAATAATTCATTTGTCGTGTTGTTTTTAACGGCTGTAAAACCACAATTCGCCATAACGTCGTCGAAAATTCATCGGAATGGAATGAAACTTGTTTACAATGCCTATTAGAGATATTTAACCATGTCGGTAACTTTGCATCAAAACCTTTTGCTTTTAGAGTAACACCCTCTTTGTAAAACATCAAACTACTCATCACAAGCTTAACTTGTTGCATTATATATGGTCGCAACATTGATCTTTTTGTATGTTTGAAAAATTTATACACAATTGTGTTATAAGACATATAAAGTCCCAATAAGGTCTCACACATACAAAACGGGACTCGAAACTATGCGTAAACGCTAAAAGGCCTAAAAAGGCCATAATGGACTTAAGGCCCAAATCAGCCAAACGACCCTCGAACGATGTCCGAATGGAATGAAACTTGTTTTCAATGACTATTATGGATATTTAACCATGTGGGTAACTCCCAATGACAACTTCTAACTTTTAAAGTACCACCTCCTTTGTAAAAAACAAACTAGTCGTATTTCTCTAACTTGTCGCAATATGTATATTCTACAACATTGACGTTGATTATTGTTGAAACTACTATACAACATACTCTTATTAGGGATATTCAGTAGAAAAGAGGTCTCGCTCACACGAAATGAGGCACGTAAACGCTAAAAGGCCTAAAAAGGCCTTAAATGGACTTAAGGCCCAATTTGACGAAACGACACTCAAACGATGTCCGAATGGAATGAAACTTGTTTTCAATGCCTATTAGGGATATTTAACCATGTGGGTAACGCCCAATAGCAACTATTAACTTGTAAAGTAGCATATCCTTTGTTTGGACTTCTTACGTGGCCTAAATGTCCAACCTTTGACAATATGTAATTTTATTTTGATTGGAAATCATGCACACATCAGTGTTACTAAGAATCAAAGGGATCATGTGCCATTTTACACGTCACGCATGGTTGCAAACCACACGTAACGCATGGTTGCAAACCACACGTCACGCATGGATAGCAACCATGCGTGACGCACGGATTTTCTTTTCAGAACTCATGCAGCAAGCACGTCTTGTCTCACCTACTGTAATAACTCCATTAATTTTTTTACCATTTCCGTAACACCTACATTAACCCCTATTATCTTCCTTTCTTTCCATATTTCAAATGTCAAAACCCTTTTAACTCCATTGTTGAACATTCTTGAGAGCAAAACACACCATTTTATCCCAAAAAAGCTCTTTCTATATGGAGAATGAAGAGGAATGCACCAATGAAAGAGGTGGAGAAGCACCATTTTCAAGTTACAATCTTAATAAGGTAACATTTCTTGTTCATAATATTAATTTTTAAGGTGTTGACTTCTTTTAGGGTTTGATTTAGTTAGGTTTAATGGATTTCAAATGTTCAAGGTATTAGTTGTATGACTAAAGATGTTGATTTGTGAATTTTTGTTTACTTTAGTGATTATGATGTTTGAAAAGTATTATAATATTAGTTTTTAAGGTGTTGACTTGTTTTAGGGGTTTGACTTGTTGGGTTTTATGGACTTCACATGTTAAAGGTATTAGTTGTATGACAAAAGATGTTGACTTTTGAATTTATGATGTATGATGTTTGAAATGTTAATGAAACATAGTGTGGTTAACAGAATCATACGAACCATGACAAAAGATGAATGAAACTGCATGTTGTATTTCCATGCGTCACGTATGGATTGGAACCATGCGTCACGCATGGAATGGATCCACACGTGACACATGGATTTGCCATACAGAAGCTTAACTGGTTTGTTATCTGTGTGTTTGTGCATAGATGAACTTTTCTGTGTTTATTGGATTAGACAAGATTACTCTTAATGACTGCCCACCTCCGTCATACCTCGACTACATACCTTCGTTTGATTTGGGCATTGATTTGACAACATGGGAGCAACCGCAATCACAGTTTGGTGATATCAACACTGGATCTTTTGGAACCGGTTACGGTTTGTCGCATTGGCCTTCGCATTTGATGAGGCCACTTTCAGACACAAGTAGCTTAAATGTGTTTTGTCCTTTGCGTACTGCACCAGAATTTGATATTGAAGTTCAAGAAGAACAATATGTCTCTGTTGATTACTCAGAGTTGTTTGCAAATGACTTGGTATTCGCCTCTAGACAACAGGGAGTGGATTGGGCCGTTAACATTGCACAAGCCAACAACTTTTGCATAGTCAATGGAAGGAGTAGAGCACCTACCGAAACAAAATCTGGAAAACTTCAGCTTATCTGTGATAGAGGACGAGTGAATTACTCAAAAGCTAAGGGAGTGAGGAAAAACATCAAGACGAAAAAATGTAGATGTTGGTTCGAATTAAAGCTTCTAGAGGAGCATAGAGGGGCTTGGAAACTTACTGTAATGTTAGGTACCCACAACCATCCTATTGGTAGTAGCTTGTTTGGGAATGCGTTTGCAGGCAGATTGACGCCTGATGAAGTGTGTACAGTAGTTGAAATGACCAGGGCTCATTGTAAACCAAATGAGATTTACACTATGCTCAACAAGTCTCCCAAGAACCTTACAAAAAAAAAACAAGTATACAATTTGATGGCCAAGACGAGGATCGAAAACAGGGAAGGAAGAACTGTTATCCAAGAGTTTTTCTACAAATGCAAACAGAGCGACTATTTCATGGAGTATAGGACAAGCAAAGATGATGCATCTATGATTGGTGATATGTTCTTTGCGTCCCCTGAATCAATGAAGCTCTTGAAATCATTTCCCTATGTACTTATAATGGACTCCACATATGCCACAATCAAGTAAGTTTTGTGTGATTATTGACCATTACATATGATTTTCCATAACATTGCAATAATATTATTTCAAATTATTTATTTACAGGTACAAAATGCCATTTTTCGAGATTGTTGGAATCACGTCTACATGGAGGAACTTTGTAGTTTGTGGGGCATTTCTTGAGGGCGAGACTAAAGAGCATTATTTGTGGGCAATGCAACAACTTCAAGAGATGTATAGAAGAATTGGAGCAACGCCCACTTGCATTGTCACCGACCGTGAACAAGCTTTAATGAGTGCAACGGATCTTCTTTTTCCAACTGCAAAGTTTCTTCTATGTAGACGACATATAAGGAAAAACATAGAGGCCAAAGCTTCCCTCGAAATGAGATCGAAACTAAAGGGAAAAAACTTATCCAACGACTACTACAACTTGTTCGAGGAAACCACCGTAGAAGGATATGAAAAAAAGTTGGATACTATAGAGAGAGATTGGAACGCGCATATTCCTGTACTGCAATATGTTAGAGACAGTTGGCTTGGTCCTTTCAAAGAAAGATGTGTGTCGGCATGGACGGATGACGTGTTTACTCTTGGAAGCAACACGACAAACAGGTAATTTATCTATAATTGCACTTACACAACTATATTCAGTTTTCTGTGAATTTAAACAGTTTCTGTAAACTGCACATTTATACGTCACGCACTGATTTGTTCCATGCGTCACGTATGGATGTGCAGTTTACAGAAACTGCACAAGCACATTCCTGTTTGAACACCTTAATAAAAATGCAGAGTGGAAGGAGCGCATTCCTGTTTGAAGTCATATTTGAGTGGTGGACAAGGTAGGCTCGACACAGTGTTTGAGGAATACAGTGACATGGCACGAAACCAGCTGAAAGAGATATTGGGTTCATTTAACGAGAGTCTAACAAAGACGTTTAGACTTGTTCACCAAACATCTTTGTTTGTACATTTGAAGTGCAAAGTTTCGTACAAGGCAATGGAGCTCTTGATTAAAGAATACGACAAAGGTGTACAAGGCATGTACAATGCACAATATTGCGATTGTGCAACCAAGGTCAGAGACGGGATGCTGTGTGTCCATGACCTTGCTACTTGTGTGAAGAAACAAATGCCAATTCAGCCCGTGTCTTTGCATCCTTTTTGGAGTACGTTGTCTTTGGAAGAAGTGGATACACAGTGTCATCTTGAAACTAAGAAAAACGTGGCAAGACGTTTATTTGATGAATTTTATGAAGAAACATGGAACACCTTGTCACCACATGATCAAGAGAAGTGTATTGAATCTGTCAGAAAGATAGCTAAAGTGGATACACCTCTCAAAGAGCCGCCTATTTCGAAACACACCGGTGGTCGTCCCCAAGGAGCTCCTAACAAAGTGCCTAGATCTACACAAAGAAAGAAGTCAGCATGGGAATACACCGACCAAGAGACACCTCCCAAGAAGCAAAGGGTTCCTAAGCCCTTTGGTGCACCTCCCGCTCCACAAAAAATGTATGCGCCTTCTAAGTACATTAGAAAGATACCAATGTGCATGCGACCATATGTGGAGGGTTGGTTTGACATCAGAGCCGATGGAAACTGCGGGTTTAGATCTATTTCTATGGAAACAGGTGACCGATATTATCTTCACTCTAATGTACACTTTATCCAAAATATTCCGTCACTCAATCTGTTTTTGAGAGTCATGTAACAGGTGGGACCCAAGAGCATTGGAAGTTCATACGAGAAGAGATGATAAGAAAGGCTAAAGAGATTTGGCATTTACTTAAAGGCACGTGGATTGGTGGAGAAGTAAATCCAACATTGGAGTCCGCTATACATCAACTTACATGGGAAAGCGATTACTACCCAGCTCCAAGGGATAAGTGGCTTACCGTACCAGAAATGGCATGTTTGGTGGATTCGGCATGTAATTGTGTCTTTGTGTGTCTAGGCGAGCAAATTAAACAGACATTCCTACCTCTTAGACTTCCGACTTGGTATGGTCAACCTGGAGCCAAGATGCAAGTTGTTTGCCTATTACTACTCACACAGGAAGAACATTTCATCCCGGTATGTGTTTTTCAATTGCTATTTACCTAGTGCATTACATGTAAATTTAATTATGCAATTCCGTAAAATCTATCTCAGATTCGCCTGAAGGATGGATGTCCACTACCACCTGTTTATAATCTTTGGGAGCGTAATTGTGAAGAATCTGCTGCGGCCTTGTATGACGAAGTGTGGCAAAGATGTGGGGCTTACACCCCCCCGAAAAGAGGAGGACATAAATCATCCAAACAAAGCATCACAATTCCAGACGATGATGAAAACGATTACTAGTTCAAGAGTTATTGTCAGTCATGACAATGTTGTAATGTGTATTTTTTTTCGAGTTTCGAATGACCTTCTAATGTTGTAAGGTTGTATCTTTTGATGCACATTTCAGTCTTTATGTGGTATTTCTGGGTTACATTTCACGTGAAACAGGTGCTTTGCATCTGAAATGGAATTTCTGCATTCTGTAGGAAAAATGCAATTCCATGCGTCACGCATGGTTCGTGTCCATGCGTCACGCATGGAATTGCATTTTTCCTACAGAATGCAGAAATTCCATTTCACTTGTCAAAAGCAACACTTCCGAATTGTTTTCTCAAAAGGAGACATATGAGTTGTCTTGTCAAAAGGAGACATGTGAGTTTTCTTGTCAAAAGGAGACATATGAGTTGTCTTGTCAATAGGAGACATATGAGTTGTCTTGTCAAAAGGAGACATCAGAATTACAACATAAAACAGATATATTACAACATAAAACAGATACGTTTCAACAAAAAACCGATACATTACAAAATAAAACAGATTCATTACAACATAAAAAAAACTCATTCTTGAAACGTAAATTAAAACGAACATAACAAAGACAAAACACCAAGACACTTCACATTACATCTTAAAAGGAACGAAATACTAAGACCACTACGCATCGTCAGAATCGGCTGGTTTCTCTTCAAAATCCTCATAGAGCTCCTTCACCCACCATTTAGCCGTTTCCAAATCTTTCTCTTCGTTAAAGATTCCCAGTTTCGCTGCCATAGTCCGGTTTTCCTCCAACAATTTCGTCATAACACGGAGATGATGACGGTCATACTCAGGATCAAGAAACACCCACCTGAAGTTACATTGGCATGTAAAAAACCTTCGGCCATACTGGTCTGGTCTCATCTTGTCATTAGCGCTGAAAACCGTGATAGACTTCCTACACCTCTTATTTGGACACTGAATGGTGATGCCTTCTTGTGGTATTGAAGATGATGATGAGGATGATGCCATGTTGGTTTCCAATCTGTAATACAATGTAAGAAAACAAGTGAGAAAGTAAGGAATAAGATGTGGAATATGGAGCTTCAAAGAAGAACTTCAAAAATCAACTTACAGGCTGAGGGAGTGAAAAGGAGAGATTAATGAGTGGAAATGGTATGCTGAGGGAGTCAATTTATAGGCGTAGGTTAACAATTCCATGCGTCACGCATGGACGCAAACCGTGCGTGACGCATGGAACTAATCTGTGCGTGACGCATGGTTCGACATTTGACTAACAGAATGCAGATTTATGTCTTGTGCACCCTAAACAAATAATCCAACAAATTCAACAACGCTAACCAGAAATGAAAAGTTCAACAACGTCATAACAAACAATCCTTACAAAAAACGGACAATCCTGAAAATCTGAAAACAAACAGTTCATAAAAAACAATCGAACCCAATCCAACAAGATCACCACCGATGTTGTTGATACATAGTTGTCCACGGCTCAATATCTTGAAGGACCTCGGTTATGGCTCCATGCATTGCAGAAACATCATACGGATTAGGCAAGGTTGCATATGGTGACAAGTGATCATAGACCCTGTCAAAAACCTACAAATAAAATTAAATATTGAAATCAGCTATTTGCATAATGTTTACCTTAAATCAAACTTAAAGAAAAATCAAGATCTCAAGTTACATGAGATAAATGTAATACCTGCTGTGCTTCCAAGCTAGCGTGTCTGCCGGGTATCAGAAATCGATGAGTGCGGGGGATGTACCACATAAGATACTCCGGAGCTTCTTCAAAACCTGTCTGCGCAGGTGGTCCCATCTGCTCCAGGGTCGCCCTGTGGATATCCATCCCCTCCCAACTCCACGCCATTCTATCATAATTCACCACATATGACCTAGGGCTGATGAGCCTATGGGCTCTAAGGGGTGAAATTGGAGGCTTGGGAATCATCTGCACCCTACCAAACTGCCTAGGCGACCTATCGGGATGGTGGGGCTCGGTTATGTCCATGCAGCTCAGCACCCCGAAAAAAAGAGCAGGAGCATAGGCAGGATCACTGAAGTCGATTTCACCATACGGGTTCCAATTAACCTAAAAACAATATCAACGTCTTCCATTACTCAAACAGTAATTTCATTAAAGGTCCAAGCAAAGATGATGAAAAAAAGTCCTCAGTTTTTTTTGCAATTCCATGCGTGACGCATGGATCTGATTCGTGCGTGACGCATGACACAAATCCATGCGTGACGCATGGAATTGCAAAAAAAACTGAGGCTTAAAAATGTCAACAAAATGCAACACAAATACCTGATCCGCCCTCATTGCATCTAGTTCAGCTCTGTAGTTTCGTGCTTCAGGGTCGTAGTTCGGCAACGCTTCCTCTGGTAGAAACCGAAACGCATAAGGATGATCAACTGACCAACCAGGATTACGCCGAACACCAGCTGCTAAGGATGGGAAGTATGTGTATATCCAACCCTACCATTTAAAAAATATAGTTAGCATTAAAACCATAGAAATAAGTTATGATTGCTAAAAAATGTAGTTCCTAAATAATTAAAAACTTACTTGAAGGAGAGTGAAACAAAATGAGATCAAACCACAATTTTGGCGTGTAGCGATGCCCATTTGGCGATAGAAATATGCTAGCGCCGCAGATCCCCAAGAAATACTTCTTGCCTCTCCAACACTCCCTAGAAATGCACCAAATCTCATCGGGAGCTTATGTTGTGACTTGTCAGTGAAGATTGTGGAAGCCAGCAAGTGGAATATATATCCCATTCCATGAACTACGGGATCATTTAGGCCCTCAATGTGCGCCTTAAACTTTTTCGCGCTCATCCAATAACTATCGAGCTGTTCATTTTGAAGATGAAAATTTTGCCGTCCCTTTTCACCAAAAAAGTTCTTGTTCGTAGTTCTCCCGACTGAAGCGGTGGGGTCGGTCACCATAGCTTTCCCGTGAATAGGAAGCAACATCAGCTTCTTGATGTCGAGCAACGTCACTGTCATCTCACCAAATGGCATGTGGAAGCTATTTGTTTCAGGATGCCACCTTTCTATAAAGGCGCAGATGAGCGGATAATCAATCACATCGTACATCAATACCTTGAGATGAGTCAGCTCCGTTGCAATTGCGTGATTACCCCATGACAAGTCAGAATTAAGTTCCCAATCTTTCAGCTGGGATTGTCTTGTCTGGTAAGGGAGTACGCCTCTATCCTTTAAATTGATTACGTAACACAAATAATTTTAATAACGCATAAATTTTTTCCAGAAACTGCAGAATACAGAAACTGCATAAATTTGGTTAAGGTGCAATGTACAGAATGCAGTTCCTCATGCTCCTGCTCCTCTTGCTCTTCTGGGTTGTTCCTCCTGCTCCTCTTGCTCTTCCGCTTCTTCATGTTCTTCATGAACATTCTCATAGGTCCGATCCTCTTCCTGACCCTGTTCCTCATGCTCATGCTCCTGGTCATAATCAGAATCAGAATCACCATTGGCACCCCCAGCTGATGGCCCTGCACTGCTACAAGCAACCAGTGCGTACTGGTCATCACCCGTCTGAGGGTTCTGAAACTGATGAGAACCAGTAGCTTGCCTCATCATCTCCACAAATGATTGGTCATGTTGTGGATAGCCCGGATAGCCTGAAAACTGTGTTTGTTGTGGAAACATAGTTTGATGTGGGATCAGAATGGGGGTGCCAGGAAAGTAATGAGGGGAACCCTGGGGATCGAAACCTGCAGCAGACAAAGCTAGCTGTTGCTGTTGTTGTTGTTGTTGTTGTTGTTGTTGTTGTTGTTGTTGTTGTTGTTGTTGTTGTTGTTGTTGTTGTTGTTGTTGTTGTTGTTGTTGTTGTTGTTGTTGCTGTTGTATCTCATCAGAAAACTCTAAACGACGAGGAGGCGATTCTTGTCTATTCTTCTTCTTCCTTTGTTTTGGAACTATGGGATCTTTTTTCTTCAGATCTCTGTTTCTTTGACGAGTATCCCGTCCAGGTCGACGACCACCATCCATATCTACATCATAAAATGTGCAATTCCACAAAATTAATCAGTTTACTGAATTTAATCAGCATATCATCAAAAACTCAATCAGCATATCATCAAATACAATCTGAAACTGCAGAACACAATTCTGGAATGTGCAATTCCATGCGTCACGCATGGCTTCCATCCATGCGTGACGCATGGTTTCAAGCCATGCGTGACGCATGGAATTGCACATTCCAGGATTTGTGTTCTGCAGTTTTTCCATGGCTTTCAAACCCTAATCTCAACACTTTTTCCAAAATTATAACAGTTTTTCAATAATTTCATTAAAACCATACCAAATTTCAACAATCTAATTCATAACCCTAATTCACAAAACCCTAATTCAATATCAAAACCCTAATAAACTATATACACATGAAAATATCAAATTTGTCAATATCATCAAAACAACATGAAAACCTCATATATACATCAATACCATACCATAACAATGAAATCTTAATGTTTACATACCTTATATGCAAAAAAGATGATGAGAAAGATGGATTTTGGGGTAAAATGGTGCGTTATGGATTGCAACCGCCGTTGTTGTTGTTGAAGAATATGACAAAATGGTAGGGTTTGCTGTTTTTGGGCTTTTATAGGGAAAAAATCCATGCGTGGCGTGTGGATTAAAACCATGCGTCACGCACGGATTTAATCCATGCGTGACGCACGGATGACCTGGGCGGTAAATAGCAAAAAGGGTGGGCGTTAAATAGTAAGGGCCAATTTTTATCCGGAGATGTTTGATATACAGTACACATAAATTATTGTATATTATAAGAATTTTTCATTATTTCTCGATTAACGTTACTAATTCATTTTTTTTTATTAATTGCAGGACTCCTCAACAAGAGAGTGATATTGCTTCGCTCTACTTGTTGTCCCTGTTAGGCACTACGACATTTGTAGACAAGTCTCGGATGAAGGTGAAGCAGAAATACCTTAGCATCCTCGTAGATCACAATGAGACAGGGTCCTATGCTTGGGGGACAACCGTCTTGGCTGAACTGTACAGACAGTTGGGTCAGGCCTCCCGTGCTCAATCCAAGGGGTTTCCTGGCTGTCCGCTCCTTCTGAAGGTAGTATTCGTTTAATGTTTGTTTTATTTTCGTGTATATTTTGCTTATGTTTAAAACATTATGAAATTCTGGTATTTGTAGGCTTGGATATGGGCGTATTTCCATGGTCTTCGGGGTCATGCTACGCAGGACTTGGCATCCATGAATGCCTCGGCGACGGCTATCCGGGAAAACAGCAAAGTCAAGTACCATAAGGATCCTGCTCGACTAGTTTCCCTCAGACGGGTCCTTGACTAGATCACATATGAAGAGGTAAGTACTATTTAATGAGTAATTTCATCATATGTTATGCAATTATTATTTTTAAAAATACGTTTGTCATTTAAAAAAAACATAGGTTCAGTGGAACCCCTGGGGCAAGTTGGTTCTCAACGACCCCCAATATAGGTTAGGTCTATTTCGGGGGCCTCTAGAGTCCTTTGAGGTCAGGGAGTCGCACCATCCTGACCGATGTCTGCGACAGTTCGGGTATGTGCAAGGCATACCCGAACCCCCGATTACACCACCTACTGCGATCAGAAATGATTTTGCATCGGGGTACACTCTCACATTCGGGGATGAGGACTGCACTTGGGCCCCAGAGACCCTGCCGGATCGATTGATCACCTTAGACGAGCAGGATCGACGAGGACTTCGAGAGTATGCATGGGATTGCAAGGATGGATATCTGACATGGTTTAATGCCATGTCACATCCTTATGTTGATTCCAGATCACCCAGGCAAGACCCACGTGCACCGTTTGACCACCGTGCCGAGCACATACAGATACCTGCGATAACCTCTGTAGTTGTGGTACGTATTTTAGTCAATATCGCTCAAGTTATAATTATAATCTATTTTATTCTACTTATATTTACATTTTGAAAATGTAGCGGGGCAACATACTCGCCTCTGAGATATCTAGTTTCCTATGTGCATATGGTGACACTCTGCCTCCAGGACAAGCGAGGATGATGAGGGGGTGGATCAGCATATGGACTGGTGATGTAGTACCAGAGGAGGATGGGTCTGTGCAATGATATGTTTGTGTTCAGTATTATATTTTGGATGTTTGTGTGATGTATATTTTGTTGTCGATATTATATTTTGGATGTCGTAGTTTTCATGGATTTCTATATTATTAGGATTTTCCAACTTAAAACGGGCTAAGACGAGAATTTGTGCGAAAACCGAGGAAAAACGACTTAAAACGGGCTAAGACGAGAATTTGTGCGAAAACCGATGAAAAACGATTTAAAACGGGCTAAGATGAGAATTTGTGCGAAAACCGAGGAAAAAGGACTTAAAACGGGCTAAGATGAGAATTTGTGCGAAAACCGAGGAAAAACGACTTAAAACGGGCTAAGACGAGAAATGACACGGAAATCGAGGAAAAGCTAGCTAGGGTATAGGGTTTAGGGTTTGGAGAGTGGATATTGAATGTGGATAGTGGATAGTGAATGTGGATAGTTGTGTGTAAAATGGATAGTTTGGGCCCAATTCGTTTAAACGCCTTAGAACGCTAAAACTCAAAATTTCAAAATTGTAACATGATAGAAAATGAAGTCTTTAGTCGTTATCAATTCTCGTAATCGAAAAAAAATCAACGAAAATGTCAACGGGCCTAATAAGGCCGAATTGAGATTTGGTGAGGCTCATTACCTAAAAACGACATAAAACGGGTTAATAAGACCTTAAACATTGAAAAACTTGAAATGTAAAAGTTGTATTTGAGCATTACCAATATGACGGTTTCGTTTTTATAAGAAAATACCAAAATGAACACTTCGAAATATCTAAACAATCACTTTCACCTAGTAACGAGTTAATATCAAGTATATAAATCGTATAGTTTTACTCATATGTGTGTGATATCAATTCGTTACTCAAATAAACTTTACATAAAACTTTCATTAAATGTTATGAAACACTCAAATACTCCAAAATAACGACATTTCACATCTTCGTATTGTCCATATTACTTGATTACTCGATATTTAATGAAAGTTTTAATGAAATGCGCATAAAATTATGATTAATCAAGCAATATGGACAATACGAAGATGTGAAATATCGTTATTTTGGAGTATTTGAGTGTTTCATAACATTTAATGAAAGTTTTATGTAAAGTTTATTTGAGTAACGAATTGATATCACACACATATGAGTAAAACTATACAACTTATATACTTGAGATTAACTCGTAACTAGGTGAAAGTGATTGTTTAGATATTTCGAAGTGTTCATTTTGTTATTTTCTTATAAAAACGAAACCGTCATATTGGTAATGCTCAAATGCAACTTTTACATTTCAAGTTTTTCAATGTTTAAGGTCTTATTAACTTGTTTTATGTCGTTTTTAGGTAATGGGGCTCACCAAATCTCAATTCGGCCTTATTAGGCCCGTTGACGTTTTCGTTGATTTTTTTTCGATTCCGAGAATTGATAACGACTAAAGACTTCATTTTCTATCATGTTACAATTTTGAAATTTTGAGTTTTAGCGTTCTAAGGCGTTTAAACGAACTGGGCCCAAACTATCTATTTCACACATCATTTCTCAAGTTTTTACTATATACCCCTTCCTTTTTCAACTTTTCAAGTATTTTTTGGCTAAATACCCCTTGCATCATGGAAACTATTTCATTTTGCTAAATACCCTTTTACTCGATTATCGTTTTAATCCCGTTTTACTCGATTTTCGCGCCGTTTTTATTTGTAATCTCGTTTTACTCGATTTTCGCGCCGTTTTTCGTTTTAATCCCGTTTTACTCGATTTTCGCCCCGTTTTTCGTTTTAATCCCGTTTTACTCGATTTTCGCGCCGTTTTTATTTTTAATCCCGTTTTACTCGATTTTTCGCGCCGTTTTTCGTTTTAATCCTGTTTTACTCGATTTATTGGGCTGGGCTGGGCTTAATTATTGGGCTTGGTTGGGCTGAATTATTTGGCTAGGTTGGGCTAAATTATTGGGCTGGGCTGGGCTTAATTATTGGGCTTGGTTGGGCTGAATTATTTGGCTAGGTTGGGCTGAATTATTGGGCTTGACTGAGCTGAATTATTGGGCTGATGGTTTGAATTGTTGGGATGAATTCTACATCTAGCATACAGCTGGATGTCACTTATATGAAAATGAGTGTGTTACAGCTACTACACAGCTGTAAGTCACAGCTACTACACAACTGTAAGTCACAGATGGATGACATAATTAAGTTATTGGGCCTTTGTTGTTGTGGGCCTTTTGTCTACACTGGCCCAATTTTTCCCTAACCCTAGTAAAAATTCGGCTATAAATTCACTGCCTCAGTGAACCCTTTCATCACATTCTCACTCCGCCGTAAAATCTTCATTGTTTCAAGTTCTTACTCTGTAAGTCTCATTTTTTACTGATTTGGATAGATATCTTCATTGTTTCTAACATGTTTTCTTACTTTGTATTACAGATTCAAACAAGCATGGCATCATCTTCATCCTCCCCAGTTCCAGCTGAAGGCACTCAGATCCAGTGCCCGAGTAGAAGGTGCTCAAAGACACTCACTGTGTTATCTGATAATAACAAGGACAATCCCCATGCGGATGGACGAAGGTTTGTTACATGTGATTGTAACTGGAGGATCGTGTATCTGGAGCCAGAATACGACCCTCATCATCTCCGAGTCATGGCCAAACTGTTGAAGGAACACACTGACATGGAGCTTAAACTTCGCATTTTTCACAGGTGGGACAAAGAATCAACCTTATTCCACCTTGGAGTTGTGTTTCCCAATGATATGGCCGTGGTCCTCCTTCCCCTGATTCCGATTAGGATGTAATGTTGTTATGTGTCTTGAAAGTTGTTACGTCTTTGCTAAGTCTGTTGTAGTTTCTGGAGTGTCTGTTTTAATTTAACAAGTAATCCCTTGTAGTGAATTCAGAACTTGTTTCATTTAACCCATCTAAAACATTAAAAAATAACAGACAAGACAATACTATAAAAAAGGAGTCAAGATATTAAAAGCATAAAAGACATACAACAAAAGTCATCAACTACAATCTCAAAAGCATACAAGGGCAAGTCCTGTAAAGTTACAAAAGGTGAAACATTCAACACATCCGAATTCACTAAAATCAACATCTATACTACCATAACTAATGCGATAGTCCTTCCATTGCTGCATCCTCAGCGCGAACCCGCGATCCAATCCATTCGCACTAGGATCCTTGAACATGCGCCAAACTCCAGGTACAGATGGTACCGGACAATCTTCTCTAAGACACACCTAAATTATAAAACATAAATACCATGTTAAGCATTAAGAAAATTGAGTGAAAATCACAAATACTTTAGTGAAAATCATACCGGTATGTAGTGGTTTGCTAAGCCCACACGAGCCATTGCATAAATTTTCAAACCATGACTGGAGCTTTGTTGATACACCTTCATCGGTAAGCACAAATATGATCGGACTTTGGATAAGTATATCAAACCAACCTGAAACTTAGTGGCAAATGCTAATCCAATCATGGGCGTACTCATCCAGTATCTTTCGGGACATGGTGATCTGCTATAGTTGACCTCTTGAACAAGAGCGTCGAAGTTGTTTGCCAAATCCAGGCGTAGTCTGGTCATGACTCGTCTGTAGATATCACTGTTCTCTAACAGCTCCGTAGTCAGTTCCATTCGAATGCGAGGATATTCTTGTTGGTGATGCCCCAACAACATGGCTAGTGACCGATATCCACAGTGTCCATCCGCCCTTACGTCTTGTGCATCTACAATGTATGGAAACATGAAGAGATCAACATTGTCAACCCCGAAGTCTACCCCACATTTCGTCATTGCTGGCTGAGGGAACTCATCTGTAAGAGTGCAACCTGATAATCTGAACCCCTCTCCACCAGTGCCACTTGAATGACCAAACGCCTCTGCCGCAGTGCACCCAGCAACTTCAAACTCACTCATTATAGTAAGCTCGTTGAAAGTAGGTTGTGCCGCCGTTGCTTTTCCCTTTCCCTTTCCTCTAACCGTCTTATTCTTCGCCTTCGCAACATCATTTTTCTCTAATTCTTCCCTTGCGTACTCAAACGCACTCTTCTCTCTCTCGGTTCCCCACTTCTTTCCTACCGCTCCTCTTGGTCTGCCAGGATCCTTGATTCCCGTCGGCTCCACCGCAAGACTTTGATGTGGATACTCCAACATTGTGTACAAGTCCGCTATCTGAGACCACTGACTTTATGGAAGTTCCCCCTTTTGCCATCTATCGTTGAGCTCAATGAATCTCAACTCCCGTATGGTCTGAGTTACACCAATCTCTACCTCCCCGTTATCAAGTTCAATCCTATCCCATTCTAGCTGCCTCCAGAATCTGTGAATCTGATTGAGCTTGAATGGCTTCTTGTGAATAATATGTTGCACCATCTCGTGGATGCACGGTAGGCCCTGACATTCTCGCATCCAGTAATCTTCGCAATGTTCCTCATAATTCTTCGCCTTTATATCCTCCCATATATCCCACAACTTATGCAATGCTCTATCAGACACATTATGGAATAAATGCCGAAATATCAATTTCTCTTGTGGATTCATTCGTCTGAAAACCCCGGGTGTCTTGATCCGATCCTCTTCCATGGTGGCCCTCACCTTCACAATCTGGCCCTCGATGGCTGCATGGATCCTCACAACCATTCGATTAAAACCGCCTATACTTGAACCGACTATTTTCTTCAACACCTTATGCATTCCCTCAACCCTATGTTTTATTCATTCAATGTCGCGTTTAAGTAAAACAACTACTAAATAATAAACTAATAAATAAATCAGAAATGTTTAAGTAAGTTAAAAAAAAATTACCTGTTTGAGGTCCTCGTGAAGAAGTGAAGATTGTGTTCCGTCCATGCGCAAACAATGTTTGTCTTGTAAGGGATAAGACACACCTTTTCAATGTATCCGACGACGCCGCTTCTCCAAGATGTTCTCAATCCTAGCAGTCTTTCCTCGTATTATTCCTCCGTTCTTGATAGAAAAAGTCTCCATACTTGCGAGCACAACCTTTTCACCGATTCCTTGTTTTTCAAAATTCTGGTAGCGTTTACGTCGATGTTGTGCTTGATATGAACCCAACACAAGAGGTGTTGAACCGGAAGATCTTTGAACACATATTTGATTGCAGTGATGAGAGCTAGTTCTCGATCGGTCATTATTGCAGTCGGCATTACTCCGACATCCTCAAACAACTTTCTAAGCCTCTGAATTATCCACAAGTAGTGCATTGTTTCCTCCTTACCCGTGAATGCATATGCAATGTTGAATGTCTTATGCGTGCAAGTGAAACCTACAATCTCCACAAGAGGCATTTTATACCTGCATAATATATTTAAATAATGAAGGAAGAGGCATATGCAATATATTTAAACAAAATTTTGTTGATATACAACTATTATGTACCTATTCGTCTTGTATGTGGCGTCAATAACCACGACGTACGAAAACATCTTCAACAAGTGCAATGAGTCTTGATGGGAAAAAAACAAGATTTCCACCTCGTTTGATTTCTTCTTGCAGAGGGGATGCACTACATAGCTGCGCTCCTTCAAAAACTTCAAGGTCCATTGTGTAACAGTCAAATCTCCACGATCCTCAAAATGCAACTTCTGAATAAAGTTGGCGATTTGTTTTGTGGATGTTGTATTCCCTGGAAAGGCCGCACTCGACTGAGTAGCAATAACAGACGGCGTAGTCAAGCTGTTCGCACATACCGTCACAAATTTCACCTCATTCGAGGTCATTCGACCCATGTACGGATGGCCAATGAAGCTAGTGGAAAGCTTATGATTGTGTTGTCCGTATTTTACCTTCACATACCATCCATCTCTCGCATCCCTCGCCCTGAACCTATATCCTCGGATCTCAAACTTGCAATCCGACTTCTTATCCCTACTATCCCGCTCTGTATTAACAACCTCCTCTGTTTCACCATCCTCTCTTTTCTTTTTCCCTGATCTATACACTCCAGCATGCGAGCACATTATATTCATTTGACGCTCATTGCTATGGCGAGTCACTAATACCATCATAAGTTGTCTACCAATACTCTGAACCCAACGCCTCAAGTGTTCCTTAGTAGGAAACGTTTCTTCGGTATCAAACGAATCATAGTAATCCATACCCTATAATTAATAAAAACTACCATATTTATCACAACTAAAACTTAAAACTACGAGTCCACATCAATCTAAACTATCACTTCTACAAATTATTTACAACTAAATAACGTAAATAAATACGAAACGATTCAAATTAATTACTAACCGAAAAATCTCCGGCGTCGAAGTCTCCTCCTTCTTCGTCGGTATCGTCGTCGGGTTCACTAAAATACTCTTTCTCATCCACGATCGCATCGTCTTCGTCACTCTCATGCTCGTTCTCTTCAACATACTCGTTCTCTTCACCGCTCGCATACTCAATCTCCGTCATATATTCAAACTCCTCACCATCACTCAAATTTGTAACTCTCCTATTTGACATTTTTGACTTGAACATCCATCCGAAGTTCCTACATTTATACACAAATTACATCCCAAACGGTCATATTCTGAAAAAATAGTCGTTGGGAATGTAGTGTGGAAAGTTGAAAAATGTATTACAATTGACGCCGTCTGTCAGAATGAAACGATGATGATTGAACCAAAAACCAAGACCATGTCTGAGATCCAACCTCGACGAACTTCCAGTTCATGTTCATGTATCAACATCGGTGTCGAACCCCATTGTGCTACAGTCTAAAGATAGATCCGGAAAAACACGATCGGGCCTTCGTCATAGTCTAAGCCTCACACCAGAAATCAAAGGAAAGCTTCTGCTCGTCCAACAATGGTGGAGTTCCTTGGGCTCGAATTCTCAGATGGAAAGCGTCATCCCAATCCCTGCGCACTTAACCGTCGGCCGTCTGAATCACAATGAATGGAAGGAACAGAGAAGTCGAGACCGAATCTTTGAAGCGAGAGGATGCCACCGTCATACACGATCCCGACGATCTTGGAAGCCATGCGGCGTTCGTGACCTAAGGGAGACATGAAGAAGACGAGTGCATCATTGGGCTGCCGAATTCTAATGGGCGTAGTGGGCTCAAACAGAAAAGCTAAGTCACCCAATTTTTTGCTTCAAATTTCATCGTTGTCTATTGCCTTTACCTTATAATTTAATTCAGCCATCACGAAACATACATAACTTTGTAAAAAGGTTAAGTTGGCTTTACCGATTAAACTTTGAATCTCTTGACAGTGGCTTAAACGACAACAGAATGGAGCACGGGCTATGTCATTGGATAGATAGCACTGCTTAGTTTCATCGAACTCGGGTCGCAAGGGGTGTACCTGTTCGCTGGAATCAGAAAATAGCAATGAACGAAGCTTGTCAGCACATTGCAATATGTTTGTGCAGAACATGCTTTCATCTAGCCTATTTTGCGCATCTTGTTCGAGGAACAAACGAGGTCCGAATGGGGCAAGGTCAGCGGCTATGGACTCATGTTGCTGCACAGATTCGTCGAATACGAGTCGCAGATACTGTAACCAGTCTCCGAAATCGGAAAAGTGCCATCAGCGCAGCTTGTCAGAACATTGTTATATTTTTGTACAAAATATGCTATTATGAAGCCTACTTTGCGCAACTTGTTCAAGGATCGAGCGAGGTCCGAATGGGGCAAGGTCATGGGATATGGAGTCATGTTGCTACACAGATTCGCCGAATATGGGTCACAGAGCCGGTAACCAGTCACCGAAATCAGAATAGTGACACAAACAAGGCACGAGAGCACGTCACTATATATTTTTCCAGCATTGTATTTGCAAGAAGCCAAGTTCAAGCAACCCGTTAGGGGATCAAATGAGGTCCGAATGGCGCAAGGTTGGTGTTTACAGACTCGTGGTATAGCACAGTGTTGGATCGTTAGTTCAATTACTTCTGAGGGAACAAAGTGTATTGTTCCTTCAGAGGTGTAGCAGCGGAATATTAACGCAGGAAGTATAGAAGAACACAAGTATTTAGAGTGGAAACCTCAACCACTAATAGTTGAGCAAAACCACTACCTTCAAGCTTCTCACTTGAAGGATTTGAATGAGTATACTTATCTTATTGATTTCTTGTTTGTTACAAAAGAAAGCAAGGATTACGATCACGAATCTCTTCTTTCACTCGAGCCCAAACTCAACGCCTAAGACAAAGTATTGCTCACCCTTTCTCTCTTTTCTTCTTGTTCTTCTTATGGACGATCACACTTGATTCGCACAAGTTAATCACACTCAATCGTCTATTAATTCCCAAGCCTAAGACTAGTTTATATAGCAAAGATAAAACTAGGTTTAAACTAGGAAATAAACAAGATTATGGAAAATATATCTTTCGCATAAGAAGATATTATTTCCATCTTTTAAATATATCTTATTCCTTAAGATCTTCATGAAATCTTTGCAGCTCAATCATATTTTCCATAAAGGAAACGAGATTTCTTCGTCATTCTCTTCTCAGCCATTTCTTTCCTTATTTAGTTCGCCTCTGTTGAGTAACGTTCCTGCTCAGAGTAGACATCCTGAAACACTCAAGTATACATTAGTAGGAATGTTTGTTACCATCAAAACCAGAAGGAACTTTACTTCAGCTGTAGCTTCAACAAATTCCCCCTTTTTGATGGTGACAAACATACTCATTGAATACTTCCAAAACACATCTAAACAATTCTCCTAAGGGAACGTTACTTATAAGGATTAAGTACAGATGTTCCCCCTCAAACCTTGACCGTTCCTTTCTTCCCCCTTTTGGCATCATCAAAAAGTAAGTCTAAACATGTACTTGAAATAAAAGAACTCCAGAACTCATCAAAACAAACTAATCATAGATTTAAACAAGCGTCATAAGAACGGACGCTGATACAGATACTGGACAAGGAAAAGAAAACACAAGCATAGAGAATTTTTAAAAGAAGACACATAAAACCCTAAGCAAAGGGTACAATAAGCGCAAAAGAAGAAGGATAGATGTGCTAGGAACAGAGAGTGGGGGTCAGATAGAGGAGGAAAGGTGTGGAGAAGAGACTGTTATACTGCCAAGGGAACCTCTAGTTGGATGACGTCCAACGACGTATCTCAGCCTTCAAGGCAGCAACTTCATTCACCAGAAGCCTTTGTTGTTCAGTCAAGGTGGCAACCAGTGAGCACAACTCTTCCATCCTCTGATGTTGATAGACCATAGTTGGTTCTTCACTCTGTTCCTGTGGAGGGTCCTCAGTTACATGCTCTGTTTCACAAAATTCAGCAGAGCGGACCCAATCACCATCTTCATTCTTCTCAAACTTCATCTTCCTTAAATTTGCTTCAGCCAACTCCCTAGCAAACACAACCTCAGAGGGACCAGCTTCATACACCCTCAGGTACTCTAGGATCTTCTTTACTACTCCTGGGAAGGGAAGACCATGCCTATCGTTCCTCCTGGCATGGGCCATGTGTAGCATAATAATCTTTGGTAGATTAATGGCTTGCCTGAGGAGGAGCTTGTCCATGAGAAGGCAGTCCTGAATGAGAATGGTTGTGCGCTTCTGCTCTCTGGGGGTAATGTTACTTATAAGGTAGCTGTGCAAGATCCGGTTTGCTACCCCCATGGACGAAGTGGTCATCTCCCCAACAACTTCAGTTGAGTAATCCTGTGAAACCCTTTGGATAGCAGCCAGCCCTATATCTTTTGGCCACTGCCCTTTGACGTACTCTTCAAATCCTTCGTGAGGAACCCCGAGTATGACTCCCAGTTCGGTGCTTGAGACCACGTGGGTGTCCTTCCCAAGGACGAAGGAGGCTTGTATGGCGTGAGGCCTCTCAGTAATGGTGAAGGAGCTGTAGAACTGCTTTATCATCCCCTCATTCACCTTTGGAGCAGTGCAGAATAGATTTTCCCAACCTTGGTGGCGTATGATGTCCACCAGGATGTCCATCCTGTTGGCGACCAGAAACTCCTCATCAAACAGAAGGTCTCTGATGATGGTTCGTTTCCCCAAGGCCTTTCCTGCAGCCACTTGTTTGGGAACTTTCCTTCCTTTGGGTGGCTTGGCTGCAGCGCTCCTTGTACGTGGACGAGAAGGCTCCACTTTTGCTCTTTTGAGCACTGGTTCCTGAGGCTCGTCATCTTCCTCACTGAGCTCTAGAATTTCAGGGAACTTTCCCTTAAATAAGGGCGAGTTCTCCTCCTGGATTTCGGCAAGGATTAGGTCAGTTTGTGGGAGAGAGGAGTTTGGAGGGCTAGGCGTGGTTTCTTGTTGGGTTTTTTCTTGAGAGATGGGGCTTGGGATTTTTTCAGTGGTAGGGGAGGCTAACTTTTCAGTAGAGGTACTAGACTGGGATAAGGTGGGTGTGGCCGGCGGTGTTGTTTCTTTTGCCGGCGAGGGTTCTTGAAGGGTTTCTTTAGGAGACGATGAAGGTTCTTTGGGGGTTTCTTTTGGTGGGGATGTGGGTTCTTTGGCTGGGGATTGTGGCTTTGGGGATTCTGTGGGGATGCCCAGGGAAGCCAGGATGCGACGTAGAGTCTCTGGGCTTTCATTCCCTGTGAGAGAAACAGATGTGGTGTTCACCATTGTTGCAGGGAGGGTTTCTGAGAGAGTTTGTGTTTGGGAGAGGGTAGAGAAAAGTTGTGGACGATGGAGATCTGGGAGAAACATTTAAATACTTGCCGAATTTTCCATATCTGAACACCAGATCACACTTTTCAAATTCAAAAATCCTTTTTCCAAATCTGAACGGTTTTTCCATAATTGTGCCGCTTTTTCCTCCAATCAAATAAACTCAAAAGCCATCATTACTTTCTCGGTTCCAGAACCTATTCTAGCCCTTTAGGCTTCTGCCGTGTGCATGTATCTGTCACCTCAGAGCAATTAATCCCCTCAGCAATTTCAAATCTCAACCCTTATCCTTTCCTTTCTCAATCTGATATCGAAGGTATTGTGATGCTTGGGGTATGTTTACCAGAGATGGTACAAAAGAACATCACATAGAAAAATATCACATAATATGAATTAAAACATTTTATATCATGATGAGGGAGTCCAGTTGTGGATGGAAAACATGGCTCATAGGACTATCGATCATGAAGGTTTATAGGGTGGCCGTAGATTCCCTCTATCCTTTGGGCTTGTATTGAGGGATCAGTACATCAAGAGGGATCTTTTGGGTTGAAAATAAGACCTTTGCCTAAGGAATCATGCATTTATCAATTTCAATCTCTAGCAAGGTATCTTTCCTAATCACGTATAGATCATGCAAGCAGTTCAAAGGACTCAGGTTTATTTCATAGAAGAGCAGGTATTAATATGCTTGAAGGACTAATACTCAAGATGAATAAACTCACTAATTTCTCCAATCATTGGGGGTTTCAAGGAAGATCAAGATTAGTTGAGAGAAATCATACCTAGACCCATACGTAATTTCTCAAAGGGAGCCTTGTTTAGTGGCTTTGTGAAGATATCCGCGATTTGATCCTCAGAGCGGACATGTTCCATAGAGACAATCCCTTTCTCCACGCAATCACGAAGGAAGTGATGTCTTATGTCAATATGCTTAGTCCTAGAGTGCTGCACAGGATTCTTAGAAATATCAATAGCACTGGTGTTATCACAAAGTATAGGAACGTTACCTAAAATGATGCCAAAGTCACTTAGCTGTTGTTTGAGCCATATGAGTTGAGAACAACAAGCTGCGGCGGCGACATACTCAGCTTCGGCAGTGGAAAGGGCGACAGTGGTTTGTTTCTTTGATCCCCAAGACACAAGACAAGGGCCAAGGAATTGAGCCATCCCAGATGTTGATTTCCTATCTGGCTTGTGTCCGTCAAAGTCAGCATCTGTGTACCCTAGTAATTCAAGACTTCCCCCTCTTGGGTACCACAGACATAGATCATCAGTCCCCTTAAGGTAACGCAGGATCCTTTTCACAGCAATGACATGAGTTTCTCTAGGACTTGCTTGAAATCTAGCACAAAAACATACACTTTGCATGATATCAGGCCTACTTGCGGTTAGATAAAGCAATGAGCCTATCATTCCACGATAGACCTTTTGATCAGCTTCTTTCTTGTCAACATCCATTCCTATTGAGTCATTTGGGGACATAGGAGTTGAATAATTCTTTGCATCCATCATACCAAACTTCTTGATGCACTCTCGTAGGTACTTTTGTTGATGCACCTTTGTTCCTTCCTCTGTTTGGACAACATGTAGGCCTAGAAAGAACTTAAGTTCGCCCACCATACTCATCTCAAATTCACTCTCCATCAGCTTTGTGAACTTGGTAACTAAGTGCTCGTTGGTGGAACCAAAGATTATGTCATCCACATATACCTGTACTACCAAGGTATGCTTTCCCTCTCTTAATAGAAATAAAGTTCTGTCTACTTCCCCTCTTACGTAACCATGAGATAAGAGGAATTGAGAAAGTCTTTCATACCAGGCACGAGGAGCTTGCTTCAGACCATAGAGTGCCTTATCAAGTATGTAAACGTGGTCAGGATAGGAAGAATCTTCGAATCCAGGTGTTTGTTCCACATAAACTTCTTCCTTTAGTACCCCGTTCAGGAACGCTGTCTTGACGTCCATTTGTTGCAGCTTGAATCCATAGTGGGCAGAGTAGGCGATCAAGAGGCGTATTGCTTCTAATCTTGCAACTGGCGCAAAGGTTTCATCATAGTCAATTCCCTCTTGTTGATTGTAGCCTTTTACAACCAGTCTTGCTTTGTTCCTTATCACTTGTCCTCTCTCATCCATCTTGTTCCTGAACACCCATTTGGTACCTATGACGGAGCGATCCTTAGGTCTGGGAACTAGTCTCCATACTTTATTCCTCTCAAATTGATGAAGTTCCTCTTGCATAGCATTGACCCATTCAGGGTCTTCTAGGGCATCTTTCACTGTTCTTGGTTCAGCTGTGGAGACAAAAGCACAGAAGGCATGATATGTAGGATCTAGTGTAAGTATGGAACAAACCTTCTCATTGGGTTCTGGAGATATATCAGAGGAGGGAAGCGAAGCACAGTTGCATACGTAGTCCATGAGTCTTGATGGGGGCCCATGGATACGAGTGCTGCGTCGCGTTTCTTCCTCTTCATGGTGTGTAGCTTCTTCAGATTGTTCCTGAGATGGGGATTGGTCCTGAGATGGGGATAGTTGTTCCCCCTGAGTTTCAGAATCTCCATTTGGTACACTTGCATCTTGATCTGGGGATGCTTCTTCTTCAATGTTCATGTCCGTAGTGGGGATGAATTCCTCAGCATCAGCGAGATTGAACTGTTCCCTGTCTGCTTCAGTCAGTGGAGGAGCATTTGGATCATGGACAACGTTACCTGCCATGATCTTTTCATCAAAGACCACATGGATGCTTTCCTCCACCTTCCTTGTCCTCTTGTTGTAAACTTTGTAGGCTCTACTATGTGTGGAATAACCCACAAACGTTCCTTCATCACTTCTCGGATCGAACTTGCCCAGATTGTCCTTTCCATTGTTGTGGACGAAGCACTTGCACCCAAAGACTCTTAGATGGGAAATGTTCGGCTTCCTTCCTCTGAACAGCTCATATGGTGTCTTCTCAATCATAGGTCTCAACATGGCACGGTTCAGTACATAGCAAGCAGAGTTGAGTGCTTCAGCCCAGAAGTTTCTTGGCAAGCCACTCGCAATTAGCATTGTCCTTGTCATATCCTCCAGAGTCCTATTCTTCCTTTCAACAACTCCATTCTGTTGAGGCGTTCTTGGTGCAGAAAAATTATGATTTATGCCTTTGTTCCTGCACAGGGAAAGAAACCGGGAGTTCTCGAACTCTGTACCATGGTCAGTGCGTATAGCCCTTAGATGAAATCCAGATTGATTTTCAATAGCATATAACCAAAATTCAAACTCATCAAACACATCCTCCTTTGAAGCAATGAAAATAGTCCAAGTAAACCTAGAGAAATCATCTACAATGACGAACACGTACTTGTTTCCCCCACGGCTGGGTGTGCGCATAGGCCCACACAAGTCCATGTGAATAAGCTCTAAGGGTTCAGAGGTACTTACCAGGTTTTTGGATTTAAAGGATGATCTTACTTGTTTTCCTCTTGTGCAAGCAATGCACACCTCTTCAGATTGACTTTCTATCTTTGGTAAACCAATAACTAGGTCTTTGTTGTGAAGTTTGTGTAGAAGTCTAAGGCTTGCATGAGAGAACCTTTGATGCCATAGATTGGATTCCTCAGATTGTGCAGAAAGGCACAGTTCCTCTTCAGGGATAAAAGATGGATCTACTTTGTAAAGGTTGTTCTCTATGATTCCCCTGAGGAGAACTTTCCCTGTCTCAACATTCTCCACCAAACACTCATTAGTAGTAAAGATAACCCTATTTTGACCATCCTGGCACATTTGACGTACGCTCAATAGATCAAAGGTCAGGTTATCCACTAAGGTAACGTTATTCACAACAAGATTGTCAGAGATCCTTACCTTTCCCATGCCAATTACTTCCCCTTTACTGTTGTTCCCAAAGGTTATAGAACCTTTGTTTTCAGGATGGAGAGATATAAACCATGCTTTGTTCCCAGTCATGTGTATTGAGCAAGCGCTATCTATATACCAGGAACTCTTCTTCTTTCCATCCTGCAAGTAAGGGATTAGTTTTTGCGCACCCAGGCAAGCCTAGGCTTACCTGGGATGAAGAACAATTTTCTATCCTCATTATCTTTTAAAACAACCTTGATCCTGGGAGTGTTCCTAACGGAAGAATTATTGCAATAATTGTAGGCTATCTCCTCATCTCTTGATTTTTTCCAACACTCTTGTTGATGATGTCCTGACTCACCACAGTACCAGCAAACCCTGTGGTGTTTCAGATTGACATACCTACTTTGTCTAGGCCAGATGGTTTTGTTTTCAATTCTAGACCTAAAATCCACCTCTACTGGCTTGGTGCTATTTGCATGTTTTTGCCATATCTTATAGGCCTTCTGTCCATCAAACCACATCTTCTCTTCCTGAGCAATTTTCTTCCCTTTATCTTCAGAACCATTGTGGGAACAATGTGTAATTGATCCTCCACAGGGTCCCTTATGACAGAGGGAATTTTGTATACCAGGAGACGAGATGGCAGTTGGTGAACAAGAGGTGCTATCATAGCCTAATCCAGCACGTGGTACAAAGCGTTTAGAGAAATCATCCTTCTCCTTATCAATTTTAGAGGTGATATATTCATCTAACCAAATTTTCCTTTTGTTTTCTTCCTCTATTAGAAATTCATCAGCTTTCTTAGCAAATTTTGAATTTTCCTCAGTCAAAGTTTTAATTTCAGATTCAAGAATGACAATTTTCCTTTCCAGGGAAGCTATATCAGACACATACTTAGGACAGGATTTGCATGAGTCCGACGAAGGGAACGAAGCCTTTTCAAGTCTAGCAACCTTAGAAGCCCAAAGCTGGTTTTCCTCAATCAGACATGAAATGGTTTCGTCCTTCTCATCGATCAAAGAATTCAGATTACTTTGTTCCTTTCCTAGAGAATGAATGAACCTAATAATCTGAGCTTTTGATTTGTTTTCTAAGAAAGAATCAAATTCAGAAGTGTTTACCTCATCTTCGGATTTTTCTCCTGTAGCCATAAGACATGTGTAGGGAGATTCTTCTTTGGAGTCTGAAGTCCCTCCTGTAGCCACTAGACACGTTTCCTTGGGAGTGTAGAGAAATTCGTCTTCAGAGTCAGATGTCCCCCATGTTGCAATCATTGCTTCCTTCTTTTCCCTTTGAGGGACATTTGCATCTCCTCCCTTCTTTTTGAAGCAATTTCTCGCGAAGTGTCCCTTCTTCTGGCAGTGATAGCAGATGATAGTACTCATGTCTTTGTTCCCGTCAGGGAGACGTTGTTTTTCTCTGCTATCCTTCCAAACTCTTCGAAAGGCTCTTGTGAAGAGAGCAACTTCTTCATCCTTATCAACAATTTCGTCCTCTTCCTGAGCAAGATCGAAGGCTTTTTCGATTTTTAGAGCAATGTTCTGGGACTTCTCTGCCTTCTCTCCTTCCCTTCGTAGCATCTTGCTCTGTTGAATCCCTGCGTTGCTCTGGAGACGAGCAACTAGTTCCTCCAAGGTGATGTTTTTGATATCATTCTGAGCTTGGAGTGCAAGAGAGAACGCGTCCCATTTAGAGGACAATCCTTGAAGAAATTGATGTGTCAGTTTCCACTCAGGGATCGTTTCCCCTAAGAACTCGAGTTGGCCTACGTATCCCTGGAAACGTGAATGGTAGTCATCCAAAGACTCATTCTTTCCTTGAACAGCACTATCATACTCCTTGATGAGAGTCAAGATCCTATTTTTCTTGATGTCTTCATTCCCCTCATACATCCTTTTGAGGGATTTGAATATGTCGTGAGCAGTCTTGTACTTTAGAACCTTCCTTTGATCGGATGGACCAAGGGCAGCGAGTATGACCTTCTTTGCTCTCATGTTGAGCTCCAAGACTTTGTAGTCAGCATCTTGATAATCTTCTCTTTTCTTGAGTGTTCCTCCAGTCTCATCTGAGGGATCGAGAATCTTCACATCTCCAAATTCTACAATCTTCCACATCTGTCCATGCAGGGAACAGATATGTGATTCGATCTGTTCCACCCAGTATGAGAACTCTCCTGATTTGAGCATTGGTGGCTTCCAAAAGGAGTCGTTGATGGCTGTTCCTGACATTCTTCCTGCAAGGGTAACAATCTAGAGACCAGGCTCTGATACCAATTGTTGGATCGTTAGTTCAATTACTTCTGAGGGAACAAAGTGTATTGTTCCTTCAGAGGTGTAGCAGCGGAATATTAACGCAGGAAGTATAGAAGAACACAAGTATTTAGAGTGGAAACCTCAACCACTAATAGTTGAGCAAAACCACTACCTTCAAGCTTCTCACTTGAAGGATTTGAATGAGTATACTTATCTTATTGATTTCTTGTTTGTTACAAAAGAAAGCAAGGATTACGATCACGAATCTCTTCTTTCACTCGAGCCCAAACTCAACGCCTAAGACAAAGTATTGCTCACCCTTTCTCTCTTTTCTTCTTGTTCTTCTTATGGACGATCACACTTGATTCGCACAAGTTAATCACACTCAATCGTCTATTAATTCCCAAGCCTAAGACTAGTTTATATAGCAAAGATAAAACTAGGTTTAAACTAGGAAATAAACAAGATTATGGAAAATATATCTTTCGCATAAGAAGATATTATTTCCATCTTTTAAATATATCTTATTCCTTAAGATCTTCATGAAATCTTTGCAGCTCAATCATATTTTCCATAAAGGAAACGAGATTTCTTCGTCATTCTCTTCTCAGCCATTTCTTTCCTTATTTAGTTCGCCTCTGTTGAGTAACGTTCCTGCTCAGAGTAGACATCCTGAAACACTCAAGTATACATTAGTAGGAATGTTTGTTACCATCAAAACCAGAAGGAACTTTACTTCAGCTGTAGCTTCAACACACAGATTTGTCGAATATGGGTCGTAGAGGCCGAATCCAATCATAAGGGTCCGAAAAGAAGGCATGAACATGGCCTAGAGATAAGTTTCCCACTTCTTTCCATAAATTCTTATATATATGAATTCTTTAATTGTTACGAAGGATATTAGCTTTGTAATTTTATCTACTCATGTGATTGTTATGAAGAATGCCACAGGTTATAGAAACATCAAGCAGGAGTGACGTAGAATATCGTCTATTTCTATTGGCCTACGGGGCACTGTGACAGAGTTCCCACCTATCTTCTCAGTCTATGGGAATAGAGCATGAACTGCAATCACATTATTTCAGAGCACGACTTGTCACCTGTTTCTATTAGCTACATGCAACAGGGTACGAGCTATCTTCTTCGCCCTATTAGCCTTATTCTATTATTTTATGGGTCGAAAGACGTTACTTTATACTTGTAGTGTACCTGAGTAAATCTGTCATTACGCCTTGTCGCACTCTAAAGCCGACATCTACTAGTCGCACTTTGAAGCCGGAATCTACTTGCCGTATTAAGTCGACCCCACGAGGTCGCACTAAACCGACACCACATTGTCGTCGACTCGACGAAGTGGCTGATTAAGTCAGCATGACCCACGAGGCAGCATGACCTTTGCTGACTATAACATTAAGAATGAATACATGGATGCGTATCATCGCCTTTTTTCATGCATTACGAGGTGAGTTAATCCGCGCCGTCTCTTAATTTCCACTCTCTTGTTTCAACCTATTTCCCAATCGTCTCCGAGGTGAGTTCCTATCAATGTTCAACGAATTCTATCACCACACCCAATTTAGGTCTTTGTTTAACTATTGATTTAACACTTTAACATCGTAATTTATGTTTATCTTGGTTGTCACCTCGATCCGCTTCATATTTTCAGCAGAACTCTGGTTATATGCTTGAAGGTTACTTCAGATTTTCATTTATTTCAAGACCTATTGAACAGTCATTTTTGATTTTCAGAAACTTCATTGGTTTTGTGCTTTTCTTTTGGTATCCAGATGCAAATCTTTATCGAGGGGAATAGTGGTAAAACATACCCTCTACAGGTTGAGATGTCTGAGATAATTGATAAAGTCTAAGTCCAAAATTCAGGAAGAAGAAGGGATCCCAGCTGACCTCATACGGCTGATTTGTGGTGCAAATTGTCTCGAGGGCAGCAGGACCTTTGCTGACTATAACATTAAGAATGAATACATCATCCATGCGTATCTTCCCCTTTTTTCATGCAGTGCGATGCAGTTCTTGGTGAAGACGCTCACAGGCAGGACCATCATCACCATTAGCATGTGTATCACTAAAACGATTCAAATGGTCAAGACCGAAATTCAAAAAAGAGAGGGCATTCCACCTCACCACCAGAGGCTCATATTTGGCAATACACATTTGAATGATGATCAGTGTGCTGACAGCCACTGGCAAGAGGCTCACTCTTGAGGTAGAGAGATCAGACACTATCCGAAACGTCAAGACCATGATTTGGGATAAGGAATGGATTCAACCCCACCTGATCAGCAGTTTCTGATGTTTGGTCATACACAGTTGGAAGATGGAAGGAGACTAGACGAGTATAACATCCAGAAGAGTTCAGTTCTCCACTTAATGGTTCGTTACAGAGGCTAATATTTGATGACAAGCTGTTGGAAGATGACACGACCCTGATTGACTATAATATCCGGATGGATTCTACTATTGTTTTGGTGCCTTGGTTCAGGGAAGTTTTTCAGATGGTTCCAGCTCGAAATCAAACGACAATCTGACGAACACCGAAAATCTTCCACAATAATCTTCAATCTAGGGTTTCGCTCCGCGCGACCTCACTACCTCCTTTCCTAAGAAGTGAGTTCCCTCTATCTTCATCTCTTTCTCATCTATGAATTCCATGATCGCAACAAACAGTCGACTTGTGCAATTTCTTTCCACTCTTGTGAGAGGCATTTGTTCGTTTCCATCTTGACCTATTCATTAACTCCAACGAATAATCTCTGTCTATCTTGATTGTCGCCTCTTATTTCATATGTTGTTGCATTACATTGATTGTTGAGTATTGTATTCTATTGCTGAAGTTGCGAAATTCTGATTTTGTTACCTGCAAAAGAGTGAAATATGGTTTATGCTTGATGTCACTAATCACTATCAAATATCAGGAATGGTATCTTATTTTACTGATCTCTAGACCTATATTGTACAGTCCTTATAGATTTCCCAAACTTCATTGGAATTGTGCTTTTGGTTTGGTATCCAGATGCAAATCTTCGTCAAGACACTTACAGGTAAAACCATCACTCTCAAGGTTGATAGGTGGGAAATAGTTGATAGTGTCAAGTGCAAAATCCAGAACAAAGAAGGGATCCCACGTCCCCATCTAAGGCTAGTGTCTGGTAATACAGAGTTGAAAGATGGATTTACCATGGATCACTACAACATTCAGAATGAATCAACTCTATACCTACTGCTTTCGGGAACGGGCAGTATGCAGATCTTTGTGATGACATCCACTGACAAGATGCTCACCCTTAATGTCGAAAAATCAGACACTATTGAAGACGTCAAGACCATGATTTGGGATATGGAATCGACTCCACCAGACCAGCAGTTTCTTATGTTCGGTCATACACAGTTGGAAGATGGAAGGACATTAGAAGATTATTGTTGGAGCCCAGAAATTGCGATCACGCGACACAACACTTCGCGTGACACAGGGCGTCTGGACAATCAACTTATGTAACACACCACGTCGTCCTTCCTCAAGACCAACCTTATTCTCGACACCTACGACACTTGCGTAACCAAGCCGAGAAAGAGAGTCCGATTTCAGCCCTTTTACGCTCCACTAAGAAGAATTAACACAAAACCAGTGACTTCGAAATAACGCAAGTATATATGAAGGTAGGGAGAAACAAAGTGAAGGAAGAAGAGTGTATTATCAAAACGTTTCACGTTCCAAGCTTACAATAAACCGAATAGTTCAGAAATCGTACATAACAACACTAAAAGCTTAACAGCAAAACTATGAGTGGTAAAACAAGTGCTACACGTCTAAACTCTTCTAGGAAGTGAGTGTTTCGAAAGATTGAAGCTTAGGCTTGCTCTCGTGTTTTTCTTACTGCCAAGAGGAAGGTGAAGCGTTTTTCTCTTTGTGTAGATCCTCCTTCCTTATCCATTGGGTTGCGTTTTTATACTATCAACAGGGACCCACGCGAGTCAATTACCGATTTGCCCCTTGATACTTAGTCTCGTTGTATCCTCTTATTGGGCTTCACCTGTTTATGGGCCGCTTTATTCTTCTGGGCTGACTTCTTGGACCGACCCGGCTCGCGTTCCATGGGCCTGACCCAATTCCCTATGGGCCTCGCTAGCCCATCGAGAACCGGCTCCAACATCCAGCCCCCCAAGCTTTCACGCTGAATAGCTTAAGGCTTGGGCCTGTCTTCTTGAAGTCGCGTTCTCGATATGAGGGTGGCTCTCAGACTTCGCATGATTCCATCGCGTGATAGGGTCGCGTGCATTCCGGCTATGTTTCTCTGGGCGACGTTTTGAATTCAAAAAACCCTTACGAATTCCCGCGCTGAGTGCATGCCGTCCACGTGTTGTCTTCTTATTGCACCTACTTTCCCCGATTTTTTTTCTTATATATTCTCATCTTCGTCTTCCTCTTTTCCCTTCCGCCTTTACTCTCATTTCTCTCTGCAAACTGCAACGCTGCCCTCTTTGCCGGTGCTCTCCCTCCTTCTCCATTGTCATCTTCACCGCCGTTCTCAGTCAATTCTCTATGGCAGGTTAGTCTCTCGCTCTCCCTTCCCCTTTCTACTTCGTCTTGGCTTGATTTTAGGGCTCCCCATTGTCGCTCAACTTCTTATTGCTCAACTGTTGTCAGAATTTTCGCTCGGACTTTTCGAATTGACGGGCTTCTATTAGTAATTGTTTGTCCATTGGGTGTTCTTTGTGCCTAATTCTCCTTTCGTCTCTCATTTCTCAATGCGCTGTTTTGGGAAAAATGTGTTTTGGTCGATTTCTGCCATTTTTGGACCTTCAGTGTTCTTCGTGTTCTTGGGCGTGGTCTTTCTTAATGCCGTTTTAAATTCCCCTTTGATCTCTCGTGTTTCAGTTTTTCCAGGGATTTCTTGTTTGTTCGCCTCTTGCGGCCTCGCGTCGTTTTCTTCTCACTCGCGTTGTTTCCACCCTTGACGTTCTCTTTTTCCTTTCCTTCCCTGGAAAACTGAAACTTTCTTTGCTCATGCTTTCAGGTAGTGATGATTTTTATCAACGCTCAGCTCGGGCTGAGTATTCGGGGCGGACCACGTCCGGATCTGAGGGGGGTTCTGGTGATCGCGAGCCAAACACTCGCAGACGATCTCGCGTTTCTAGGAAGTCTAAGTGGAGCAAAGCGAAAACACCCAAAAGATCTAAAACCAGACTTCCGTCTCGCGTCATTCAAGAGCGAGCCGAGACCAATTATGGTCAGTTCGCCAGCTTTTTCTCCCATAAGGGGTCTTTACCCCCACATAGTTATAGAGAAACCTTTTCTCGCGGACCCCGGCCGCATAAGTATCCTTACAAAGAGAATTACACATTCTCGCACCTTAATTCCCAACACTGCCCAACGTAGCAGTCTTAATTTTGACGATCTTCGTCGCCTCGCTACGCGATATCCCTTTCCTGAAGGGACCATCTTTGCCCTCCCCGACCTTGAAGACACTTCTCTCGACCAGTATGGGTCTTTTTTCGCTTTGAGCAGACAGTCTTTAGAAGCTGGCTTCCGTCTTCCTTGGACGTCCTTCCAGACTGAAGTAATGGCGGATTTAGGCTTCAGCCCTTCCCAGATGCATCCAAACTTCAGCCCTTCCCAGTATTGGAAGATGGAAAGACAATCACTCACTATAACATTCAGAAGGAATCCACCATTGTCTTGGTGCCGTGGATTAGGGATATTATTCAGATTTTTGTGAAGACGCCGAACGGCAACACCATCGCCCTTGAGGTGACGAAATTCGACACAATCAAAACCGTCAAGAACAAAATTCATGGAAGAACGGGAATTTATCCGTTTCAGCAGAAGCTGATTTCGGGTCTTAGGCATTTGGAAGATGATAGGATATTAGCCGACTATGATATCCAGAAAGAATCCCCCATACAGTTATCTTTGTGTAGAGGTGTGAGTAGTGGCGGAGCCAGGAATATTTGAAAGGAGGTGTCGAACTTTTTTTTCTCGCGTAATTCGAAATAAAATATAGTATATTATATATATATTTTTTATTATTAGTAATTATAAAAATTTCGATAACAATAATAATAATAAAGTCAGTAAATTACATTACTTTAAACGGGGTAAATCCATCTTGCGAGGCTTCATACTTAAAATATTAATAAGTAGACAACTAAATTAACAAGTAACCATATACATAACAAATCCAAATTAAATTCAACAAATAAATCAATGATCCACACAAAAACCTAAAACCCTATATAGAAACAAAAATCTAACAAACCCTAAATTCTATATGTATTTGATTAAAATTGAAAACTTACAAAGTTAACTTGCTTGCCGGCTTGGAGGCGGGCGAACGAATGAAGTCGAAGTTGAGAGTCTTGTCAACGAACTCGATCTTCAAGAATCTCGATCCAATTGCGATACCCAAATCACAAAAATAAATTATAATTAATAATTTATTCGATATAACTTTCTCACTAAATTATACCGCTTAAAATATGAATTGGGTTGGGTTAAATAAATAATACTTTAGGGAATAGCATGTATGTATACATACGTAACGTACGTTTATATGCATACGTACGTACATAAAACAATAATCTGTATCGGGCTTAACAAAGCCACGTAAACCTATTCAAATAAATGAATTTGGGCTTTAATTTATCAAATGAGTAGAAATGGGCAGAATGGCCCATTCTCACTCACTTAAATGAGTAGCAAATGACCCACTTTCCAAACGTAATTGAAATCAAACCCGTCTCCTACCTTTAATCTGTTCGAACGAAGCTTTTGTATCGGCTTCAATGGAGGACGGCTTCAAGGTGACGGCGAAGGGGGTGCTCCGCTCCGATTTCGGCCCTCATCGCCAGTGCTCCCGGGAATTCCTAGAGGCGAAGGGGGGTGCTTCAGCACTCCCAAGCCCCCCCCCAGCTCCACCAGTGGGTGTGAGAATGATGTTGGTCCATGTGAAGTTCAGCACAGGTAAGACCATCACGGTTGAGACGTCGGGCTCTGAATCAATTGAAAGTTTTAAAGCTAAGATTGAGAGCAGAGAGGAAATTCCGTGTTGGAATATGAAGCTATGGTTTGGTAATAGGGCGTTGGAAGATGGTATTGTTTTGGGAGACTACAACATCCAGAATGAATCAACTGTTCTTCTGGTGATACAGTCTGATGCGCCACGGCCAAGAAAGAGGATGATGTTGATGAAGTAGAACTGGATTTGAGAAACTCTTTAGGAATGCTATACTACTATTAACAATGATGAGGAAATGTAGTTATTTGTAGTAGTTACACTACCATCTGGGCTATCAGTATTGATTTCTTTTGTGTTTGTCTGGTTCATCCATTTAGTTGTGGTAGTGCTTTGGGTTGAAGCTTGTGAATGGATGGAAATAAGTAGAAGTGGGATTTGAAAAACTCTTTAGGATTATTGATAATACGCTCAAGAACCTAAACTAAACGAGAAGACTGAATGAATAAATTAGTGTTTAGTTAGACAAACAAAAAGGAAAAGACTATCTATCTATCTTATATATTAAAGTTTACATTCTAATATATTAAAGTTTAGACTCTAATAATTGGGTAATTTACAACTGAGACTTTTAGAGTCTTTAAAACTATTTGAGGCTAAGTTGGTAGAATTTTTTTTCTGAAATGGGCTTTTTTTCAAAATTTTTTTCCGACGTAGGCTCTTTTCAAAAGAAATTCCCAATATAGACACTTATGCCAGCTTCGGATTTTTTTTTTGTGAGAGAGCGTCTCTCGTCCGAAGCTGGTAATTTTTTTTTTGAATTTTTTATGTATAAGAGACGCTGGTCCGGCGGTCTCTTATACGTTAAAACATAAAAAAAAAAAAATTTATATGTCTCATATAAATTGTCTTTTTTTTTTATTTGAACACGTATAAGAGACGCTAGTCGAACCAGCGTCTCTTATACAAATTTGTATTTTTTAATTCCCCATGTAAGAGACGCTAGTCGAACCAGCATCTCTTACACGTAAAGTATTTTAAAAAAAAAAATTATTTGTATAAGGCGCCGGGAGAACCAGGGCCTTATACAAGGTATTACCTCCCATGGGGCTTTCCCTCCTAATTCTCATCACCTGCCCGGTATACTAAATTATACTATATAAATAATATTATTTTGGTTAATTGCAGAGGAGGGTATGAGCATCAGTCAGCTATGATGTACCAAGCAAGAATGTTATAGCATCAGCAGCCTCTTCTTTACCCACCAGCAGCGCCTTCTATAACAACCAGCGCCTTATACAAATAATATTTTTTTTAAAAATATTTTACGTGTAAGAGACGCTGGTTCGACCAGCGTCTCTTACACGGGGGAATTAAAAAATACAAATCTGTATAAGAGGCGCTGGTTCGACCAGCGTCTCTTATACATGTTCAAATTAATTTTTTTTTATTTTTTATGTTTTAACGTATAAGAGACGCTGGCCCGGCCAGCGTCTCTTATACATAAAAAATTCAAAAAATAAATTACCAGCTTCAGACGAGAGACGCTGGTTCTACCAGCGTCTCTCGCACATAAAAAAAATCTGAAGCTGGCATAAGTGCCTATTATTGGGAATTTCTTTTGAAAAGAGCCTACGTCGGGAATTTTTTTTGAAAAAAAGCCCATTTCAGAAAAAACTTCTAAGTTGTTAAGCTATTTTTATTTTTTATTTTAATTTTAATTAAAAATATATTAAATAATTAACTCAACAAATAAATCTTATAAAACAATCACTTCATTCCACATAAAATAATAAAATTGTCCTATCCTTTTAAGAATAAATTTTAAATTTAATTATGATATATATACATAA
Organism: Oxyria digyna; assembly: GCA_029168935.1. Classification (NCBI taxonomy): domain Eukaryota; kingdom Viridiplantae; phylum Streptophyta; class Magnoliopsida; order Caryophyllales; family Polygonaceae; genus Oxyria; species Oxyria digyna. The sequence continues at coordinate 5,990,912 of JAPVLV010000024.1, forward strand.
TGAGATATTTATATATATAATTAAATTATATATCATTCATGAAATGAATATGTATTAATTAGTATTCACGAATAAAAAAGTTAAATTTATTTTGCTTATTTGGTGAGAGTTAAACTTATTTTTTAGAAAAACTTGGCTTAAATCATATGAATTTTACGACGAACAATCTGAAATACCCGTGCATGACACGGGCCACTGCACTAGTAAACATCTAAAGAAAAATATAACAATACAACATAGAGCTAAACGACAGGTAAACTTTGAGATCAGTTATATCTTCAGAAGCAAAATCCATGGCTATTACCTTATCTCCTCTGTTTAATCTATTCTATTGGCCTTTACTAAATACAGCTCAGGCGTTTTACTAAATAATGTCCGGCCCCTCGCGTAACGCGAGGGAGCGTCACCTCGCAGAACGCGAGGGGCGTGTCTCTCGCAGAATGCGAGGGTTTATTCCCTATAAAAGGGGAAAAAACCTTACTTCTGCTCATTTTTTACATTCACCGCCGCTTTTTTTACTCCCCCTCTCAAAAACAAACTTCATCTTCCTCATTTCAACACAAATCTTCAATTAAGGTATGTTTCTTCTTGGCTGCGTCTAAATGCACACGTTTTTTTTGCTAAATGCACACTATTCTGTGCGGTAACAATTGCAGTACACATCTGTGCGTTAACTCTTACCGCACCAAAGGACTCAGGGGCATTGTTGGAATTTTTTCTGAAATCTATACGACGCTGGTGCGGTAAGAATTACCGCACAGATCTGTGCGTTAACAATTACCGCACCAGATTAATCCCAGATTAAGCAAAAAAAAAATTTTTTTTTATTAACTTAAACCCTGTGCGGTAATAATTACCGCACAGGAATTTTATTTTTTTTAATTAATATTTTTTTTTTAAAAGTATTAAAATATTATTAAACCTGTGCGGTAAGTGTTACCGCACAAAATGGTGCGGTAACCCTTACCGCACCAAGTAACATCTTTAAAAAAAAAAATTTCCCTCCCCCGACCTTTCTTCCTCCTTCCTCTGCATTTTTTGCGCCGCCGCCGAACCCTAATTTTCGCCGCCCCTTTTCCCACCGATTTACCCATCAAAAGCTTCAATCGAGGATGGATTCGAGTTGCCCCGACCATGGCGGTTCTTCTGGCCCCCAAAATCCGCCTGAAGTCCCCCCCGCAGTGGTCCCGCCGTCTTCTCTTCCGTCGACGACGACGACGACGACGACTCCGACGCCATGGCTGGCTGTGGAGGAAGAAGAAGAGGAGGAAGAAGAAGAGGAGGAAGTGGAGGTGCCACTGAGGTACAGTGGTGGTGCCCGGATCCGGCCAAAATCCCGAGCCCGACCCGACCCGACCCGATACCCGATGCCCGACCCGACCCGATGCCCGACCCGACCCGATGCCCGACCCGACCCGATACCAGCAGCCCAACCCGCCCCGATACCCGCACCCGAACCCGCTCCGAGGCCAAGAACCCGAAAGCGACGCGTCCAAAACGTCGGTCCCGGGTACGCCACTCGAGCAAATAGAAGGTTGAATCCACAAACCGAGGCTCAAACCGAGGCGCAACCGGAAGTTTTTTCGACTCCCGTAGATCTACATCAAGTATGTATTTTTATTAAATATTCTATAACTTTTGTAATGTTTTTAAATAGTTTAATTATTTTATTTCGTAACGTTATGAAATTAGTTATTCAATTTCATAACGTTATCAATTTAATAATATTTGATAACGTTATGACATTTTTAAATAAATTTCGTAACATTATCAATTTATTTAATTTAATTAATTTATTAAATTTATAACGTTATGAAATTAGTTATTTAATTTCATAACGTTATCAATTTATTTAATTTGATTAATTTATTAAATTGATAATGTTATGAAATTAGTTATTTAATTTCGTAACGTTATGAATTTAATAATATTTGATAACGTTATGAAATATTTAAATAAATTTCGTAACGTTATCAATTTATTTAATTTATTTTATAACATTATGAAATTAATTTATATGGTAACGTTATGAAATTAAGTAATTTATTGCGTAACGTTATGAAATTAAGTAATTTATTGTGTAACGTAATTAAGTAATTTATTGCGTCACGTTATAAAATTATATTATTTGGTAACATTATAAATTAATTAATTTATTCGTAACGTTATGAAATTAATGAAATTTTATAACGTTATGAAATATAATAATTTCATAATGTTATGAAATATGACATTCTATATTGTAAAAGTAATGAATTAATTATTTTATGAAATATGACATTGTTCTTCTCTTATTTTGTAACGTTATGAACTATTAGTATATAAAGTATTGAAATTAGGCGAATTATAACGTTAATTTCGTAACGTTATGAACAAAATGTTTAGAAATTAGAGATGATTTTGATTAGGATTGACGTTACAACAACTGTTTGTAACGTAACGACGTCATGGAAAAGACGTTTTTGAATTTGACGTTATTTTTGTAACGCTATGAAAATAACGTTACGCTATAACAACAACATTAGGGGGTGCGAGATACGATGGCCTCTAGTGGTTTTGTTCCGGGGGCTCCTGTTGCTGCAGAGCGTGTTAGGAGGACGCAGATTACAGCGTCCATACGTCAGAGTTTTGCTACTGCTCGAGACCAGCTGAATGCTTCTAGTTCGACACCCACTGACGAGGCTCGTGCACTTACAGATACTGGGGCAGTTAGGGATTGTGGTCTGGATGTTGATCCGTGTGCTGATGATGAGGGTTACAGTGAGAGTGAGGAGGAGGGTATGGACGTCGATGATACAACTGTTGATTTGGATGATGATATGCTGGGAGACGGTGAGGGTTTAGGTACAGATTATATTGTATCTCATCTCGAGATACCGACAGATCAGCTTAAGAGAGACGACCCTCCTATTATTTCAGAGGATCATGCTGGTATGGGGCCTTCATCGCCAGCTCCTACAGATTTAGCTCCTTCGTCTCCTACGCCAGATGTACCACCTCCCCCGACTGATGATGTACCGCATCCGGCTGCTGCACCTCATGTACCACCTCCTGCTGTACCTTGGATGCCCGGAGGTCCTTTTACAAATGAGTTGCTGAAGAGTTATGAGACGCACATGAGCTTACAGTTGTTGATCCTCCCGCACCTGTGATTCCAGCTGGCCCCCGTCCTCTTCCTCCATTTATACAGAGACAGCGAGGAGGCCGAGGAGCTCAGGCAGATGATGATGTTGCTGATGCAGACGCTGCTGATCCTCCAGCACGAGGTGGACGCGCTCCACGCGGAGGACGAGGACGAGGACGTGGACGTGGACGTGGACGTGCTGCAGATCATGCTGATTTTCCACAGCCTACTGATCTTCCAGAAGGCGAGGCTCCTCTTGATTTGGTATGTATTTGAACTATAATGTTCATATGTGAAATATGAACGACATTCTGTAGAAGTAACTGTGTTAATTTTTTACTTTTTTTCCAGACACAGAAGGTCGTCAAGGTTCACTTCCACACCGCCTACTGCACTCCACTAGAGGCGTTTAGGAGACCTGGTCCAGATTCGTGGTTTCAGCTTGCAGAGCGATCTGGATTGACTGATCTACGCTATATCGGGTCCGGTCCTGTCGATCATGTGTTGGTTTCTGCTTTCGTCGAGAGATGGCACCCAGAAACCAACACAATTCATTTGCCATTTGGAGAGATTGGTCCTACACTTCACGATGTGGTTGAGATCCTGTCGCTGCCTATACATGGCAGGAGTTGTAGCTCAGTTTTGAGCAGGGAGGAGATCTTCACTTTTGTTGCTGAGATGCTTCACGTAGAGGAGGCACTGGTGAAGACTTGGTATAGGGATGGAGGCATTCCTTTGGGTTATCTTCAGCAGAGATTGAAGGATATGATGCGGATGGAGGATGGACAGAGAGATGAGAGCCTCATTGCGTCTATGTACTTACTGTTGCTTCTCGACACTACAGTTCTAGTGGACAAGTCGACTACAGCAGTCAAGCACTGATGATTAGTTCTTTTGGCCGACCACGACAGCACTGGCCGATATGCTTGGGGAGCTGGAGTGTTAGCTCATCTGTATCGCAACCTTGGACAGGCGTCGAGGCGATTGGCTATGGGGATGGGGAGTTCTGACATTCTTTTGCGGGTTAGTACGCAAACAACTATACGATTGGCTATGTTTAGGAAGTCGAGTTCTAATTATCCTTTTTTTGCAGTCGTGGATCTGGGCATATTTTCCACATTTTCGTGGACATTTTGTGACAGATCCATTTTCTATGGACCACGCCGCAGCTTCTATGAGGGAGGGCAGAGAGGTGCCACAGGGGAAGAGCACGGATCGTTTGGTTGCCATTCGTGGCATGCTTGACCGTGTTCGTTATGAGGAGGTCAGATTTTAAGAATGTATGCTTTCGTTATATTGTGTGAATGTAAACTATACTAACTGTTTTGTAATGTTTTATTGCAGGTTAATTGGTTTCCCTTTGCAAATGTGGATTTCAGACTTCCGCAGTACGCCCCGTCTTTGTTTGAGGGCATTCTCCGTTGTCTGGACATCGAGGAGCTCTATCAGCCAGGTCGCCTGCTGCGACAGTTTGGACATGTGCAGGGTATCCCAGATCCTCCCCCAGAGCCCATCCAGGTGACACGTAACAACAGGCTGACGCATTATTCAGTTCACTTTGCCGAGGATCTGCTTGGTGTGTGGGATCAGGACCCCAGGCCTTTGTTACAGATTCGGGAGCCACGAACGACGTACTATTGGGCAGTCACAGATGATTATCTCGATTGGTATGATCGAGTTTCTCATCCTCTGGTGGATCCCAGATCACGTAGACTCGATCGTCCAGTTGGTCCGCTGCGTATTCCCTTCGGTTGACAGTTTTGCGGTACGATTATAAATTTTATTAGTCATATTCATTCAATTAGTATATTTGATAGTAATGTTTTGATATGTTGTTAATATAGCGGACCCAGCTAGTGACTTGTGAGATTCGAGCTTTCTTGGAGACACCACCAAAGAGGAGGCCTGCAGATATCGATGAGTTCATGAGGCGTCTCCCTGGAGTTTTGACTGACGAGGCTCCACCGATGGCTCCAGCTCCGGTTCGTCAATCTCAGCTTGTTCGGCATTCAATCCACGAGGAAGGGCAAGGTAGTGGGCAACGTAGTGGGAATGAGGGTCGTGACTTGGAGTGATGTATAGTTTGTTTGGATACTATGTTTTGGTAATGTTTGGTTCACTTTTGCTTATTTATTTTGGGCTTTTCTTAAAAACGCGAGAAAATGGTCACAATCGCAAAAAATAATTAAAAACTACTAAACGTCAAATATTGATAAATGGTTCAAAACGTCTCGAAACGACTCGAAAACGATATAAAACAAGCCAAAATGTAATTTGAAGGAATTCCGAACAAGTTGTAAAAAAGTGTAAAAATGTGGCCAAATGATGGCATAATATGGCCAAAATGAGCAAAGCTTAGCGAAACTTGACTTTTTTGAAAAAGGCGAAAAACGACCAAGTACGTCAAATATTAATAAAAATGGTTCAAAACGTGTCGAAACGTCTAAGAAACGAAAAAAATCGACTCAAAACGATATAAAACAAGCCAAATCGAAATATGGAGGATTTCCGAACAAGTTGTAAAAAAGTGTAAAAATGTGGCCAAAATGATGGCATAATATGGCCAAAATGTGCAAAGCTTAGCGAAACTTGACTTTTTTGAAAAAGGCGAAAAACGACCAAGTACGTCAAATATTAATAAAAATGGTTCAAAACGTGTCGAAACGTCTAAGAAACGAAAAAAATCGACTAAAAACGATATAAAACAAGCCAAATCGAAATATGGAGGATTTCCGAACAAGTTGTAAAAAAGTGTAAAAATGTGGCCAAAATGATGGCATAATATGGCCACACAGCTGTAAGTCACCTTTGGATGACCGAATTACGTTATTGGGCCTTTGTTGTTGTGGACCTTTTGTCTACATCGGCCCAAATCTAAGTTACCCTAGTAAAACCTCGGCTATAAATTCACTGCCTCAGTGAACCCTATTATCTCATTCTCACTGCGCCGTAAAATAATTAGGTTTCAAGTTCTTACTCTGTATTTCAATTAAAAGTCTCATTTTTTACTGATTTCGTTAGATATCTTCATTGTTTCTAGCATGTTTTCTTACTTTGTATTACAAATTCAAACAACCATGGCATCATCTTCATCCTCCCCAGTTCCAGCAGAAGGCAGTGAGATCCAGTGCCCGAGTAGAAGGTGCTCAAGAACAATCAAGGTGTTCACTGGTAATGACAAGAACAATCCCCATACATATGGACGAAGGTATACCACATGTCAGTGTAACTACATGATCGTGTATCTTGAGCCAGAATACGACAGTCATCATCTCCGAGTCATTGCAAAACTGTTGAAGGAAATAGCTGACCAACAGTTGAAGCTGGTATATTTTCACCAGGCTAAGAGTATTGAAGCAGCCAAACACTGGATACAACAGAGGTTTCCCAATGACCCTGTTCCTAGTTTATATGACAGTGACTCCGATTAGGGATCTGGGTATCAAATCAGTGAATCTCCGTTAAGTCTGTGTTTAGTTTAAATTTCAAGAATGAGTATGTTGTCTTTCCTTAATGAGTATGTTGTCTTTCCTTAATGAGTCTGTTGTCTTTCCTTAATGAGTCTGTTGTCTTTCCTTAATGAGTCTGTTGTCTTTTTAATTTATGCTGAGTGTGTTGTAGTTTATGGATTCACTGATTTCACTTCACTGTTTCACCTACCTCATCTAACTCTACTGAAAACACTATTTAAAGCAAACAAGACAAGTCATTACATATTTCAAAGCAGACAAGACAAGTCATTACATATTATAAATCAATTCCAATCGAAGTCTAAAGATCAAGGCTACTAAACTATTACAAATCAAGTCATGTAGTCCATACGCTTTCCAGCAGTGAAGCGGTATTGTCGAAACAAGTCCACTTGGCCAGCATATATCCCTTCCCACCACTTGATGTTGTCATCTGCAAATCTTCTCCACGAACCGGAACAACGTGGCAATGGTGCCCCATCACGGAGCCAAACCTAGATATACAAAGAAAATTAATCAATAAGTATAAATGATTTCGACGTTTCATGACGCTTGTTTAGATTACCACAGATTCTTACCAGTATCCAGTGATTACTGCATCCGACAAGAGCTATCCCAAAAATCTTCTGTGGAGGACCAGGGCTCACTGTAGACTGCCTTATTGGCAAGCATAAACACGGCGCATCCCAGGATAGTTGCACTAAACCAACATTATACACTGTGGCAAACACCAAACCCATAAATGGCATGTCCATCCAAAATGGTTTCTCACAAGGACTTCTCATGTAGTTAACTTGAGCAATAAGATCATCCCATGTTCCTACCCGTAGTCCACGTCGTATGGGCTCCCATGTCTCTTTGTTTCCAAGAAGCTCCGCTGCCAACGCAGCACGGATCATACGATATTGACTCTGTTGCATACCCGTAAGTAGAGCCATTGACCGATACCCACAATGTCCGTCTGAACGCACATCTTTCACAAAAGTCATGTAGGAAAGCCAAAAGTAGTCAATATTTTTCACCCCCAAGTTCACCCCCATATAACTTATGGCTTCTTCAATCTCTTCTTCATCTTCTCCTTCCTCTGTTTCGTTTCGATCTGGATAGCAAGCTCTTAGGGGCACGGCATTCATGTCTTCGTCTTCTAAATCGATGGTCTCTGAAAACAATGGTTCAGGTTGGGACTGTGATCCGAAGTCGAACGACACTTGACTTGCTTGCTTTTTAGGACAAGTTGGTCGTTCACTTTGCCTATTTGCCTTCTCCTTTGCGACTTTTTGCGCATTCTCAGTATTTGTTAAGTCTTCTCTAACGTACTCGTGGTAACTCTTTTCCCTCTTTTCTCTCGGAGGAGAATTCCCATTTCGCTGCTTCTCCTTGTTCTTTGATCCCGGCGGCCTTCCTTTTCCTTTCCTAAACAAGTTTGTTGGCTCTACCAAAGAACTTTGTTCCGGATGCTCCAAGTCAATGTACAACTCACTTAATCTGAATAGAGTTCCATCCCTCAAATCTCCACTTTCCCATTTCGCCCACATTTCACGCATTCTGATCTCCGGAATAGACATTGAACGATTGTCGTCGGGTAAGGACAAATTTATTGCATCATCTTCCCATCTCAGTTCCTTCCAGAAGTCATGAAAATCATCCGGAACAAGAGGTGTCTTTGAAATGATTGCCCTAGCAAGATCGTGTACGCATGGCATCCCAAGACAATCTCGAACCCAATGATCATCACAAACATTTGAATACTCCTCCTTCAGTATTTGCTGGTACATTTCGAACAACAACAGAAAACACCTATCTGACACTCGGTAAAATAGCCTTGAAAACAACATTCGAATGCCAGGAGGAAAGGTTGGGTCATCAAAGACCATTTGCCGAGTGGTAAGTGCTTGGTTCATCGTCGCCCTAATCAGGTCCATCTGAACTATGACCGCATGGTGGATCCTCATGATCACTCTGTTGAAGCCTCCTCTACTAGAACCCACAATTTCTTTCAACACCTTATGCATCCCCTCCACCCTAAATAAACACAATTTCTAATCATTAGCATTAATAATATGGTGGTCCAAATTAACAACTAAACAAACAAAGATACCTGTTTGTAGTCCTTGTGTGAAAGTGAAGAGTGTAGTCCGTCCACGCTCTAACTATGAACTCCTTGTACGGAGTAAACCAGTACTTTTCAACGTAACCAACAATGCCCTTCTTCCATGAATCTCTCAGCTTTCTCAACCTCTCTTCGTAGATTTCTTCGGTGCTCGAGCAAAATATCCCCCAACATTGCGTAACAAAGTTCTCCGCCCTTTTAGTATTTTTAATCACTTTTTCTGCGTGTGACTGGATGTTGTGCTTAATGTGCACCCAACACAATAGTTGCTTCACATCAGTGTCTTTGAACACAAGTTTGATTGCTCTCAACAAAGCCTTCTCACAGTCGGTCATTATAGCCTTCGGCATCACTCCCAAATTTCTACACAACTCATGAACGCACA